>OU015744.1:102912011-102968009 GCA_907169655.1 Acomys percivali
TATATATATATATATATATATATATATATATATATATATATATCCCAGACCAAATACAAGATATTACATAACATGGTCATATCTCCTGCTCTTCTCCAATGTTCAACACTTTCTTATTTAAAAGGACATTGTGACATTTGACACATTTTAAGGAGAGTGTCTCTAAGGGTATTTGTTATCTCACATGACAAATTTAGTGTTTCAGGATGTAATTCAATATGGATAATTTGCTTTACAAGATTCACTTGAGCTCATCAGCTCCTACTTCCTCACTTATGTGTATATAGCATGGTAAGTGAGTAAAGTCAGTTCTTACTAAAATAATTATATATTGGCAAAGCATGACCAATATTACTCAGGTAAAAAGATAATTTTCTACATGAGACATCATTTTCTTTTGAGATTTAGAAATGATACTTCAGATGGTATCCCAATAAGTCAACTCTCCTGGATCATGAAGACATCCAGACAGCCCTCCATGGACTGTTCTGCACTGATGACTCCACTAAGGCAGGTTTTGCTGAGATTCAGTCACTAACTACGACTACTGTAGGAACAAGCACTTATTCCTCTGTTTCAGTGAAGTAAAAATAAGGACAGACAGAGAGAGGTTCTTAAGTAACAGATCGAGCAGAGTAACAGGAACACAAACTAAATTAAGACATTTTAGCTGGGCAGTGGTGGTGCACTCCTTTAATCCTAGCAGAGGCAGGCCAATCTCTGAGTTCCAAGGCAGCCTGGTCTATAGTGTGTTACAGGGCAGCTAGGACTACACAGAGAAACTCTGTCTCAAAAAACAAAACAAAACAAAATGAGGCTAAGAAGATATTTTGGTAATTTGCATATAACACTGAACTCTTAACCAAATTCAGAAGACCTAAAATATTTGTCTCAGATGTTTGACTATAACTTAGCATTGTTTTTAAAGGAACTATAAGAATTTCAGAGTAAAATGTTTTTATTCATGGCTAAGAGTAAGATGATTATTTATTATAAATAAAGATACATTAATATCGCATCAGAGGCACACAATGCTGAAATGCATATGTGTACAATTATTCATCACCAAATATCCCTCTAGTCATAAAATAGGTGTATCCTATATAATGTTATAGAAATATGATAAAGAATAAATATAATATAAAATGTAATAAATAAGACCACATTAAATATTTCTGCAGTTTGAGCTGCCTTATGTTCAAATGAGCATACTGAATATTCTTCTATTAATTTTGAGTCCCGTAGAGTTAACTTATAGGCATCATGGAAAGTAATCTAGTTACAAAGATGATAAGGATGCATTACTGTTGGTAGACATAAACATAAACATGTTTTATCACTACAATGAGACAGACAGCATAATAGAATATGTACAGAGAGGCTTAAGTGTGGTGTTAATATTTATTGTCAATAGAATCTAGATTCACTGAGATAACAAGCCCCGAGCATACCTGAGAGTAATGTCTTGATGTGGTAAGGAGATACAATTTAATTATGAACAGTATCATAGAATGAACAAGGGTCCTGAGCTGGATGAAAAGTAAAAACTGAGCTAAATCCATTCACTGTCACTGCTCCCTGGTTGTGACTGTGATATGATGAGCCACCTTAAGCCTCTGCCACCATGACTTCCTGACCATAAGGGCAGCATCCTTGAATTCTGAGTCAAAATAAATGCATTCCCCTTTAAGCTCAGTTTTGTCAGAGTATTTTATTACACCAACAGAAAAATATCAAAATGGAAAATTAATTGAATGGAGTTGATTCTTTAGTCTAAAAGCCCTGACCATGTGCTTTCTTGGCTTTGGAAACTAGTTTATGGGAGGAATTTATAAGAGTTTACAGCTGTGGGCTACAGATTAGTGATCACAGCTGTCATAGCAAAGTATCAGAATCTGGGTAACCTGACATTTTTTTCCTTTTCATTGCTCTGCACAATAATAGTTTAAGATGGAGATATTTGCAATGTTGGTTCCTTTGGAGAGTCTTTCTCTTTGCCTTGTAGATGTCTAACTTTTTCTCATGTCTTTGAAAAGTTTTTTTTTCCCTCCGTGTATGTTTGTATTCCCTTGTTATAGAGTGGAGCCATCTTTGAATCCAGAGCAGCCACCCATCATTAATTTTACTTTAGTTGCCTAGGTAACGAACCTATCTGCAAATACAGTTACATACAAAAGTATTGATGACTACAGAAGGAAAGAATGACAGGTAGAGGGAGGTGCACACACTGGTGCCCACAAAGGAGACTGCGCTAGCTGCAAAATCAATATTCACTGTGGTGTTAAGCAGAAGCAAAGGAGGCAGTCTGCTCATTCACAATAACATGTCTAAAGGTTACTCTCTGAGGCAGTGAAAATGAGGGAGGGAGGGAAGGAGGGATGGAGGGAGGGATGGAGGGAGGGAGGGAGGGAGAGAGAGAGAGAGAGAGAGAGAGAGAGAGAGAGAGAGAGAGAGAGCAGTGACACCACTGAATGAACACTTGGGATGTGAGAAGCCAGAAGAACTGTGAAGCCTTGAGAGCACCTGAGGGATCTAGGGAGCCTCCTTAAAGAACCCATCTCCAAATACAGTTACATAGAAAAGTATTGACGATTAGGACAGGAAGGAAAGGCAGCTGGATAGAGGGCGTTTAGAACACACAGATAAGGAGAAGAGGTTCCTGAGTCAAAGGTCTGTAACTAAAGAAATTTCTTAAGTTTTTATTTGAGTTTCCAGTTACTAGGTAGAGATAGTAGAAGAAATTCTCGAAAGAGTTAACTCGCATAGTAACAGAAACTTCCAGCATCTAAAGAGGCTCCATTTTTAAAATGACTTCTAAAGAGAAGTAGCATTTTCTTCCTTCCTTCCCTTTTTTTTTTTCACACATCATCCATTACATTTGAAATTGCACTCCAGGACATTCATTACTGTGACTAATTTCGACCTCACTCCAGCGAAATGAAGGTGGCATATTCACACGTTTTCTATCACCTGACTAGCCTCAATCACTTTACAGCTACCATCAAAATCTGTCAGGCCCATGATCACTGGATAGCTAAAATATCTTTATTAAAAATATCCTTATCAAATGTACTGTCAAAAATCATGATTTGAGCTCCTGTGTAGTTAACCTCCAATTAGTTTTGGAAAAGAAAATATATATAATTGCTTTTCAACTATTAAAACAATTTCAGATTTGGTAAATTTCTACTCATAATTACATAAAACAATGGCAAGTGTCTTTTTAGATAATTATACCTAATCAATTATAATGTAATCTATTTTAAATCCACAAAGACACATTTCCAAATACCAAATATGCTCTTCACTCACTTAGAGCATATGTGTTAGAAACTAAACTACAAGGTATAAAATCCTCTGCAAATTGAAACTTTATTAACAGGGTGATAAATTAATGATGTTTTAGAAGATGTAATTTTTGTTTCAAAAGAGAGGGTAGACAGGTTAAACTAGATTCGGATGTATATTTTCTCTCAAAGTGTGATATCTTAAATTACCCTTCATTTTAATCAATTAGGCCTGTTTTTTTTTTTTTTTTTTTTTTTTTTTTTTTTTTTTTTTTTTTTTTTTATCCCAGGAAATGTTCCACACCAGTCTCTATTGTCAGTGCTGCTGTGAGATTGTTCAGAGGTGAGTAAGATGAGAAACTGTGGTCTCTACTTTCCTAAAACCACACATTTCTGCATGGCTGTGCAGGTGGCCTTGATAATCTTGTGAGAAAGCATTCAAGGCACAGACTTAGCATTTTGAAGCTATCATTTTCTTTCCCTCTGCTAAGTGGTATTCAGTTTTCTAAAAAGTTACTTCCAAGAATGACATGGAAGGTGTCCATATGAATCAAAGGCTGTTGGTGAAGATGCCCACATTAATATTTTCTAGTAAATGCTTATTTTCTAGGAAACACATGGGAAGTGAGTTCAATTCACTGTATCTCTTTAAGGCTGGCGCCTCTAAATTCTCAGGACTTGCTCATATAATCATGGACTTTCATCCTGGAGGAGCCACAGGGATCATCCAGATTAGCACCCTGGGTAGTTTATTTTTTCTTAATTGAGCTTGGGCAGGGTCCATTGACTTTACCCAGTTAAGGAGAGAAGCAAGACTAGTGCCTAAGTTGTTTGATTTTAGATTCCTTTGTAACCACTGTGTAAATTCCCTAAGCGCATATCAGGGAAGGTAAGAAAGGAATCATGGCACCATGGCGGAAGGTCAGCCGGTATTTAACTTATGTCGTGAATCTGAAAGAAGGACATGAGGAAAGGAATAGTAATTGTGTAGGTGAAAAACATGGAATAACAATAGCAACGAGTGATAAAATGGTCTTTAAGAAGCCACCAGCTTGAATTATCATTACCTTTCTTATATAAGATTCTATTACTTACTTCCTCAACAAGACTTACTGTAGGGAAGAGTCGGGGTGTGGTGCAGCGCAAGGTCTGGGAGGAAGCAGGGGCTCCACAAGGAAACCATCAAGGCCTGTGGATCTGGGCTCAGGGGGGACTGTACATACTGATGCACCAGCCAAGGACAATGCATGCTGACAACCTAGACCCTCTGTTCAGATGTGGCTGATGAACTGCTGATTGTCCATGGGGTGGGGGTGGGGGACCAGAAACTGCAGCCGAACCTCTCACATGCACTCCGGTGCCTACGATTTAGTCATGGCGCTTGGCAAGATGGCCTAGTGGGCACACAGTTGAAGGGGTTGCAGCCTATCCTGATGAGCCTTAATAGGCTGATTTCAGAGGTCTAGGGGAGGAGACTAGGCAGAAGAGGGAGGGAGGATGGGAATGAGAAGATAAGAGGGAGAGGATATCAATTGGGAGGTAATGTGAATAATTTATAATAAATAAAATATACATTAAAAAATCTGGGCAAAGGAGGGGGTTGCTGCAGAGACTGATGCAGCAACCAAGGACCACGCAAGGTGAGGACCTAGATCCTCTGCTCAGATGTAGTAGTAGGCAGCACAGTCTCCTTGTGGGTACCATAATATGGGGAGTAGGGACTACTTCTGACATGGACTCTGGCCCCCCAATGTTGATCATTTCCTCCTGGCTGAGTAGTCTTGCCAGGCCTCAGAGGAAGAGGTTACAGGCAGTACAGATGAGACTTGGTGGGCTAGGTCAGATATTAGGGGAGGAGGGCTCCCTTTTATTAGGACTGGAGAGGGAGGGAGGCGATGAGGGAACAGGCTACAATTGGTGTGTAAAGCATTTTAAGAAAAATAAAAGACTAGAACCCCTCTTCACTTCAGATATTTCTTGACTCTGCATAGAAAATACCCCAACGTTTTCCAAGTTTATTGCAATGGAATTTAAGAACGTTGGGTGTACTATAAAGAAACAATCACAAAGAAGGCTGAAGAAAGTCACTTCTGACTCAGACAATCAGAACTTTTCTCCTGGAGTTAACTGCAGTTTTAGTGGTGAACTAGAAATATTAAGAGGTGAAGTGTGAAATTGGTGAGAAAGATGGCGTCTCAAGTGGAATATTCAGATATTAGGTCAGTGGTCAGTGATATTTAGCTCCTTGTTTTTTTCAGTCCACGGAAGCTCCTACCTGGGGAATCAGGGGTTAAGTGGGGAGAATGCACTGGGTTAGTCTTGAAAACAAAATGTGTTTCACAAGAGCTGTAGAGTTTCCTTAGAGATGTCAGAGCACCTGGTACTATGCTTACTCAATTGGTCAGTATTTAATGTTTACCAGAGGTTGTGAGTAAACTTATAAGCAGATGAACTTCCAAATGTAGACAGATCATTTGGAAATCAAAGGCATTCAGATTTTCTATGGCACTTCATTAATTTCATTTTCAAGAAGGCAAATGGTGACCGTAACATGAGGTGAATTCACATAGCGTCTTCATAAATTTAACATTACATTACAAAAATCTTTTCATTTTAGGCTTTTCAATTTGTCAAATATTTATAGGCAGAAAAATTACAAAGAAGAGAGCAGAAAAGATTCTGTACCCTAGCAAAGGCATTCCTGGACCTGGCTAGAGTGCCGTTTTTCTAATGCTATTTCTTCTTTTGAATGCTGAATAGTTTTAGCGCTAAGTGTAGACAGCTGTAGGCTGTTGGCTCTCGATTCAGTTTTAATATTTTGATGATTAGTAATGAAGAAGCCCTATTGGCAGCCATTCAGTAGCATATTTAAATGATGCAAAGAGATGTTTCAGTCTTTTCTTCCTTAAAATAAGATTGAAGACCTTCTTTCTTTCTGGAGATTCTGTATTTCTCAAATGTCTTGAGTACACAATGAGATAATGGCATGGCATCATTCTAGAGACAAAGCACCCTGCTTTCTTTGCCATAATTAATATGGATTTCCTTTCTTAGCTACACCCCTGCTTGCTGTTCATTTATCATAGGAAAACTAGAACTCATATATAGAAACTAAACCTTTATAAGTTCTTAGACTGTAAACGCTCTAACAGCAAACAGCAAGGACTTTCTTGTGGAATTTTGAGACATGATTAAAAAGTGAGACAACAGTATTGGTATTTTTTTTAGCTGCTAAGAAGAAAAATCTTTCAGCTCTCACAAGTGATGCCAGAAAGATACTTCTGTGACCTGGGAACACAGCAGGAATTCCTGGCCAGTTGTTAGGCACAGGCATGGTTGTCTTTGCCCTGTGGTATGCTTTCATTCACCAGTGCTGTCACAATTATTTGCTTCAGCCAACATGATCGGAAATGAATACAAAAAAGCATACATGTATTCAAATTTTCAATGAAAATCTCAATCCTAATTAACTGTAAATCAGTAAAGCTGGATAGCCCGAGGTAGGTTAAAATGAGAACTTTGTACATGAAAGGCTACCTATGCCCCTAAATCTAAGAATTTTCCTAGTTGCAAACCTCCGAATCGCTACATGCAACTTCCTTCACTTCAATTATCCTCCTAAGGAAAGTGAGAGCAGGTTAACCAAGCCAAGTAGGAGTCTGTATCAGCAGAGAATAAGTCATTTTTTCTTCATATAGCAAAAGTCATAGATCTCAATGGGAGTAGACTTCTGGCCCTGTCATCTGACAGTGTGGAATGGAACAAAGTTAGAATTTATGCCCTCCTGATTAGCTGAATTACACCCCTGGGGCCTTAGCCCTAGAAGGAGTGGAGTTCTGTTAGCACTTTCTCTGCTTCACTCTTAAGAGCATTACTTTCTCACATTGCTAGTATGCTTATATTATCTACTCGTGAGACTGCACATTCTATAAGAACAACACAGTGTCCTTAATGCCCTTTGTGGGCAAATTGACAGTGGTACCAATGACCTTGAAAACAGTAATGCTTACAATCCTACAGATATTTAGGGGAAGAAAGGAGGGTATTTTATTAAGCAAGGGGCAGAGAGGAAGAACTCCCAAACATATAACTGAGATGAAGGGTTTCAGACAGCTGTAGGAATTGCAGCTTCTGCTCTTCAAGTATAAGTGCACTTCCTATCAAAGTCTGGGTTTTGATACTCTTTATACTCATTTCAAATCTGGTAAGCCAACATCGCAAATGACTATCAAATGAATAACATGTGCATATACACAAATACATGCATATATGTATATATACACACAAACAATATATATGTATACATACCTACTTATGCACATATAAATGGATTATATATATATATACACACACATATATGTATATACACACACACACATTTCAATTACAAAACAATCCACTTGAAATCCAAGGGTACAGTTTTTTTTTCTTCAAATCAGAAAACTCTCATCAAGACCATACTGTGCCATACAGCTTCTTAAGCAGCTGTTGCTCACTCTTGAAGAACAAGGGAGTCAGATCTGACAAACTCCCAGAATCATCTACTGCCACAATACAAAATTTTAACTGAGCCACATGCTGTGTTTGAGAACTTTCTTTTGATTATTTTACCAAACTGTATAAATGTTTAAGTAAGGTATTATAACCAATCTTGTAATTTTTAAAAAAGAAATGAAGGCATTAGGGACAAGCTGGAGACCTGGGATGTTTGAGGCTCATGGGAAGATTTGGGAGTGACCCTAGCTGAGAATCCTAGCAGCAGGGGATACTGAGACTGAAGTGGGTACATCCTGCAGCCAGGCAAGACTTCCACCGGTGGGAGGAGCACACCAACCCACTCACAAAACACTCAACCCCATATTTGCCCTACCTACAAGATGTCCAGGGATAGAAGATGGAATAGAGTCCATGGGAGAGACCCAACCCCTGACACTATTAATGATACTCTGCTATCCTTGCAGACAGGAGCCTATCATAACTGTCATCTGAGAGGCTTCATGCAGCAGATAATGGAAACAGATGCAGAGACTCACAGCCAAACATTAGGCAGAATTTAGGGAGTCAGGGAAGAGTTAGGGGATGAATTGAGGGAGCTGGAGGGATCAAGGACACCACAAGACCTACATAGCCAACTAACTTGGGCCCACAGGGGCTCATAGTGAACCACCAACCAAAGAACATACAAGGACTGGCCCTAGGCTCCCCTACATATATGAAGCCGATAAGCTACTTGGTCCTCAAGTGGGTCCCCTAACAAATGGAGCAGGCACTCTCTGACTTGGACTCTCTTGTCTCCCTCTGGATCTCTGACCTGGACCTTGTTGCCTTCTTCTAGATGCTGTTTCTCTTGCAGGGCTGCCTTGTCTTACCTCAGTGAAAGAGGAGGCACTTAGTCCTGGTGCAACTTGATGTGCCAGGGTGAGCTGGCACTGGGGAGATGGAAAATTGGGAGAAGAGAGTGGGAAGGTGGGACTGGGAGGAGAGGAGCGAGTGGGGTTTCAATTGGGATATAAAATGAAAAATAAATGAATTTTTAAAAAAGAAATGAAATAGATTAGTGAACGTGATTTGAACTTGTGCAGTTTGAGGAAGAAATTTCAATGTCTCCAAATAGAGAGTTGATTGGTATTTGATTAACATCAGAAACATTCACCTATCCTCTGAAAACAACAGCCCTTTGAGAAGTTTAACTGTGCTAGAGCATCCCATTCTTTATGATGGTCCCCTGTGAGCTGTCTGTACTAAATATGATCCCAAACAGAATACAGACAAGGACTTCAGAAGTCAGTGATTTTTACCCTCTGATATTTTTGAGACAAAAGTATGATCATATTTTGTCTGATTTTTTTGTGTACTATATGATATTTGGAGCAGTTGTTTAATCAACAACTAGATTATAACATTCTTTATTGACCACATTACCTTCATGGACTACTTTTCCTGAAAGCATATTGGAATGTTAGATTTAGTCTCTTTCATTAATAATCATATCAATATATCCATCATACCTTGAATAAAAAGATAAATAGAAAATAAGAGTATGTTTAGCCTGGCATCAGCATGTTTCTAAGTTTGTTTGTTAGCTTGCTATTAGTTATTATTATTTAGTTCAGTCTGTAGGTCATTTGGGCTTAAAATCCCATATATAAATTCAGCTGCCCTTTAATAGCAGCCCTCCTATGTCTCGGCTTATTTATTTATTTATTTATTTATTTATTTATTTATTGAGACAGGGCTTCTCTGTGTAGCCTTGGCTGTCCTAGACTTGCTCTGCAGACCAGGCTGGCCTCTAACTTACAGCAATCTGCCTGCTGGGATTACAGGTGTGTGCTGCCACTGCTCCCTCTTAAATGTTGAGATTAAATAATTAAGCTGTTTGGTGCCCTTGGTAAGAACAATAGTCAGAAATCTATTGCAACATGCACATGAATTGTAGAGGATAATATTGTCAACTCAAAGGATTTAGAATCACTTAGGAGAGGAAGCTCTTGGCTTGCCTATGAGGGGGTTTCTAGAATGAATTCATTTCAGTAGAAAGACAAATGCTACAGGTGGATGACACTATTTAATGGGCAGGGCTCATGCATTAAATAAGAAGGAACAGGTATGGCTGTGAGTTCGAGGCCAGCCTGCTCCACAATGTGAGTCCAGGAAAGCCAAGGCTACATAGAGAAACCCTGTCTTGAAAAACCACAAAAAGGAAGAGGAGGAAGGAGACGTTCCAGGGATTCAAATACCAGCATTCCTCTGTCTGCTTCCTGAGCAGATGCAAGGTGAGAATAACCTCACCCTCCTTCCCCATCATGGCAGATACATGGTGGCCTGTATCTCCTTGAACTTTAAGACAAAACAAACCCTTCCTCGCCTAACCTGTTTTTTGCCACATATTTGCTCACAGCAAAGACAATATATTATGCTTGTAATTCCAGAATTTAGGCATGTAAAACTTTGAGTTACTTTGAGTCAGAGGCAAGCTTGAAATACACAGTGAAGCCACGTCTAGAAAAAAAGGAAGGAAAGAAAGAAAGAAAAAACACTTGTTATACTTGTAAAGTATTAAGTGTTTTACATGTTACGCCTCTTAATTATCCTATAGCTTCCAATCTCATGATCGGAAAATTGTCTCCCTTTCTTGGAGCAAAGTTTTATCTTTTTTTATTTTTAACGAGCTATTTGATAAACTAATTTATATGTTCCTTCTAGCTCTCCTATTCATGAAGTGATTTCTGGAGAATTAATATTGTCAATAGGCCTTATCAAGATACCCACAGTAAAACTTGTGAAGGCTGTTCTGGGCTGCCATAGTAACATGCTTCTCTTCTGTCTGTTGGAAGATGGTCATCTGAGAAGGAGGTCCCAGCATGACTGCGTTTCGATGTGAGCTACTTGGGGTTTGCAAATGGCTGCCCCCTTTTGTGTTCGTAGTTTGCCTTTGCCTGATGCATACAACTCTCAGGGGGGGAACCCCTCTCCTGTTTTTTAAATCCACCAGTCCTATCAACTTATCGCTTCACTTTATCTCCAAACACAACCTCATGAAGAGTTAGAACTCCCCTGTGGTTGAGTGAGTGTAACATAAATTCCTGTGTTAAAACTCAGATCTCAAGATGGTGGTACTGAGACCTCATGAGTGGGATGACCTCATGACGAGTTGAAAGATCACAACCTAGACCCGTTTGCACTTCAGGCTACGCAAAAATAATAGTCTGAGGAAATCTCGGAGGAAGACGGCTGATGACACATTTGGAGCTACGGCACTTACAACGTTTTCAAATCCGAGAGTTACAAGCCAGTGCTTCAATGGACTTGATAAATGAACGTGATGACCTCACACGGCCTCTAGAAAGGAAGATACTCCACAGTAAACCAGCTAAGAAACAGTGATGAAGATAAGTTCCGAAAGGATCAGCCTAAGCTGTAGTTATTAGCTGCTGGAGGTTCAGTATGGTCAACTCTGACAGTTATAGGCCAGATGTTGGGGGACAGGAAGGAGGTTGGGGGTCCTGGGGCTCGAGAGGATTTTACCCTTAGGAGCTCCACCATATCAACACAGTGAACAGTGGGGAAAATGCTCAGGCTTCCAGCAGGGGGAGACAAAGAGTAACCATTCGGAAACATGCCAGACTATCTTGTTCTTAACCAAGTCTGCCCTCAGGAGAAACTTCACTTTTTCTTCCCTTAATTCATTTTTTTTTTTTTTAAATGAGATCTTAAACTAATTGGGGATGGTGGTGTTTCTTTTTAAACCACTTCTAGCTAACCCAGAGCAAGTGGAAAACGCAACACCAGCCCAATCTAGCCATCAGTCTCTAGGAGGAAAAGGACAGGGATGAGACAAAAGCATGTGGAAAGTCCACAGTCCAGAGCCACAGGCTTTCAAAAGGACTGAGATGGACCACAAGACAGACTAATGGGCCATAGCTTTACTGACTGGATCAGCTAGGTCCAGGAAGGCTATACAGAAACACAATACACAACAAATGGAAACACACACACACACACACACACACACACACACACACACACACACACACGTCGAAGGGGCAGAACAACCATTAGATTCTGACTCAGATAACCTAGTATCACCAGAATATTGAACATGAAATCTTAATACACTAAAACAGGCAGCATAAAGCAACAGGGAGATGGTGCGAGTAGCAGAGATGGGAGGCCTTAGAATTAGTGAGAACCCTGGGAGTCAAACATACCTTAACAGCATGGGGGCGTCCCTTCAAGGATCTCTAGTAGACTATACACCGCTAGGGAAGAATCTCTGAACTTTTCCACATCACAGTCGATGCTGTCAAAACATAAAAGCAAAGAGGAAAAAGCCTAACAACACAGCAACAAAGGGAGAGTGGGCCATCCCACAACCACGGCAGAGTTTGCAAAGACGGAGGGGCAGGACAGACGTCTGCATGGGTAAAGCCTGAGACTCTCCACAGTAGTAGCTGACACCAAACAGCAGATTCAGCACACTCAGAGAGTACCACAGATAAGCAGCACAATCTACAAAGTGAAAACAACACACAGAAAAGTCACACCCGGGTTTGTGATAACAGAACTACAGAAAACCAAGGACAAGAAAAGAAGAATTCCACTATTAGGGAGAATGATCGTCAAAACCTTCTCAATAAAAAGCGAAGATAAGAATTGCAACTGATCCATCCTCACAAGCCAAGCAGGTTAAGTATATATATTTCCATATATTTATATATGGAAAAAATACCAGCAATGTAGTGCAGGGCTCTCTCTCTCTCTCAGCCTGAGCCTGGGAACGTGACCCAGGCAAGCTTGGGAAAGTGATCCAGAAAAATGAAGGCCAGTTTCAGTTTCTGAGATCAAGGTGGCCATCAACACTGTGGTCCTCGAGTGGTCTCTCGCGATGACCCCCTACCCGAGTGGACTCTAAGGTCCAACAGTAGAACTTTAAAAGTGAAGGGGAAATTCAGAGCTTTGCAGTTAAAAACAAGGAAATCTGATGTTAATATACTGGTCTTGAAGAAAGGGCTAACCCTCACTATAATCCTAACCCTAACCCTAACCCTATACACACACATACACACACATATATAGTAAATATGAGTAGGGATATATTAAAATGTATCTTTATATGTTATATGTAGATATAAAAGTGTATAGCTATCTTTATCTTATGGTCTGCCAATTTAGGGAATTAATATGAGCTTGCTATTTTCTATATTCTTTGTATTGCCTATGCAGATATTTATAGCTATTTACATTACTTTCAAATGTAGTAAGTTTATTTCTTCTCCCAGACTGCATGCCTCACTGAAATAGCCAGGACTTCAAAGACTATCTTGGTAGCAATGTTGGGAGGGCTTTCCCTTGCTATATTCAAGATCTGATAGAGAAAGAACCACTTTTTCACGATGAAGTATCACAACTGTATGTTATCTATTGCAATTTAAATATAAGATGTTATGCAAACGTTTATGGTCTAAACATGCTTTAACATACATGCATGTTACAGAGTTAAGAAAGGAAGCTCCACTGCATATTCATCAATCAGAATTCACATCCGCTGTGGGTGAGTCATCTTGCATCCCCACAGGCCTTCCATTTCACATATGCACTGTGGAGAATGTGAAGGCACCAACTCAGAAAGTATTAGCCCACTCTCCAACATAAAACATATGAGTCACACGGGCCAGCTGTTTGAATGCTTTGAGCCACAGGGCTTTGACTGAGGGTGGCCTTCAGAGGGTTCCTTGTTGACAGACTGTTTAGAAAGGATTAGGAGGTGTGGTCTTGTTGAGGGGATGAATGTCAGTTGGGAGTGGGCTTTGAGGCTGTAAAAGCTCACCCCGGGCCCAGGCCTTGCCACCTGACTCCCCCCTGCACATTAGGGTGTAGCTCTCCCCAACTGCTGCTGCAGTGCTAGGCTTGGCTGTTTGCTGTTAATATGATGATAAAGCACTAGCAATCTCAAACTGTGAGCAAGATCCCACTTGAACGCTTTCTTTAATACACTGTCATGGTCAAGGTGTCTCTTCACAGTCGTAGAACAGTAACAAAGACATGGGCTAAGGAAAATGATATCAATAAAGGAAGTTTCATGGGTTGTGGCTTAGGGTTATGAACCTTCAGTGTCCTAGTGATGGAGACTCTCTGATGTGTCTTATTTCACAAATATCAACATCACAGTAAATTTGAAATTAAAAAAAAGATATTTAAAAGTAAAAAGACAAATGAATTCCTAGAAAGATTATACACATGATACAACAACACTCAGTAATGCAATGTTAATGGTTCTAAATGTAAAAGCCAAAACATAGCAGCGATAGTTTTCAAAGGAACAGGTGATCAAAGAGCACATGTAGAAAATAGTTTATGAACCAGGCATTTAAAAGCACTTACTGCTTCTTCTGGGGACCCATTTTTCCCCAGTACCCATGCCAGGTGGCTCTGAAACTCTAGCTCCAGGAGATCTGACACCTTTTTCTGGACTCTGAGGGCACATATGCTCACATGCACACACCTACACAGATTTACACTCACAAACAAATAACCAAAAGTAAATTAAATCTTTTAAAAAGTAAACTAGTGGAAACTTAGTAATTAAAAATAACATTTTAAAATAGTGATATTAAAAAAAAAACACAAAAGAAAACACAGTAAACACTTAAAGAAATGCTCAACCTCCTTAGTCATCAGGGAAATGCAAATCAAAACAACTCTGAGATTCCATCTTACACCCATCAGAATGGCTAAGATCAAAAACTCAAGCGACACCACATGCTGGAGAGGATGTGGGGAGAGAGGAACACTCCTTCATTGCTTGTGGGAATGCAAACTAGTACAACCACTTTGGAAATCTATCTGGTGCTATCTCAGAAAACTGGGAATAGGGCTTCCTCAAGACCCAGCTATTCCACTCCTTGGAATATACCCAGAAGATGCACCAGCACACAGCAAGAAAATTTGCTCAACCATGTTCATAGCAGCCTTATTCATAATAGCCAGATCATGGAAACAGCCTAAATGTCCCTCAGTAGAAGAATGGATAAAGAAACTGTGGCACATATACACTATGGAATACTACTCAGCTATTAAAAACAAGGAATTCCCGAAATTTGTGGACAAATGGATTGAGCTAGAGATGATCATAATGAGTGAGTTAACCCAGAAGCAGAAAGACTCAAATGGTATATACTCACTTATATCTGCATACTAGCCCAATGGGCATGTCCCATGAAAGCCTTCCCTTACCAGGAAACTGGGACAGAGGGGAGGACATCCTATTGGGACTCTAGATGAGAGAGCAATGGGAGAATAGCAATGTAGAAGGATCCAGTGGGTCCTAGAAACCTACAAGTAGAACATTATGATAGGCAGATTTGGGTCATGGGGTCCTGCTCAAACTAAGGCCCTAGCCAAGGACAATACAGGCGGTAAAATTTAAACCCCTACCCTGATCTAGCCCATGGACAGGACAGTCTCCACACTTGAGTGGAGAGAGGGATTTGACTTTCTCATGTACTCTGGTGCCTCACATTTGACTATGTTCCCTGGTGCGGGAGACCTAGTGGCACTCAGAGGAAGGACAGCAGGTCACTGAGAAGAGACTTGATACCCTATGAGCATATACAGGGGGAGGAAATCCCTCTGAGGAGCAGTCATAGGGGAGGGGAATAAGGAGAAAATGGGAGGGAGGGGAGAATGGGAGGATACAAGGGATGGGATAACCATAGAGATGTAACAAGAATAAATTAATAATAAATAAATAAATAAATAAATAAATAAATAAATAAAAATAAAATAAATAAATAAAAAAAAGAAAACACAGTGTTTTCTTTCCCACAACAAATAATAAAGTAAACTCTTAATAAGAATCAAGGATGTAGAGAATCTGTATATCAATTATAACATTGCTTGTGGGAACATATGATAATAGACATCAAAACTCAGACTTACATATTCTATATATTGCTAGAAATTTATAAAAAAGAGAAAAATAGCTAAATGAATAAAATTATAACTATAAGAGTGTTGAATGTAGTATTATTGTAGCAAAAACAATCAGGGCTATCCTGAGCTGTTCCAGTAACAGATAGTAAAGAGCACACTTGTATATGCAAAATATTGGTATGCAGTCATTAACAGAAGGTGTCTTCGTCACATATACACACATCTATATTGAATAAACTCTATTCATTTGTATGGACACAAAATGTGTATATTACATATATAATATACATTATATGTGTGTATATGTGTATGTGTATGCACACATGGTTAACATTGCCATTAGATCTTAAATTTCCTGTGATTAAAAAAATCACCATGAAATCTTCTAGCATCCTCTTTATCACTTTTTGTCTTATTCTCTTTATTCAGCAGTCTCTCTGTTTAAAGTCCTGTAGTTTCAGATCTGGAGAGAAGCTGAACACCATTATTAATATCAGAAGAGGACTCTAAAACATTTTATTTATTTAAACATTTATTTGTTCATTTTTATTGTGTGTGTATGTGTATGCCACAGTATGAGCACATATGTTTGGAGATCAGAGGACAAACTGTGGAATTTGGTTCTCTGCTTCCAACATGTGGGACTCAGGAATCTAAGTGAGTAGCAACTGCTGCAGGCCACTGAGTCATCTCCAGAACCCCTCGTTAGAGGCATTTTGATGTGTCTTTTGAATTAGAAACAATTTGGAGGAATTGGATACTAAATGTAAAAGTAAGTCTGTGTCCTAGAGGGCACTTCATTGCCCAGTCCTATGTCAGTCACACTGTAATGTATGTGACCCCTAACCAGGCCGCAGGCTCCCATTGATCTGTGTTCTGTGCATTTAGTAGAGTCCTATGCAGCTGTAGTCATTAAATACACAGTCCCTGGCTTTTATCACTTACCATCCTATTTTAAATCTTCACTCACACTCTTCCATTGGTTTTATTCAATTTTACCCTCTGAACTACGTTCACTTAGCAAGATAGTCACGGATTGTTTTGCTCATTGAACATTTAAATTTTCTTTCAGTTTAGAGCTTTTGTGATTGCGGTTTCAATAAAAACTGTTTCCAATACTCTGTTATAACACACTTCCAGGTCTTGTGGTCTGTGGTGGATGTGAGGGTCCTGCTCTTTTTTTTCCAGCCATGACAGTAAGACAAAGAGGTTTTAAGACCACAGTAGAGGCCGGCTCTTTCTTTTTCTTTTTTAAAATTACATTAAATTATTTATTTTGCTTTTTGTGTACTGTGTGCATGCCTGTGGTCCATATGATGAGTGTGGATGTCAACGGACAGTTTGTAAGAGCCGGATCTCTCCTCCCACTGTGTGTGGAGGAAAGTCAAGTTGTCAAGATTGGTGGCAAGTGTCACTGAGCCATGCCATCAAACCCACAGGAGGCTATATTTTTAAATAGATGAATCTCCCTTAGTTTTTAACCTGCTCTTTGACAACCACCCTATGGCCTTCTGTACTTTTGTGCACTTTATAGATAATCAGAGTTCTAGTCATTAGATACTTGGCCATTCGGTATCTCGACCTTTCACAATTAGGTTGCTCCAAGGTTTTAAATATTCAATTGTTCTCCTCCCTGCTTCATCATCTGCTACCTGGAGATGTTTTGAATGTGGTTCTCCACCACTGAGCTAGAGGATGGACATGGATCTCCACCGCTGAGCTAGAGGATGGGGCATGGTTCATGAAGAACAAGTGGAGAGAAGACTACAAGCCATGGTTCATCACCAATGCAGCTCAACAGAAGGCATACCTTCAAGATTTTGCAAACATTTGTAGTTCTATGTGATGACAAATCATTATTTTTTTAAAAATAATTTTGTCTCATTTTGAAATTGCTACCCAGAGAAGAGAAATGATGGGGTGTGATTTCAAGAAAACCCTCTCCTCATTTCCATTTATAGAATTTTATAAACTATTTAGATATATTAAGCAATGACTATTTCATAGTGGTAATCTTTCAAATTGTTTTATTGTCTTTTTATGTCTTGAAATTTATTTTCCTTTTCTTCATAAATATGCTATCTTTGTAATCAGAGGACAAGTCCACATATTATTTTTGTTTTGAAATAGCTTAAGGAAAAAGAACACAAGTTGAGGCTCTGTTGTACATATAGAGATTCTTGAAGTGCTTTAATGAACACAAGTACTTCATATAATCATGATAGTTTCATATTTTATGCAAAACCTCCCTTGTGGAGTCTTATTGGGTTTTCACTCTAAAGTAGTTTATCAGTTTTTAGGGAATTTATGTGTACTGCCATAGTATACTTTTTAATACTATAACATAATGTGTGTTTGTGTTTTCTGTTAATTTCAATAACAACTAATTAACTTCCTATTGATAGCTGCTTATTTAAAGGTACAATATTTTTTTACTTTGGGGTATTTCTGAATCAAGAGAAAAACAAAACTAAAGGCTAATACTCATCAAATCCCAGCCACTGTGCAAATGCTTACATGTTTTGAAAATGTTTTGTATTTCTAACTAGTCTATCGAATGAATTAAAATTTGATTCCAAGCCAGAAAAACAGAAACAGGAGCTGCAGAAGGCTTGGGCATTTCTCTAGGTCTGTGAAGTTTGGGTAAGGGCAGAAGGAGAATTTCCTGATGTTGACCACTGGCAGTCTGGCTCTCCCTGGTGCTCTTCCAACATGCTACACTTCAGAGAGTCTGGAAGGCAGAGACAAGAACGGAATCACATGGCCTGTGTCAGAGCTAAGTGATAACAAATATTGCTGAGAAGAAGCACAAGACTCCCCTTCAGAGATAGAACAGGCTAAATGGGGGCAAACAGGTCCCAGGGTGCTTTCGATGCACTCTAAATTAAAAGCAAGGCTGTGTCTGAAATTTCTTCCAGATCTATAATTCAGCAAGATGGTTCACAGCTATTTTGGCCGAAGGGAGAATTTAAAAGTAAATACCTACTCACACTCTGCTGCCCCACCTATCAGAAAGTTGCCCCCCTTTCAACTTTGGCGCTCTCTTGTATGGTTCTTAACCCCCAAACTTGAGATGAGCTCAATGGGTGCTCCCTGCTAAACACGACAACCTGAATTTGATGTCAAGAACGCATGTTCTATAAAGAAGAGACTCCTGCCAAGTGTCCTTAGCTTCTATGTGTAAACCCAATTACACTCCCAATAAAAACACAAGCATAAGACAGAAAAACAACATAAAATGCCTGGCTGCTTATTCTTTTTTCATTTTTAAAATTATTTTGTCTTTGTACATATACATTTATATTATTACACATATAAACAATAGATTACCTGTGGCAAGAAGAACCGTGACACAATCAGGAATTATATAAATGTTCCATTCTTAGTGTTTTGGCTATTTGTATTTGACAGCCTTAAAGAAGGCATCTTTCTTATCTTAGTGCATCTAAATTTCTGAATGTAAATCAATCTCCTTATTCGTAAGGCCTTCTGTAAAGAGTATCCTGGAGTAACACACAGAGGCTTCTCATTTCTCTCTACTATCCATTCTTCTCATCCAAATATTAAAAATTTTAACTTTATCCACCTGCAATCCTACACAGTCACGTTACCCTTTGCTGCTTTTGTAGGAGCTAAAATGGCAGTATGACTATTGTTGGACCAAATCATATAACAAGAGGTTAAGTTTATGATTGCAGTCACATTTCTCAAAACACGGAAGAATTTAAGTTCCCAGTGCACTTTCCTGCAACATAGTTCAATGAAGATGATTGCAAAGAAAGTCATGTAAGAAAACATCAACTGCCTCTAGCATGGCTTTCCCCTGCTTGCTGTGGTTGAAGCTCTAAAACACCCTACTTTCATACTTTTTATCCAAGCAGCATAAGGCTGTGACAATAACCTATTATTCAGTCTCATCTTTGGTGTGCTCACACAGAAAATTTTGCAAAAGGTCAAAACTTACATTGCAGGAAATAACGGACAGAAGAATTATTTCCAGGACCATGGCAAACAGGTAAGCTTACAAGGGAATTTTTCTTTTCTTTTTTTTTTATATCTTCAGAATTTCTGATCAGGAGTATATAGCTGCTTTTCCCTCCCCGGAATCTGAGTTCTGGTTGCAGTGTTTCAACTTTCCAGTGTTTGAAGTCACAGAACTGTAGGTGCTCATTGCCTATACTGGACAGTGCTGTGCTTTCCCTAGCACAAGCATCACACTGATGGCATTGCCCTTGGTAAAGGAATGATACAGTTTTATGCATACAGCTGGTTGAGTGATCAGTAGGAGGTGCCATGAAAGTGACTGTGAATTGTCCTAAGCATCCATTCCACCCTTCACTCTTTGATGGATCAGATACTTCTTGGTAGAACTGCAGTGTGCTGGCAGTACATCCTTCACCAGATTCCTGGCCATCCTCATGGAAGCACACGATTTCGATGACCTATTGGAATATGAGTAGAGGCCATATGCGAAGCTTGTGGTCACAGTGGTTAAGCAGGAGTTGCTCGCTCCTCCCTCTCCTGCCTCCTCTGGCTGCAGTGGATGGGATGCTAAGTGAATTTTGAATGAGCAGGGACCTATCACAGGGAGGATCTCTTACAGCAGCATAGCCTGTAGCCTAAACAACATCAGCTCCAGTTACCTTTGATTCTGCTTCCTCTATGCACACGACATGACCAAGCCGGCAACTTTACTTAGTCTTAGTTTCTTCATCTCTTAAAGAAATGTCTGTACCTTCTACTAGTTCGACTTTTTGTATTGATTATTTTGGAGCAAATACATGTTAAGAACACTGAAAACATGTTGGCGTATACGCTTCTGCATAATTTTCAATCAGTTGCACCTGAAACACTTTAAAAATGGTATAGAAACCAAACTGGGAAAGCAGATGTTTCTCACATGAAACTGTTCTCTCCCCCAGAGCAATCATATACTTTTTGTGCTACTTCTTATGAATTATTCAGATGAAACAAAAGACTTATAAACTAACATGTTGATAAAACTGCTGCTCATTTATTTTTAACAGGAACATTCTCTGTAATAGGAGAGTGATTAGCCAAGCACAAACATGCCAAATTGATAAAATATAGTACAAACAGGTATATATCCACTCTCCTCTGTGCCTGGCCTGCACGGACCTCATTAACAAGAGTATATTCCTTTGCTCATAACAACGCAAAACACTGGCATCTCAAAATGAAAGCGAGAGTAAGGCTTAGCTGTTTCTGTTCCTTCTCTCTCTCTCTCTGCAGGATCGTGAGAGTCAGCATCAGATCGTCAACTCACAATGAGGATTTCTGCCACTTCTCATGGCTGGGTTGAGTATCACTTTTGTCCTTTGTCTCTTCAGCTCTGAGACAGGAGGAGTACCTGTACCTAACAGGAGGCATCTATACTATCTCTTGGGTTTCTTTCATTACTCCCTATGTCTTTCTAAATTCTCCTTTTCTAAGCTGTTGTCCTTTCAAAATTTGTTAGCTTAAAAAAAAAAGGTTAACAGAAAAGTATACATTTTTTTTCTGTATTTTTCAAGTACAACATGAGGTTTTGAAATATGTAAATACTGTTGAATCGCTAGTTTGATCTAATTCAACATGACTTTTCTCATTTAGCAATTGTTTTGTGATGTGAGCACTCTACATTTATTATCTTAGCACTTTTCAGGAGCAATATTATCATTAGCTATAGTCACTATACATTATAGCAGATTCTTTGCACTTCCTTCTGTTACTGAATGATAATTCTTAACTTTCCTAATTTGGGTGTGTTGTCTATTTTCTTCTAAAACCCTGGTTGATATGAAATCATTATTATACAGATACTGGAGTTTAAAGGTCAAATGGAAAGAAAGGACTTAATTGAATACCATGTTATTGTAATTTAAGTGTAGTTGATCATATGCTCTTTCTAAAGTTATCTGCTATTGCATTAGAATTATTTTATTGATTAAAAATATGCAAAATTGTTGCTAGGATATTTTTTCAGGTGGATTTTCTTAGTCTTTTATACTAACTAGATAAGCATGACTCATTAACATATTGAATTTATGTAAATCACCCTAATCATCTGTTTTCTCTTCCACTCCTAAGCCACAGAGAATATTCAGACAATTTCTGGAGCCAGGCTGACTTAATTTTAGTCAGAGTTCTTCATTTCCAGTATAGGTTAGAGACTCTGACCAAGGTGCCTATTGAGTGGTTATCAAGGGTTTAAGAGTAAGCTTCCAGAAGCATCCTCCCCATTGTAAGATAGGCCAAGTGTAATGGCTTTTGTCGTAAATGTCACTGAACACTAGGTTTTGCAAACATCTAACTTCACTTCAAACCCAACAACTGCTCCAAGGGTACTCTGTACTCAGCAGTGTGTGGTACAGCCCTGCACCCTTCTTGGAGCCTTGACTCCAAGCCCAAGTTCATTCTCCAAAGCCCCTTCTTATGACTGGATATAGTTCAAAGGGGTCACTGGGAAATTGGTTTTCAATTAGTTTTTAGGGAAATAAGCCTAGATGTTTATACAATCATAGCAAGCTAGGACTTCAGTAGGACTGTGTGGTTTAATCATTCTCCCACTTGTTAAACCTGAAATTCTAAGATCAGGGTTTAAGCACAAGTGTTTCCTTTGAAGATCTGTCTTAGCAGCTTATAGATGGCAAGCTTTCCTCTGTGTGAATCTGCGTTCCAATGTTCTTGTAAGGAAAACAGTCCCATTGAATGATGATAACCTATGTAATCATATATGGCCACATACATGATTATACACCAAATATGCATATATGATGTATACTTCCAATATGTGTATTTACATATGATATATAGACATACAATATATGTATTTACATATTGACATATGTATATATAACCTTAGAAGTTATCCTATCTTCAAACACAGTCAGATTTAGAAGAAGTGACGGTTACTACCCCAAATACATAAATTTATTTGTAGTAGCTCTCATTTGTATGGGTGTTTTGCTTGCATGTATCTGTATGTACCACATGCATGTCTAGTACCTGCAGACATGTGTATCCTGGAACAGAACCTGGGTCCTCTGTAAGAGCAGCAAGTACGCTTAACAACTGTGCCATCTCTCCAGATCCCCAACATATAAATTTAGCTGGAACATGAATTGGTCCCGCATGAAAGAGTACTTAAAAAGCATGGCAGCTAACTGCCTTGCAGGAAGCTGGGTTAAATGTTGAATGAGAACAAAAGTGCTATTAAAACAGCAGGAAAACTGAATACAGTCTAGGAATTGGCTGATTACATCTTACCAATGTGGAATTGACTAAATTTGATTATTTTACAGTATTTTTGCAAGAAAGCTATTACTTTCAGGAGGTACAAAATCAGTAATTTAGAAGTAAACAGCTATGAGACATTTATATACATCAGTTGGTGTCCAAAGAAACATAACTGAATGAAACTATTATGCTGTTCTTGTAAATTTTCTGAAAGTTTATCATTTTTCTTTTTGTTGTTGTTGTTGTTGATTCTTTTATTAATTTATTCCTATTACATCTCAATGGTTATCCCATCCCTTGTATCCTCCCATTCCTCCCTCCCTCCCATTTTCCCCTTACTCCCCTCCCATATGACTGTGGCTGAGGGGGACCTCCTCCCCCTGTATATGATCATAGGGTATCAAGTCTCTTCTTGGTAGCCTGCTATCCTTCCTCTGAGTGCCACGGGGCCTCCCCATCTAGGGGACGTGGTCAGATATGGGGCACCAGAGTTCCTGTGAAAGTCAGACCCCACTCTCCACTCAATTGTGAAGAACATCCTGTCCATTGGCTAGATCTGGGTAGGGGTTTAAAGTTTACTGCATGTATTGTCCTTGGCTGATGCCATAGTTTGCACAGGACCCCTGGGCCCATATCCGCCCATCATAATGTTCTTCTTACAGGTTTCTAGGACCCTCTGGATCCTTCTATTTCACCATTCTCCCATGCTTTTCTCATCTAGAGACCCAATAGGATGTCCTCCCTTCTGACCCACTTTCCTGGTAAGTGCAGACTTTCATGGGACATGTCCCTTGGGCTAGTGTCCAGATATAAGTGAGTATATACCATTTGAGTCTTTCTGCTTTGGGTTAACTCACTCATTATAATCATTTCTAGTTCAATCCATTTGTCCACAAATTTAGGGAATTTCTTGTTTTTAATAGCTGAGTAGTATTCCACAGTGTAAATGTACCACAGTTTATCATTTTTCCAATACCAATTTTAAGGTTTAAATATTTTGTTTGTAAAAATGACACTTTGAAAGGTTTTCAGAAATTACATCTGACAAAATACCTTAGTCTTTCCTTGACTGACATCAGTGATACTACCATTCTTTCATGCTTAAAATCCCCAGCCATGTTGGCAAGTGTCATTCAGTTGTGCAGTGGCAGGTTATTCAGTGACAGAGATGTCCCAAGGATTTCTAGGAAGTGATGTCATCATTAAGAAAGACAAGATGGCTGCTGGGGGTGCTCTCTATGTGACTGTGGAATGCATAACACTATAAAAGGATAAATTTTTCTGGATATTAAGAAAATTTTGAAGTTAGAGAACTCTTCAATAACTGCACATATGTGGAACCTAAAATGTATAGTTCTTCATTTTTTTTGAGAAAGTATAGAATATTTAATGAACATGAAGACGAGACAAGGGATTAGTGTAATGCAGAAGTGTAAAAATATACAGAAGCATAAGTTACCTATGTGTCAATTGCTTCCAAAGTCAGTAAAACATCAACAGAATTTTGCCTTTGTATCAGGATGGACATAGAAGATGGAGCCGTCACTTCAGCAGCAATGTAAAGTTCAAGTTCCCTAGAAAAATTTACAGTGAGGAGAAAGGCAGGCTATTTAAAGATTTTTTTCTGTTCTATAAAGAATTTATTTGTTGAAGTTTTACATTGATAGATCAGAAAAACAAAGACAATGTTAATTGTCATTGTATTTTTTAAAATGCCCTTGTCTCGTTGGTTTCTACAATTCAACAGTGAGCTATTCCAATATTTTTTTCAGTATTTAAAGCTGATAATGTGGCAGTATAATTGCAAAATGCTTCAAGTTGCTTTCTATAATGCCAGTAGAAAATATTAAATGTAATTGTAATTACTATTCTCAAAATTATAGCACTCAAGGTTACTTCTTTATAAAGTTATAATTTCCTCATTTAATAAATTTATCAAAAAACTGTGGATAAAGAACAAAGACTATAACAGAACATTTTAAAATATAGGTGGCGTCATTGGCAGAAAGTCATTTTTACAATAGCCAAGAAGAGGCATAGAAGAAGCTTTTAAGGAAATGTGGGTATCACCTTTGAAAAATCTACACACTTGGGCTTCCACATACGTGCAATGATCAGAGAGTCCTCTGACTTCAAGTGTTTATGCACATCTGTCAGCTAAATCATAGATCCAAATGCAAACCGTAGCCCTCAGAAACATTATGTGGATTTGTGATAGTCCCTGGAGGGCTTTGGGTCCATAAAGCAATGGATAGATGATAAGGAGGCATAAATATGGTATTTTCATCTATGACAGATACAATCTTGCTACAATGTTATTTATATTATATAAAGGAAAACTGAATCTATTTGCCTCTGTCGAGCTGAAAGGAGGTACCCTTAGGGATGAATAAATGAATAGCTTGCTATTAATTTCCAATTTCTAGAAATTCATCTTTGAAGTCGCTCTATTTTAGTGATATTTTTAAAATGATTCGTGTTTATTTATTTATTTTAAGTATGTGTGGAACCGAAAGGGGAAAATGTGGGGTGGAGTTGATAAAATAACAGATTCTTCTTTCTTTTCCTTTTTGGCCATGATCTGGAATTGTGAAAAATTAGCCAAGATTTCTATATGAATAACTAACTGAAGACCTAGACCACCTTCCTCCAAACCCTGCACAGAGTCTCTTAGCCACCTGTTCTTCCTCACCCTCAGCTCCTGTTATGTAGGTAAGGTGTGAGCAGCTGGAAAGCCTGGCTTCCTGCACTTAGACAAATGGTACCCTGAGTCAACCCCAGCCAATATCATCTGCCTTTGTAAACTTACAGACTTGCCAGCCAACTAGACGTCCCTCCATTAGGCTACTATTACTTTAATATCTTGCATATCAAGCAAATCAAGATATCCTGTGTCTTTTATTATTTTATATCTATATTTTGTGAAAAGGTAATGCATTTATAAGGGATGCCGCAGTTCAGTCCTCACGGGGACACTATTTCCATTGTGTATTAAGCTTAAGTCAAACAATGGAGAAATTGCTAGTAGTTAGTTTTCTGTCTTGAGGTAGTCATTTTCTTGTTCAAATTATGCTTATCTACATATATGTGTATTTATGTGTGTATGTATATAGTATGTAGGTAGTAGATAACATGAATTGGATTTTTTCTGCTTTTACTATTATTTTTATTTTTACTTCTTTTTTGGTGGGGGAAGGTCACAGGTATGGGGTGGCAGGTACGGAAGGCCTGGGCAGTGAGTGTGATCAGGGGACATGATGTGAAACTCCCAGAGAATCTATGAAAATGTTACATTGGAAAAAAAATAGAGTTCTCATTTAAATTCAATTTGGCAAATATCACTGGATCTTTCTTTGGATTGGATTGTTAAAAATGCTACCCCGGAGTGCTTACAAATGTGCTTGCAATGACACTTCTGCTTTCATTAAAAAGTAAGATACATTTTCAATAATAAATTCACTGGGGTCAGTTTCTGAGCAGTGGTTTGGACAATAACCTGTCCAGTATGAAATGGTATTTTCTTGAAGTAATAGCACAGTGACAGAAACATTGCATTGTTTAAAAAAAAATTTAGGCTACTGAAGTACATACAATTTGATGACTTTCTGATTTCATATGTTAATAGGTTTTAAATAATACAAATTAATTTAGCAAATAGAGTAAATGATTGACCTTATAATCAGGTTTTCATTTTATATAAAAACTAAATGTTATTATTTTGTTTATCTGTAAAGTGATTATAAACTTGTATAACAATAGTTCTACTAATTCTAATTTTAATTTGTGGGTTTAAGTTTGTTGACTTTTAAGTTGTTTACTTTTTAATTTACCACTACATATAATCGCAGATGCCTGACATTTCTAGTAGACACAATCACACAGCAAACTTTTTTAAAATTTAAATTTATTTTAAAAAATTTGTTCCCTTTACATACCAATCAGCCTCTTCCCTCATTTCCATCCAGTCCCACCCTCACTTTCTCTTCCCCCATATTCCCTTCCCCTAGTCTTCTGATGGGAGGGAGCTCTTCTCCCCTACCAACTGATCTCAGCCTATCAAGTCTCATCAGGACCGCCTGCATCCCCTTCGTCTGTGGCATGGTAAGGTACCCCACAGAGGAAGTGATCAAACTGTAGGCAACAGAGTCCAAGGCAGGGACACCCGCTGCTCCCCTTAATAGAGGACTCATATGGAGACTGAGCTGCCTATCAGCTACACCTGAGTGGAGGGCCTAAGTCTTCTCCATGCATGATCCTTGTTTGGTGCATCAGTCTCCATCAGCCCCTCTACGCCCAGATTTGTTGGCTCTGTTGGTCTTGTGGGGATCCCATCCCCTCTGGGTCTTTTTATCTCCCCCACCCACATCCAAAGGGCTTGATGTACTCTGTCCAAAGTTTGGCTGTGAGACTCACCTTCTGCTTTGATCCCCTGCTGGGTGAAGTCTTTATTAGGAAAACTATATAGGCTGCCATCCTGTTCCCTCTTTTCAACTGCTTCCAGTGTTTATTCTATTTGTCCTTCTGAATGGAAATTATGCATCCTCCCTAGGGTCTTCCTTGTTACTTAGCTTCTTTAGGTCTGCAGATTGTAATATGGTTACCCTGTATTATATGGTTAATATCTGCTTATAAGTGAGTATATGCCATGTGTGTCCTGGGTCTAGGTTACCTCACTCAGGGCGGTCTTTCGAGTGGCAGAGAAACACTTTTAAAAATGCTCAACATCAGGGAAATGCAAATCAAAACAACTCTGAGTCTCCATCTTACACCTATCAGAATGCCTAAGATCAAAAACATGCCAGCAAGAATGTGGAGAAAGTGGGACATTCCTCCATTCCTGGTGGGAGTACAAACTTGTACAATCTCTTTGGAAATCAACCTAGCACTTTCTCAGAAACTTGGGAACAGCTCTACCTCAAGAGCCAGCTATACCACTCCTGGGCATATACCCAAAAGATGCTCCATCATACAACAAGGGCATTTACTCAACTATATTTATAGTGACATTATTCCTAATAGCCAGAAACTGGAAACAACCTAGATGTTCCTGAGCTGAAAAATGGATAAAGAAGCTGTTGTACATATACACAATGGTATTCTATTCAGCTATCAAAAACAAGGACATCATGAAACTTGCAAGCAAATGGATGGAACTGAAAAAGATCATCCTGAGTGAAGTAAGCCAGACCCAGAAGGATACAACAACCTTTTTGATCCTTTGGCTCTTACAATCATTCTGTCCATTGTTCCTTAATAATCCCTGAGCTTTAGGTCCAGGGCTTGTGTTGTGATGTATCAGTTGGTATTTGGCTCAACAACTGTTTGGTAGGTCTGTTGTCCACATTGTCTAAGTGTGACCTGAACAAGAGTTGCACCACTAGACACCCTAATGTGGAAGAGGGAAAGTTCATGAGGATTCAGCTCTAGGCAAAGAACTATAGGCAACTAAGGATGCTCAGAGCAGGGTAATTAATCCTGCTTGGGAAAAGCACACCAATTATCTATACAATACCCAATGGTCAGCCCTGAAAACACACACACACACACACACACACACACAAACACACACAAACATACATACACATACAAGTAACATATGTAGTGAGCAGGATAAGAAAAATATATATTATGTAATATAGATGATAGAGAAAGAGAGACAGACAATAAAAAAGAGTTCATGAATTTCGATGGGTGAGCGTGAGGGAAGGGATGGTATATGAAAAGTGTTGAATAGAAGAAAGGGAAGTGGAAATGATGTAATTTTACTATAATCTCAAAAAAATTTTTAAAAATCTTACATGTCCTTAAAATAATATACCAATTGAAAAGAAGTAATGGGCCTGTGAGAAAAATAGCTAAGATAAAAAACTCAAGTGACAGAATATGCTGTTGAGGATGTGGAGAAAGGAAAGGGGAACACTCCTCCATTGCTGGTGGGAGTGCCAACTTGTACAACTACTTTGGAAATCAGTCTGGCACTTTCTCAGGAAATCGGGAATAATTCTACCTCAAGACCCAGCCACACCACTCCTGGGCATATACCCAAAAGATATTCCACCATACAACAAGGACATTTGCTCAATATTTTCATAGCAGCCTTATTCATAATAGCCAGAATCCAGAAGCAACTTAGATGCCCCTTAACCAAAGAACAGATAAAGATACTATGGTACATTTACGTAATGGAATACTACTCAGCTATTAAAAACAAGGAAATCTTGAAATTTGCAGGCAAGTGGATGGAATTAAAAATGAACATCCTGAGTGAGGTAATCCAGATCCAAATAGACATGCACAGTATATACTTACATATAAGTGGTTATTAGCCCAACATGGATGTCCTCTGAAAGACTGCACCCAGCTGGGGATTGGAGCGGATGCTGGTACTGGCTGCTGGACTCCAGGTGGAGCTCTGAGAGTGGTATGGAAGAAAGGAGGGATGGAAGTCCTCAGAGGGTTCAGAAGCTCCACAAGGAGACGATCAAGGCAGGTGGATCTGGACCCAGGGGACCTTGAGCAAATTGTTGCACCAACCAAGGCCAATGCACGCAGTAAACTGAGAACCCCTGTTCAGATTTAGCAAACGGACAGCTCATTCTCCAGAGTTGTGGGGAGAGTGGGGACTGTGAGGACTGACTCTGACATGAACCCTTGTGCCCCTTGGTTTGATTTTTTTCCCCTTGGTGGGGAGGCCTGGCAGCACACAGAGGAAGGGGAAGCAGGCTATCTGGATGAGACCTGATATGCTGTGGCCATATGCTGGGGTATAACGTCCCTTCTGTCAGAGCTATAGGGGAGGGGAATAGGGTGGAAGAGGGTGGGTTGCTGTTCCCCTCTCTTCAACAGGAGTCTTGTCTAGTTAGAGAAGGTGTCCTCTTCAGTCCATGACCCCTGCTACTAGGAGTCTCAGCTGGAGTCATCCCTACATCCTCCCAGAAGCCCACCCTGTCTCGGGTCTCCAGTTTGTCACAGAGATGACCCCACCCATGGTTTCTCTTCTCTCTGCAGGCCTTCTGTGCTCCCTCACCCCCTACTCTCCCCAGGTCTGATCTCGAACCTGATTTCTCTCTACATTCCCTTACCTATTGTGGTCCCTCTCTTCAACCACTACTGCTGTCTATTCAATTTCCCCTTCTGAGTGAGATTTAAGCATCCTTCATTGTTAAGGATCCACCCTTTGTTACCTAGCCCAACTTGAGACTCAGCCAATGGGAGAGAGCCAGCCCCTGACAGAATTAAGATACTCTGCTGTAATGAAGCCTAGCAGAGCTGTCTTCTGAGAGGTTCCATCCAGCAGGGGATAGTAGAAGATGCTAAGACTCACAGCCAAACATTGGGCAAAGTGTAAGGAGTCTTTTGGAAAACGGAGGGGAAGGATAAAAGGGCCTGGAGGTGACAGAGACTCTACAAGAAGACCACTAGAGCCAACTAACCAGGGCCCAGAGGGGCTTGTGGAGACTGAAACACCAACCAAGGACCATGCATGGACTGGACTCTATTTCCTGCTTTTTCATCACTTTCCCCTGGTGGAGCTGCCTTGCCAGGCCACAGGAGAAGAGGATGTGCTCAGTCCTGATGTGACTTGAGCTAGAGTTGGTTAGTGGGGGCCAGGGGCTCCTTTTTTTTCTGAGTAATAGAGGAGAGGGGATAGGGGAAGAGGAAGAGAGGGAGGGGGCTATGATCAGGATGTAGAGTGAATAATCAAAAAATTAATTAAAAATAATGTAATTCCAAGTTGTTAAAATGATTGAATAAGTTGGCTGTAAATGATTAAGATAGAAAATTATACATTTATTTTGATCTGTGGAGTAGCATGGTAAAAGAGCAGGAGTTCATTGGTATAACTGAACGTTAATTTCACTCTTTGTAAAACATGGCTATAGATGACTAATTATCTCAAAGAGAAGAATAATTTATATTGTTTAGGAAGCTACCATCACACACTAAAATGTTGAGTTGTTTTTCTATGATGATTTCAGATTTCCTTTCTATTACCTGATAATTTTTACATTATCCTAAGTCCTGCTTGAATATCTAATAGGTTCTTAAATAACCTGACATCTGGCACCATGTTATTCTAGCCTTACTGTCTTTTCTGTGCTAGTCTACTCATTTAAAATTCAAGCAAATAAACACTGAGCTTATTTTAGTGCCTCATTGTATTTAGATGGCACATCACAGTTCCATTGAAATAAAAACTTTACTATTTTAGAGCATCACTGCCTTTTGTTGCACCTCTTTTCTTAGCATTCTTTGTTGTATTGTGTTGGGATTTTTGAATTAATCATGGGATTAAAACTTGGCATAAGTTAGACTAATAAATATATACATTTTGAGAAAATAATGCGTTCGGCTTACTCATTTTTCTGTATTCAATAATGTTGAACAAGTCTTCATTGCATTTGGCATGTTATACTTTATGAATTTCCTTCTTTTCTTGAAAAATATGTCTCATAACTCCTACTCTAGAATCAATTTATTTTATTTTATTTTTGGCATATACATGTATAATATTACACCTACATAAAATAAAATACACATAGCAAGAAGAACCAAGAAACAATCAGGAATTATATAAATGTTACATTCATTGTGCTTTGGCTATTTGTATTTGGCAGCTTGCAGAAAACATCTTTTCTATCTTAGTGGATCTAAATTTCTGAATGTAAATCAATGTCTATCATATCTCATTTCTATCAAGTTAAAGCATCTACCTGGACCTAAAAAGTCTTATACCCTAAACAACTAAGCTTAATTAAAAAAACTAAACTATCTGTTCTTCAACCTCCTCAGAGACTTGAGAAGAAATAAAACTTAATTACCTCAGTAAACCAGAAGTGCAGGTTAGCAGCTTCCAAAATGCAAAAATGACAGAGACAGTTTGCTGCCTGAACAGTCACCCAAAACTCTTTGTAATGTTGGAGTATCATCTTTAACCTTCTGGTCCAATATAACTGACAGACATATTTGTGAGGCAGGAACTATTGAGGACTTGCTTACCCTGTCTTGGCAGAGTTTGACCGTTGACTTTGCCTGCATTCAAGCTTGCCCATCTTTTAGTCAGAATTCTGTCTGTGGCAGAAACAAGGACATTTTGTCCAGTGGCTTGTTTGCCACATTTGAAGCCATCTCCATAAGGAGGTTCTTTGATGCTCATCATCTTCTTTGAGGTAGGCTAGGTGTTGCCAGGAATTAACCTGTCTTGTTGTCAAAGAATCTTTAAAATATTAAAAGCATCTTTAAATGCTATATCCTGTATGTCTCTGAGGATTTTGAAGATGTTATCTAACTTTTTTACCTTATCTATCTATAGGATCATATATCTATCTGGTAAACCTAGGATGTGTATTCTTGTGATAGCATGAATTTCCTAGTCACACAATGTCAGGACCCCTTCAATGGAGACTGTGTGACAAACATTACTGCAGAACCAAGGTGACGACCCCTACCCAAGAGACAGCCTCCTGGAATGGGTCTGATGTTCTTACCAGGAGTAAATGACTGCAGTTTTTCTTCTCACTCATTTGTTTTGGAATATGCTGCCTTTGTTTTTATTCTTCTTGACTTCTCAAACGTAACTGTGTTGCTAGGAGACACCTTAACTTGAGACTGCAGCCAAGGATCATTCAGGCAGCTTTACCACCAAATTCTGTCCCACTTGTTAATAAACACATGGGTAAGGATTAATCATAGTTTGTATTATGACATACAAAGTGTTTGAGAAAGCTCCAGATAGTGATGGAAGAGCTAAGGAAAAAAAAACTGTCTTGGCTCACAGATGTTTGGCATAATGAGAGAACATTAACCTTTGGTAAAGAGGGCACATGCACTGATACCAATCTAATGACTTATGAATGATTATTAAAGATTGATGACAACATTCTTACTCTGCATCCTATATTTTGAATTGTATGAAAAAATGTAACCACAAAAAAAAAACCCACCCTTGTTTCAAAAATGTATAAAAACCTGGCCTGTAAAATACACTCAGATTCAAACAGTACCTCTCAGTTTGTCTCTGTTTCTCACGCACCTATCTTTTGCCCACCAATGCTTCGAGAACTCCTGACCCCAAGGACCTATACCTGACTGAGACGGTCCACAGCAACACAGGACAGGACTGCTCAGATGGAGAGGCCAGAAAGGCCTATCACAGGCCAAGAGGCCTCTGGGAAGGAGAGTGGCTAATTGTCACAGGCTTCTTTGCCATGTACATCTTTATCTGACTAGGATCAACGATGCTCATCTTGCGTTCTAGAATAATGATCACCCATTTAGTTCTCTCTTAGTTAGGGTTTCCATTGCTGGGATAAAATACCATGGCCAAAAGCAACTCAGAGGAGAAGAAAGGGTTTATTTCAGCTTACTTGCCCTGATAACAGTCAATCCTGAAGGAAATCAATGCAGTAACCTAGAGGCAGGAACTAAGCAGAAGCCGTGAGGAGAGCTGCATCCTGACTTACCTAACTGAGATGATCAGCCTGCGTTCTTACAGCCTAGGGCCACCTGCCCAGAAATGGCACACCAACAACGGTCAGAGCCTTCCAACACCAACATTTAAGAAAATTCACCAAAAGCTTCCCCAAGGGCATGTCTCCACCAAGCTTCCCTCTTCCCAAATGACTCTAGCCTGTGAGATGGCCCCCACAAATCTCAGGCATTTGAATATTCCATCCTCCATTGGTGGCTGTCAGGGTTTGCTGAAGGCCTGTAGCTTAGGGTTTCAGAGCAATTTCACTATTCTCAGGGAGTCTCAGCTTCCAGCTTTGTAGATCTAGATATAAACTTCCACCTGGTGCTCTACTCTCACGGCTGCCTACCTGCTGCCATCCTCCCTGTCATGACGGACCCCTCCTCCTCAGAACTGTAAGCCCCCCAAAGAAACTCTTCTTTCTATGAGTTGCCTTGGTCATGGTGTCTTATCACAGCAATAGAAAAGTGACTAATAGAAAGCCCTCCCTTTCTGCCTCAACTGTAGATGAGTACGTCTGTCAGACCTTCCTCACTGCCGACTCTCAGCATGGATGTACGATGAATCCTGGTGATCTCCTGAATGCATGAAAAAGCTATTCTTTGGCTGCTGGTATTTCTCTCATGGTCTATGAGGCTCTATCACTAAGCCTGAGTATCCTTTAATAGTGTCATGTTTTCAAAATGTCCTGTGGTTGCCTTGAAACAGAAGTAGGATTATGTCAACAAGCGCTCACCTGTAGTAATAGTGTGCAATGGTGTATGTAAGATTGAATTTTTAACATTTGATCTTTTTTGAGAGGCACTTCTCCAACATCACAGGTTTAAATGATTCTATTGATTTTCATGTCTAGATTTATTGTGAACATATAACTTCCAGTTAGCCTAAAGCAGACTTTCTGATTTTTTAAGGAAAAAAAAAAAAAAAAGGGAAGGAAAAAAAAAAAGAAAGAAAGAAAGAAAGAACAAACCAGTTAGAAAAACAAAACAGTAACACTCTAAGCCTATGTGAGGAAACTGTGAAAATTTTACTGTTTCTTTCTTTGTTTTTGTCAGGACCAGATTTCTCTGTGTAGCATTGCCTGTCCTGGACTCACTTTGTAGACCAGATTGGCCTTGAACTAGAGATCTGCCTGCCTCTGCCCCCTGAGTGCTAGGATTAAAGGTGTGCGCTACCACTCCTGCCGAAAATTTTACTTTTATATCAAGAATTTTATATAATTTTTTGTATTGACAATACTGCTTTCAGAATATATTATAACAAATAGTTATTTTAAAAGGTCATGCAACTTATATTAACTTGAAATTTCTTTAAATGACTTTATTTATAACTAATACAAACATTTCTCTAGAGTGATACGATACACTTATGGATGTCTAGTTGCTCTTGACAGTTTCATGACTTCTATTCCTTCCTTAGACAACCACAGGACATACGGTATGTATATATTTGTGGTCCTTATTTGATGCTACTTAACATAGAAAAAAACTGATTATGAAATTTAGATTAAAAACATTCATTTGAAAAATGATCCTTCTCCTACACAAAATTTGCATTTTGGGGGAAAATTATGCAGCTTCTCATCAGGACTTTTACTAATCCCTTTATTAGGAATAAGTATCTGAACTTTACACCTCCTGCTCTGAAGCCACCTCAGCCTGAGACGGTTTGGTCTTCTAGGAGTGGTTCTTGTCTGCTTTTCTTTCTCTATTAAAGGTTTACTTGTTCTATTTTATATGTATATGTGAATGCCTACACGCATGTGTGTGCCCCATGTGCATGCCTGTGTGAATGCCTACACTCATGTGTGTGCCCCATATACATGCCTATGTGAATGCCTACATGCATGTGTGTGCCCTATGTGCATGCCTATGTGAATACCTACATGCTTGTATGTGCCCCGTGTGCATACCTGTGTGAATGTCTACATGCATGTGTGTGCCCAATGTGCATGCCTGTGTGAATGCCTACATGCATGTGTGTACCTCATGTGCATGCCGGTGTGAATATCTACATGCACATGTGTGCTCCATGTTCATACCTGTGTAAATGCTTATATGCACGTGTGTGCTCCATGCGCATGCGTGTTTCCTGTTGAGGTCAGGAGAATGTACTAGACCCCTGGAACTAAAATTACAGAGATGGTTATGTGCTACAATGTGAGTGTTGAAAACCAACTGACTCCTGGTCTTCTTCAGAAACAGCACGTGCTCTTAGCCACTGGACTGTCTCCAGCCGTGTAATGAGTGCTTTGACTGAGGTAACTATCCCAGACCCTGTCCAAAGTGGGGAGAATGACTCTCAATTGTTTTTAGACAATGTTTGGAAAATTATTAAAATGTTAAAAATCACCCTATTTATTTTATTTTATTGCTTATAGCATCAGTATGCACAACATTTTACCAAAATCACATAACTGTATAGGGTTATTCATTTTACATCCCTATTGTAGCCCCCAGGTCCCAGCCTCCCTCCCTTTTCCCCTCTCCCTGCCTCCCCTAGTCTTCAGAGAGGAGACGCCCTCCTCCACTACCAAGTGACTGTATTTGTCATTGTTGTTGAGAGTCCTTTCTTCATTTGACCTGCCCATTTATCAACTTTATTATTTCCTTATTAATTTGTATAATCTGCTCATAATTATCACTTAGCTTATTGATCTACAAAAATATGAGGCTCTCTCTATGTTCATAACATATTATTATAAATTCTTGAAATAAAAGGCAGAAAGATTTTTAAGAGGAGGGTCTAGGGAATCTGATATGAAATTGTTATTGCCTAAAATGACAAGGAAAGACCCCCCCATGACACCTCAACAATATAGCTGCCTAAAGAAGACCTCATGAAATACCCCAACAGACGCATGAATGTAGAAGGAAAAAAACCTCATGAGACCCTACCCATAGACAAAGAACTACACACAACTAAGGAAAGCTGAGACTGAGAGAAATGGTTTTCCACAGGAGCTCCCTAATTAGTTATCCTAGTGTCAGCCCTGAAATCATACACAGACAAGTAACACTAAATAACTGAGCAGGTTGTAGGTGTGTGTGTGTGTGTGTGTATGCATGTATGTGTGTAAAATCAATAAAAACTCAAGGAAAAGATACCATGATTTTTGAAGCTTCATAGGAGAGATTGGAGGGAAGAAATGGAAGGGATAATGATGCAACTCCATTTTTAATTTTTAAAGAAGCCACTCATTTTCCTAAAATTCTTAGTGCCAGTAAAGTGATGAAATTGGGAGAAGCAAATATATCTAAATTCATTGACACCATTTCAGACCACCACTACATTGGACAAACAATTGTCATAAAATACTTGGACATGATAAGATGAGTACCGAGTGTTGACATGTGGCCTAGGCTCAATTGGAACTGACTGTGAAGCCCATACAGACCTCCAACCCTTGGTGCCTCCCCTGGTCAGCCTGGGAGTGCTGGCATTATTGGGCATTAACCACCACACCTGGCAGGGGTAGCATTATATAGGCTACTTTACCTGTAATTTGACTTCTTCTTTTGAAAGGAAGAGTGAGGGAGGCCTTAATTTTTACTGCTTCAATTTAAACAGAGTGTGCTTTGTTCCTTCTTTCCTGCCTTCACTTAGGTCTCCACTCTTCCCACTCTTCGGTTTAGTCAGGTCTCGATCTTTCTAATTGCCTTTAATCCATTTATCCTAGCACAGAGCATATTTTGCATATGCCCATAAATTGGGAGATGTATGGAAAAGCAAATAATGCATGGAAAAGTAAATGAAATATATCAATATAAACCAGTGTGTATGTTGTTTATGAAGAAAGCTACTGTTATGTGCTAAATATATTACAAGTTGATATTACCATAATAATGCTTTTCTCTCTAGCTATTAATCTACACTACAGAACACCACATGTATATTTAATCTTTCTTTAGAGGTACTAAGCTTATTTACATGCTCTATACAGAGTAGAGTTTTAAGGACATTTTAATATTGGCTACTAATTTTATCCTGTCAGAATGTTTTAATGTAATTACAAAGGGATGTTGCTTGATTCTTGCCTTATTTAATCTATGTTTTCTGTGGTTGACCTTTCCTGTAGCTATATATGAAAGATACCCACATGATCCTACAGAATTCCCAGCCAAAGGTTCAGAGCAAAAAACTGACAAACACCTCCACTGGCATTATTTTCTGTAGTCACCATTTGCAATCTGAGTCCTGTGGCAATGGAAGGGGAGTGAAAACAAAGCCAAATAAGTTGCTTATTTACTCAGCTCCCTTAAACTAAATAAGGGATGAAATAAACTATAGCCAGGGAGCATAGCACATTCTCTCCGATGGCTGTATTTACTTTCAAGTAATAGTGCTTAGAGAGAATGTGTACAAGAGTCGATGTAATTCTTTCCTTTATTTGATGGCAGTACCTGGATCCTAGTGAGAGGACAAAGTGCAATTGGTTTGTTTTTCAAGTTAGTTCTTATCGCATTTGCATGTAGGACAGATCACGGCGTTACTCTTTTAATTCTGATTGTTAACATAAAATTGGAATCCAAAGTAAAGAAAAACTGTGAAAATTAACTTGTTAACAGTATAGGAGAACAAAGCACGGGCATTATGATAATGTAATCACTGAGGATCTGAAGGAAAATCCATTTTAAAGACAAAGTTAATGGTTCCCTTTGAAATCTCCATGTAAAAATTGAAAACACAACTTTAATAGAAGACAGACACAGGTAGTGTATGAAGAATTACAGCTGGGGAAATTAATAAAAATAGTATCTAAAACAGTATTAGTAAGATATGAAGCTCATTCATTAATGGTCTCTGGGATAATATATCACTGAAAATGTTGCATGAAGGACAGCCTTTGATAGGATTATGTACAGTATAATAGCAAGCTCCTGGAATTAAAATTCACTGAGAAGATACATCTTGTGAACTGAAGGGTAAGAAGATAATAATGGTAACATTAATAATAGTAAATAACAAGAATAAAATGACTCACATAAATAGAATTTCCATCAGCAACCATTATTGCAATTATGAGAATGATAAGCCAGTAATCTGGAGAAAATAGCTAATCGTTATTGATTCACTGTTTAATTTCTTTTTATTTTACAGGCTTTAGAACTGCTGTCAATAACAATAATGTGTACTAGCGAAAAATAAAGTTATGCCAGGAAAGAATAGAGGAAGAATGTACCTCATTGTGCAACCTACAGCGTTTCTAAAGGTTCTTTTAAGAAATGCATTTATATTCTATTGTGGAAGAAAACGAAAAATGCATTCAAAAGATCCCCCACCTTCTTTTAAATGATCCTTGAGGGATTTGCTCTAACAGAGTTTACAGAGTTCCAGAGATAAAGTCAGAAAACGCAGTAATGCAAGCTCTGGCTCTTTAATCGCGCCGAGTTCAGGATTATTCTTCCGCAGTGACACCTGGGAAAAAAGACAGGCCATCAACCAGCTGACCCTACAGCAGCCCTAGGGGCAGTTCCATTGCCACCAGCAAAGTGAGCAGTTAGGGAACAGAATAGTTACCTAAGGTCCAGATAATAGCAGGGGCAGCAACTCACTTCCTGATGAGGGGAAATGAGGTCTTTGTTTAGCGCCTGGTTTCGAGCAGCCAGGTCTCTTACAGGGAATGGAGGTCAATTTTCTCTAAATGTAAATGAAAGATGAGAAGGTGAAATGATGACTCACACAGGCACTCCAGCAGTGGCATGGCGAGGGGAGGGGTTGCTGGGAGATGGCCGGAAAATTTCCCGCGTTTCATATAAAATACAGGAGAACAAAATCTACATCATTCTTACATTGATTTGATGTTACACGGGTGAGGTGAAGGAGTACGTTAAAATATTTTACATACGTTTCAATCCATTTTCAGTTAAAGTACGGATACATTATTTAACCACCTACATGTCTAATGAGTTTTTAAGCCCATTAATACTTGCAATGTGTTCTTTACTTCTTTTTATTTCAAGAATGATGGCACATGCTCATTATCTCAGCACTGGCGAGGTTGAGGCAAGTCCAAGACCAGCTTGATATACACAGTGAGAAACAGTCCCACAAATTAGAAACAAAAAGGATGAAAAAACCAATAGGAAAAAAAGAAATAAAGAGAAGATTTTACTCAGTTGTTTTCTTTCATTTTGTTGCTCACACATCTTATCTAAAGCGCTTCCTACTTGGGAAAACTATTAGCTCTGTGATCAAATCAGGATATCAGTACTACAAAATCTCAACAGTTAGAATATCTATCCAAAACATGAGAAAGGTTTCCTTGTACACACACGTGTTCTTCAAAGAGGAATGCTATGACTTGCCTGATAAAATGCCAGGACTTCTGAGCCCACCTCTAGCCCTTGTATCCCAAGAATGCACCTGCCACAACTTAGTCAGCAACCACCTTCTAGACTCTATACCTCTCTCTATTCAGCCTCTGATAAACTTTCTACTGACTCCAGGAAGGCATATTTTAACATTTAAAAATGTCGTATCAACAAACTTCTCTTTCGTGTATTTAGATTTTTTTTTTAATTAGAAAGAAAAAACTTCAAGCACTATTGTCCTACCAAGAAACCACTGCCATCTTTGCTCCTTGTCAGCAGCAGTAGCACTTCTTCTGGGTTTAATAAGAAAACTTATGTTTGCATACCACCACTGTGATTTCAAGGCAGCTGTCATCACCTTGGATGTATGTTCCTTATTCCTATGAGTTTGATCTTTATCATTCATTCCCCCTTCCTGTAACCATAATGAGACAAGAGTGCAATTTCCCTTCAATCCATTCGTAGTGACACAAGCAGATTCTGCCTCATTCGATCTCTAGCAACAGGCTGGCCAGCTATGTGTCAATACAACTTTTATAAGTCTTATCTCTCTTCTTTCTTTCTTTGTTTTTGTTCTTGTGACATGGTCTCTACATATAGTTGGCTGTCCTGGAACTCACTAGGCTGGCCTCAAACGCACAAAGATCTTCCTGCCTATGCCTCCCAAGGGCTGGAATTAAAGCCATATTCCAGAACACCCAGCAGCAAGGTTTATTTTTAAACAATTTGTAAGTGAAGCTAAAGATGATGCAGTGTGTGACAAAAGAAAGACCACTGTAAAGAGTAACCATGGTTAGCTGTTTAAATCTGAACTCAAATTTGCTCATTCACTCAGTTCTGAAATTCAGTCAACAAACTGAATTACTCATATACTATATGCCTGTTAGCCACATATGGGCTGTGTATCAGATAAAACAGCTTACCCCCAAAGATGGCATCCATTCTTCTGGAGGGGAAGACACAAGCCTCGGAGAGTCCTTTACATAGAAGATAATGACTGAAGCAAAACAGACTGAGAATAGCAAACACTGAATGAATGGCAAACAATGATGAAAGACATCGACTTTCAAAAATAGGCAAAAACATGTAGCTTAATTTTTATGTATGTACATGGTGCATACGTGTGTGTGTGTGTGTGTGTGTGTGTGTGTGTGTGTGTGTGTGTGTGTGTGCACTTGGAGGCCAGAACTCAACCCTGTGTATCTTCTTCAAATACTCTTTGTCACATTTTCTGAGACAGGGTCTCTGACTAAACCTGGAGCTCATGACATCAACTAGGCTGACTGGCCAGTGGGTTCCAGGGATCCCTTTGTCCCTGTTCTTCCCGTGTCTGGGTTACAGATGCAGGCAACCACACTCAGATTTTGAACGGTGATGGAGATTCGAGCTCAGGTCCTAACTTATGGGCAGCAGGCATTTTCCTACTGGATCAGTCTTGTTGTCCATTCAAATTGTGATTTTTAAACAAAGCAGTCCACAGGAGAAATGCTTACATTACGGGAGAAAGGGATGGGAAAGAAGTGGAATGCTCTTTTCTCTTGAGACCCTGGGAAGGGGCAGATCTTAACACCTTGTGCTCAGCTTCAAATGCTTCATGTGTGTCTTATCAAAGTGACTTGAATTCTCCAGCAAAACAAGGTCTAGGAAGAACTGAACAAAATGAAGGCAACCTCTAGAATTTGACGTTAGTCTATTTTTCTTCTTCCTTTATCTCATTGTAATCTTGGATCCCTGATGAAAAAAAAATGGTTTTAACCTTTGTTTTTCCTTTTCCATTGTTGTCTGATTGCTCCACCTCTTTTCTGCCCTTTCTCCACTTTATTCTTTCCATCACTCTTAAAAACACCTATCTATGCAATCCCATTGCTTAATATTTGTAATGATGATCAATTGTAGGATAAACTGTTAAGGTATCTTCCTGGGACTTTCCTGATAGTCCCTGTCATTTCTTCTCAGTGTTTCTGTGCTTCACAACTTCAATCTACTCATTCAGTCTTAACTGCAGGTCCCCAAGCATAGGGTTCTGGCTCAGCCATCTACAGCTTTGTCTATTTACTCTTCTCTCCATTTGGTGATATGAAAACTCATGTTTTGCCTTCAAAACCACAATAAGGTGTCTCTTTTTGTATGGCTCTGTCCCTGCTCACTGCCAATGTGTGTGGAAATTATGACTTAACCAAATTTACATTCCCAGTACTATTTCTGTACCTTATATATTCTATATGCTGACCTATGGGAAGTACCTAGTAAAATAGTGAATTGAATTGAATTGTATCAAGTTAAATGAGGTGGTAAAACTAGGAAAATGCGGTGAAGACTTTTCTTTTTCTTTTTTCTTTTCAGAAGGCTCCTGTTGAAGACCTCACAGCTGGAGAGCAACATATCCAGCTAGACAACAGACATGACTCAACTCCGATGTCCTTTTCGTATATATCGGGAAGCAGAAGTACAAGTAAAATAGTTCCCAAATGAAGAAAAGATTACTAGTGGAAGCATCCTCAGAGAGAACAGAGTGCTTTCTTTGAGAAACTTCCTGCTTCTTTCTTGCCAGTACTTAATTCCTTTCATCATCATCATCATCATCATCATCATCATCATCATCATAATTCCCTCATACATGTGGCACAGCTCTTTCATTTGCTATTCCATTCCTTTATACCTCAAAGTCTTCATGATTGTCCATCTATGATACACATCTCCTCCTCCTCCCCTTCATCATATTCAAATTTCAGAGGTAAGTACTGTGTTTAAATTATTTTTACCCTTTGCTATACCCCATCCTAGTCCTCAGTGGCAAGTACTGTGTTTACATGGTTTCCACCCTTCCCTATATCTCATCCAAGTCCTCTCATGTCCCTTCTTTCCCTCTCCAATTCATGACTTATTATATTCCTACATATGTATACATACAAACACACACGTGCATATAAATACTACCTTTTAGTGCTGCTCATATCTGTATGGGTTTGGGGCTGACCACTTGGGATTAGCTAACTTGTCAGGGGTTCATCCCTGGAGATGACTGATTTTCCTTCTCTTTTACTGAAATGCTATGTTTTAGCCAAAAAAAATATTTAACACATAATGTCAGTTATATATTACATCCTTAAAACATCACAAAGTATGGATATGACTAGAAATTAGACACAGTAGAAATTTCTGTGGCCTAAAGAAGACAGTTGCCATTTTTTTACAAAGACACCAAATGTTGTTATTGGTTCCTCATCTGGGAAGGTGAGGCCTAAATGCGAGCACCTGAAATCTCTGGGAGAAAGTACAGACCTGAGCAGTGAGTGACCTAAGTTACTCATTCTGTCAAGCCATGATAGTGTGTGTTTATGAAGCTAACTATTGTTTTGCCCTGAACATAAAAATGTGTATATTTTGATTATTCAATATGGTATTTGATTTCATGTTGTTCTACTTATGTGCTACTCAGTGGAGAAGCCACTATCATTTGTCTTAACTTCTGAAGAGCATGTTTTGCCTCTGAGTATAATCAAGTTTCTTAATACTTCTGTCATTCTTCGTAGCACACACATAAGGCATATATAGAATAAGCTAAGACTATTTAAGAGGAGAAGAGAGGCACACAGCAAAAGTATTGGTGCACTATAAGACCAAATATCAGACTCTGAGTACATCAGAGAAAATGATACACTCAAAATGGAGCATGTAATTTTTGAACGAATAAAGCTCTAAAGCTTGGCTGTTCCGATTATTGTTAATTAGATAATTTAAATATAAAAATTAACTACTAAGTTTAAACTATTCCTTTCTCTATATTTTATATCTGTTGTTGATTTCCTGTAACAGCAAAATGATCTCACAGTTATTTGATTTCTCTCCACTTTTGTCTGGGTGCTTTGTATAATATATAATACAGTACCGACGTCAACCGAGGAACTAAATAGCACATATTTCTAAAGAACCATAAAAAATATTAACAATATAGAAACAATGGCTCAGTAATTACTTCTTGCTGTGGAGTGAGGTTAGACATTTATCCTTATGGAGTCCTAATACACTTACAGTCAGATCTGCCCCTGTGGTCTTTTTTCCTTTGTTGATAAATGCGCAGTGCAGGTGCCTTGTATGGCCACTATAGTATTTAAGGTCATCCTATACCGTTAGCACAAATGGTGTGAACAATAGTTTATATGCCACTTAACTCCTTGGGAGAAGTGGTTAACCTTGCTGGAAAGGACAGATCAGTCATGTATAGTTATTAAGGTCTAGAAGGTTTTGTTATGCTCTGAAGTCCTTTCATGCGGCACATTGTACTTCTGTAGGAGGCCTATTTAGGCAGGAAAGCAAAGGACGGAGATGCCACCTCCAGAATTGTCAGAAAATATATACATGGAGGAGGTGATTAAAGTTTCTCAAAGATCCATTTTGTTAATGACACCTACACTCCAGAGGTGGCAAACATTTTCCCCTTTAGAAATGAACTGTCTCAAAATATGTTGATGAAATAAGAATAAAGGCTTTACAGAAGTAAAAAGGTTTTTCATTTGTTTGGTTGGTTTTTTTAATTCCCTTCCTTCTAAATGGAATTCAATCTGATTACTTTGTTTAAAGGTTCCAGAATACTCCGGGTCATTAACGGCTTCATTTAAAATGAACTTCCAACTACTGTCCTCAAGAGCCAGCTGATGACGGGAGTTTCAAAAGGAGACAGCTAAGAATAAGGCAACCTCAAACTTTCTCCTAATAATCACAAGGAGATGTGTTTCTTTATTCATGGCCAGGAAGGGGTTTAGTGGAAGAAAAAAGCCCCCTCCCACCTGCCTCAGTGTCAAACAGTATTCTATTGCATTGGGTGATTTTTTTTTTAAACTGATATCTTACAGGTGCAGTTAATGTTGTTAAATCGGGGACAGACCAGTAGATCAACATCAAGTAAGCAGTATTTTCCTGAAAGAAGACCACGGTAGAAGACCAAAGCTCCTCACTTGTTCTGTTCTCAATAAAAAAAAAACAAAACAAAACTGTGCTATATTTATTGTTGTTGACAATGTTGTGTTTTGTTAAAGCTATTAACAAGCAAAAGTGCATTCACGTGACTTTTTCCTAAGAGTAGAAAATCAGTTTACCTCCGCTGCTATTTAAATATCTTCCAACTGGCAAAATTAAACCATGTCTCTTTACTTATTTATTGCACTTGTGAAAAGATTAATGGGGATGTGATTCCTTGAGGCTTTTACATATAACCCCTCCACAAAGAACAAAATTATACGGTTTGGCAAATGAACTAAATTAGCTACATTTATTTAAATAATCACTATAGAGGAAACAATAAATCAACAACATTCTGCACAAAAAAAGTGTTTACAGAGTGTCTTGTAATTTGTTTTATCAAGGACACAGACTTTTTGCTCTTAGCTAATCTTGCTTCTAACACTCGATTATCACATCAGCCGTTAATGAGTATTTGCTATAGAAATTTAGCTGAGGCTTCGGAACAGAAAACTAGGGACCAACTCCACTTTGTCTTGGTACAGTTACTCAAGACACATTCTTCTAATAAACATGTTGTCAAAGGTTTCTAATAACTTCGGAGACAGTCAAAATTAAATGGCAGAGCTTTGTTAAGTCAGGAAAAGAGATGATTTGAATGGTCATAATCGTGCAATTATCTCCGTCTCTCTCTATTTCAAAGGGCTCTGTCCATATCGGAGTCTATATCAGAAGTAAGTGAGGAGGGAGCTCTAATGCTGAACCTGTGATATATTCATAAATCAGCTCTTTCAGAGCCCGTCACCAGCCCCATAATGAGGGTCATTATTCAGGCAGAGTGTCAAAACTACTATCAAAGAACCTTCTCAGAATTACAATCATTCTGTTTCTTGTTAAATAAGCAATGTAGTACACAAAAATGGCAAACAAGGCCCAGGTCAATTTGATACAGCGTGAGGGCACAGAGATCTCTAGAGTAATTTACCTTCTGGGAATTCTGATGGCTAGTGAGATGAATTATACACACCCTCAAAAAAGATTAATGGTAATAAAACCCTTTCAACATTTTCACTATGAAAGCGTTGCAAATTGCTCATAAGCAACTTTAGAAACAAAGCCAGGACAGAAATGACTCATTTCTGCTGGACTCGAAAGTCAAGGAAATTAAGCTTATCATCTTCAAAAAGAGTATAAATGCACCAAGAAAAGTTCTAATGTGATTATCACAGTTTACTCATTACAAAGAGAGGAAATAATGGCCCATTTCATGTTATATGTTGTCACATCTAGGAAAATTCTTGCAGCACATACACAGGAACACGTACCCATATTTGGCATGAAATCTGGAACATTCAACAGTAATATAGGGAAAAAATTTATGAACTTCTTATTTCTCCAGTAGACACAGTGCTGCAGCTGGAGGAGACACTGGAGATGGCTTTATAAAAATGTTCATGCTTTCTAGTTCTTCTTAAAACATAAAGTTAAAACAATGGAAATTATCATTGCTCTTATTTGATCAGTGTGCACTATACACATATATTGAAGTATCATAACACTTCTTGTATTTATCCAATGCTTGTAGTTAATAAAATAGTTATAATAAACGAATAATAAAAATGTTCATTCTTTGTATGTCAAAAAACAAGCAGCAGTCTTTAGAATTGTATGGCTATTAAACAAACAAGTAAATCTTGTAGCGATATGTAGCTCTTCTCTCTTTCTGTGTGTGTGTGTGTATGTGTGCGCGCACATGTGTGTGTGCGTGTGTGTGTGCATATCTGTATGTGTGTGTGTGAGATGTGTAGGCCAGTGCTCAACTTAGGTTTTCTGGCCAGGGAGTGCAAGGAATCTAGCTGTTTCTTTCTCCCCAGTGCAAGACTTATAAGTGTAAACCACGATACACTTCTGAGGATCAAACTCGGGCCTCATTCTTGTGTGACAAGTTCTTCATTGACCCACCTATCATCTTAGCCCCAAGACCATGTCCTTGTGCAACCCACACAATACATTCTTCAGCATGATGGACAAGCTTGTCATCAATATATGAACAATAGTTTGAATTTTTTTTTTTGTCTTCTGGTCAAAAACACAATGGAATTTTTTGGAGGAGACTTTGACAATGTGATGCAAGTTTTTAAAAGATATTCATGCAAGTTTGAATCTAACCATAACACAGAAAATTTTCTAAACAATACAATTATGTATAAAATAATAACAAGGAGTCAAAATATCTGATATGCTGTATAGATCTATACACCAGTTATGATGGAAGAAGGCCACAAGTTCAAGAACTGCCTACAAAATGAGAAAAAAGAAAGAAAGAGGAAAAAAGGTATGGGCAACTTAATTAGATCTGTCCTCAAAATTTAAACATACACACACATACACACACAACACACACACACATACAACAGAGAGAGAGAGAGAGAGAGAGAGAGAGAGAGAGAGAGAGAGAGAGAATTCAAAACAAAATATCTGATATCTTTGTGCATTTCTATATGTTTCAAATTTCATTCAATGGATTTGTATTAGTTTAGTTTTACAATAGGAAATACAACTATTATGTAAGTATTGTCTAATCATGGCATATTTATTTTAAAAGAAAAATTTGAAAGGTAATAAGTTCAATATAAAGAATATTATCCATCTTTAAAAAATACTTTTTTTATTTTTATTTTTATTTTTTTTAATTTTATTAATTTGTTCTTGTTACATCTCAATGGTTATCCCATCCCTTGTATCCTCCCATTCTTCCCTCCCTCCCATTTTCCCCTTATTCCCCTCCCCTATGACTGTTCCTGAAAGGGATTACCTCCCCCTGTATATAGGGGCATGTCCCATGAAAGCCTTCACTTACCAGGAAACTGGGACAGAGGGGAGGACATCCTATTGGGACTCTAGATGAGAGAACCATGTGAGAATAGCAAAGTAGAAGGATCCAGTGGGTTCTAGAAACCTACAAGTAGAACATTATGATAGGCAGATTTGGGCCAAGGAGTCCTGCTCAAACTAAGGCACCAGCCAAGGACAATACAGGCGGTAAACTTTAAACCCCTACCCAGATCTAGCCAATGGTCAGAACAGTCCCCACACTTGAGTGGAGAGTGGGATATGACTTTCTCATGTACTCTGGTGCCTCACATTTGACTATGTCCCCTGGAGGGGGAGACCTGGTGGCACTCAGAGGAATGACAGCAGGTCACCGAGAAGAGACTTGGTACCCTATGAGCATATAAAAAATACTTTTTTTATCAGATGTTACAATGTTTCCTTTATAGTGCTTTCCAGTGAATGAGCATCTATTATTGTATAATGATTATTATAGTGAACACATGTTTATAGAAGCATCCATACTGAAAGGAAGGGAAAACATGATTTTCAAATTACTTGAATTTTAAGTATATTTTTCCAAGTGTGTTTCATTTTATTTCATTTATCTTGTGAGAGGATCTCATTCTGTACACCTTGGTGGCATGAAGTCATAGAGATCTTTCTACCTTTGCCTGTCAAGTGCTGAGATTAAAGGCATACTCCACCACACTTGTCCCTGATATACTTGTTATTAAATTTGGATGCAAAGATGCTAATTAAGTACACGATGACATTGTTTAAGAATCTTTCTGTGAGTTTTAAATTCCAGGTTTTGTGCCTGAGTTTATTGGCTACAAAAATGAGTTAAACTATAATCAATTTTATAGATAATGGCCAAGCATAGTCCCTATGAACTAAAAGGTCATTTAAAATTGATAACATGTTGACTTGTTTACTAGTCAAATAAAGATCAAAAATAAAAATAAAACAATCTTTGTATATTGCATGCAAAGGTATTTTTAACAGCCTTCGAGAAAAGAAAAAGTGGAAAAAGTAATCATCCAATTGATATTAAGTTACAACCAAAATTTCCAGTGTGCTCTTACATTGTAGGGGACAATGAAAACCTGTTACATGTGGGATATTTGAATAAACCAGGAGGAACATTGAGTGTTTTTAAAAATTTTTTATTAATTTATTCTTGTTACATCTCAATGGTTATCCCATCCCTTGTATCCTCCCATTCTTCCCTCCCTCCCATTTTCCCCTTATTCCCCTCCTCTATGACTGTTCCTGAGGGGGATATCCTCCCCCTGTATATGCTCATAGAGTATCAAGTCTCTTCTTGGTAACCCGCTATCCTTCCTCTGAGTGCCACCAGGTCTCCCCCTCCAGGGGACATGGTCAAATATGAGGCACCAGAGTTCGTGTGAAAGTCATACCCGACTCTCCACTCAACTGTGGAGACTGTTCTGACCATTGGCTAGATCTGGGTAGGGGTTTAAAGTTTACAGCTTGTATTGTCCTTGGCTAGTGCCTTAGTTTGAGCAGGACCCCTGGGCCCAATTCTGCCTATCATAATGTTCTACTTTTTATCATAAAGAAACAATAGATGTCAGAGGAAGTTGATACGCTAATTGTGTTCTGAAAGTTCTTCCACATTTACATGTGTTGAAACAAACAACATGCAGTAACCCATGAATACCAGTTTAAAATAAATTTTATAATAAAGCACAAGTGTTTTACTCTATCTATTTTTTCTTTGGGAAGAACACACCTTCTTAGGGAAAACAATGCAGATCTGTTTTGCATTAGGCTTTTCTTACCTCTGCAGCCTTGAACTTGCCCGTATTCTTGACTACTGCAAAAGGGAGACAGTGCTGTCCCTTCTGTGAGACTGCCTTCACCCTCATCTCCTCAGAGCTAGGTCATCTGAAATGTACGGTTATGCACAACACTTGTGTCAGCATCGAGGATCACACAGAAATACAGAGGGCAACCTGTCAAGGAGCCACGGGTCTCGTGTGTTTGAACTCACGTTCTCCAGTAAATCCAAAGAGACCAGGGAGGCTGATGTCCAGTCGGATACCCCAAAACCTTCAGCAGGTATTAAGTAACCAGAAGATAGATTAAAATTCACTTAGTGTTTGTGGTGGGCAGCCTGGGCTAAGACGACACCAAACATTTGGTCAGGATTTCCTTTCACGCACAGCTATTGGAAGAACATTGCTGAACCATTCCACCACTCGCTGTCAAGTTGAAGAGACTCTGTGACAGTAAGTCCAACCTTGTCCAGACTTACTCTCTAAGGAAATTGATATCAATGAAATAATCAAAAGCAAACCAATTATGTTCTGGTATCTTTTATCCATCTATTTGGATTTAACTATCCATTAAATGGTGTTTGCATATGAACGAATGCTCTACTTTATGCAAAGGTACTCAATTATTTAGATTATACATTTGAATAAACTGTTCAGTGGAAGGACTAGCCTTGTAATGTAGGACTATTACATTTTCTTGCATAGTTTACAGATTATTAAACTAATATCAATTCGACCCACACTACCAGTTACTGGATTCTAACCTTTGCCTTTGAGACGCAGCTACTTTAAGGGTCTAGATTCTACCCTAACAATTAGCAACTCTTGTCAATCATTTCAAATTATACCAAATTATGCAAATTGGTTTTGGGAAAAGAATTGTATGAGAAGAGACCACAAAATTTAATTTAAGTAGAGATCATAGGTGAGGCCTGTAGCCGCTCACTGCTGCTCGAGGACTCCCAGCAATCGTGGCTAATAAGCAGGGTGTCTCTTGTTTCTAAGTGGCTTTTCCTCACATGTGTAGGTCAGCACACAGCTCAGCAGGCGCCTCCCTCTCGCAGGAATGGCCATTCCACTTCAACTACACATCCAGCAAAGACTATTACAGCTTGCTTTGTTAGAATATTACTTTTAAACATTGCTGCAAAGGGCATTAGGTCATGAATACACGTGTTTATTATCATGTATACTTTTTAATAAAAACGGCAGGCATCTAGGCTTAAATTCTTCACAGAATTCAGTTTTCATAGATTCAAGGTGGGCATCAGTTTTTCTTTCACTTCATTATATTTTTTAATTATATAAAATATAACTTTCTGAGAAAACACACACACACACACACACACACACATACACATTCCTCTGTCCATCTTACTACTATAATTTAGGTAAGAAATTTGATATGGATGATAACTAAAGACATATTTTAGATATGTTTTTATAAAAAAGGCCTGAAGAACATTTCACCTGGAAATGGAAAACCGGAGATTTAGTATGATTTGTTTGGAAAACAGGATTTGCAACTCTCTATTTACATCTTCTCAGGCCAAATCAGTTGTTTATATTTTCCACCTGGTCAGCAAATGAATTCGTGGTGGCTATTGGAGAATCTTGCTTGTTAAACTGTCTTTGTTTTAACAGATAAATTGAGGGTCATAGAGGTTAAGTGGATACTCAAGATCCTACAGTGAGTTAATGGCGTATGGGGGAGGAGGGCCAGGCAATCTCAACTCCTTATTAGTGCATTTTTCTCAAACCTCAGCTGATTCTATGCTATGAATAGGCAAATGGGAATTTTCACCTCATATTTCTTTGTGTTTCTTATAAAGGATTTAAATTTGTGAATATTTTCTATTAATGTAAAATGAAATGTGGGTCAGGGAGACTTTTCAGTCAACAAAGAGCTACTTTGCAAAATGGTGACCAGACTTTATACCTAGCATTCATGAAAAAAAGGCCAAACAAAGCCAACTAACCACGGACAGGCTGAGACTGAAGCCCCAAGCAAGAACCTTGCACAGAAGAGACCGAGGCTCCCTACACAGAGGAGGCAGATGGGCAGCTCTGATTTCATGTGGGTCCCCTAGTAAGGGGAGCAGGGTTGTCTCTGACATGGACTCTGTTGCCTGCTATTTGATCACTTTTCTTTGGCTGGGGCTGCCTTGTCAGCCACAGTCCTGATGTGACATGAGGAGCTGGAGAGGGTGGGTGGTGCTCCCCTTTTCCGAGGAATAGGGGAACAACTGTGATAGACGTAAAGGGATGGAGGGTGGGACCGGGAGGAGAAGACGGAGGGGCCTATCATTGGGATGTAATAAATAATTAATTTTTAAAAAATTTTATTAATTTATTCTTGTTACATATCTATGGTTATCCCATCCCTTGTATCCTCCCATTCTCCCCTCCCTCCCATTTTCCCCTTATTCCCCTTCCCTATGACTGTTCCTGAGAGGGATTACCTCCCCCTGTATATGCTCATAGGGTATCAAGTCTCTTCTCGGTGACCTGCTGTCATTCCTCTGAGTGCCACCAGGTCTCCCCCTCAAGGCATGCATGATAACATGGGAATTCAGATAGGCAAATCACTGTGGCATGCTGGCTAGCCAGTCTACTCTAGTTGATCACACCCGCTCCTCCTAATTAGACACCCTGTCTCAAAAATCAGGCTTACAGGGCTCATGAAGAATAGTACCTGAAGTTGACTTTTAGCCTGCACACACATATGCACATACATGCGTGAACAGTTACATACTCATATACACACACAAACAAAAAATAATTAAATGTGCTCCAACATTTACTTATATATAAGAAGAAAACTATGTGTTGCTTTTTTATCTCCTTGTTTTCTAGAAACTCAGCTCTCTTCAGAACCCAGACTACAGTTTTTTTGGTTTGGTTTTCGTTTGCATATAACTATTCATGATATTCATTTGTAAGAGTCAACTGGACTGGGCCAACCAAGTGTACTCAGTCAAATGACGATTTACGTGGTACAGAGAAGATATTTTTGAAGATGTAATTACCACTTCAGATCAGGTGGCTTATATAAATATTATCTGGCATAATCTAATACAACTGTTCCAGTGGATTGAGAGGCCTTGAGTTCAGTACTGAAGACAGTGTTCCTAACACTGTATCAGTTCCCATTTATGCTGCTCCTCTGGAAAGCTGCCTGCACTAGCTATGGCCTTGCTGGGTGTGGCTCCTACAATTGCACAAACAAATCTATTAATGAAATTAGCAACATATATTACATATGCACATTATATATATTTAATACATATGAAATATCTGGTGCATACATTAGAAAAAAATTTGTATTATTTTCGTTCCTGAATTGGTGACTACACAAATCACTCACATCTTTTATCACTAAAATCTATACCTTTTTATTTGTTGTATTGGCATACTATTTAAAACGTTATTTTTTAATCACATTTAAAATAATTTATTTTGAAACAGAAGACCCCATAACTTAGGAATCAAATGCCTATTTTATCCTCAGAAAAATCTTCTTCATTTTCTTTCATGAGTAAGGAGGACAGATTTTCTTTGATACAGAAATATACAAAAACTCTACTGAAAAATAATACTTGAAGGAAAGTCTGCACAGTTTAATAATCTGTTTCTAGCTCCTGAAGAAGAGCCTGGTTAAGGCTCCCCAGACCATTACAATTCCCTTGTTTTAAATCTCTAGTGCTGTAAATAATGAAAGAGCAATATCCTCCGAGCATTGTATTGACTGTGCTATCTCTTTGAAGTAAGACTTGGCATATGAGTTACTCAGATCTTGTTCTTCCGCTAATTAAAATCCCCATGTACTTTTTGATGAGGTAAGGGTGTCCAAAAATTTACTAGTAATAATACACTTATTTGACTTTGTAACTGATCAAACTGCCTCCTAGTAGATATGGCAATAGCAACATCATCACTACAAACAAACACCTCTCTTTTATGGCAGAGAGTAGAATAAAAACAAATCATGTTATTAAATTGGCTGATCAAAATGATACTTTTAAATGTTCTGTTGTCATTTTAGTTCCAACTATATGAATTTTAACTCCACATAAAAGATTATCCATATTCAAAAATGAAAGAACTAACCAATGAAACAAGAGCTGCATAATCAAGTCTTTGACAAGAGAACGATTCACAGTTCCCACCAATGCTGCTTGTGGTTCACAGTCTGGCAACAGCAGCGAGACAGGTGTGCTGCAGCTTCCTCTCATGCAGAATGCACTCTGGTACACTCAGCGCAGACTCGAAAGGCTGTTTATCAGAAATGTTCTCAGATAGCAAAAACACTTATGTAAACAAGGTTTTGTGTAATCACGGGAGTTACTCAGTAATTGATTCATGTCTGGAGACATAACCTCCATGTGGATAGGAGGTAGTTTTAAATAGAAGATTTAGGCTCTGTCGAGTTTTAGATACATAAACAGATGATTCCCACATTTCATTAGCAACATTAATGTGCATGGAGTTTGCGTTTTAAATACATCAAAGTAAATTATCTGGAATCTTTTAGTTAGCCCTAGAGATGGTGAAAATTTAAAACATAAACATTCACTTGTTTGAATAAATAGTGTTTTAAAAATATAATTGGTGTTGGGACTAAATGCTAGTCACAGTGAAGGAAGGGGTTTGCCAGGGTGTGGGAACAGAACTGTTGTTTCTTCCTGATTCTTGCGCTACTCTTCGAAGGTTAAGAATAGATCTGTAGTCTTTGGTGTAGGCTTCCGACCTCATCCTCATGGCCTTGTTTATTACTGGGCTCTTCAGTCAGCTCATGTTCAGGTAGCCACACTGATGAGACTTTCTGCGTGTTGCTTATGAAATTCCTAGGAGGCACAATCTTACGGCCTCGATCCCTCGGCTCTCACAATCTTTCTGCCCCCTCTTCTGGAATAATCTCTGAGATGTCAATGTATTCCTTGGACTGGGCTTCACAACCTTGTATTTTGGTTGGTTTAAAAGTGCTATAGGCAATTAAAGAATGCTGAAAATGAAAGAAATAGTCTTCTCCAGGAAAGAGGATTCCAACTGGTTATTCAAAACCAAGTGCTTATCTCTGGAAACATACATAAAGGTACCATTATATAGACTGAGCAGATTTTGTTTATGAATTAAGGAATATATGTATTGATGTATACATGTATACATATGTAACAATGATGAGCGAAGAAGAAGTCATGAATTTGAAAGAGAACTAAGAGAGACATATGGAAACATTTGGAATAGTGGGAAGGGAAACGAGGAAATGATGTAATTATATTATAATGTAAAAATAATTTACTAAAATAAATAAAATGTCTGACATGAACAAATTACTATGCACATAACTAAACATTGTGTATAATTATTCACTTTCCATCAGTTTTCCTTGGTTTGTTGTTTGTTTGCTGTTACGAGTTTCTACATACAAGAGGAATAAAGAACAGTCCTAATCTTTTGTACCACATCTCTATTTGGTTCATCAGACTGCTCAGTTTCAATGTTCTGGAACAGTTACCTGGGTGGATTTTTTTTTTTTTCAGTTCAGTAGCTCCCTCTTTTTCTCCCACAGCAAGATTCAATTGCTGCATTATACCACCACTGCCAAGGTCCCACTCATTATTTCTCTGGACTTTAAAAACTACAATAACTTTTCTTAATTTCATTTCATACACTTATAGAGCTCTTTAATTTTTGTATGTTTTTAAATCTCACTCTTTCATTGGTTTATTTTTATCTAGCTCACCTAAAAGGATTAACTCACAATTTTTATTCATGTCATTGGCATATTTTTGTAACATGCTTTAGTAGCCAGGGAGATATTATGCTTTTTAATCTTTGGTTTTTTTTTTTTTTTTAATATGGGATTCCCTTCACGTTGCTCACTTTTACATAAAGCTATTTAAGAATTTAGAAGAGAAAGATCTAGAGGGCTTTTCTGGTTTCCTGTCACTGGTAATGCTGCTCTGGCTGTTCTTGCTCGAAGACAGCTACTTTCTGAGCTGTACTGCTTCCACTTTCTTTCTTTTTTTATTCGCACCACCCAGGTGCTTTGCATTTATATTCCTCGAGCTCCTAAGTCCCACTTCAGCTGCAGAAGCCTGTCTTCTGTAGGTGGCGTGGCTTGGCTTAGCACAGGAGCACAGGTTTTTATTTTGGTTTCGTGTTTTGAGAATTGGCACGCTGATGCTGGCTTCAAGCCTCTTGTCTTGTTATGATTCTCATGTTGTCGCTGCACATTAGATGCAGTCTCTGAAGACTTGGAGGTACATTTTGTTGTGTCTTTTTATGTCACAAAGCTGCTGGTGCCACATTGTCCCTGTAGATGCTTTATCCTCATCTGCTCTTGAAAATAATTTGGTTCCAACTACTTTTGTAAGTTGTACGTGTCTTGGTTTTGTTTTAGCTGTACTGGTCAGTTCTTCGGCCTCATCGAATTCTATAGGAGAATCTAGATATCTTCAAAGTACGCTGGAGTACTCCACTGCAACTGCCATGCAATAAGCCTTTAACTGCCCCACGTTTCCCATGGAAAGATCCTTTAAACACACACACACACACACACACACATACACACACATATACACACACACACATACACAGACACACATGCACACACACACACACACACACACACACACACACACACACACACACAC
>OU015744.1:102977772-103048470 GCA_907169655.1 Acomys percivali
CTCTCTCTCTCTCTCTCTCTCTCTCTCTCTCTCTCTCTCTCTCTCTCCTTCCCTGCAGCTGCTTTCTTTCTTTATGAGATGGGTAAAGTGCAAATCCAAAGAAGTCCTCTCTCTTTTTAATCAATGTCCCCCATACAACAAATTGATTAATTAGCCCCATTTGTTTGTTATAAAGGAACAGACAATCACTTTTACAAGCAGACAATTTATCCTAGAGAATTTTGTCTGGGAATTTAATTTTTAAATAGGAGGGTAAAATATTTTTGTGAGAATAAGATCTCTTCTCTGTCATTTTTATCATGTCATTTTTATGGTGGCTCAGTGCTATAATTATTTAAAAGTTTAATACTTACGTCATTAAGCTTTTGACCTGCTGGCTTATTTTGGCCAGCATTAGTCAAATCTATACATACTAAGACCATTCATTCCCCTCTGCATCTCTAAAAGGATTGATGAAATATTTGCCCTCTAGTGGCTGCAGACATGAACCCACATTCTTTTTAAAATGTAGATTTTAAAGGTAGTTTTTTAAATTTTCATAAAAGTGATAGTTATAAAGTTTTTAAAAAATATAGTCCTTTATAAATTATAACAAAGTACAACATCTCTATTCACCATGGCAATTATTTTCACATTACTAAGAATGTTATTTAATATACTATTTATTGATGTTTCTGTTTTAAATGTCCTCTTTTAGAAAATTCATAATAATCACTAGCTGGACTCTCCCCTTTTTCTCAGCACATGACAGTTCCAGTAACTAAATGCCTGGAGCTCTCCCCTGCTAGGCCAATACTGTTAACGTACAGTCACATGGCACATAATGGTCACATTTGCATTTCTATGTGCTTTTTATGTTAATATCTTTATTACATACAAGAGTGTGTCTGTGTCTATACATGTGCATATACGAACCCATAGATGCCAGAAGCAAGCATGGAATCCCCTGGAGCTTGAGTTCAGGAATCATGAGTCACTCAGTGAGGGTACTGGCATCCCAATGCTATCCTTCTGCAAGACTAGCAAGCTCCTTATCATAACGCATTTTCTCCACCCCTGAAACAGGACGAGTTTGTATGTGCTGCCCCTTTTGCGTGTCTTTCCTGAATAAATATAAAAGATATGTCTATCATGTCAAACAAGAAAGGAACTGGCAGAGCAAAGAAAGATGCTGTCAAGTCCAGCTTTGTAAATAAACAGGCTCAGTGACTTGATTACAGGTGTTGGAGTGAGCCTGGGCATCAGCTCCCCAGAAGTCTTGTCTCATATTGCAGCATTCAATAATGGCCCCTCTGCCTCCCACTTTCTCACCTTCGACATTTGTGATTATACTGGGCCAATCAAGACAATCCAGGACAATCTCTGTAAAAAAAAATTAAAATAAATAACAGTAGTAATTTTTTGTTTGATAACTGCACTCCCATGCATGTTTTCATCACAAAACCTCCCATTCGCTCTCCTGTGTTCTTCCATCCATCCCATGACTTTCTCCTCCTAACTTAGTGTGCTCTTTAAAAACACAGAGTCCACTTAGTGCTGCCAGTATATGCTTGAAGGCAGGGCCACTTACTGGAGCGTGAGTAGTTACCTGTGGGGCTTATTTTATGGTTACGTTATACCACATTTAACACTCCTAGCAATCTTAACTTCCCATTGTCACACATTCAGTCTCTGGGGACTAAGGCACAGACACTGCTGGTGTCATTCACCTACCTGTGTTTGCCTATCTTCATCACAGAAGACAAAACTAATAGTTTGAGCACTTGCTAAAATAATAATATGTATTGCCATTAACATGTGCTTATTTTTGCTCCAATAGTCCAGTGTTAGGTGAGCAACTCAAGAATTCTCCCATTTAAGGGATGAGAAAACTGATGTTCATTTGACTCAGGTACATTTGAACTATTTCTAATGGCTTTAAATCTTGATCTAACCACTAAACTTAGGGGTGTGGACTCTAGTTCCATTTCCACAACTTCTTTTTCTTCTTGTTGTTGACGTTGTTGTTGTCATTGTCTTTTGTAGAATCCATGGAAACTTATGAGAAAAAAAAAATAACGTGAAACTCTTATTAGGAAAAAAAAAGCGCTTCCTATCGAGCTGTGATATACAAGTAGAATATACTGAGATTTAAATACCAATGCATGTGAACAAGTAGAGGGCATGGTGAATGTAAAATTCACAACATAGATGATACATGCTAGCTTATGCAAACGAGTGACATCAGAAGATAATCAGAATGTGCCTCATAGTAGATGCAGAATTAAGGCGGGTGTTGAAGTATAAACAAGTTGGAGCACACACAGAGAATAAAGAATAGAGAGAGTGGATGGAAGGAAAGCAGGGAAAATGCAAAAATGCTGATGGGGAAGGGAATAGTTGGGGGGGGGGGGACAGACCTCTGTGGTTGCGGCAGAAGGTTGTTGGTAGATAGTACAGAGGTATAAGCCATGAGTTTTGGTCCATTGTCTGCACAAGTGATTTCTGGTGGACAGAATCCTATTTCCTGATGGTCATCCTGCTCATCGGATAGCTTCGCCTGGGCTAAGAAAAAAAAAATAAATTGCAGAGATTAATGTGAAGCAATGATCTAATGAAAAAAAAATAGAATGGCTTTATGAAAAGAAGCCAAAGCTGTGTTTGTTTAAGGAGAAGACAGGTACTGTGACATTTCCATGCAGTCTATTTTCTGGGGAATTGCTGGTTTTCTTATGCACCGAGAAAACTAGAAGCATTTGATATGCACTAGGAAGAAAGGGGCCTTTCAGGATTTCAAATGTGCAGACTAGATTATCATGCTAGACAGCTCTCAGGGATCCTGGGCATAATTAGCAGGTGATCACTTCCATTTTCGGGGCACCAAAGTCATAAGAAATACACTTTGGCAAATACACATGGAGTCATAATTAAACCCCTGTTGCCACAATAGGCTGTGCCTATTTCACATCACATACATGTGATTAATACAAAGTAATGGAAACTGTCAACAAAAGAGTCACAACTTACACTTATGGCTTTTTGCTATTCTGAGATGATATCTGAAAACGAGCAGTTTGGAGTGAGAATTTTTCCATTAACGTTGCTGATCAGCATGTGCTAGCAATTCTCTACTGCCTTCAATTATTAGCAGTTATTATGAATTCTCCATTAACTTTAATGATTGGCATGGGCTAAGGAATTTGAGTGCTTTCTGTGACCAGTATTTGCTAAAAATGTTCCTTCTAATTCTTTGGTCACTTTCTGCCATGATTTTGCTTTTCCTTCTATTTGCTGTTATTTTTTAAGCACTAGTCAAAGAAGATTGCTTAGTATTTTTTTTATGACGCCTTCACTCACTGACTTTACCTTTAAGCTAAATCAATTGTAACATACAAAACAAAGTGGTCTAAGTGATATTTATAATAAAGCACCTAAAACACAGGTCTCAGGTTAATTAATAAACAACATTGTGGCTACAAACTAACTTTAAAATATTTATTTGTTAGCTACCAGATACAAAACAATAGTTTGTGAGCCATGAATTGACACAAAGAATAGCATGTAATTTAGCTATTATTTCACAAGTGTGGGAGTCAGTCAAATGCTGTAAAATATCCACTACACTCCTTCCCTTTCTCTGTGGTAAGAACACATAAAATTAACACCTTTAAGATATTTTAATATATGACTAATATCAATAGATATCTTTGAGTGATATATTGTCTATCTAGACTTAATGATTACACATAACTACCTCCCATGGCTTCCACACTGATCATAGTTCTTTCTAATCTCTGTTTCTATCTCTTTGAGTATTTTAGGGTTTACATATAAAAAGACATCACATAGCATGTTCTTTATTTCATGACTGAATTATGTTTCATTATATATATACTTTGGAATAAGTAGATACATGCTTTAGCCCTTCATTTATCAGCACACTTCAAACTTGCCTCACCATGGGTACTGCTGTTCATCACTTCCTATCTAGTTGGGTAAAATCAAGTATAAATAATATTATAAAAAACATAGATCACACTGATCTCCATGGAATGCTAATTGTGTTTCCTTATGGATGATACCAGACTAGCAAATACCACATAATAACAGCTTTGTTCCCCCCCCCCCTGAGGAACCGTGCACTGTTTTTCATAATGGCATCTCAGTACACTCACACTAATACTATAAAAGGGTTCTCTCTTCTCCACACCTCAAGCAAGGCTTCTTAAAATGTCTTAACTTTTTGATAATCACCATTGTGACACCAGTGAGTTGATACTTCATTGTGATACAACTAATATTAAGCAAAAATTCTCATGAGGAAATTTACGTGGATTATTTGAGTGCAGAGTAAGGCATAATATCAGGTTAAAAAATAAATTCTGTTCGCCTTTGTATTCTGGTAGAAATAAAGGGTGATTCTAAGCATATGACCATTTGGAAGAACTTAGTGTGTAAAAGGCTCATGTGTGGAAGACATGGTCTCCCGCTGGTAGAGTCAAGCACTGAGATGGGATCCGGTCATGAGAGTTTTGACATAATCTGATTCTCTGATGGGTTCAAAATATGAACGGACTACTTTGAAATGGTTGAGCTCCGAAAGCAGGGCCCTGGTGTGAGGAAATTGGTCACTGGGGACCAGACTTTGAAAGTGTATCATTGGGCATAATCCTGTTACTTAATCTCTTTCCCAGTCACCATCATGTCAGAAGCTCTTTTCTTCTACTGTGCTGTTCTACCATCATGTTCTGCCTCTTCATGTGTGTGAGAGCAATGGAGCTAGCTAGCCATGAGTGAAAACCATTGAAACCATGAGGAAAAAAAATGTTTCCTCATTGTATTTCTTATGCATGTGTTATGGTGATGGGAAGTTAACAAATAAGATTATATCTCTCATCTTAGCTTTTGGCTCCTACAATCACTGCCCTACATAACCTTTTCTATCATATCTCAATGAGTATGTGCCAACTAATCACCATGCATGTCTGTTCTTTCACGACAAGCCCAGCTCTTCTCTGCTCTATGCTACAGCAGCACTGATATTATTAATGGTGTTGTCGCTCTCATCACCACCACCATCATCATCATTATCTTGCCTTCATGGTAACCTATTATCTGAAAGGGTAGAGAGAACTGACAGCTGTTTTTTCTAGAAGGCACAGTAGGGAGATTTCTTTTTACTTTTGGACTCCAGGAGGTATTTACAGCCTTTGGTTCAGTTTTGCATGGTTGTCATTTTGCCCATCTGTCCCTGATTATTATTGAGAAGGCACTGGGTTTTCAGATTGAAGGTTTCAAAAAGATAGCATGAAAATCTGCTGAACCTGGGTTCTGTATTATACTCTGATCAGATCTGAACCAGGGCAGAGAAAAGTTCAGGATATGATCCACGTTTACTGTAATTTTGTTGGAAAGTAAATTTTAGTGTATGAAAAATATTATTTGCAAAATATGGAAAATATTTTTGCTATATTGATTTACGTTTGTGACCATATTCATATATTATTATGCTGTCCTTCCTGATGTTTTAATGATATATTTTTTTTTCAATCTGGGTCTTTTCAACTTTTATTCTGCTGATTGGTAATTTCAAATTTAAACTGTAGGTTGAGCTTGTGTTACCTTGCAAATGACATTTTCCTAAATTGTAGCTAAATTTAATAGATTTTTAAAAAGTCATATGTCAATGTGGATGTGGTTTTATCGCTTAGGAATGTTTTTTCCACTTTAAAAACATTCTAAGTAAAACATTTTAAACTTTGAACTGGATTTTGCACTCTTGACTCACTCCACGTTTTAAGCGTATGCTTACTGATCAGTCATCTTCCTCATAAACCAGCTCTCTCTGAAACAATCCAGAAAGACACTTGCAGCCATGAAATAATGGCACCTTTGTCAGGAGACTTGGGTTCCCACCTCCTTAATGCACATTTCATAAGCATCACAGGGGCAGGGAATTGTTAGTTTTATGTTTTCTGTTTTAAAAGAACCAGGAGGTGAAGAAGATTACCTCTGGCAGCTCTGCTCCACACGTCACTTTGTTGTCATTCTTGGAATGTCTCAGAAGGTTTTATTAGGTAAAAGCCTCTATAAATTCCAGGTGTGGGCCATATGTTCTTCCCTGCATCCACAAACAGAAAAACGCTTTTATTTTGCAGTCTGACTCCCTCGTGCAAGTGTAACAAATCCTGCAGACGTGTTGGTACATAGTTGTGATCATCATAACATAGTGTGAACTTTCTTTGCAAGGTAAGTTAAAAACCAAAGGAAAATAGAGCAGTGTGCTCCAATTCATGCATAGTGCTACTGTGCCAAAGAAAAGTTTGGTGAAATTTAGAAGGAATCATTAACTCTTCTTCATCCATCTGAAGACAACTAAGGAACAAAATTTAGTTAATGTTAATGTTTCATCATGTGAAAATGGTTTGAATTATTCTTTGGCCATTACTAATGATTATTTTAGTTTTATGAACTAACACTGTATATCCCCAGTTTGATTTACACTTTTTCAGACAACTTAACATGTGAGATACCAAACCTGATGGCAGTCAAAAAATGAACACTGAAATCAGAATATACTAGATGAGAAAAAAACTATGTTCAATATAAAAAAACAATGGCCACAAAAGAAAAAAAAAGGCAAGTAAGAGAGACAGAGAGAGACAGAGGGAGGGAAGGAAGGAAGGAAGGAAGGAAGGAAGGAAGGAAGGAAGGAAGGAAGGAAGGAAGGGAGGAGGGAGGGATGGATAGCATAACCAGGGTCATGGTCCCAGAGTTTTAAACCAACTACCTCTTCAGATGGTTTGAGAAAAGCAAGAAACAGGGAAGACAAGGAATAAGAGTGGCCCATGTAGGACAGCGATCCTGAGACACCTCAGTGTAGGACTGACTGCTCTAGTCATGTGGAGCCTCTGGGCACCCCTACTCCATTTTGTGCTCAAACAAATCAACTCCAGACTGTTTAATAAGCTTTAGGAGTTTCAGCTTGTTTGCACAAAAGAAGTGGGATAATATTTTGTTTTCACTTTTATTGTTTCAACTGAATCTGAGCTCCTGATGCAACAGCCTGAAAACGTAGATAAGCTGAGCAACACTACGCGATAGAGGTGAGTTGGCAGACAAGCAGCGGCTACCGTGCTCTTTTATTTGAACACCATCTTCTCTCAGAGTTTTGAAGGCTAGTTTCTTTGGATTATGGTTTTAGTTTTCATAACAAGGAAAAAAAAACAGATATATCCAATGTTACAAATAGTTTATAGTTGAAGATAAAGATATCTTTCAGCTAAAAACAATTCCCTTTTGTTACTAAAGACTTTAGGGAGAAAGCCTGGATAATGGTAATCCCAACAAGATGGTGTGGGTCACCTGTGCCTAATGTGCTAGCTAGCCAAAGAAATAACATGGATTGTAGAGAGAGAGAAATTATTCAATGTGTCTGCAGTAGAATCGGGAACAAATAAGGAGGTCTACTGACTCCCCAGGCCCTATCTTTGAAGTACTAACCTGACTTCGAGGTTTGAAGTGAAAACAAGAAACATGCATAGTTAATGAACCATTCCTGGCCAGGTGTGGTCCCCTTCATCATAACTGACCCATCACTGTCTTGCTTCTTGTCTGTCCTGCAGGCTGATTCCATAGATTATCAGAATTGCGTGGTGTCTACTCCTGGGAAGCAGGGACTAGGGCCTCAGACTTCTCCTTTCCCCAGGCTAGGATTCTTAGGGAAATTTATTTTTTTTTTGGGGGGGGGGAGAACCGAGTACCTCAGTAGTGCAACAACCAAAGGAAAAGGCACAGTTGTCTTCTTTCCTGACAGGATAGCTACACTCTGAAATAAAATTATGAGGCGAATTCTGACCACTGTGTTTATTAATGGTTCTTTCTTGATGCATACATTAGCTTCTGTCTCTTACCTATAATATATGCACAGTCAAATCTTGATTATGGGAACTAATGGAGGAAATTTGTGAGTAATGTGACAAATTATTTGAAGTGATGGAAAATTCTGAAATGTCTCATATTTGACTTAGATGACAACTTATTAGTCAATGTACATCTATCGGCTACCTTTGTGCCAAGGAAACGCACCCATGTAAAATTACTGATTAAATTGTAAACCTGCTTTGTAAAATTTAAAGGCTTTACCATCACTATATTTGCCCTTTATTCATCTGCTCATTTGTCCATGCTGAGCAAGGGACAAATAGACCGCACCTCTTCCAAAACAGAACCCAGTTTCTATCGTCTGTACAGAGGTCTTTGAACTGAGTTATTTTCCTAAATACCCAGCAGATAAATAAAGTCAAACAACACAAATTTCATGGTAACTTTAGTCAACAAAAAAGTTGATTATCTGGACTGATGTTGTAAATAAATTTCTTTTTAAAAACAGATTTTTATAGGGCTGCTCTGTGATTTAATTTCTTTCAAAATTCCTAGTGATATATGCTATAGTTTTATTCCTATGTCTTTTAAATGCCAAAAAACAAAAACAAAAAATTCTCTTAAAGGAAAGTCCCCTTACTTTTATAAAGCTATATTTAACATTTTCAAGGCTGCCCACCTGTAGCATACTGTTTGCTTTTTGTAGGAAGACTCGAATTTTGTGAGTGCACAAAGTCATAATGCATTGGGATCCAGGACACCAATTTCTCACTGTTGGAAGCTGAACCGCTCATCAAGTTAGTTTGCTTTCATTCTACATAGAAAACATCCTAGTTTGTCAGCACATTTGACTCAGTGTTTCCTACTCTTGGCAATGCAATTGATTCTTCACCATCAGTAGGAGTAGTGGACATCATCCTGGAGTTTAATATTTACTCATTCTCCAATGTGGAATTTGCATCTCTGTTGTTTCTTTGCTCAGCTGAGGACATTGAAGGCAGATGATGTGACTTATGCCTCTGTCTTATACTTAAATGCACTAACCAAAGTGGCTAACTAACTGTATTCATTAATTCAGGAATGGAGCAATGCACGTAACTTTTAAGCAATAATCTTATTTAGTAGAGATCTTTTAAAAAGGTGTCACTTAGTCACTTATAAATCTTCTGGGTTTTGTAAATTAAATTTAGTCACTATTACTTTCTACATAGCTTTCCCTCTCTTTAGTGGTTTTATTATATAGCCTAAAATAATATAGCCCTGAGTGTATAACAACATTTATCTAGTCTTAAGTTTTTACTAATTAAAACAGACTTCCTTCCGCTCACTTTCAATAACATTAACAGCATTCTTATTACTGACATGCATTCTAAGTAACTGAAGGCTGAACAGAGCCTGCTGTAATTGGGAAGGAAATGATTTCCATTGGCAGTCCTTCCTCCCAGAGCTGGAACTGACATGTCCTTATACATGGTGACACGGCGTCTCTGCTGGAAGAGAAATAAAAGGCATTTCTGACAAATAGGCAACAGGCACCTGACCTGTTGGATCAGGTTCTGTTGTGTTACATGATGTGACATGCCCTGCGATGACCTGAGGCACTGTCACTCTAGGTTACCCTGGTGGAGCTGTGTTGCTCTTTATTAAACCACCACAGGCAAGGCCCATCCGCAGTGGCCACAAAGCACCATCATGCCACCTTTACAAGAAGGAGAGAACCAGCCACGCTCTGAAGGCCCATCCACAGTGGCCACAAAGCACCATCATGCCACCTTTACAAGAAGAAGAGACCCAGCCACACTCTGAACATGTTTCTTTATGAGTCATTTAAGGAAATCAAAGCTCAGCACTCCACCGGAGTCTGTCTCTCAGGCGTTCATTGTCTTGAACCTGAAATTCCAATCCAAAAGTATACCAGCTAAATGAGTGTTCTGTGTGACCAGATCCATCATACAAGGACTAAGTCACACTCCGAAATAAGTGTTTCATCAAAATATTCCAATTTTCCTAAAATAATCACTTAAGCCCTGCAATTGGTTTACCTACATTTTTGCAACATCTTTTCATGATTATTCCTTCTCATAACCAAAAGCTGTCTTTTAAAATTATGCATTATTTAAATTAGAAGTACCAATTAAAAGGTGCGATAAAAGGTCTGCTTTAGCTTTACACTTGGGAAGATTTTTTTTTTCATCAAAACAGTGGTTTTCAAGAAGAATCTATTTTAAATTATTATATTATGTGATATTATGTAAAAGGCATCCATTGTGTTTGGTCATTTTTTTCTAATTATTTTAATAGTATTTTTCTACTGATACATCTTGCATATGAATTCAGTTTTAATGATCTGCATAAAGAATGGGACAATATTACATAGGTACATCCATCTAGTGATTTTAGAGTAATTACTGGTGCATGGAACAGAATATAACCTTTTGGTTATACACTGCAGTAAAAGGAATAGGTTAGAGAGGTTTTTATGCAAATTAGAAATTCTCTGTGTTGGAAGCCTAATTGTACTTTTTATTGTTGTACAAGTCAATACTGCTTTAATACACATTTTATAAGCTCCTTGCTGAAACTGTATATGAAAGGGATTGGGTTCCATAGATGAAAGGCATAATCTTAACAAAGAGGCCACATAAGCAGAGTGGCAGAAGCACTGATAAAGGATTTGCTAGCTCCAACACAGAATCAGTCCTATTAGCCTTATTCGTCACTGCTGTTTGACCCACTGCTGTTAACGTGTGAGGCACATGCATCACAGTCTTGGGGGAACCACTCCCTGTTTATCTGTGTCACAAAAAAACAATCTAAAATGAAGATTGTCTCCCCTGCAAGGAATTAAGGACTCTGTATTTTCCTCAGGTTAGTTCGTCACTCAATGGGAATTTCTTATATATCAGAAATTTTAATATTTAAACAGTTGATATGGAAGTAACCAGATCAGAAATTTCAAATGTAATCTTCAGCTTTTTTTTTTTTTAGCAATCAATATCATTCCTTTGTGATAGGAAATGTGGTTGCTGTGGTTTTTGATGATAGCATTTTTTTTCTCTTCCTCATTTATTTATTTATTTATTTAATAGAAAAATACAATTAATTAAAAAATCATAACTTCCCTAAAAGCTGTATTTATAGTGTAGACGGTTTCTGAAAAAATACATTAGAGGTGAAATAGAAGAGTACTGAAAATGGAATAGCCTAAAGAGTGGTAGCATGAGGAGGTCAGATCCTTTACCCGGTGTGCATTCTGAGATGGAGAAAGGCACATACTTTCATATAGATCAAATCTACAATTCACAGAACTCTGCCTCATGGCTTATTTATCCTTTGTAACATTTAAGAGACTGGTCTCATTTGAACGCTCATGTTTCGTCTAAATAATACTCTTCGTATAATTTTCTATTATAGTGTTTTACATTTTCAAGTATAAGGAAATAATACAATTATGAAATAGTATCATAATCTTTACAGTGCTAAAAATATGAAGCTATTTTAAGCGGAAATGAGTAACAAATATCCACAAAGCCACAATTACTCTTTAGTAGTGGGTGGGTTTTTTAAAATTAATTTATTCGTATTACATCTCGATCGTTAGCCCTTCCCCTGTTTCCTCCCATTCTTCCCTCCCTCCCACTTTCCCCCTTCTCCCTTCCCCTATATCTGTGATTGAGGGAGACCTCCTCCCCCTATATATGCTCTTAGATATTGAGTCTCTTCTTGGTAACTTGCTATCTCTCCTCTGAGTGCCGTCAGGCCTCCCCATCCAGGGGGTGTGGTCAGAAAAGGGGCACCAGAGTTCGTGTGAGAGTCAGATCTCACTCTCCACTCAACGGTGGAGAATAAATGCTCATCCTCGTTAGTCATCAGAGAAATGGAAATCAAAACGACACTGAGATTCCATCTTACACCCATCAGAATGGCTAAGATCAAAAACTCAAATGACACCACATGTTGGCAAGGATGTGGAGAGAGAGGAACACTCCTTCATTGCTGGTGGGAATGCAAACTAATACAACCACTTTGGAAAGCTACCTGGCGCTTTCTCAGAAAAATGGCAATAGAGCTTCCTCAAGACCCAGCTATCCCACTCCTGGGAATATACCCAGAAAATGCCCTACCACACAACAGGGACATATGCTCAACCATGTTCATAGCTGCTTTATACATAATATCCAGAACATGGAAACAGCCTAAGTGTCCCTCAGTAGAAGAATGGACTAAGAAGCTGTGGTACATTTACACTATGGAATACTACTCAGCTATTAAAAACAAGGAATTCCCGAAATTTGTGGACAAATGGAGTGATCTAGAAATTATCATAATGAGTGAGTTCACCCAGAAGCAAAAAGAGACAAATGGTATATACTCACTTATATCAAAACACTAGTCCAAGGGATACGTACCATGAAAAATTTTACTTGTCAGGAAAGTGGGTCAGAGGAGAGGACACCCTATTGAGATGTTAGGCGAGAGTAGCATGGAAGAATGGGGAAATAGTAGGACCCACAGGGTCCTGGAAACCTACAAGAAGAACTTTATGACAGACAGATCTGGGTCCTGGGGTCCTCCTCAAACTAAGGCACCAGCCAAGGAGAATATAGGCAGTAAACTTAGAACCCCGACCAAGACCTAACCGATGATAGCGTTTTTAAATTTTAGAGATCACAAGGCTACTAAGTAGAAGTAAGTTCTAAAAAGCTGGATTGTATATATTAATTTTTATAACATTTTTCTTTTTAGTTTATTGTCATCTTTTTTCAATATGGTAATGTTATACATCAACAATGATTGTCACAGAAAACTAATATGTATTAGAAGGAATAATCTAGAAATGAGAAATTATCAAAGAAGAAAGCAACATTTGAAACTCCAATCTTTCAATTTGTTTCAGAGTTGCAGTAGTGTTAGGCAGAAACTGCCAGAGTCTTCAGTTTTTCACCCCTATTTTTGAGATCTCCACCTGAGCAAGGTGATTTTCTCATAGATCTATGTATTGCTTGTATTAAGGATTTTTGTTTTTATGGGTGTTTCTTACTACCATATTCACAGAGAGCCTATATTAAATGTGGGGCATTTTATGTCATTTGTGTCTCAATAAAGAATTATTAAATTGTTATTTTCAATGAATAAATTGTTTCCTGCTTATTTTTATTTAGAATATCAGAGATATATGAGCTGTGGATTCATGGGTTAAATTCAGATTTAACTTTAATCAAATAAAACTATAAACAAGAATTATATATAGAAAGATAGTGCATATGTACATTTATATATAATTGTGAATTTAATTTGGATTATATTAAGTTAATAGTTGATTACTGAAATATGTATTAAGACTTTTTGTGTGTTTTTTAAAATTTTTGTAATTAAGATATAATTACATCATTCACTCCCTTTCCTTTTCCCTCTCCAACCTCTCCCAGTGCTAGTCCCGTTCTTTCTCTCAAATTCATGTTCTCTCTCTCTCCCCCCATATATATATGTATATATATATGTATATGCACATATATATGTATATGTATACATGTATGTATGTGTATATGTATTCCTAAATATAGAAATACAACATGGTATGTGTGTATAATGTTACCTGTGTATCTATGATTTTAGAGCTGTGCGTTACATATTGGACAACCAATTGCAGAGCTCTTCTTGGGTGGGGGAAGACTATTTCTCTCATTTCTAGCACTCCTTTGCTGCCTGTGACTCTTTGTCTAGAGCTGGGCCCCATGGTATCTCTCCCCTTTCTCTCCCAGCTTCTAACACCTAAAGGAGACAATCTCACGGAGGACTTGTGTTTCTCCAGCTCTAATAATCTTTCTTCCCCATCTTCTGCAAGGTTCTTGGAGCCTTAGATGAAAGAATTGTGCTGTAAATGTATAAACTGAGGCTGGGTGCCACAGGTCACAAGTTTCCTGAATTTTGATTGGGTTTGCTTTTCTGTAACGGTCTCCAGTCTTGCAAAAAAAAAAAAAGTTTTATTACTGAGGGGTGAGAGTTACACTTATTATATGTGAAGGACTTAAGGTTCAAAGATAAGAGTGAACATCTGACATTCTTCTTACTTGGCTTGAATTACTTTATTTAGTGTATTCTTTTCTAATTCCATCCATTTACCTGAAAATTGCATTGCTTTAATTTCCTTTGCAGCTGCATAGCATGCCAATGTATATATGTAGCACATTTTTTATTACCCATTGATCTGTTCAGGTTGTTTCCATTTCCTAATTTTTCTAAAAAGAGAAGCAATAAACAAAGCTGAGTAAGTATGTATGGGGTAAGATGTCAAGCCCTTTGGACATCTGCAAAGGAGTGTATAGCTGGGTCTTACTTTTGAGCTTTTCTAAGTGTCTTTTCCAGTACTTTCCAGAGTGCCTGGAGAAGTTTGTCATCCCACCAAAACTAAATAAGGATTCATTTTTCTCTACACCACCTCCAGTATTTGTTGTCTGTTGTTTTGTTGACTAGAGTAATAAAATCATCAAAGATAATTTTGTTTGCATTTTCCTAATTGCTAGAAACAAAGATAATTTTTTGAAATATGCTTTTAACCACTTTTATTTCTTTTTTCAGAGAACTTCCTATCCAAATCCACATTCCTCCAATGCCCCTGCCTCTGCTCCCTGCTTACTCTGAAAGGGTAGTTTGGTGTTTTGCCTCTTCAGTTTTTGACTTCTTTTATTTTATGAATTGCTCTGGATATTGGCCTATGTGAATGGGAAATATTGAGTTCTAAAAATATTTTAAAAGAGGACAAATGGAACTTTCTGACTTTTAAAATTGTGGGTAAGAGGAAACTGGGACAGCGGGGAGGACATCCTATTGGGACTCTAGATGAGAGAAGCATGGGAGAATAGCAAAGTAGAAGGATCCAGAGGGTCCTAGAAACCTACAAGTAGAACATTATGATAGGCCAAGGGGTCCCGCTCAAACTATGGCACCAGCCAAGGACAATTCAGGCGGTAAACTTTAAACCCATACCCAGATCTAGCCAATGGTCAGAACAGTCTCCACACTTGAGTGGAGAGTGGGATATGACATTCTCACGTACTTGGTGCCTCACATTTGACCATGTCCCCTGGAGGGGGAGACCTAGTGGCACTCAGAGGAAGGACAGCAGGCTACCAAGAAGAGACTTGATATCCTATGAGCATATAGAGGGGGAGGTAATCCCCCTCAGGAACAGTCATAGGGGAGGGGACTAAGGGGAAAATGAGAGGGAGGGAAGAATGGGAGGATACAAGGGATGGGATAACCATTGAGATGTAACAAGAATAAATTAATTTAAAAAAACAAAACAAAACAAAAAGATTCAATAAAGTACTTTGGTTCCATGAAAACCACTATTCCAGGTGAGACAAAGCAGACAGGACAAAGAACAGATTTGGGGAAGAATTATTAAAGAAAAAAAAGGGTTTTGAATTTGGTTTGCCTTCCATTTAGACATCTCACTGGAAAGTTGAGTGTTTAGCTGCCTGTGTTGGCAAGAATTCAACGCCTATAATACAAACATGAAATTCATAGTATCCTATATTATTTCACATACACTGTTAATGTAAATCAGAGTAAGTCTAATGCATTCCACAACTAGATAATAAACCATTTTACTTTCTTTACTAGTGTATATGAGCCTATGTAGGTGAATGTGTGTGTGTGTGTGTGTGTGTGTGTGTGTGTGTGTACATGCCTATGCATATGCAGAGACAGGAAGAGGACAATGCATCATATACAGATGGAGTTACAAGTACATGAGTGATGCCTGGTTTTTTATATGGATGCTGGGATCTGATTTATGGTCCACGTTTGTGTAGCAAGTTCAGTCTCTTAAACCTCTTTCTTAAGCACTGAGTCATCTTTCCAGGAACAACAGTAAACATGTTTTAACAGTGGGAAATACATTTTTTAAAGTAACCAAAACATTCCTATAATTTCCTGGCTTCTCCAAAAGAAAACAGTAAGCATGCTGGGCAGACGGGCAACCTCAGAGTATCCTGGAACTATCATCAGAATGTCTAGATTTAGTGAGTAAGTTGCCATTTAACCCCCTGAAAACTTTCACAAGTTCCCTGAGCTACATGAGCTGCAGTTTGTTCATCCAGGGAAGTGAGAGAATCCTTGAGCAGTTTTCTGTGAAGCAAAATATGTTTTGTTTCTTTGCTTGTTTTTTTAAAATTTTATTAGCATCATTTGTACAAAACCTAGGTCACAGTATGATACTCATACATGTACTTTGATGAAGATCACCCCAATTTGAATAAATTTTTATATAGACTTGAACATATACCTTACAGATTTGAGATAAGGAAACATGAGGTTTGAAGGGGAAAAAACTGATCCAAAAACTTTCATGAGAGAAATATCCTGTCAGTCTTGAGTCAGATGCATCTTTTGGCTGAATTAAGATAAGGATTTCATATTTCCATATGAATTGGTGAGTATAAGTGCAAAATTATTGTAGGGATCTAATTTATTATAAGTATTCACAATTTGCTCAAATAAAACATATATTCCTATCCTCAAGAAACATCAGTCTAAAGAAAATATCGTCTTTTCTGCCTTTTCACTTAAGACAAAATTTATAAGGCTAGCCATAAAACTATAGTTCATATGCCATATTGAAACCATAAAAATGTAGATTATTCAAGAGCAACAAAGTTATACAGAAAGCAATGTTGAAAACATCAATTTTATCAAAATAAAGTACAAATCTTTTAGTTCTACTTTTATAAAGTATATGATACAAAAGAAAAATGAAACCAGATAAGGTATCGATATGATTATAAAGACAGAGAAGTGTGGAAATTGACACAAATCCCAGTGTCTTCTCAGATCAGACAGATTATATACATGAGTTCAGTGCTGATGAGAGTGAGCAGCAGAGAAAAGCCGAGAGAACGAGAAACAGTGGTAGACATTTGCAATTACTACATGTGCCACACAATAGTTTCAAAACAGCTAAGAATACTTTATAGGTCATTGAAAACAAGCAGACAAAAGTGTATTGAAGGGAAGATCAAAGGAAAGACAGGAAAACTAACCAAGAGTGTGAAATAAGAGGAAAGAATAAATTCAAAAAGTTGCTTTGGCCCTTTGGAGAATGCTTTTTACATAATGACCTGGAGGGTCTAGCGCAAATACACAGGAAAGGAAATTACACTTTATATTCAAGAAATTAATTATCTATAACTACCACTAATGCTAAACCTCAGAATTTGGAGTTTCACATGCCCAATGTCATGGTCAGTTAGAAGAAGAGCACATAAGCAGACAGTGAACGCTATGCTTCAAATTGGATTCAGAATGGGAAAAACATTGTCATGAGAATATAAGCCTGCAATTGCATTTCTCATGGCATTCAATTTTATATGATCTGTATGATCTTCAAATTCCTCAACTTCAGCACCTACATAAAACACCCACCAGGGTCTACTGAACTCGCTAACACTTAGTAACCGACGAATTACTTTTGGCAGAACATGGTTTAATGTTGTTAATACTCCAATGAATACACATTCACAACCTAAAGTTACAAAGCATCTGAGGCCAGCCCAGAAGACAAAACTCACAGCAGACTCCAAATGACTCAGTAGGAATACTGGGAAAATATAATAAAAAGAATTTTAAAGTAAATGTGGTTATAAAAATAACCAAGCTACAAGGAAAGACTAAGGTGTTACAGATAAAGAACAGAGAGGATTGTTTCTGTAAAACAAAGCTAACTAACTAACAAGAATTTCCAGAAAGATTAAATATTGTCATAGGAGCTTAGAAATTCACAACATGAATTAGCACTAGGTTGAGCACAGTAAACAGAGGGATTACATACAAAAAATAACAAAATAAATAACTCAGAGTATTTCATAGAAAGATAAAGATCCAGAAAGCATTTGACAGAAGTTAAAATATATAGAATAAAAGTCCAGTATATACATAAATATGCTTTTGTAGAAGAAAATATTCCTACTGAGATATAATGACAGATTTGTTTTTACCATTTGAAACAGCTATGCTGATGTGGGGAACATAAATCCCAAGAAAGATGAAAATAAATACACATCATAGTAAAATTACCAAGTGCAGAATTCAAAGAGTATTTACAGTATAAGTTCGTTCATCATCAATCAGTGCTCTATTTCAAAATTAAAATAGTTGAATTTCAGTGCTGGGAAGATCGCTTAGTGGGTAAAGTCCTTGACGTGAAAACACAATGGCCTGAGTTTAGATCCCTAGTACTTACAGAGAAGTGTCAAGTGAGGCAGTACAAACCAGTGATCCAAAGCTGGGTGTGGGCTATGAAAGAAATGGAGACAAACAAATGCCAGTCCTCTGAAAGTCAGTTTAGGCAATTAGTACGTGCTGGGAGTTACTTGATTTCAAAACAGGAGAGAGAAAGAAAAGAAATAGATAGATAGATAGACAGACAGACAGACAGACAGACAGATAGATAGATAGATAGATAGGTAGGTAGAGAAAGAGCCATATTGATTTCCAAAGTGGCTGTACAAGTTTGCACTCCCAGCAGCAATGTGCAAGACCCAGCTATACCACTCTGAGGCATATACCCAAAAGATGCATACAACAAGGACATTTGCTAGACTATATATATATATATATATATATATATATATATATATATATATATATACACACACATATATATGTGTGTGTGTGTGTGTGTGTGTGTGTGTGTGTGTGTATGTACATATATATGTATATGTATATGCCATGGTGTCAGGCGGAGGGATATTATCCAACATAGATGTCCTCTAAGAGTCTCCACTCAGTGAGAGGTCAGGACAGATGCTGCAACTTGCTGCTGGGCTCTAAGCAGAGTGCTGCAAGTGGTATGGAATAATGTGGGATGAAAGGAACCAGAAGGTTCAGGAACACCACAAGGAGGCCATAAAGACTGGTGGATCTAGACCCAAAAGGAGTGGTGCACAAACTGTTACAACAGCCGAGGACAATGCATTCAGAGAACCTAGACTCCTTGTTCAGATCTAGCCAAATGGACAGCTCATTCTCCAAGGTTGTGGGTTGAGTAGGGATTGCCTCTGACATGGACTCTGGTGCTCCCAACTTGATCACCGCCCCTTGGCAGGGAGACCATAAGAGCACACAAAGGAAGGTAATGCAGGCTATCTGGATAAGACCTGATAGGTCAGATGATGGACAGATTAATCGATTAGAGAAGAAAAAGTAAAGTTCTGTGTACAGATTATGATGAGTATGAATTCTTCCAGTGTAGGGATGTTAGACTTTCACTTTTTGTAACTTACACTTTGTAAGATGGGTTGAAGGATACAGTATCAGCTTCTTATTTAAAATAATGTCCCAAACTCAGTTCTGCTTTTGACAACAGGAGGAAAGTCTTTCACACCACTGTTCTGGCTCTGTGTGCACTCTAGAGCCAGTGTTGGTGCTGAATTCCATTTGGGACCATTTTTTTCTATCTAAGAATGACCTCAACTTAGAGCCCCAATGTGTTCACTTCTAGAAATTCTCACCAGGAAGTCAGATTTCAAGTAAAGGATTCTGTGATCCTAATGTCCACCAAGTTGGAAGGTCACACTATGTCCCAAGCATCCGTGACAACTGTGAGAGACTAGGAAAGTTGTCTTGAAAAGGCTTACTTACAAGGGGGATAGTAGAGTTTACCTGAAAGGACCTGACAACTCAGGAAGGTCTGTGGCAACAGTGACAGAAAGGACGGCAGCGGAGATGGAGGAACTTGTGAGTTATTAAGCCTTTTTGGAGGAGGTTTAGCCTGTATATGCTGTAATAGGTAACCGCAGGGGGTGACAGATTTGGAGAACAGGATTAGAAGCTATCTGCTTCCTTGAAGGGAGTGGGTTAGAACACAAGACCTGCGTGTGGATCCCGATGGCCTGGGTCCTCCAGGTAGCAGTTTCTCGTCACACAGAAGTGCATGTTTCCAAGAAGGTCCTCAGCCTTTTCATGATAGTACTGTATCTGTAAGAAAAATATTGATATTTAAGGTCTCTAAAAAGATAGTAATGGGTTCTCATTTTTTGATGTATGTGCATTTATGTATTTTGTGTGTTTTGGGGTGCATGTAGGAGTATGTAGCCATGGGTGAATTTGAATGGTGTACTTAGTTCATGAAGTATTCTTAAGGTTTTAAGAAAAAAAAAAAAAGAAAATGAAAATCAAAAGTGAAAATAATTATTTAAATGTCAATGGCATTTAAACTACTTTTCTGAGTTCAGAGTGCTAAGATATTTTTTTAAAACCGCACACACACACACACACACACACACACACACACACACACACTTGTTCTCAGGAAATGTGCCAAGTGTTCTTATTACTTTGGTCTCACACAGGCGGCCTTTTATTTCACAGGGCATATTAATCTTCTGTTATACATGACAGCCACTACTGTGTATCATCTCAGTGCGGGACAATGAAGTGACTCCCGCGCTTCCTTCTGAACTTGGTGAGTAAGTCTTTCTTCCTGTGACAAATGTTTATGGATTCTTCTAATTACACGTCTGGTTTCAAGCTAAGACACCATGAGAATACAGCTCTCTTTTGTAGTGTTCCCAAGGTTCTCCTATAATAATCAATTACCATAATGAGTTTTTTTAAACTTCCATTCATCATTTTCTTAAAATATATAAACTACCTAGGATAAAGATAAATAGCCATAGCCAGAATGCCTTGAGGCAGTCTACCAAAGGCCCCTTTTAAATCAAAATCAACTGGAAAACATGTTGGGTTTTACTTCAAAGTCAATCCTGACTAAGTGAAAAAGAAATCATGAAAAAAATAGTTTTAAATGTTGGCTTCATGAAAGGACAGAAGGCAACGCACCATTTTCATAGGCATCTCTGGCTCCTGTGCAACTAGGAGTCTTATCATCCTGTCATCCTACTCCTGCAACTAAGAACTAACTCTCTAGAAGCCTTTCCTCTCCCACTAACCTATCATCCCCTTTTCCTAGAAAAACAAAAAACAAAAACAAGACAAGAAACAACAGCTCAACACTTAAGAACCATGTATCAGTTCTCTTCAACAACCCTGATCTCCGTCTATCAGATACTGAAGGCATGGACACACTTCTCTTGAGATCGTGGGAGCTAATAAACTGCCCAGTCCTGACAAGTGCCCCTAGGAAATAAACACCTTGCCCCCAACTTGCATTTCTATTGTGCTGTCAGTGAAGGAAGAATTCAGCAGGGCTCTTAGGTAGCTGAAAAGCAGGGGGGAAATCCAGAGAAGGAAGGTAAGCACTAGGAAAAGTCACTGCGTGGATCTCAGAAGGATGAAACTAGATTTCGTCTGGGCAATGTTGCAAGAAATGACAGCAATGAAATGGGAGGGTTTCTTACAACCACTATATTCTTTCTCTCCTTTTTTCCTTCTTTCCTTTCTTTGCTTCTTTCTTCCTGTCCTACTCCTCCTGCTTCTTAAAAAATTGCTACCCATTAAACATAGACAATCTACAGAATAAATTGAAGTTCTTACTCTGCTTTTTTCCCTGAACTCCTCCCCCAACTCTTTTGTATTTACCTCTGTCTCATCTTCAACACCAGCGATTTCTTCTGGTCCCCTTGTCTTTACTAATCAAAGAGCTTCATCTAAAATAGGTGCTGTATATTTGCTCCCAACATCCTTTGCAACATGGCAGCTACTACTAAAAGTACTGTTTCTGTAGGGCCCCAAATTGATAACTACAGACATTCAAAATTTATTTTAATAAAATATGATCTTATGTGATTGATTTCAATAAAATATTTAAATTTAATAAAATTTTAAAATATCATAAAACTTATTTCCAGTCTTCTAACTTTCTCTGTTATCATATGTCATATCCTACTTAAAAGGAAGAAGAGGTAGGACACATTAGAAAGTTGAAAATGTGTGTGTGTGTGTTCAAGCATGTGCTCACATGTGTGTACTTGCCCTTGAACATGTGCTCCCACATGGATGTGAACATATGAAATTTGCTTTATCTCTATGATGTTTTAGTATTTTTGCATCAGGAAAATCACATTTCTGAATATGAATTTGCTGTTTTAAGTGAGGCTTCTTAGTGTCCCTCTGTGGATTAAATCAGATATCAGATCTAGGGAGAAACTAACTAATAGAAGCTAAATCCATGATACTGTTATTCCTTCCCATTGTGACTACCTCTGCCCTCATTGAGGATCTTAATCATACCACTCAGGGCTGTGTTTTCTCCACAACTTATCTACACTTCAGTCTTATGTTTTTCTCATGACTTTCAGCTATCAGTACATGAGCCTACATGTTTCTAATATTCTTCACAACACTGGTATATTAGCCTCTGTCTTTCTCCACCCACTGCCCCTGCCCCATTCTTCTTCATTTCATTCTTGTTCTTGCCTCTACTCAACTTTTTTTATTACTGTATACTACTGTTTACTTAATATTTTTGATTTTTGTAATTAAACTGAAAAAATATGATTTCTAAAATTTTAGTTAGTATGTGGAAGCATTTAAAAGAAAAACATGGAACTGGACTTTGCTTAAATAGACAATCCTAAAGTTTTTCAACAAGAACATTTTATCTAAGCCAGAAAATATGTTTCTTGATATTTAAATTTCCGTAGATCCAAAGGAAGTAGATTGATAAAAATATGAAATAATAATTTTACAGAGAATTGGAAATATTGACTATAGTATTTCTTTAAATAGGCTTATATTTCCTCAGAAGTTTTAGGTTTTTGTTTGTTTTTGCAGTCATAAATAAACTAAAAATGTATATTTTTGATACCTCATAAGAACAGAAGGCAGAAGTATCTGAAACTGCCATTTTTGTAAACTGGGCATTTCCAATTATCTATGCACTGTGTGCTCCCCACACAGTAGCTGAAGAGATAGGTGGTCATCTTAAAGAGTATTTTTAAGTCATTGTTTTTAATATTTGGTAACCTCCGATTCACAGTGCAACCAATTACAATGATCACAAAGTTGTGAGTTAAAGCAGTAAACAAATGCCACTGACAAGGCACTAAAATTTCACAGTTTTGTTGAAAATACCTGTCTATTTTTTATTTTGCTAATAAAGTGTATTCAAGAGTAAATAGAAAAACTTAGAACAGGACTTCCAGATGGGATTTTACATTTTAATGGGGTTAATTTACCTGCAACTCTTTGTGTCCTGTGAATTATGGGACACAGTAACAACTCAACAAGGACATCAAGATACTCCCTCAGACATAGCTGTTTCTCTTTGTCATAGTTTCATGAATTTGCCTCCAAAAGCTCCTCATTCATTTTTCATCCCCCACATGTTTCCAAATCTTAAAGAAAAACAAAATTAGAATCTCGAGTTTCAAACAACATCCAAGTCGTTCCTAAAATATAAGTACCAATGTGTGCAGCCCCAGTTAACTGTCAAACTGAAAACAATCTGCTTATTGGAAGGAAGGACTGAGGTCATTCTCAAAGATACTTATAAAGTGCAGGGAATGTACTTGTCCCCTCTAACGAGGTCCTTGCAGCATATTACAGACCTTAGAAGACATCATTATTAAATAAATGATACTTGATCTAAAACTTATTTATTGGGGGAAGTGACTGTGTTGACTCAGAATAAAACACCTGCTATGACAGTGACTTATACAGAACACTGAGTTTATTGAAAAGGCATTCCAGAGAAATAACTTCTTTATTTATGTCACGGCATTAAAAAATACTGCATTTAATTTCAATATCATGATGAGTAGTTTCCTTTCGGCTCGACAACGCTCATTACAGAGCTACATGTGCAGTATTTGCCTTATTTAACCAGCTTATCACTCATTTAAGAATTGGCCACGGATTCAAACTAGAAAATGTGTTACACACGTAGTGTAGAGATTCTTAGTTTATGAAATGTTATCCTCTGTTAGAAGGAATAATGAAAAATATAATAAACATAATTTGAGAAAACTCTCTCCCATCACTCAAGTGGCACCTAGAATGCTTGTTAATCATATGAGCATATGAGTAACTATAATTTCTATTTGTTATGAGACATCTTTGCTTATATTCATAGTAATTGTTTACCTCCATCTATGATGCTGAATTCATCCAATTTCTGAGAAAAATCACTTCCTGTTGATCTTATGTTGTCCCTGAGAGTTGTTGCAAGTTTGTTCCTATTGTGAATTAACCCAAATCAGGTCCTGATAAAGTGTGAGTGTGAAGTGTGAGTGTGAAAGCCTGTAGTAAGCACAGCCTTGAGGTCCTGGTAAAGTATGAGTGTGAAAGCCTGTAGTGAACACAGCCTTGAGGTCCTGGCAATGTATGAGTGTGAAAGCCTGTAGAGAACACAGCCTTGACATGGAAAATTTTATCACTCAAGGCCTTTCTGTGCCACAGAACAGAAGACATGAAATAGAGAATCCATCACTTTCACTCCGTCTTCCCCACAGTGTTCATGTTACTGTTTTTTTCCCTGTAGTTTATTGTCATGCTTTATTGTCATTGCTTCTCCCTTGTAGACACCCATGTTTGGGTTTTGTTAATATTTACCTCCCTTTGTCCTCACTCACACCCTACTAACAAGCTTCTGTTCTAAGTTAATGCTTTATGAATTATAACTTGTGCTTTTATATTACAAAGTCTTTCAAAATTGTTTTTAAATGATTGGTTTTATACTATGTATTTGGTAATATCAGATGAATATAAACCCTGGCCTGCTTCTGATTTTCACCAAGTTTCTCAACGTCATTGCTTTAGCACCTCAGTTATAAAATGAAAAATATCTAATTTGTAAAATGAGATTAACCACTACCATTTGTTGAACAGCTAGTCATTGAATTCTTATTAAATAATAAAGTTAAGATTTTGTAGTTGGTAAAATTTTCAAGCAACATCTACCTTTTCTGTGTATTTACTCATCATAACTGTTCTGCTCTCCGCAGATCAGGGGTTCTCAATCCGCCTAATGCTGTGACCCTTTAATATAGCTTTTTCATGTTGTGGTGAACACCAACCATAAAATTACTCTATTGCTACTCCATAGCTGTAATTTTGCTAGCTATTAATCATAATGTAAATAACTGATATGCAAGATATGATATGTTACCTCCTCCAGGATTCTGCCCCACAGATTGAGAACTGATGCCCTACACTATCTGGTAACTCAGAAAGCAGGTTATTTGCTCACACTTAAATAATGACATTGGTTCAGCTCCTCCACATAGTTCAAAACAAACAAAACAACAACAACAACAACAAAATCCTGGCAAATTGACCTGATGGTATACTACATGTTGCTGGAATACTTTAGCAACTTTCATCAACCAGGTGTTATGACTTTTGTCCTCATTAAAATGTTTGAGGAATTAGTTCTCTTATATTAGAAAATCAGAGGGCAAAGGACTCTTTTTTTAAGGACTCTTGCTATAAGTGGACTGTTCAACTGTCTAAGATTCTTCTTATTTGCTTATGATATATCAATTACATTTTTAATGCTGGAAACTGAGACTTTGTATAGGCTAAGCAAATGTTTTATCACTGAGCTATATCTGTAACTCCTTATCATTTAAAAAATTGAGACAGAGTCTCACCTATTTGTCCAAGGTGGCTTTGAACTCAGCTCATGGTTTTCATGCCTTAGCCTCTGGGCAGCTAGGAGGATAAGTAAGTGCTACCATGACCAGCTGTCAGAGAGATTCTTGAAAAGATTCTGCTTTTGTGGTTTAAAGAGTAATGCCCTAAACTCATCTACCTTATTCTATCACTATTGGAATTGAAAATAATTTGTGAATGATTGATAAAAGCCAATTGAAAGCCTTCTGTAATAATTTTTTCAAAATGTTATACAGCATTCTCAAGGTATGATCTCAGTGACTTCAAGACATATATTCTTTCAAACACATCTCTAAGTGTTCCTCCATTGCAGCTTGTAAGCAATACAATGGAATATTTTTTCAAGACACCTAATCATGCTTCTTTCAGCATATTTATCACATATTTGTATACTCACAGCTAAATCATCATTACGCTGTTCTCAGCAGTGTGGAAGAGACAACCTCATATCATCAGGCTCAGAAACCTGAATATAATCTGCTCAGTCTGAATAATGTTATTTGTATGTATGTTTTAAGGATGGACTATTTGTAACCAAATAACTAGTTGATGTGCTATTCCCTCGGGAAACCTATTTATTTCACTCTCAGCATCCTTCAGTTACCTGGAGTTCCTTGTGTAGGGTTGAGGCATTGGCTGTTTCCCCTGACTATTATTGATTTCCTTGACGAACTCTTGTTTAGGCTGTCACATTGTTGGGATGTAATGAGTGTAGATTTGGAAATTACTAGGGGATATAATCTTAAAGCATATTATGTATTCCCATGGGTGTTGCAGTCCTTCTAGTGGTTGCGAGTTTTCCTTCAAGATCCACTAATTCGCTAGCTGTAGGTTGTTTGCTAGCTTTCTCATACTGGGCATGATTTCCCTTCTGTTGAACAGGCTATGAGTCTAATTAGAGAGCTGTTGATTACCACCAAAGTATGTGTGTACCCTTTGTGTTATGCCATACTGGTCATTGTTGTGGTTCATAGGCATCAGAGCTGGGTAGGACTGTTGCTTGCTTTCCTTTCTTTCAAAACTTGCAAGGTGCTGTGTAGTGCCATGAAGTTAGTCCTCAAGGAGGAAGCATTCGGGTTACATAAGGTTCCATCTCCTGGGCATCTGAGCCCATGCCTGAAGTTCCTGGTGCTTTCCAGAGTCAGAAGCTACCTTCCACTTCTAGTTTGTGCATTAGCAATACCCTCTAAAATTTGGGAAGTCTCTTGAAAAACCCCAACCAACAATTTAACAGAGGAGCTCCAATGGCTAGTGTGGGGTTTTGTTAAATGGTCTTTGCCTGTTGAAGGGAACATTGCTTGCCCAGATGAAAAAAATTCATTTAAACTGTATATGTATATTTATGCACAGAGTTACATGTATCGCAGTTTGCTTTTCTTTTTCTTTCTTCCTTTTTTTTGCCGGAGACAGGATTTCTCTGTGTAGCTGTGGCTTTCCTGTACTCATTTTGTATACCAGGCTGGCCTCAAACTCAAAGATCTTTGCCTGCCTCTGCCTTCCCACCTGCTGGAATTATAAGCATGCACCACTGTGCCCAGCCATAGCTTTCCTTTTAATGTTTATTTTTTGGTAGGTAATCCATAGTATGATTCCTTATGACCTTTTCTTATATCCTTACTCTTATTTTGGGGCTTTGACTCAGGTCAAACCAGTATTCATTGCTTTGACACAGAAAACAATTTGAGGACCAGTGGGCAAGATAAAGCCTACCTGAAGATTTGATTAAAAAGACTTTAATATATGTTTCAGCACATGGCTTATGAGGAAGAAAGGCACTAAAGAGAAAGTAGATACAGCTGATGCCACGGTGGTGAGCACGCGCTGTCTCAGGAAGAGCAGAAGAAAGTGAGACATACTTAAGTATGTGTGAAGGCTTCTTCAGGGAGAGTCAAGATGGATTGTCTAAGCATTAGTAATAGAAGCCACTTTGATTGCATTTAAGTTCCATCTCCAAAGGTTGCTTCTACATTTTCTCTCTGATATACGAGATTCTAAGATGAATCTTGGGCTTCCAAGGACTGAGTTAAATCTGGTTAAGGCAAAGCATGGAGCACCGAGATTTATACAAAAGGTTTAGTGCGAGTCCCTTTCCTGTTAGTGCGGTCTCTGGAAGAATTCATCAAGAAAATTACAGCTGTTGGGGATTTAGCTCAGTGGTAGAGCACTTGCCTAGCAAGCACAAGGCCGTGGGTTTCGTCCTCAGCTCTGGAAAAAAAAAAAGACAAAATAACAAAGGGCTGTAACACTTTGCCAGGCAGTGGTGGCGCACGCCTTTAATCCCAGCACTCGGGAGGCAGAGGCAGGCAGATCGCTGTGAGTTCGAAGCCAGCCTGGTCTACAAAGGGAGTCCAGGACAGCCAAGGCTACACAGAGAAACCCTGTCTCAAAAAACAAACAAAAAAAAAAAAGAAAGAAAGAAAGAAAGAAAGAAAGAAAGAAAGAAAGAAAGAAAATTACAAGTTTACAGCTGGGAAAGGAGAAAAGCCTCGCAGTGCTAATTTTGCTGGTATTCTTGTTTCTTTGCTGGTGAAAGTCTTCAAGTTGATTTCAGAGTGGGGGCCTCTGCTCCCCACTCAGAGTGGGGTTTATGCTGTCAAAATCCCCCCTTTTTTTGTACCCCAGCTCACTATCAAGATAGAAATGTCATATACAGGGGGAGGTAATCCCCCTCAGGAACAGTCATAGGGGAGGGGAATAAAGGGAAAATGGGAGGGAGGGAAGAATGGGAGGATACAAGGGATGGGATAACCGTTGCTATGTAACAAGAATAAATTAATAAAAAAATATAAAAAAAAAGAAACTATGCTACCATACGATAATAAACGTAGTTCTCCAAAAGGAAAAAAAAGAAAAGAAATGTCCTTGATAAATAAGTTCTCAATTTTCAATGGTGGGGGGCCTAGGTGTGGGGGTGGGTGGGTGGGTGTCACTATATTTGATTGTGACAATATAGCACTGCTCTGATGAGGAACATTCTATACACATACATTATCAGTAACAGTCACTCAGGGGGACAGTTATGTCTATTGCATACAGCTTTCCAATATGGAGAATTATGACATAAATTTCTAGATTAGGGAAATGTAATGACTTTTTGCTATAAAAACAAATATAATCTTAGCACCTTCCTGCCCTACTGTAAATGTATGATTTTTATTAAAATAAGATTAAGTGTTTAAATGTTTCTTTGCAAAATGTATTAGTTATGACCTGTAATAGAAGTCTATATTTCTTCTAAACATAAGGTGTCCACTGTGTCAGACTGCATGATGACTTCACAATATGGGCAAATGCCCACTAGAAATCATAAGGTACTTTCTGATAAAGTCAGCAATTGCATCACACAGACGAGCTATTACATAGTATGTCTGTCATCTCAACAGCTCAGGACGTAAAATAATTGAAAGAAAGTGAGAGGGTCAAACACACCCACCTCTAGATGTCCTGCTAGTACCGAAGCAACAGTCACAAAAGATTTTCTTTTCAGAGGGAGAAAGGAGGATAGAGGAAGACATCACATACCTTCCTCTGGTCTCTGTCTGCATAGTAATGTATGGCTGAATGTGCCTGCATGCTCATATGCATGAACACATGGACACACATACAAACATAGGGAAAGAGATGGAAGGAAGCAGAATCAGGCAGAAGCTAGGTTTGGCAAAGACAAAGACCAGGAAAATTCATAATCAGTGCCTCGAACATTCAGTCTCCTTAGCTGGAAAAGTCACGGCCCGTGGGCATCTTTAATAGAGCAGACCCTGACAGAGACAGGCTCCCCAGGGACATCCTTCTTTCTCTATTCTATCAGCAATGTCATGTCTACTATCATGCATTTCACATGTATCTCTGTTCATGTTTGATCAATTGTACTATAGCTATTGCGTTGTGAGACCGTAACAATTTCTCATTGTTAGAACGAGCCTAATCACTGTAGGTTTCTCATCTATGTACTTTACCCCACCAAACTCTACTTAACCCTAGTTTCTGGAGAAAGAATTTGGGATTCTTCAGCAACAAAGCCTTGTAGTGACCCTCAGGCATATTCAACTATGACGGCAGTTGACTCACTAGGTGATATGTGAGAATATTTAACCTGTTTGCATGCTACAATTCAATATAAAGGGCTCCTGACAATGTAACAATCCTAGGAACATTGGATCACAGTGTTCTCTGAAGTGGTGGTTTGCAGCAAGCCTCTGTTCAAAGATTTATTACTGAAAAATAAACAATAAAAACAAACACAGAAAGAAACCAAGCATAGCAAGGCTGAACTGGATATGAACATCTTATCAGACTAAAGAGGAAGAAAAGTTCAAATAGGGAAACGTGACTGCGCAGAAACAACTCTGGGCCTGTGAGCTAGAAACTGAACACAGAAGTGACAATGCAGGACCTCTGTTTTAAGGTAGGGCAAGAGACAGGAGAGAGGGGCTAGGACATAACAGCGATGGAGGCCATGACAGAGATCTGAGCTCATAAAGAAAGCTATAATTCAAGGTACCCAAATCATCATTTCAAGTGCATTGGTGGATTGAAAGGAGCCTGGCATAAGGGACATCGGTTTCCCAAGAGCTAACTCACGAGAAAGTAAAGCTGTGAACCACAAACTGCATCAAAACTCGTCAACCAAGAAAGAGAGCTTCTTTCCAATGGCACCGTATGTCCAATTCCTAAGATAAATGACAAATTAGAAAAATCTCATTCAAGGAAATGTAGCCAAAGGACTTGACAATTAACAGAACCTACATGCTAAATGTGAACACAGTGATACGGATAATTGAAAGGGACAATATAACACCCAAGAGGAGTAGACGCCTAGAAATAATCAAACTCAGGGCTGAAATCAATAACTTAGAAACAAAGAGAACAATCCAAAGAATCAACAAAACCAAGAGCTGGTTCTTTGAGAAAATTAACAAGACAGACAAACCGTTAGACAATCTAACTAAAAGACAGAGAAACACTATCCAAATTAACAAAATCAGAAATGAAAAGGGAGACATAACAACAGACACCGAAGAAATACAAAGAATTGTAAGATCCTACTTCAAAGGCATTTATGCCACAAAATTTGAAAATTTAAAGGAAATGGACAAATTTCTCGACCGATTCCATTTACCAAAATCGAACCAAGACCAGATGAACAAATTAAATAGCCCTATTTCGCCTATAGAAATAGAAGCAACCATTGATAGTCTCCCAACCAAAAAAAGCCCAGGGCCAGATGGTTTCAGCGCAGAATTCTACCAGTCCTTCAAAGAGGAGCTAATACCAATACTATTCAAGCTATTCCGAAAGATAGAAATGGACAGAATATTACCAAATTCCTTCTATGAGGCCACAGTCACATTGATACCTAAACCTCACAAAGACCCAACAAAAAAAGAGAATTTCAGACCAATTTCTCTTATGTACATTGATGCAAAAATACTCAACAAAATACTCACAAAGTGAATACAACAGCATATCAAAGACATCATTCACTATGATCAGGTAGGATTCATTCCAGGCATGCAGGGATGGTTTAACATACAGAAATCCATCAATGTAATCCATCATATAAACAAACTGAAAGAGAAAAACCACATGATCATCTCTTTAGATGCAGAAAAAGCATTTGACAAAATCGAACACCCATTTATGTTTAAAGTTCTGGAGAGATCGGGAATACAAGGCACTTATCTAAACATAATAAAGGCTATATACAGCAAACCAACAGCCAACATTAAATTAAATGGAGAGATACTCAAGGAAATCCCTCTAAAATCAGGAACCAGACAAGGCTGCCCTCTGTCCCCATATCTCTTCAATATAGTTCTTGAAGTTCTAGCCAGAGCAATAAGACATCAAAAGGAGATCAAGGGGATCCAAATGGGAAAGGAAGAAGTCAAATTATCCCTATTTGCAGATGATATGATAGTGTATATAAGTGACCCCCAAAATTCCACCAAAGAACTCCTACAGCTGATAAATACCTTCAGCAAATTGTCAGAATACAAAATAAACTCAAAAAAGTCAGTAGCTTTCCTGTATACAAATGACAAACATGCAGAGGAAGAAATTAGGAAAACTACTCCCTTCACGATAGCCACAAAAAATATAAAATATCTAGGAGTAACTCTAACCAAGCAAGTGAAGGACTTATTCGATAAAAACTTCAAACCTCTGAAGAAAGAGATTGAAGATGACATCAGAAGATGGAGGGATTTACCTTGTTCATGGATCGGGAGAATCAACATAGTAAAAATGGCCATTTTACCAAAAGCAATTTACAGATTCAATGCAATCCCTATCAAAATACCTACAAAGTATTTTGAAGATATTAAAAGATCAATTCTCAAATTCATATGGAGAAACAAAAAAAAAAAAAACAGAATAGCAAAAACAATCCTATACAATAAAAGATCCTCTGAAGGAATCTCCATACCTGATCTCAAGCTGTACTACAGAGCAACAGTAATTAAAACAGCATGGTACTGGCAAAGCAATAGCCTGGTGGATCAATAGAATCGAATCGAAGACCCAGAGATGAATCCACACACATTTGCTCACTTGATTTTTGACAAAGAAGCCAAATCTATTCAATGGAAAAATGATAGCATCTTCAACAAATGGTGCTGGTCTAACTGGATGTCTACACGTAGAAAAATGCAATTAGATCCTTATTTGTCATCATGCACAAAACTCAAGTCCAAGTGGATTAAAGACCTCAACTTAAAACCAGAGACATTAATCCAGTTAGAGGAAAAAGTGGGGAAGAGCCTGGGAAACATAGGCAAAGAAAACAACTTCCTGAACAGAACACCAACAGCCCAGGCCTTAATGTCAACAATTAATAAATGGGACCTCATGAGGCTGAGAAGCTTCTGTAAGGCAGGTGACACTGTCAAGAGAACAAAGCGACAGCCTACAGACTGGGAAAAGGTCTTCACCAACTCTTCATCTGACAAAGGTTTAATATCCAAAATATATAAAGAACTCAAGAAATTAAACACCACAAAACCAAACAATCCAATTGCGAAATGGGGCTTGGAACTTAACAGAGAATTCTCAACAGAGGAATATCAAATGGCCGAGAAACACTTTAAAAAAAAAATGCTCACCCTACTTAGTCATCAGAGAAATGCAAATCAAAACGACACTGAGATTCCATCTTACACCCATCAGAATGGCTAAGATCAAAAACTCAAATGACACCACATGTTGGCGAGGATGTGGAAAGAGAGGGACACTCCTTCATTGCTGGTGGGAATGCAAACTAGTACAACCACTTTGGAAAGCTACCTGGCGCTTTCTCAGAAAAATGGGAATAGAGTTTCCTCAAGACCCAGCTATCCCACTCCTGGGAATATACCCAGAAAATGCCCTACCACACAACAGGGACATATGCTCAACCATGTTCATAGCTGCTTTATACATAATAGCCAGAACATGGAAACAGCCTAAGTGTCCCTCAGTAGAAGAATGGACTAAGAAACTGTGGTACATTTGAACTATGGAATACTACTCAGCTATTAAAAACAAGGATTCCCGAAATTTGTGGACAAATGGAGTGATCTAGAAATTATCATAATGAGTGAGTTCACCCAGAAGCAAAAAGAGACAAACGGTATATACTCACTTATATCAAAACACTAGTCCAAAGGATACATACCATGAAAAATTTTACTTGCCAGGAAAGTGGGTCAGAGGAGAGGCCATCCTTTTGAGACGTTAGACGAGAGTAGCATGGAAGAATGGGGAAATAGTAGGACCCACAGGGTCCTGGAAACCTACAAGAAGAACTTTATGACAGGCAGATCTGGGTCTTGGGGTCCTCCTCAAACTAAGGCACCAGCCAAGGAGAATATAGGCAGTAAACTTAGAACCCCGACCAAGACCTAGCCGGCGAACATGATATTCTCCACCGTTGAGTGGAGAGTGAGATCTGACTCTCACACGAACTCTGGTGCCCCCTTTTCTGACCACGTCCCCTGGATGGGGAGGCCTGACGGCACTCAGAGGAGGGACAGCAAGTTACCAAGAAGAGACTTGATATCCTAAGAGCATATATAGGGGGAGGAGGTCTCCCTCAATCACAGACATAGGGGAGGGGGGAAGGGGGGAAGTGGGAGGGAAGGAAGAATGGGAGGAAACAGGGGAAGGGCTAATAATCGAGATGTAATACGAATAAATTAATAAAAAAATTTAGAAAAAAGAAAGGAACAATATGACTGATAAATGAGAGTACAACACGGCCTTATTGCTCACTCCACCTGTTTAGAAGATGAGCGCATCTCTCCCCTGTCTCTCATCTGTGTGTGTGTGTGTTTGTGTGTATGTGTGTATGTGTGTCTGTGTGTCTGTGTGCATATGTGCATGTGTGTTTCTGTCTCTTTGTCTGTGGTCTCTCTCTGTGCTTCTGTCACTGCCCCTTTCACCACCACCCCCACACTTTGACTTGTCTTTGTCCCCAGAGTCCTTGGCAGTGGTCTTACCATTCAACCACAACTATGTAACAATTCTATGAACTCACCTCAGCAGTATTCAGCAATGCTAACAATGATTTTTTAACAAAATATCGAAAGGAACGCATTGATCAATAGAACCAAAAAGATGAAATTAATGCTAGAAACTATAAATGACCCCATACGATTAAAAGAAAAATATATTTATTGGCAGTGTCCACTTTTTTCTCATTTATTTTTCTTTTTTAGGACTTTCAGTTGGCCAGTCACATAGCCTGAAGCAGCAGACAAAGCCTTCCCTAACTTGGACTCCCTTTGTAAACTTTGTGTGCTTTGTAAACTTTGTACATCTTCAAGGAAAGAAAATGGCCAGACTCCAACCTGAGGAGCTCCAGCAGGCAGGCTCCACGCCCCCTCTCCCGCCCCTCCCCCCACTTCCTTAACAGCCCTAAGGGTCATTTTCCAAGAGCTATAAAGGCCATTCCCAGCCCCGAGGTGGGAGAGCGACCGTACCCTGCTCTACAAAGACCCACCAATCCCTGAACAGGAAAACCCACCAATCCCTAAACTCCCCCAGCTCAGGACTTGAAATCCCAACAACTCTAACCCTAGATGGAAATCTCTGTCCTGGAAAGCTCCTCCCCCAAGAAATCCTATGTAAGTCCCACCTACTGTTTAGTTCCCTGCTGTCTTCTCCCAGGATTTGTGCCACCAACCCCTGGATTCATCCCTCCCAATAAATCTCTTTTATGAGATCTGCTGCCTGGTGTGACTCTCTCATAGGAAGAAGCCAAAAAGCAAAGAAGCAAAGAAGGGAAGAAATGAAGAAGAGCTGGGAATCCTGAGCTCCCCCGCTCAGCTGGGGATACCCTCCCCATGGAGGCTGTGCTGAAGAAGAGGAGCTGTGAAATGAAGCTGTTGCACTGTAGAACTCCAGCTCAGCCAGGGATACGCTGCCTGCTCCTCCATCCCGCCCCCAGGACTGAGGCACCTCCGCTGAGGAGGTCCCCTCAGCGCTGTATGGATCCCGGGCTTCCTAGTCATAGGATACCTTTCCATCCCATCAGTAATAACAGTATTTCCCTCACATCTCAGATGGTACTGTAGTGTATGGTGTATATAGCCTTAACCTGGTTGGTTTTATCACATGCCTGCAGACATGGAATCAACATTTTTTTCAAACTCTGTATTGCATGCTTTTCTACCGTAAAGCTCTAGTGATGCACATTTGGTCTTATTTGGAAATAGACCCGATGCTCAAGGTTTTGAGTGCCCATGTGCCATTTTGTAGGCAACTATATGGCGTCCAGTAACAACTCTTTAAAAGTGTTTAAAATCTTTTATCCAGTAAGAAGAAGAGCCAGTAATATGAGTTATCTAGGAATAAGTGATATAGTTTCAAATGAGAGACAATGCCGTAATTCCAAAAAATAGATTTCAAGACCTCATAGGATCTTCAGGAAGGCATTGACAAAAAGATATATAATGTGATTTAAATTTGGTGCTCATATTGAATATAATAAAGATCTGTAACATATGATAGGATTTCTAATAAAATGTTTTAGAATTACTTAATTTTTCTAGAAAGTTTTCATCATTTCTTATAAGTTTCTAACTCTGCCACAATATTGTCACCCTGGTTTGGTATGATATTTTCATGTTGAATGTAAATATGTGTAGTTGCTATATTGCTAGTACTTAGAATCAACAAGATTAAAGAAAAATAGTTTAGCATGTTTTATCTCTCAGAAATGTGCAGGGAAATTAAGCGAGTCCAAAGCAGATGGTGGAAATTTTTTCTTCATCTTCTTTCTTTGTTTCCTCCTACCCTCTTGTTTCTATTTTTGTAATACAATTTTATCCAAAAATTCAAATGTTTGCTGTATATTAAAATGTGATATATATAGTATAATAAACAATTTAAATCCATATAATTATGTTCAAGAAGATGTCTATGAAGTGGAATTTGACAACTAAGAATGTAGAAAAGTTTGCCCGCATTGATCAGAACAGTCTAGCAGAAAATGTAAGGAACCCAAGAGCCTTCAGAAATTAGAATAAACTTGTCATGTACAGAAGTAGGAGATGAAGGACAAAAGAGAAATAGTGTATAAGTACTACCTAGCTGCAGGGAAAGGAAAATCTGTGTTTTAAAATATTTAAAGAGAATATTCTCTTCTTAGGAATAATATACCCATAGCTGACTTTAAAAATGAAATCACATTTAAATGTGCTCTTTGGCATGACCAGTGTGCCCGGCTTCCCTAAAATCATTTGACCTGATGTTTGATTAGGTAAAAACCCTCTATTCTTTTCCATTCACTCTTTCATAATATGGAAACATTGAAAGCTGCTACCAATGAAGTCATCCTCTGGATACCAAATGTCTATGATGAGTTTGTGGTTGTGTTTGTTGTAGAGTTCAGCAGCTAGTGGCATGATGCAATGTCATCAATTATGAAGACGTCCCTCTGTTACTTCACAATCTAATGAAGTATGTTCAAAGGTAATTATAATGCAAGTAAATACAAGGAACATCAGGTTAGAGTTGAAGAGAGTATCATATAATTATGAAGAGAGCGTGTTTTCTATAGTTAAAAATCTAACAGTCTTAAGACGGATATTTTAGGTAGAAGAAAATAATTAAACTGTAGACTTTTTGCATCCTTCCAGTTCTATATTGTATGCATATTGTAGTTATGTAGTTTGCTTTAACCCACAGTCGTCTTTACTATAATTAATTGCTACTTTATTGAAAGTCCATATTGCATTTTCCTAGCTTAAAAAATGTTAAATTATCTTAAGCATTATGTGTATGCGATTCATTGTATCTGTCTGTGCATGTTTTTAAAGGTCCGTAAGGAGGTCAGAGGTCCCAGATCTCCTGATGTTAAAGTTGCAGGTTGTACACTATCACCTAGTACGGCTGCTGGGAATTGAACTCTGTCCCTCTGTAAGGGAAATGTGTCATCTTAACTGCCAAGTCATCTCTCCAGACCTTGTTTTTGTTGTTATTGTTTTGTTTTTTCTATTTTGTTAGTTTACCTGCTTGGAAAAAAAAGCTTTTTTTCTCCTTCCAGTTTATACCCCAATTCTTTGACCTTTCTATTCTGTACCTACCATTCTCCAGAATCCGGCTTTTCTCTCCCTTCTTTCCACTCTCACAATGTTATTTTCTCATTAATGTTCTAACTCTTCCATTATGTCCATAGGAAGAGTTAGAATGAGGAAAAGTTATGAGTCCTGAGCTTTACCACTCACTTCATGACTTTAGAGAAACTTCTCTTTTGAGTTTCAGGTCCTTTACTTGGAATAATGGTATTTAGAAGCTGGAGAGATGACTCAGCAGTTAAGAGCACATAGTGCTCTTTCAGAGGACCGGAGTTCAGTTCTCAGCACAAGGGAAGTGGTTCACAGCTACCTGTAACATCAGTTCAAAGGATTCAACAGCTTCTTACTCCTCTGTAAACACTGCACTTGGGCAAAATCCATATTTATGCACACATACACACATATAAATTAAAAAAAATTCTAATGAAAATTATGTGTTAGTTCTATGATGAACCTACACAGTTAACCATCTCTGGCTTGCACAAGATCAGTAAATATCCACTCCCTTAAAAAAGTTTACGTGGTTTCCCACTACACATCCAATAAAATGATTTAGTAGGCTAATGAGAAAGAAATAATTTCTGCAATTTCATCCAAAAGATACCCTTCCCTTCATTCTTCTAGGACATGATAGCATGAGCCTTGTATTCAACTGAGGCTAGACCGCCCATTCCTTGTCTTAACAATAAACAAATCACTTTGCCTCTTCAGTTTGATTTATTATCAAATAAATACTGCAATCTGTGGGATTTAAAACATATGTAACTTTAGTTGTGCATTCGGGGTACCAAAAGCAAATTCCAAAAGAAGAGAAGACGGGAGGAAAAAGGAGGAAGGGAAGGAAGGAAGGGGGAATGGGGAAGGAGAGTGAGGAGACAATAGAAAAGGAGAGAAGCAAGAAAGGAGAATGTACTCTAGTGCCCCATATTTGACCATGTCCCCTGGAGGGGGAGACCTGGTGGCACTCAGAGGAAGGACAGCAGGTTACCAAGAAGAGACTTGATACCCTATGAGCATATACAGGGGGAGGTAATCCCCCTCAGGAACAGTCATAGGGGAGGGGAATAAGGGGAAAATGGGAAGGAGGGAAGAATGGGAGGATACAAGGGGTGGGATAACCATAGAGATGTAACAAAAATAAATTAATAAAAAAAAAAATTGCAATTTTAAAAATCAGCCATGTTTTCATATTGATCATAAAAATAATTAACAACATCTGTCCCTCATATCTGGAATACACAATACAGGCACATGGAACAGTTTTTAAATTGTGGATTCTTTCATTAAAGAATCAACTCACTACATTCTATACTTTCTTTCCCTAGAGAAGTCTAACTCTAAAATGGAGAGTTATCCAAATGAAAGACGCTGCATTTCTAAATGAAGTATCATTAAAAGCAGCAAGAAGGACAGCATTTATGCACCATGTCCTAAACCAACTTGCCTTCATTTGTACTGCTGTTGAAGAATATTTCTTAAGCCCTTGATGTGACCATATCAGCAAAATATAATAAATTAACATGAATAATCCTCGACTTTTATTATACTGTATCTTTTCACATGAAAAGCATATAAGTAGGCATGAAATGCCATGATTTTTCTACCCCTAAGTGCATTCTATAAAGAGCTGTCCTAGGCATATGAAGTGCTTTTAATCTGAATGAACTTCATTAGCTTTGGATTTAGTTGTGCATTCAGGGTACAAGTTGAAAGGCCTACCTGTTTGCTCAGGCTTTTCTTGGAGTTTGCCTGAGCAACACAGAAGGCATATAGTGAGATGAGATAGAGGTATTTTAAGAAATGATTATAAGAAAAAGCCCTGTTGAATATCCACAGAGACCTACTGAGCAGACTTAGGCATTTCCTTGAAGATGATCAAGAGGTGTCCAACAGGAGCTTGTCCTCACTCAGGAGACTCCATCACAGAAATTCAGTTACCTAGGGACCATGGAGAGACTGAGCTGAGGCACCATGTTCCCAAGGGACGTGAAAAGCTCAAAAAACAACAAGGGCTCCTTATTAAAGGTTTGTTCTAAGCCAGGAAGTATTTTAATCATTAGCCACATTTTATATTAGTCTCATAAGTCTGTGAATCACATATGACTATTTTAATCCATTTATAAATGTTGTATAGAAACCAATGAGAGTTAAAACACTTGTCCAAGGCAGCCAAGTTAGCTTTCAGAGTTGTTGAGACAGGAAAACAGTTAATCTAGATGTAGAGCACTGTTTAGAAACTCTGTCTGCAGAAAACAGAAAGTCATGCACATAATTTAAAAAAGACAAAAATTACATAGCTAAGAAACTTACATCCTGGGGAACTAATTGTTATGTGAAACAGAAAACTATAATGCTAATAGCGTAACACTTAATATTTGCTAATAACTATAACAGAAAATTTAAAAGGTAAAAGATGTGAAATATAAAACATCTTTAAAAAACAAAAATGAGCCGGGTGGTGGTGCTGCACGCCTTTAATCCCAGCATTCGGGAGGCAGAGGCACCTTGGTCTACAAAGCGAGTCCAGGACTGCCAAGACTAGACCCTGTCTTGAAAAAACAAACAACCAAAAGAAACAGAAAAACAAAACAAATCCCCCCCCCAAAAAAAAAAACAAAAATGAAAGTCATATAGGTGACTACAACTTACTAACCCATGAGTAAGGGCTTTGTTAGGATAGGGCAATGATGGTGGGCTAAGAGATTGTGTGTGTGTGTGTGTGTTTGTGTGTATGTGTGTGTATGTGTGTTTATCCGACCCTCAAATAACTTCTACTATGAAATGAGCTATTTATATCACACATAAGAATAATACTGGGATTAGCAGAATAGCATAGATATTTTGATATGTAAATTAGTTTCTTTTATTCATTATATAATATATGCATAAATCAAAAGCCTCATTTCGCCACTAGTACACATGCTTTTACCTTTTTTAGTCAGTGTATAAAGCCATACTTTTAATATGAGATGTTGAGGTCATAAATATAAATCCAAGGATAACAGCATCATAAAAAGGCTCAAAATTCTTAGTCATGAACAATCTAGATGTCAGTGAATAGTATGTGACCCAGAAAGTGAGCTGAGTGATATAAAAGCCTTCCTTGGTGAAATGAACCTGCAAATACCAAAGATGACATAAAATTATTCTACAAAATGATGAGAAGGAAGGCCTTGTGTTTCTAAAAATTATTGCATCTATATACCAGAAATAAGTTAGATCCCACCCATTTTAAACATGCAATCAAAGCTACAATACTTGGAAGGACTTCATAAGGGTGATAATATTTTCAGTATGGAGTATTTCTCTTTCTATGTACAAAGATGTGGATAGGAAGAATGTCAGATGAAGAAGAAACAGGTCAAAATCAAAGGTAACTTGTCCAGGATAGATTCAGTGAACCCCATGTAGCATGCTACTGGTGTCCTTAAAAGTACCATGAGCAAGAGGAACTAGGAAAATATGGATTCTGGTAGATGAAGCTCATACATGTTTGTGAAGAAAGTTAGTATTTATGGTTTGGGAGTACAACTCAGTTGCCCAGTACTTGCCTAGTGTTTACAAAACTGTGGATTCCATGCCTATCACGGCACAAAACAGTCAAGAAGCACAATCTGTAAACTCCCATTCAGGAAGTATAACCTAGTGAGTTAAATATCACCGTGGGGTAGATGAGACCTTGTCTGAGAGAAGGGCGCCAAGGGAGAGAAAAGAGGTAGAGAAAGGATTTGTAACAGCCACTGACAAATACAAAGTTCAAGGAAAGAAGAAGTTATGATTTGTGATTTTTTTAATGTAGTATTTTTATTGATTATTTGGAACTTTCACATAATTCACCCTGATTCCATTTATCCCCAGTCCTCCTTGGTCTGGCCCTCATTCTTGTAACATTCCCCAGAACAGAAAAAGGAGGAGGAGGGGAGGAGGAGGAGGGGAGGAGGAGGAGGAAGAGGAGGAGGAGGATACCAAGTCCAAACTGTGACCTTTACAATCCCTTTAAGAATGGTAAGGTGAGATTCCTGGTCTCAGGTAGTTGGTTTTTTTCTGATCCTGCTTTTTAGAATAGTGCCTCCGTGATCAGCCAGATGTATTTGCTAGAGGGCAGATATCCTGATGACAGGTAAGGACAAGTGTATCCATAGAGCCAATTGGAATTTACTGAGATACTCTAGCCCTTGCCATCTGTGAGCTGGTGACTACCTCTATAATATAAAAATCAACTAACTTGTTTAAGAGCTCGATGTTAACAGATGAACATTCACAAATAGGAATACTACTTTAATTAGGAAAAACAACATGATACGGGTGCTTTGCACTGGACGCACAGTGAAAGCAAACCCTGCTGTCTTTCAGCCAGTGGGTGTTATCCTGGTATAAGAACCCTAGGATCATGCCCTTAATTAGCTAATTATTTAGAAATTAGAAAGGAATCACTTAACAAGGAACACACACCCCATGAAACAAATGGCATGACTAGTGAGGAAATTTACTTTCAAGAATTAATAAAGAGTGTCAGTGAGCTACATATGGTATTCATGTGTAATTAAAAACAAATTATAGTGTGGAGAAACATTAAACATGCTAGTAAATTAATTTCCTCAGTTAAGACAAAAAGAAACCTCCCAAATTTTAAAATAGAAAGCATATGTATTTTCTGCATGAGGTATGGAAATGATTTTCTTCTGTCTGACTTGATGTTTATTTAAAAGAGTCAACAAGACTAAAGAAATGTACCGGGAACATTTCACTGACACTATGGTGAATGAGACCCTGATCAACAAGAGCAAGAAAAATCCCTTCCTCGTTTGTTTTGGCAATTGTCCCTCTGTTAATTAAACACAGTATATTTGAACAGTAAAACAATAATCTATCATAAATAGTGCTCTCCTCTTTTCTCATCCTTGTTATGTAATAATAAATACGATATTCAACATGTAAGACAGGAGACAGAGTCACTTAGATTCAAGAAGTATTCTCCCAATTCTTGCAAAGGAAAAAATATGTGCCCTGTGGGCTATGTTGTTTTCATATCAAAACAATCATTGAGCATGTTCTGTGCAGCTCGAGGTCAACTATAGTCAAATAGTATCCACAGAACTAGTTGAATCTTAAAGAAAAGGTGGAAGTACTCCTGCCAGGGAGACAGTCAGGCTAATTTCAGATCTCTACCTCTTCCTCAACTCCAAATCTGATCCCTCTACTCTTACCCATTGCTCTGCATCAGAACATCTGCTTAGTCCTCTCTTCCCCCTGCCCAATCTCTGGTGAATTACCCATGTCTTCCACTCCTAAATTCCTTCCCTCTTTCATTTCTTTGTCTCAGCCCTCAAAACCCGCAAGCACCACTTGAGAACGCACAGGACACTCCAGCCAGGGAAGCAGGTGAACCAACTAGACGCCTCTAATACTCCATCCATTTCTCCAAGTCTAATTCTGATGTCTCAACCCAGTTCTTTAGCAAACCACATACTGTGGCATCACCTCATTCTCTGCTCCCCATGCCCAAAAGACCAAGCAGATCCTGATGGGATACCTTTCCGGTGCTTTGAATAAAAATGGCTTGTATAGATTCATAGAAAATGGCTCTATTGGCAGGTATGGAGAAAGTGGATCCCTGGACCTGGGCTTTGGGGTTTCAGAAGCCCAAGCCAGGCCCAGCAACACCCTCTCCTTCTGTTGCCTGCCAACTAAATGTAGAACTCTAACGTACTCCTCCAGTACCATGTCTGCCTGCATGCCACCATGCTTCCTGCCATGATATTAATGAATTAAAACTTTAAACTGCAAGCCAGTCCAAATTAGAAGTCTTCATTTATAAGACTTGCTGTAGTTATGGTGTCTCCTCACAGCAATAAGATCCTAACTAAGAGAGAAGCACATACCAGTAGTTGGGCTGACTGGGATTTTGTTTGGAGAAATGTGGACTTTGGAAGTTTGGATTTGAAAAGCAGTTGGTTGCTTTAAGTGCAGCTTAATGAGCTATACTAGTAAAGGCATGGAAGACAGTGGTGCTGAGGGTACATTGAGCTGTGGAGCCTGGCTCAAGAAGATTAAGAGGAAAAGACATTTAATATGTGATCTGGAGGCCATTCGTGTCATATTTTGGCAAAGAATCTCCCATCCCACATCAGAAAAGCCACTTAGGCCAGGCATATGTCAGGGGTGTCCTTGTGTGACAGCTTAGAGATGCCATTTCATGAAGCTATAAAGGTAAAAGCCCAGATTGCCTTGGAGCTCTCAAGATGTTGGAGATGCCAGAGTCGAGGGATACCTGCCAAGGAAAGCTGCCCACAGGGAGTGGAACCAACCAAAGAGAAAAAGTGTCAAAAAATCCCTGAAAGTAGTTGGAGAGCTGAAGAGTGCTTTGACGTCAGACAAGGAGACACAGAGTTGGAGCTTGTCTAGCTGGTTTTTGGTCTTGCTTTGGCCTAGTATTTCCATACTATACTCCCTTTACTCTTTTTTGGAATGGTAATGTGTACGCTGTGACATCATATGCTGGAAGTATGTGATCTGTTTTTTTATTTTGTTTGTATCAAGGACTGCAGTTAAGAGGTTACCATGAGTCTCAGAAGAGACTTTGTACTTTGAATGTTTTAAATATTTTATTTAAATTTTAGTTTATGTGCATTGGTGTGAGGGTGTCAGATCTTAGAGTTACAGACAGTTGTGAGCTGCCATGTGGGTGCTGGGAATTGAACCCAGGTCCTTTGGAAGAGCAGGCATTGCTCTTAACCACTGAGCCATCTCTCCAACCCCCTGTACTTTGAACTTTTAAACAGGCTTGAGACAAATAGATTATGAGTACTTTTGAAGTTGGACTGATTGGCTTTTATATGATGTTATCATTATAAGCCTATGGGAGCCAGGGAGTGAAATGAGGTGATTTAAATGAAAATAGCCCACACAGGCTCATAGGGAGTGGCACTATTAAGAGGCATGGCCTGGTTGAAGTGGGCATGGCCTGGTTGAAGAAAGTATGACATTGGAGGTGGGCATTTGGGCTTCCGAAGCCCAAGCCAGGCAGAGTGGCACTCTGTCTTCCTGCTACCTGCTGGTCTGTATGTAGAACCCTACGCTACTTTTCCCCCTGTATCTGCCTGTACGCCACCATGCTTCCTACATAAAGATAGTGTAAGCCAGCAACAATTAAATGTTTTCCTTGATAAGAGTTGCCATTGTCATGGTGTCTCTTCACAGCAAGGAAATCCTAAGACAATCTGTTGTACACCCTCCTGTGGGCACTCTCAGCCCCTCCCAACCCATCCCCATCCTGAGCAGCAGCTCATAATACCTAGAAACACATTGTACCTGAAACCTTCTGTGACCACGCTTATCAGGAACCCAGAGGAATTCCCTACCAGTAGCAAACAGCCACAACATTCTTCTAAGAAACAAAGAGGACACCAGAAACCAAAACCACCCGCTCATCAAAGAGAAGACTCGATATCAGAACTTTGAGTTAAAACCTCCCTAAACTCAGATGCCTAGATGCCAGCATAAAAACATAACCAATAACATCCAGGGCAATATGTTTCCACTAGAGCGCAGCAAACCCTATTAATCTGGGTCCTGAGCAATGAAGCATATCTGAAGCAGAAGAAAGAGACCACAAATACCCTTTATGGATACAGTAGTAAATGAATTAAAGAGGAAATGAGTAAATTCCTTACAGAATTCTATGCAAACAGTAGATAGAAATGAATAAAACAGTTTAAGACTTGAAAGTGAAAACAGAATCTACAAAGAAAATCTAAACTGAAAAAATTCTGGAAATGAATTTTAGGAATTGGAGCAGAAACCACAGAGGCAATATAAGATATGGAAGAGAAAATATCATACATTGAAGACATGGTAGAAGAAATTGAGACCTCAGAGAGAAAATATTAAATTTATAAAAACTAGCACAAAACATTCAGGACAACTGGAAAATGAAAACAATTTAAAGACCAAAATAAAGAAGAAGAAGAAAAAAAAAAAAAGACTAGAGGAAAGCTAGGTCAAAAGTGCAGAAACATTTTCAACAAAATCATAGAAGAAAACATTTTTAATCTAAAAAAAGATATATCTATCAAAGTATAAGAAGTACACAGAACACCAAATAGACTGGACCAGAAACCTTCACTACATCAACTTGCAACCCTAAAAAGAGGGATAATTTTCTTGATAAATTAACAACACCAAAGTTAAATCAGGATCAGATAAGCAACATAAACAGATCTTTATCCTCTAGTGAAATAAATAAAGTCATTAAAAGTCACCAAGCCCCCCCCCCCAAAAAAAAGCCTAGAGCCAGATGCTTTTAACACAGAAGTCTATCAGATTTCAAAGAAGACTTAATGCCAAACTTCCTCAAATTATTCTACAAAATAGAAACAGAAGAAACTTTGCCCACTTAATTTTATAAGGCCACAATTATCCTGATACCCAAACTACATAATAGTTCAACAAAGACAGAGATTTGTAGACCAATTTGCCTTATGAACACTGGTGCAAAATTTCTCAATAAAATACTTGCCAACTGAATCTACCATGATTTAGTAGCCTTCTTCCTAGAGATGCAAAGATTGTTCAACATCCATACATCAATAAATGTAACCCACTGTATAAATAAATTTAAAGAGAAAAGCCATTAGATGCAGAAAAGACCTTTGAAAAAAATCTAACATCTCTTCATGATAAAATCTCTGCAAATATTAGGGATACAAGAGACAACACCTCAATATAATAAAGGAAGTTTACAGCAAGCCCAAAGCCAATGTCAACTTAAATAGAGAGATTCTCAAAGCAATTCCTCTATAGTCAGGAACAAAACAAGGTTTTCCACTATCCATACCTATTCAATGTACTACTTAAAGTCTAATCTAGAGCAATTTAACAACTGAAGAAGATCAAAGGGATACAAGTTTGAAAGGAAAAAGTCAAAGTATCTTTATTTGCAGATGATAGTACAGGATACAGAAATGACTCCAAAAATTCCGCTGGGAAACTCCTACAACTGATAAACATTTTCAACAAAGTAGCTGGATACACAATTAATTAAGAATAATCAACAACCTTTCTATATTTAAATAGTTAAACAGACTAAGAAATAAATGTAGGAAATAACATCTTTCATATTTTCCTTAAATATTATAAAAGATATTGGATAGTTCTAACCAAGCCACTGAAAGAATTGTGTAATAAAAAGTTTAAGACATCGAACAAATAAATTGAAGAAGATGGTAAGACCTCCATTGTTATTGGATTGGTAAGATTAATGTAAGGAATGTGGTCATTTTACCAAAGCAATCTGCAGATTCAATTCAATCCATATCAAAATTCCAACACACTTCTTCACAGACCTTAAAAGGTCAATTCTCAGCTTTATATGAACACACACACACAAACACACACACACACACACACACACACACACACACACACACACCAAAACAAAAACAAAAAAACAAGGATAGGTAAAAATAACCCCAAATTAAAAAACAAACAAACAAACAAACAAACAAAAACAATTGGAAATATCACAGGTTTCAAGTTTTATTACTGAGCAATAATAATAAAAGTATTGGCACAGAACAGACAAGTTGATAAATGGAATAAAATGAAAGAGCATAAACCCACACACCTATATACACTTGATTTATGGTAAAGAATCAAGAAATACAGACTGGGGGAAAAAAAGACATCTTCAACAAATAGAACTGGTCAAACTGAATGACTGCATCACTTTACTGGCCTTTGCTGGTCTTCACTTTACAGAAACACTCCAGAGAACTTCTCGTTTTACTCTGGCTGAGTCTGTCTGCCTCAACTGACTAGTGCTGACGTGGAGGAGCCTTGCTGTTTCTGCTGGATTGTGCTGCCACTACTGATTGATGTTGCTGTTTGGTGTTTGCTATTGGAGTGGACCTCTGGTATCCTGACAAGGCAGAGTGTAATTGCCCCAAGGAAATACATCTAAAAAGGTCTACGTCCCCCACCCCATTAAACTTTGCTCTCTCTTACTTCTGTTCAGTAGGTTAGAAGGGAGGCTGACACATTTAAGAACTCTAAATAAAGTAGGTTTTGAAAAAAATCTAAGCCTATACCTGCCATTCTTTCATATGGCATAGATGAAGTGTGTAGTACAATTTGGTTATATAATCAATACTGGCTTACATAGAAAGCCAGATGTCTTTCACCTGCTCAAAAGAAAATCAAAAGTGTTCTTTAGCTGATTTGTGAACACTGCACACTCCATACTTGTGTTTATCTAAAAATGTATATTAATTGTGAGAGTTTATTTACAGAACAAAAAGGACCAGACATCATTGAAGTTAAAGTAGCCTTGACAAGATTCACCCACAAGGATGCTGAGATGCTGAGAAGTTGAGACAGGTTTATTCAAGCATCCTGCTTAATACATACTCAGAGTGCCTCAGCTGCTCTTTCATCACAACTTAATTTCAGGACAGCTTCAAAGAAAGCTGCTGATCCCAATTGGGCCAGCCTTTCAGACTGTCTTAGTTAGGACTTCATTTAAGCCTGCACTTTCATAGCACTTAGAGTCTGGACAGCAAGTTACAGATAGCATTTGAAAGACAACTATTTTCACAATTTTCTTGGGTACCCCAAAAGAAAGACTTCATCCCAAACAGGCAGGAAGCAATATTAGGAGAGTGGCACTCCATTCCTAAAAGGTGGGTTGTGTGGGTTTTTGGTCATTCACTGGGCTGTGGGCTATGGATGCTTGTCATTTAGAAGGTTTGATCAAGGAGGAAAAGCAGGTTAAGCTCAGGGTTTTCATTCTTTCTTTTTATTATCTATATCCTTCTTTCTTTCTTATGTAGGCTAAGAAGGGCTGAAAAAAAAGAGGGGATACAGGGATAATATAGGAAAAATAGGACAAAACAGTAGATTATTGAATCTACTCTTAAACCATAGAGAATTAATAAAACAAACATTTTACATTGGTATAACTAACAGAATTGTGTTAACTCTTGTTGAGGTATTGTACCTAGGTGATTCTTAACCATGAAAAGTTAAATTCTAGTACCTTTAAAAACCACTGTTACAAACTGTTTAGGATAATTAAGAGATGATCGTTAATGTTAGTCAATAAAACTCATGGTTATGTCGGTACTAGTCTACTTTATTACAGAATTATGCTTCCTAGGTTGAACAGATAGTAAATAAGTAGAAAAAAAAAAAGCAACATTTGCCTATTGAGATTTACACAGTGCAAAAATATATGGATGATAGATAGATAAATAGATAGATAGATAGATAGATAGATAGATAGATAGATAGATAGTCTTTAAAAATCTTAGAATCCTACATAACATGACATTTAAGGGTTTTTTTTTAAAGGTTCATTTATTATTATACATACAGTGCTCTATCTGCCTGTACACCTGAAGGCCAGAAGAGGGCAACAGGTCACATTATAGATGGTTGTGAGCCACCATGTGGTTGCTGGGACTTGAACTCAGGACCTCTGGAGGAGCAGTTAATGCCCTTAACCTCCGAGACATCTCTTTATTTCCCTAAAGTATTTTTTAAATTTATTTATTACTTTAAGGCCTTTTCACATTGAGATATGTCAGCTCCTGGAAGCAATCCCTTTCTACCTCAAAGAAGATGATGGGCATTGAAGAATTTCTCCATGGAGTTTGCTTCAAATGTAGCAAGTTAGCCAATGGGAAAAGACTGGCTTTGCTGCCATTGCTCACAGTATGGGTACCAAATGGACAAAGTGGGTGCAGGAAAGTTGACTGTGTAGCTTTGTCAAGACAGTGTAAGCAAATCCTCCATTGTTCCTGCTTCACAAATATGTCTATCAAATATTTTGGGGCAGAAGGCTGAAAATGATGCTCCAATTGTTTCTGACAACCTTGTGGACTGTCCAGACATCCATCTGCCTGTCAGTTCTCAATCTTGGATGCTTCTTCCTTAAACTTCCCACATACTAAGGTAGTACTATTTCCTTCTCAAGTCTCTGATAAAGCTGAAGATTAGATAATTATAGTCTTACAATTAAGCTTAAGTTATTTAGGATCTAAAAAGGTAATTTTAGGTCTAAGTACATTATTTTTAGGTTTACAAGTACAAGTTATAATAGAAAATGGTTTAGATGCAGAACATTGAACTCATCAAGATATAATAGATAAAGAAATTAGAATACTTAATTCAGAGTTGCCAGGTGCATATGAACTGACACTATGAATGTAAATCTTACCAGTTTTCATTATTGTTTCATAATTGTTATTATTTAATATAGTTTATTATATAAGGAAAAGAGCCTTTTATTGGACTAAAAGGGAGAATTGTAGAGAGACTATCTTGCATATTGTATAGATGCATTGTATGCCAAGTAAAAAACAACGGCTTACAGGAAATGGTAGAGTAGAATATGGGACATTTGTTATGCAGTGTGGATTCTGGAATAGAGTCAGGCACAGGAGATTTATTCAGGAAAATGTGAGGAAGACAGACACATGGTACTTGAGCAGAAACATCCCACCAAGTGGCATAACTTGTTTAGAATAAATGGTTTATTTTAAGTTATTAGCTAGTCAGAGAAGAGCCTAGCTATATGGTCTATGTATATATAGATATGTCTTGAGTCTTATGAATCATTTATTCTAGAAGCTAGGGCAGGTAGGAAAAATATGCCCCTTACTACAAAGGACCATGTCCCTGCCATAATGTAAAGTACTCTCAGGAACCTCAAAGTGCAGTAACTACCTCCTTCCTTAAGTTACTTTTCTCAGATATTTTGTCATAACAACAAGACAAATACTGACCGTGCCACCCCATTAATATGTGAGTGAGTTAGGAACTTGACTTAGCAAGCATGTGCCCTACTGTAGTGTTTAATCTAGTAGAACTATACAACTTTTATTAGATCTTGTTAAGAAAAAAATTGAAGCTATTAGGAGATAGAAAGATGTACCATGCTCATGGATTGGTAGGACTAACACAGTAAAAATGGTCATTTTATCTAAAGCAATCTACAGATTCAATGCAATCCCCAAACAAACTATTAACACAATTCTTCACAGACCTTGAATGTATAATTCTAAACTTCATAGAGGAAAAACAGAATAGCTAAGACAATCCTATACAATAAAGGAACTTCTGGAGGTGTCTCCATCCCTGACTTCAAGCTATACTACAGAGCAATAGGAATAAAAACTACATGGTACTGGCATAGAAATAGACTTGTATATCAATGGAATTTAATTGAAGACCCAAAAATAAATCCACAAATCAATGTCCCTTGATATTTGACAAAGATTATTTCCATACAATGGGGAAAAAAAGCATCTTCAACACATGGTGCTGGTCTACTAGATGTCTACATGTAGAAAAAATACATTTCTACTAAACATATATATTTACATATCTGTGAGAAAACAAATTTTGTTGCCTTAGGTACCAAGTCTCATATTTTGTTTTAGCAACAGACAGAATTTGAAATTAGTAGCTTTTTTTTTTTTTAGAATTTTGATGAAATTTTGGACCAATAGAATTAGATGGCACACTTTAAGTTTTTGGAGTGTTCTGCTTCAGAGAATAAGACATGCTACATACTCTAACAGGTGTTTCTCTTATCACAGAATATTATATTGTGAATAAAATATAATTTATATTATTCTCCCCTACCTACAACTCTTGATATTCTTACAACTATGACTATTCTCGTTTTGAAAGCCAAAGAGTACTGAGAGTGGTTTCCACACAGTGCAAATGTCACCCATTAGTATTAAGGCACATAAAGGAAATGAAGTGTGGCTAAAACTGAGACTTTTGAATTAACTCTGAGAGTAAACTAATCATCTGATTATAAGAAAGAGCAAAATCATGATCACTTCAGATAAAATTTCACCATGGATTTTAGACCCTAGTATATACTAAATATAAACTTTAATTATGGGGCATAATTCTTAAATGAGGTGGACATGATGATTGAAAGGAATCATCAGTTTCTTAGCATCCTGAGCCCTTGTATACTGTATTTTTATTTATATATGAATCACATTAGATACAATACATGGTATCACAAAAGTAAACAATATCTTATCTTCAAAACAATTGTATCTGAAAATTAACCAACAAAGCAAACATTACTTTTAAGCAAAGTAGGTTTGTTATGACTAGAAAATCCTACGTCAATTTCCTGTGTGGGAAATTTGATATCCAGGGCAGCAGCATATTGAGAAATGAGGCCTTTTGGAAAGTGTTAATGTCATGAAGACTCTGTTCTCTCAAATGAATAAATGCTATAATAAATATAAAATCGGGAGTAGGTTAGCCAAATATCTAGTCATTTGTCATGTAAGGACACAACAGATGGTCTTTATCAGATACTAGCATCCTTGTCCTAGATTTCTCCATTTCCACAAGTATGAGAAACAGATTTATGTTTTTATGAAATGCACAGTCTGTGGTATTCTCGTACTGCAACAAAAACTACGATAGGGTTAAACTAAGATAGAATCAATAGTGATACAGTTGTATAGTCTTTGAACTTGAATGTTTCTCTGAGGAAATAACCAGCTGTTGCACAAAGAGACAATAATATAAATGTATAAAATGTGGAAGTTACTAGAGGAGAGTTCTGTCTTTCCTGAGTATTCATCATACCATCTGTATTTACCAACACCCTTCTTATTTGTTCTTTATGTTTAATGCTTATGCACTGATCTTTGGCCACTGAAAATGGAAGAAGTCCATAATGTTGTGTGTGATCTTTCTGTGTGCTGTATCCTTTTATTACATGTGGATGGCCCTAGGGTGCTATCTTTCAAACAATGGAAATATCACAAATAAAGTAGCCTTGATTACTGCACATTATTTCTGGATATAGTCCAGGAAGGCTACTTATCTAAAATAACACATAGTATAAACTGGCTAAGGAAAATATCTATTTATATTGCTATGTCATTGTAAAACTGGAGTTGATATGATTTACTTTCATGAGAAATAAAGGTTTGGCTGCAAGCCAACTGATCCAATAGGGATCTAACTCAACACCACAACAAGAAACTATGGAGATTGTAGGGAAAAAGGAATTGGTCCTTGAGCACTTTGCAGTAAGCTGAAAACTGCTAATTTACAGATATAGAAATAATAATCCATATTCAGTTCACTATAAGGAAACACATTACTCTCTGGTGTTGAAATCAGGAGATAATGTGCAGAAATAGTCCCTGCCAAGGGGAAGAAAAAGAAGAAAGAACAAGTCTTCAGCCTCAGACCTCAAGTGAGTGAGAAAGAGAATGTAGTTGGTGTCTGAATATTCTTTCATCCTTCAGTGATGATTTTGTCCATGTCTTGGCTCTTTCTCCCAAGGAAACCATCTGCTGAGTATGAATGATGGTTAAGGCCGACTGAGATGAATCCTCCCCGTGTAGCATGATGTTGGCTTCCTAGGATATGTCCCAAATGTACAAGGATCTGAGCATCACTGCCCTGTGTATCAAACTATGCATGACAGAAAATGGAACAAAGACTCCTGAAAGGGAAACCCAGTCCCTCTCACAGGAAGGAGGATCACTACGGCTGTTGCTTGTGAATAAGACTTCAGATCATTTTCTGTTAATAATTTTTTTTCGTGTAAGCTTAATGGTAGCAATAATAAATAAGGAAATAAATAAGTGATAATGATAAAGAACTCTACAATTAGAAAAATTAAAACACACTGAAATTTCACTATTCAGATCTGGCCTCCTGGGAAATGGTGATCTCCTTTACAAGAGTATCTATAGGATGGGTGGTGGATTCCCAGAAAGCAGCTGCCAGCATTGACACAACCCAATAAGGACCATAGCATGCTAAAGGGAAAATAACTATCAACCCTAGAAATCTATGCCCAACAATGCATCCTTCAAGGAGAAAGCAAAACATACTTATCAGAAAAAGAAAGTTGAGAAAAATCCATTTGCTACCAATACTCACTTTAAAACTCCAAAAATCATGCTACACACACAAATAAACGACTTAAAATACAAAATTTTAAGATACCTAAAAGGACAGTGAGTGAAGATGAACTTTCAGAAACATAAAGACAATTTCCTTCTTAATACTGTGACTTGAGGTGAGTGATTCCGGAACGGGAGTGCGGCGTGAAAATGGGGAAGCAAAAGAAAACCAGGAAATATGCGACTATGAAGCGAATGCTTAGTCTCAGAGATCAAAGACTTAAAGAAAAGGATAGATTAAAACCTAAAAAGAAAGAGAAGAAAGATCCCAGTGCGCTGAAGGAAAGAGAAGTCCCCTAACATCCTTCCTGCTTGTCTTCCAGTACAATACACAGCTGGGTCCACCTTACCACATCCTCGTTGATACTAACTTCATCAACTTTTCCATTAAAGCCAAACTGGACTTAGTGCAGTCAATGATGGACTGTCTGTATGCCAAGTGCATCCCTTGTATAACTGATTGTGTAACGGCTGAAATTGAGAAATTGAGACAAAAGTATCGAGTGGCACTAAGGATCGCCAAGGATCCACGATTTGAAAGGTTGCTGTGCACACACAAAGGAACCTATGCCGATGACTGCTTGGTACAGAGAGTAACTCAGCACAAGTGTTACATTGTGGCTACAGTTGACTGGGACCTCAAACGAAAAACCGGAAGATCCCTGGAGTTCCCATCATGTACATGTCTAACCACAGATACAACATAGAGCAGATGCCAGACGACTATGGAGCCCCTCGCTTCTAACTCTCACTCAACAAAATCGCCTGCCTTTCTTGGACCAGCTTTCTCTCTTGTCGGTTAATTAAACACATTTTTTGATGGTTAAAAAATAAATAAATAAATAAAAATAAAAATACTGTGACTTGAAAGGATAAGAAGGCTGCTCATGATCACCACCTCACCTTAGAACTGAGTTGAAAATCTTAGCCTGTGCTTTAAGGCTGTCAAAAAGGAAATGTTATTTTGAAGGTACAAAAAAGGAAAAGGAAAAAAATAACTAAAGAAAGAGAAAGAAACCAAATACAGAATACATTTCTTCAAAGACCAAAGCAAGAAGAGACTGCCAACTATAATAAGCAGGCCTGACCTAAGCTTTGGGAAGTACATTTCTGTTACGATAAATCTGTCCCGCTTTGTTTAAATAAACAAGGAAATGGAATTTAAGGTAAGTCCCATTATTTTGGAACTATATGTTTTTAATCAGCCTTAGACTGAAAGATACTGGGCCAGATTCATTACGTACGTACGTACTTACGTAACTGAGGAACTGGGTAGGTGAGAAGGACAGTATGTTCTGCTAACCCCAAATATGTTCAGATTCTGAATGGAGGGAGCAACAAAGTGATTCTTTACCACATATACCAGGAAAAGAAGTACTGTAGTATTGTTAACAACAGCAAAAGAGTATGGAGCCAACTCTGTACTCAGAAATAGTAAGTTCTGAATATAGTGTGGTACAGACAGGTACATTTTTATGTGTACATACTGATGGTGCCAGGAACATACCATGGACAGTTTCTGCAAAGGACAAATATTAAGTGCTGTAAGTCTTCTGAGTGTATATGTTTTCTTACATTTTCCAAATACTAAAAGGCATTCATGTTTCATGGGCCCTAGAAGCTTTTGACAGATTTAACCCATGGGTTAAAGTTGGTCTTCGGCCGTAAGTTACAAGTCCCTGTATATAGGACAAAATCTAACATGTTTTTGTGATAAGATTATTTTTAAAATAATTACAGAAATAAGTAAAGATGCACTAGTAATGGTTTTCTCTGGAACAGAAAGAGAAATAAGAACCCCAAAAGGATTGAAATTGTCATCAATAACATTTTGTTCTAAAAATGTATGGTAGAATGGTGGAGATCTATTTATGATTTATAACCCTCACCAGTTTCATGAATTCTGTTCTATGCTGAAATCTTTCCATAACTAAAAAATTGCTGCATTCCAAATAATCTAACTGTATAGATGTGATTTTTATGTAATAGTCGGGTTACTGGCATACCATGACTTCCTGCTTGTCACCTCTGAAGAGATAGCCATGGAGGCTTTCAATGGAAATACATAAATAAATGTAAGCAAACTTCCATAGGCAGCTATGCACTCTTTCACAAATGCATAACAAACATGGATATGGCAATGGAGTTTTAAAATTAGAAATACTGAATAGTGTGATCTATTTCCTGAAATCTAAAACAGTTCATAAACTTATATTTATATGACTCAGAGACAAAAGCTCAATAGTAACATTGTAAAGCAGGGAGGTGCATGACATCTGCCCGCTGTATGCATATATTTTCTAAATATGCTCATTATGTAAAGAAATTATAAAACCTCGAAACTACAGCTTGCTTATAATAAATATATTGTACACAGGGTGTTGACTTGGTGCTAACTAGTCATGGGAAAAAACATGAATGTGATTCCTAAACTATACAGCTTATATCAGGTTTCTGAAAAAAAGAATCATGTGAAATTCATCTTTCTAAAGGTCTGCAGGGAAAATGCAGAATATTAATTTTCATGGTGTTCCATTCCAGCATTCTGAAAGAATTATATGTCTGGGTAAGGCAGTTACTATATCCTGGCACTAATACAGGCAAAAACATTCCATGAAATGAATGAGAATATTTCCACCCAAAATGCGCCAAATAACAGGTCACCTCCAGTGAATGGAGAAAGGTGTAATTATAGTTGCATTTAATACCTGTAATGAACTCAGCCTAGAATGCTCTCCATTGTTTGTACGCCACATACTAGTTATAAGTACATTTTAAAAGGTGTAGCACAAAGCGAACGTTAAAACTTCAAGGTTGTCTTACATACGCATGGTATCTGTGGCTGCCAGAGCGCACCACACTTCTCAGTCATGTATGTGCTATGATGCCAAGCAAAATACATTTACCCAATTTGAAATCAGGGCTTTTTATTTTCTTTCCTGCTCAAATTATTTGGAGTTAAGCTAACACGTATAACGATCAGAACTTGATGGATGAGTGCATAAAGACTTAGGAGAAATAGTCACATGCTCCAAGTTAACATGTGAGTTCCTGGAGAGGGAAAAAAAAAATCACTGATCTGTAATAAAAAGAGGTGATAATACAATGTCCACCCAGATTTCATGGAAAGACTGAAGCACTCTATTTTTTGTTATTCAGATAAACTGAAAGTATTTCATGAGCAGTATTATAACTTTCAAAGATTATAAAAATAAACCCTGGGTAGTGATGGAGATCCCTAAAGGTATGTTATTAGATGTTTAAGTGCCGGTACTACTTCAGGGATTTCATGAGTGCCATTGTTTGTGTCTCATGAGCCAAAGGACTAACTTGTGAGAGACCCTGACTTCTCTTCTGTGCTCATGGAGTTGCTCAACTTACCTGGTCATGACTGAGACATCTAAGCAAATGATCTTTATAATTTATGTATTAAACTATTCTCTCATCAACTGTGCCCATCAATGACATAATAATGGTCACATGTATTGATCACAATGGATGAAAAGTCAAGCCCTATAACTGTGAATCTCATCATCCACTAGACCCTGTATTTAAAAGTTGATTGGCTTTTGTGGTGATAATTACACAGGTTGAGCTTTGTTATGACTCCTTTATATTAAGACTCTGATTAAATTTTGTAGCAGACAGGTTTTATGTTTCACCTTCTATTCAGAGCAAAAATCATCAAAATGGCATTTTCTAATTTTTATTTAATTTTAATTAGCATAAAAGTAAGAGATTTCCCCATGGCATTTCTGTATATGTTTCATTTTCGGTGATTTTGCATTTGCCTGCCTACTTCTCCTCACATTTACTTGGCCTGTGTCCCCTCTATATCTTCCTGTCATCATTACTCTCTTTCTACATGTGTTCTCATACCTGCCAGACATCACTTCCTTCTGGTCTCTTTTCCCACACCATGGGCCTCTTTCTTGTTCCCTTGCCTTTACTGCACACATTTAATGCAGAAAATGTATCATTTGCCTCGCCTATTGATAGATGATTAAACTGATTGCATTTTCTTACTATTGTAAAAAAAAAGCTATAAATTTTGATGTGCAAGTATCTCAGAGGTAGGATATGAAGTCCTGTGGCTATATACCTAGGAATGACATCACCGGGTCATATGGTAGTGGTAGTTTTGATTTTTTGAAGAGCCCTTCCATAGACTCTAGCAGTACCCATACTTCTTTTTACTTGCACAAACAGTGAGTAAATTTCCTCTTTCCCCATGTACGCACCATCATTTGTCCTTATTTGATTTTGTGCTGACAGGAAAAAGGGACACTCATTAAAAAAAAAAAAAAGTACTCAGCCAATTTATTTTGACTTATTTTCATGGGTATATTTAAATTAAACATTTTAAACTATTTCTCATATGGAATATTTTAGTTAGAGCCTGGAGAGATTGCTCAATGGTTCAGAGCACGTGCGACTCTTGCAGAGGACCAGGGATCAGCTCCCAACACCTGTCGGGCTGGTTACAACCACCTGCAACTTCAGCCCCAGAGGATCTGGTGATCTCTCCAGACATCTGCGTGCCAGACCTCTGTGTGCATTTGTCCTCAAGTGCATAGTCCGATACAGAGATACATACAATCAAACAGAAAGCAAGCCTTTTTATAACAGATGGTTTTAGTTATAAATTTCATACACACTCATGGAAAACCTTCTAAGTGGTGAAATGTCCAAATGCTATTCAGATATCTACCACAAATAAAGGCATACATTTATGTACATTTTGCCATCTTTTATTTCAGACACAACATATAGCATGAATTTTGGTAGGCTGATAAATAGATATCTGGAGAATGGTTATTCTTGCATGTTGGAGAAAATGGACAACATTTACAAGGAACAACTAGAGGACATGAAGAGCAATACCCAGTGAGAACAGGTGTATTTCTGTTCATGGTAATGATAACTACTACACAACACCTTGCTATGACTAATTGGTCCACAGACCAATTGCTACCTGTGCTGCCTATGAAACTGTCAGATATGTAGGTTCTATTCCTTACTTACTGGACCACAACCTGCATTTTAACAGCAGTTCACTGATTCGTGTGTGCACCAAGATTTAAGAGGCTACACCTTAGATGCCTGGTGACTTTTACCTAGTCCAGAGAGGTAATGAGTCAGAGCAGAGGAACTGATTGCCACTATAGTCCAGATGTTATGCCAGATGCTGAAAGTCCTCTGGAACAGTTGTATTTAAGTCAGAATTTAAAGTTAAACTTTTATTGGCCTGAGGAGATGGTTAATGGTGGAAACTTGTCTGAAGCTGACAAAACCCTGGTTTCTATCTCAAGCTTCACAAAACAAATGGAACAAAACAAGATAAACTATATGTTAAAATCGATTTCTCTTACTTTTTTATGTCTTTTACTTTAAAAGTGAGAATTCTTGCTCATGCATTTCCCCATGTCCCTTGATACTTCCTTAAACACCATATTTTAATAACTGTATGGGTTCTATTGCATGAAATAACTGTCCTAGAAAACTTATGGAGTGCTCAGTTTCCAGGTATTGCTAGTGTTACATTGTCATAGCTACATTTTCTTATGATAACCATTTTTGTGGCAAAGGGTATGATTTCCTTCAAAGAAATTACTAAAGTGAAATTATTTGTCCCTTTCCTCTTGTTTATTTGTTGGCAACCTTCAATTTTGATAGCTGCAGGATGAACACAAGGAAATGCTTTAGGCCCTGACCTAGAGATCTGAGGGCTCTAGTTTCCCACTGCATTATGATATTCATTCTCTTCTTCTTCTTCTTCTTCTTCTTCTTCTTCTTCTTCTTCTTCTTCTTCTTCTTCTTCTTCTTCTTTTCTCTCTCTCTCTCTCTCTCCTCATCTTTACCTGTTTCTCACCCTATTTTCCCTCTTTCTCCTTTTTTAACTGTAGCTTAAAACATGTATTTAGTTAGGTAGGTAGGTAGTAAGTTAATTAGTTTGTGCTTCAGTGAACATGTGCAATTCATTAGATGACTTGCAGAAGTCAGTATTCTCCTTCCATCTTGTGAGTGCCTGGAATGGAACACTACTGATCACTCTTGGCTGTAATCACCACTAAACACTGAGTCATTTCACCAGTCCCACCTACAGCCACTTGTAAGTTAAGAAAAAATTGCCCCTCTGGGCTTCTCTGTGTAACCATGGCTATCCTGGACCTGACTCTATAGATCAGCTGGTTTAGAACTCGGAGATCTACCAGTCCTCTGCCTCCCCCATGGAGGGATAAAAGGTGTGTACAAGGTCTGCCCAGAAACTCAGCCATTAAGAGCACTGCCTGTTCTTCCAGACATGGTGAGTTCAGCTCCCAGCAACCTATAACTATAACAGGTTCTGATGTCCTATTCTGTTTGATACCTTCTTCTGTCATGCAAATATACATGCAAATAGAGCACTCATATACATAAAATACATAAATAAATTAGTCTTTAAATATCTGTACCTTAATCAGGAAGTAGTTTGATATACTTCTTCAAAGACTAAGTAAGGTTTTTTGTTTTGTTTGTGGGTTTTTTGTTTTGTTTTTGTGTGATTGCTATTGTTGTTTTGTTTTTGTTTTTGTCACATGACCATAATTACTATGGCCAAAGTCAGGGAGTGGCTACTGGTTCACATTCCCGGTGTAAATGCCTGCAATTCCCCCAACATTTCCAACTCTGCCTCCCCACCCAGAATCCAATCCCAGTGCTACTGTACTGGTAGGTATTTAGTCACCTTGTATCTGCAGCAGTTTCTCATTGTCCCTTTTTGTCCCTAAGATTTTTTAAGTTTAAAATTGTTTCCAATGGAAAAAGCAAAGCAAAACAAAACAAACAAACAAAACCAGAATAGCTGGCTATTTTCCTCTCTTCGTAGATTTGAACATACAGGTCTTTTTAATCCTGCTGATCCTATCCTCACAATGTGAATTCCATTTTTCTCGAAATGTTTACTTCTTAGATCACCACAAAGTTACTCACTAGTTTTTTCCCCACAATGGAATCCACTTCCTTCTTTCTCCTTGTTCATTGTTCATGCTTTTTGCTTATTCTTTCAGGATCTTTATTTTATTTTTCTCTCTTTAGAATATTATGTATCCTTTATGTACTAGATATGCTACCTTTTAACTGTGTTCTCTAGGCTGTTGGGGCACTTTTATTTTCTTGTGGTGATACATACTCAGTCTTTATTTGTACACTAATGGACATATAAGAAAACACATTCGCCTATTGATTTAAGGTAGATAATATACCTTTTCTAGATTGAGCCTTTCCTCCCTTCTTTTAAAATAGCTGGGCATCATGACACTGAGGGTGATGAAGGCAGGAGGGTTAGGAGTTCAAGGCCAACTTGGGCAAATGGTCCTACTAGAGACGACTGTAAATGCTTGATGTCTCTAAAGGAAACCAAGAATTCAGAAAAGATAAGCAAGGGAAGAAAGAAGTGGGATGGGGATGGGGAAGAGAGTTCATTTTGAGTTTTCATTGTTTTTGTGGGTTTTTTTTTTTTTGCTTCAATTTGTTTTAAATTTATTATTTTTCTGAGTGCCACCAGGTCTCCCCCTCCAGGGGACATAGTCAAATGTGAGGCACCAGAGTACGTGAGAAAGTCATATCGCACTCTCCACTCAAGTGTGGAGACTGTTCTGACCATTGGCTAGATCTGGGTAGGGGTTTAAAGTTTACCGCCTGTATTGTCCTTGGCTGGTGCCTTAGTTTGAGAGGGACCCCTTGGCCCAAATCTGCCTATCATAATGTTCTACTTGTAGGTTTCTAGGACCCACTGGATCCTTCTACTTTGCTATTCTCACATGGTTCTCTCATCTAGTGTCCCAATAGGATGTCCTCCCCTCTGTCCCAGTTTCCTGGTAAGTGAAGGCTTTCATGGGACATGCCCCTTGGGCCAGTATGCAGATATAAGTGAGTATATACCATTTGAGTCTTTCTGCTTCTGAGACCTGGTGGCACTCAGAGGTCACTGAGAAGAGACTTGATACCCTATGAGCATATACAGAGGGAGGTAATCCCTCTCAGGAACAGTCATAGTAGAGGGGAATAAGGGGAAAATGGGAGGGAGGGAAGAATGGGAGGATACAAGGGATGGGATAACCATTGAGATGTAACAAGAATAAATTAATAAAATTTTAAAAAATTTATTATTTTTATCTGGGACCCCACATTAAGTCACTAAGAGATCTCCGTAGTTATATATCATTAGAATCAGCAGAGAATGCTTAGTTTTGCCCCTTTGCATTTTAATAGACAATATAGGAATTTAGCTTCTTTAGTCATAGTTTGTTTTTACCCCTGAACACCAAATCTTACTACAGAAGAGGGGAGAAGTCTGTCTGCACCCAACTAATTGTTCAGAATGCACTCACTGTGCCCCGTCATAATGCATAAGATAGCATGCTCATTGCCAAACATACATTTTAATAATTAAGTGAATTTTAGTGTAAAGTTATTCAATGAAACTAGCAAATTTAGACTTGTTTAAGTGTCAGTAAAATATTAAGTATCATATGATCTATGCCAAGTAGTCTAAAATTAGTTTGGGGAGCATGTGAAATTAATTGTTAAAAAGAGAATTTATCAAGTTAAAGTACTTCACAATCAATGATGTCATTTAATGCATCTTTTGGCAATGATTATACCCTAGGGAAAGGCATGAATACCCTTATCCAGTCTGCGAAGACACTAATGGGGAGGAGGATAGACGGATGCTTGCGTTTGAATGTGGGCCTGAGCCCTAAGGAAGGGGAAAGGCACAGCCAGAAAACTCCCTGCAGGCCCCGCGCCTCAGGCACATCTAACACTCAGCTCCCACACTCTCCAGCAGCCCCTGCTCTTCGTTCATCTGATGCTTTCCTTCCTTTTGCACCCTCTTCTGTTTTTGGATGCTTCCCAATGTTTAGGAAAGTTACATTTTAAAAAAATCACATCTGCATGCATTATTTACATCTCAGGTTATTAATACCAATCCATAATTAATAAGGAAGTTGTACTGCACACTTATTTTGACCAGGGAGTTGTACGGGTACAATCAATTAGCAACACAGTACTTTTAAGAATTTACTACGGCCAGAAGTGTGTGAGGATGTGTCTGAGTGGATTAGATCTGTAAGTTATGAATAGTTTGCTTTTGTAATCATTGTACTGTTTGGAGCACTTTACAATCACTGTTTTATGCCATAATGTAAGGTAGTAAGGTCCATGGTACAGATGAGGGGGCTGAAGCAAGGTGAAGCTTAACAGGCATAGTAGTTGTAAAATTTGATGAGAAACTGTCTAAAATATCTAATTTCTTGACATGGAAATACATCTATTAAATAAATTGTATATATTTTAACCTCTCTGTGATAAAAATACTTCCATTTTAAAATATATCAGCAATAACGGAAATAAAGCGTCAACATGCCAAAACATAAAATTAACTCTTTTGTTTCAATTTTATTTAACTTTGATTTTTCTAGTTGATACCTGATTGAACATGAAGTTTAATTGTTTGATTAGACTATAAAATAATTACATAATTTACCCCTTTACTTTCCTTCCTTCAAAACCTTACTGTACCCCTCCTTGCTCTCTTTCAAACTCATGACTATTTTTGGTTATTAATTGTTGTTACTTTCCTATGTGTATATACATAGGTATACACATGTACCCTAAATTCATACACAAGCACACACACAGACCTGCTCAGTTTGTATATTATCAGGGGTTGACCATTTGGTATATAACCAGTTGGTGTGCACTCTTCCTTGGGGAAGACTATTTCTCTTGCTTTCAGCATTCCTTAAGTCATTTCGAAGAAGAAGGAGGAGGAGGAGGAGGAGGAGGAGGAGAAGAAGAAGAAGAAGAAATGGTTTTTAAATATCCAAGTTGATACTAACTTGATAGTTAATGCTGAAAAATGGCAGTGGGAACATATTCTCTTTCTTTTCCAGAATTAAACCCTTATGTGTCTGTGAGGGAAAATGCTTTTATTGGAAGATAATAACCTTTTAAATATGGAGGGAATCTAAATAGTGAATTTCCACTGCATGTTGGAGAAGTCTGTTTTTGGATGGTCTCTGGTGGAGGATGGAGGTGAGATGGAGGGTTCCAAGAGCAACATGAAATTACAAACTGAAGAAGTGGGAACTTTCAGAGACAGGCTTTAATCAAATGCCCTATGAAGAAGACTGCATTTCCCTTGTGCCATGACATCATTAGCCACTATCATGCCATCACTCCTAGGAGACAATATGGAGATAGTCTTCCAGACTCCTATCACATCACCATCATCCTGTAAGGAACACCTACTGCTGGCTGGTGGCTCACCTAAAAGAGGATGATGATAAGCATTTCTGTTTTTCATTGACCAACAGTCAATAGCATAAGTTTATAGTTTTTCCAACTAACATAGATGTTTTATAGGGTGTCATTTAATGCATTATACGTTTATATTTTATATTCTTCTTCACTACCAGAAGAACACAGTTTGTTTTCTTAATCAGCCAGTGCATTGAATTGTAATCAAGTTAAAATTATATAGCTTTAATATCTTGTTCATCTACTAGTAAACAGTTAACTGAAGGGGTGTATCAGAAGTCACTCTTTGCTTCTTCCAACTTCTATTGAAAGTTCCAAGAGGCTTTTGCTGCTAAGGTTCTAGGTGAATGAGTATTGAGAAAAAGGATAAATGAAACAGTAAGCAACACTAACTGGGCCAGATACTGTGAGTGTTGCTGTACATCTTTCCAATAACCTACAGAAAGAACGTTGTGATCTTTACTTTAGAGGCGAGGAGTATAAATCTCATAAGAGGTTAAATCAGTCCTAAGTTCACAGGAACTAAACTTTGGGTCTACTACGTCTTCCTGAGGCTTGGACAACTCACTGGACTTTCCAGATCTTAGATTTGTTTATTTTGTTTGATGGCTGGGCTCCACTCTGTATTTGGTGGATGACTCAGAACATTCCAGATTAGTACTATCAAAAATAAAATAATTCAAATTGCATATATAACAAAAATGTGAGGCCAGGTATGGGGGCTCATGCCTTTAATACCAGCACTTGGGAGGCTGAAGCAGGCAGATTTATCACAGTTTAAGGCCTGCCTGGTCTACATAGGGAGTTCTAGCATAGCCAAGGCTACATAATAAGACCCTGAATAAATTTAAAAAAAAAAACAGAAAGAAAGAAAAGAAAATGAAAGTATTTTTACCCACTATATTGAAAAAGTAAACAACACATTCCTAGTAACACAATTTGTTAGGAATAATATTTTTACACTTAGTTTTATACTGCTCTTTAACTCCATTTCAATCTAGTTTTTTCATGGAGTGTAGCCACAAATGGCCTGTGGCTCCCATCTTGGACATCACAGCACCAGATCTCTGCCCTGGTCCAGCATTATTTGGGGAAAAGACTCCTGCTTTAACTCTAGAACCCGAGGGGAGGGGCAGGGAGCCTGGGAGAGTAACTTAAGCCATTGGAGCCATTGGAGTGTCTTATATCTTTAGCTCTTCTCAGATGAAGCTGCTTTGGGGCTCCTTCCCTCCTGCCCTTCATAGAAAGAGACAGAGACAGAGAAAAGAGAGAGACAGACAGACAGAGACAGAGAGACAAAGAAAGAGAGACAGAGAAAGAAGGAGAAGGAATAAAGTTGGATCACAGATACCATTCTTAAATTAATAACGATTCCATGCATTAATTTTGTCCGTAATTTATTTTGCATTATGCAAATCATTTTCTTTCAAAATAATCTTTGTAGAAACAAAAATTTGAACTGAACTGTCTTTGGGTAAGCGATTCTGAGGTTCTAATCTCGCACTAGCAGAAGATGCTCCCAACGTCCCCTGTTCTAGAAACGAGAAGACTATCCCAGCCTGTCAGCTTAATCACAAAATCCACTGAAGAGAACTCCCTGTGGGGTTGTGGAGTTTGGATCGTGACTGTGTACAATTATCACCACCCAGTCCATGCATAAAATCGCTCTGTTCTGGGTTCCCGGTTTAAAGTTGTTTTTATTGTTGGTGGAGATAAACACAGCATGTAAGCAAACACGGTTTGCTGCTCAGTTGTTCAAAAACGCACTCATGTAAACAACTGTGGTGCTTATTAATGCTAAAAATATGTGAAGTTGCAATGACTCTGCATTTGAAGTCTAGTATGTGTCATTTGTTTTATTCATGATAAACAGATCATTTAGTTGGAAAAATCCCATCTGCTTAGATATATCTCTTATTATTTATGAGAACCATGTTTAGGAATGCAGGAGGCACATGTGCATAATTAATCCTGAAGAGAATTAGACATTGTTTGATTCACAGCTGAATGCAATTAGCATTAGGAAGTTTACATATGTTGGCAATAACACAGATTAGCAACTAAAGTGCTTGTTAAAAAATTTAACCTGAGGCTGCTGGAGCAGACCTCTCTTAATGATGCTTTAAATGTTGTTGATGAAGTAATAATCAATTTTGTTTTATAAATAGTAAATCAAGAATTTAGGTCTAATTAACAGTGCTACAGATCACTTCACTTACATATCAGATGTACTTGTGATGTGTGCTATGAACTTTCTTTGAGGCTTGTATGCAAACAGTTGTTCTGAGGAAGATATGATCCTTTCCATTATAGAAAAAACAAAACAACAACAACAACAACAACAACAAAACTATTGGCCAGCCAGGGAAGAGTGAGGTATCTACCTTTGGGAAGGACTCATCCAGCGGTGTGCATCAGAAAAGCTCTGTCTTTCGTACCACTGCTTTTAATTGCAGGAAGGAAAAACAAAGCCTTCGGCTCAAGCGGAGCCATTAGGCAGCTTTACAGACTGTGAAACGGAGGCAGCGTCTAATAGGGAGGGAGGGGAGGATGGAAATGATGAAAATGAGGCCGAAAGTAAAATTGAGCTGTAATTGTTTGCACTTCAACTTTGAGAAGTTCGCCATTAATTAAAATGTTTCTGCACCACTCACCACCAGAGTGGCAAGAAGGAGGCTGTGCTGATCAAGAGGCAAACCCTGGAGCCTTCCCAGGAAGCACACAAGGTCTCTGATGAGGGAACATCTCCCGTGTGCAAATATGGCATAGTCACAGGGTGCAGTGAGGCACAGTGTCATGTGACAAGGCTGGAACAGCCCTTACTTGTGGTTTTGGTTTTTCCTCAACCTTATTATAAAGTAGGATCATAGGTTTTATAAGGCATGGCAATAAGAAGATGATATATACAGGAAATATTTAGCACATTTCATAAAGTCTAATCTTGCATTTGTTTTTGTTTGTTTGTTTGTTTTGTTTCTTAGGAAGTCTGAGGTACAGATGCCTTTCATGACGATGATTGCTTCAGAGTTAGCAACAGTTTTCTCCTTTTGAGTCAGTCTTATGTACCTCAGGCTGACCTCGAACCCACTCTGTAGCAAAGGATGACTTTGCATGATCCTCTCTGAGTGCTGGATGGTAGTCTCATGGCATCACATCCAGCGTATGCTGAACAAGTGATAAATCCCAGACCTAGTGCATGCTGGACAAGCACTCTAACAACATCCATCCCCACCTCAAACACATTGTTTTCTTTAGTGCATAAGATAACAGGTCACAACACTTGGGAGGCGAGGAAGTGGGATCAGGGGTCAAGATCACCCTGAGAGTAAGTGAGACCCTGTCTCGAACAAACAAAACAGAGCAAACCAATACCACAACACAACACAATAATCAGAACAGTGATAACATCTTAGTTCCAATGATTTGTTATTGTTACTAAGAAACATGAGTTACTGATTAAATAATGAATCAACATTAGTGTTATTACATAGCATTCAGTCCTCATGCCTCTTCTGTACCAGGTCCTGTGGGAAGGGTAAGTATGTGAGTGCTCTGCAGTAGGGGAAATTGTGGGCATGACCTAGTGGTCAGTCTATCTGGGGCTGCTTCAGATTGTCCACCTCATGTCCACCGCAGCTAACTATAATGTGTCTCCTGCTCTGGCAGGAGCATGACTTTTTGCCAGATGCAGATAGATTAATTCTGGGAGCTCTGGAGAGGGTCTGTGCCCACTGCTGCTTTCCCTACCAGACAGCAGGAAGCAGTCTAAAGAGGTCTACATCATCCCCTTTCTCCTCTAACATTCTTTCTCGCCTAGCTAGTGTTAGGGGCTTTGAAGGGACTGAGGTGAAGAAGAGTGGTAGATATAAGAGCCCAACACAGCTTTTAAAAACCCTACAGATAGGCTTCCCCTATGTAAATGTTTGCTCATATGCAATGATGCTGACACTGTTCACTTAAGTCCTTGGAGTGATTCATCTCTACAGCCTTTACTGACTCACAGGCACTGTGGTCTTTTTGGCTTGGGAGTGCAAGGGATGGGGGGCTCTTTGCACCCCTACCCCCACCCCCCATGTAACAACAGCACTCTGCTACAAGGAAAGGATGAGGGTGTGAGGAAAGAGCATGCCTGTACTTGACACCGCAGGCCTCTAGTTTCAGCTCTCCAGTGCACACAAATGAAGTTTTATAAGATGGTGGTGACACAGGATCATTGCTGCAGTGACATTTCTAGGAAACAGACAATGGCACTTGGCTGGTCTGGGCTGTACATTCTGAGCAGACAGGGTCGGTTTCTCTATTTGTTCATTGCTGGCTTCCAGAACTGAGAACAGTGTCTGGGACAGGCATGGAACATACATTTTGAGCCAAGAAGTCAGTCAGAGAGAGTTGTCACATAAAAAAATTACAAAGAAAGAGTAAGCCTTCAGATTTGTTGTAGTTTGGAGATGAAATGGTCCCCCATAAGTCCATGTGTTTGAACTGTTAGTCTGAGAAGCTTATAGAACCTTTAAGAGGTGAGCCTTGCTGGAGAAAGAACTCCCCGGGGATAGGGCTTTGGGGCCTTATATGCATTCTGCACTTTCTGGTCTTTCTGTTTCCTGGGTATAGATGAAATCTGACGAATGTGCTTCCTGACTGTCTGGTCCTCGACAAGCCTCTGCTTCTGTGCCTCTTTTGCTGTGATGGACTACATCCCCCTACATAAAGCCAATACACAGCCTTTCTTCCCACATTTGTTGTTCGGTTGTTACTGAGGGCATTCTATCCCAGCAACAGAAAGTAGCTTATACAATGACGAACTAAAATTACATCAAATTCAAATGTCCACATGGATAAAGAAAAATTTGTTTTTAGATATCTACTTTCATTCATTTTAACACAATCGCAGTGTTGTGTAGGTGTAATGCTGACCTTGTGACCCTTTACAGAAATGTTTTCAGCCAATAAACTAAGCTACGGTAGGAAATGAGACCAATAAACAGCAGATTTTACGGAATCCACTTCTTCTTTGCCCTCTCCAGCTCTGTCACTGCACTGTAGACCTGACTGTTCTTTACTTTCCCATACCCAGAGGGTTATATATCATCACTGGTCACACATAAAATGACAGGGGAGCTGAGCCCCACTCTGGGGCGCCCTACACCCTTTGCAATTGTCCCTTGACCCTCATAATGTTAGATTAATTTGTCTCTCCTGGTAGAAATGCATAGGCTGAATGTATATATTAAATCTTAATGATAATACCTCCTGGTACGTGATCAAACCTGGTACAACTTTAATCCATTTGGCTTCTATCCAAGAAGACCCATTAAACAGAGAACGTGCCAGCTGAATTTCATTAAAAGTACTTCATGTGTAATGTGGTCCTGAGACAGGAACCTAGAGAGTATTTTCCTTTTAATTAACAGTTGTAAGTTTGAAAGCTTCCATTCATATTGATATCTTCTATGTACCAGTTGTTTTCACTGATTCAAGATGAGGAATGCAATTAGGACAAGATACTCATGACTGTGAATGGCAAGCAGAGAGTTAACCAGGACGGAGGGGACCTGAGACCAAGGCGGTGCTCTGAATGAATGAATTCTAACTCAGCTGGTCTATGCTCATGGGTAGTCATCGACAACACATCGGAAGTAACCTTCAAAGGGGAAAAGCAGGAAAGGAGAGAGAAAGCCTGTGAGTGTTCTTCCCCTCTTCTCCTGTCTCCTGAAGAAACTACTGAAAATAGGATTTGGCCATTCCACATTATATTTCACTATGGGCTGGCTAATCTCTAAGGAACATGATGGTAGGTGATAGGTTCAACTTATTCACAGCTTTGTGTCTCTCCAGGACGTCAATTTAATGCTTTGTTTTTCAATTTAGTGTTTAAGCAAGGATATTCCACACACCAATACAATTGTACAAAAAGAAATATTCCTACAAGAAGGAATTTTAAAAAAGTAAATAAGAGAACCTTAAAGGGAAGAGTTTAATGAAGACATGCTGTTTAAGCTGAAAACTCTGTCCCTCACTCAGCACACTGACTAGTAATGGGTCTCTGTGTTAATTGCCATGTACTGTAAGAGGAAACTTCTCCAATGAGATGTACTAGTGGTATAGTGCTCTATATGTATATCAGAATGTCCTTAGAGGTCACTGTATTGCTATGTTCCTTTAGCAAAATAATAACAGTAGATTTTTTTTCTGGGCATATGACTTATCTAGATTCATGTTCTTGGCTACATTATCTGTGTCAGGTATGTTTTTTGTCTCATGAAGTGGACCTTGAAAACCAATCATATGTGATTGGTTGCTACCATAAGTTTGCACCACTATTTCCCAGCATTCCTTGCAGGCAGGTTACTCTTGTAGACTGCAGTGCTTGCTGAGGAAAAGAGCATCGCTTCCACCAGTAGAGTGGCCCTGTATGTACCAACAATACCTCAGAGCAGGCTTCAGTCTCAGGAGTAACTGAATAACACAAAAGGAACTTCTCATTTTTGTGTGCCTTTTGTTTATTCACTTGGTACTTTTTGTCTTATTTTTGTTTTGAGTTGAAAGAGAGAGAGACAGACAGAGAGAGAGAAGACAGAGATTGAACTTATGGATGTGGGGAGCATCTCTGAGAAGTTGGAAGAGGAGGGGAAAGAATATGATCAAAATATATTTCATGAAATTTTAAATTAAAAAAAAAACAGGAAAGTAAAAGGGAAAATAGAAATTACAGACAATGTAATTAACTACTGGAATAAGACTAACTATAGGATTGGAAGCTCAGTGCAATAATTATTGACTCATTAATTCTATTAGACAGAATGAAGACTGACGAAGATGGTTTTCTCATATCTGCATGAGAATCTAAAACTTAATATCAGAAGTTTATCATTACAAATTATGTAAAAGTTTCAATTAAAGTGAACACAAAAGTATATGGGGCACACACTAGTCATACTGACTAGTTAGTAGCCTATAAACTACAATATAATTTAATAAGACAAACATTACCTATGAATGTAGAACAAAGAACTCAATTAAAATGTTGTGAATTATAAAGGGACTAGTGGGGCATAGAAATCAGGTGAACAGGAATGGGTCAAGAAGGAGTAATGGAGATGAATATGATCAAAACACATTATATACATGTATGAAAATGTCATAAAAATTGTTATTATACATAATGAGCATATATACCAAAAACTCCATACATGCAAAAACCAAAGAGCTAATGCATGTATACAAGGTCACAGTATAGGACACCATCAAAATAGACCAAATGTACAACTGTAGAGTAACCAAAGGGCATTAGAGAAGGGAACATAAAATGGGAAGAAATTGCCCAGCTTTTAGAAAGTGATTACGGTCCCCAGTTCTAATTATTTCTCCCTCTTTGAGTTTAAAACACACACACACACACACACACACACACACACACACACACACACACA
>OU015744.1:103057440-103124813 GCA_907169655.1 Acomys percivali
GAGAGAGAGAGAGAGAGAGAGAGAGAGAGAGAGAGAGAGAGAGAGAGCAAGCCCTATTTGTTGTTATTTTTCCAACATCTGAAATGATACGAGTAATAAAAGGGAAAGACTAAATGCTATGTGTGAAGAAAGGCAGGGAAAACAAATGGCTTCGCTTGGACTCGAGTTTTATTTCTCAAAACATGAAACTGTATTGTAATGAACTCAGTTTAGAAGTAACAACTGTTGTGACCTCAAACTTCTGGTTGAGATATTTGTGGCTCTCTATTGTCTCTCCAATACATACTCCTGGCACCTTTGCAGCTTTGTCTACAGGAGTGATATTATATAGCCCTAGTTAAGTATTTCGAAGCATGGGCATAGTATAGCTGGTATGAAAATGATAAATGGAGTAGCTGTCTGAGATCCATTCATATATATCTTGGAAGCCTAAAACTTTAACATGTCCCAAACTGAACTGAATATTTTACCCTAGGTAGACCTTTCTTCCTATTTCCATTTTTAAAATGTCAATAAATATTTTTGAAGAATTTATTTTATTTGCTGACTATAATCAAAATCATGGCCTCCCTTTTCATTAATTGCTGTTATGTGCATATGTGTATATATGTATGCATATTCATACATATATGTTCTAAATCTTATGATAATGAAACATGTTACCAAGGCAAAGCCATGAGAGCTGTAATGCACATTCCTATAGTCTATCCATTCTACACACCCCACACCTTCCAATAGCCTTCATCTTCCGTGACCTCTTCTGCTACCATGTTACCTGAGAAGAGAAACTGTGGTTTTCGTAGTTGTCTCTCCGCCCTTTTGTCCTATCTGCTGAATCCTTAAATACATAATTTAAAGATGATTGTATTAATACCTTGCTTGGAATCCTTCATTTTTTTCCCCAGGGCCTAGAAGTTCATATTCTTCAGTCTAGTCTTAATGGTCTTTGCTCCAAATAAATTTACCTTGATATACTCTCCCAATTGTTATCTTTCACCCAAAGTGCAAAATGCTGCTCTCTGATCAGACCACTCTTGCACACTCACTCATGCCATTACGTACACTCTTCTTCATCTCTGAAGCACTTTTCCATGTTTATATGTGTAATTGCAACTTATTCTTCAAGGATTCTTTTAGACCTTTTCCCACTGGGGATTCTAACTTAGGATCATCCGGGAAGAGGAACAGCAGTTGAAGCACTGCTTTCATCAGACTGACAGCAAACAGGGCCGTGGGTCTTTTTTTTTTTTTTTTTTTTTATTATTATTCAGGTGGGAGGGCTCAAGCCACTGTGGGCAGTGTTACTCCTGGGCTGGTCCTTCTGGGTGCTGCAAAAGAGCAGGCTGAGTGAACCATAAGGAGTAAGCCTTCAGCTCTCACCATGGCTTCCTTCAGTGATGGATTGTAGCCTGGAATTTATAAGCTAAGATTAAACCCTTTTCTCTCCCTTGTAGCTTTTGGCCATGGTATTTTCTCATAGCAATAGAAACTCAAATTAGGCACCCAGTTTTACTGATCAATGGAACTTACTGTCATATGCCTGGGTGCATGGATTGTTACAATAATTTCTATTGTATTGATTACAGTTGCAAAACTGTGAACATCTCAGAATTAAGCCTATGAGAAGAGTGGGAGGAGGTAGAATACATTATTATTTTGACATTTACTGCCTAACAATAGTGGAAGAAATAGTTGTTGAGTTATTGAGATGGGTAAATAAATGTATATTCTCTTTTGAGTGAATTTCGAATTTTTGCAATTTATAAAAATATATATTTTAAAGACATCTAAGAGAAATATATATAAGTGATGACTCTTCAAATTCCCTTTGTTTCTTTAATGAAGACAAATGTGCTATTATTACTTATATTCAAGCTTTCTACATTTAATATTTTTTATTTTAAATAACCTCTTTTCTCATTCATTTTCTATTCATTGAGTTAGTCCTGATTATAATTGATTGTTTTGATCTTCATGTAGATGTTACATGGATTTTTATAGACATTCCATTATGATTAAACATACATTAATGGTCATTTAAAACATGCCACCATTTTCTAATAAAGCTTATATCTGTGGTCCACTGCCAGTGAAATGACCCAATAATACATCAGAACAGTGGCTTGTAATTTTGATAGAGGACACATTTGGCTTTCAAGTTTTTAAATCAAGGCCTTTTTCCAGTTAGTTGAGTACCAAATGCATTGCATAGATTCTCTTTGCATGTACAAGTATTATCTATTGTCATAGGCGGCCTTAAGCATGCTGCTAAGGGCAGGCTGAGCACACAGCTTCTGGAAGTTTGCCCAGGCACATATTTAAACCTCACTCTAACCTGCTGCTGCATAATGTGGCATAGAAGTGTAAGATGCTTGTTACTCCACTATCAAGTAAATTCAAGGGCCTTTTAAAAATTATCTTCTTTGTACTTTTGAGTGCACTCTCTTGACATTTATTCATACCATCTTCACATATCCCATTTTAGGGTTTTCCATGTGTACTCAGAAAGGCCTAAGATTCCACAGAGGTGGGCCACATTGTAGAGTTCCACCATTGAGGCATTATTTACACCTTATGCATGTCTATGGTGTTTGATATTTGATGTATTTGTCTAAAGACCCATTGGAGGAGAAAGGTAAAAGAGACATCCTGCAACTAAACTGAGTTGTGAGCCCATTGATCTACTGTTGAAGAATAGGTTTAGTCATTATTATGTGAAATTTTGGGAGGGACAGATTGGCTTGTTATGATTATATGTGCGAAAAGGTGTGATAAATTCAACTTTCATTTGGTAAAAATGTCTATATCTTTCATTTTAGACATCTGATTTTCCATGCCTAGTGGAGCAGTAAACTGCATGGTAGAAAAAAAATAAGTATGTTGCAGGTAGACAGTTCTACCTTGGATTATAAACTGTGTTGTGCATCTAGACAGTTTATTTTACTCTCTGAGTGTTAACTCTCTCATCCATGAAGAAATGAGAATAAAACATTCTTGTAAGGATCAAATAGGTTACATTTTTATTTAAAGAGTCTGCTGCTATGCCTCAGCCTGAATCAAGTGTCATTTAAACTGATGCCATCCTGTTGCTGTGACTGTTTGTTTCCATAGTGTAAAGAATAGGGGTGTCTATAAAGAGCAAAAATCCCTGAAACGTGTGGATCAGAACCTGGGTACCCTACCAAGCTGGAAGTAGAAAACCATACTGTTGTTAAAAATCACCTTGAGATAACACATCCAAAATGCTTCTCTGCATATAAGATGCTATATGTATATACACATTTATTTAAAATATGACCAAATGTCTGTAAGTAAAATCTATCAAAGAAAGTGGGTGTGGTAATTTGAAAGAAAATGACACCCATTTTGGCTCATAGGGAGTGGCACTATTAACAGGTATGGATGTATTGGAGTAGATTTGGCCTTATTGGAGAAATCCATGAGGGCAGGCTTTGAGGTCTCAGATGCTCAAGCCATGCCCAGTATAGCATTCTCTTCCTGCTGCCTGCAGATGCAGATGTAGAACTCTTAGCTCCTACTGTGGTACCACATCTGCCTGCACACCACCAAGACAGTGGACTAAATCTCTGAAACTATAAGCCATCCCCAATTAACTGTTTTTCTTTCTAAGAGTTGTCAAGGTCATGGTAGCTGTTCATGGCAATAGAAATCCCAACTAAAACAGTAGCCAACTACAAATATTTGATATACTTGGTTAACATATTTTATGATTTTCCATAAACTCATGGAAAGATGTTCAAACTTATTTGTTTATTGAAATCTTGGAGAAACTGGAACATTGCCACAATCCTACCAAGGCATTCTGGAAAGGCCTTGCTAGCACGATGAAATGTAATCTTTGTTATGATGGTGATTTTAAAAAATGTGATGCCCTGTTCCTGGTTGATCTGTATTGTTTATTTTTATTTGTTTATTTACAATATATTTTAGTAATTTATTCATATTGCATCTAAATTGTTATCCCATCCCTTCTATCCTCCCATTCCTCCCTCCCTCCCGTTTTCCCCTTACTCCCCTCCCCTATGACTGTGACTGAGGGGTACCTCTTCCCCCTGTATATGCTCATAGGGTATCAAGTTGCTTCTTGGTAGCTTGCTATCCTTCCTCTGAGTGCCACCAGGCCTCCCCATCCAGAGGACGTGGTCAAATATGGGGCACCAGAGTTCGTGTGTATTGTTTACTTTTAAAGGTACTTGGGAAAGAAAACAGACCATACGATCAGTCAGAACGTGCTCTCAGCTAAAAAAAACTGGCTGACCTTTTCAAAGTCAATGATTCTTTTTTCTCAGGCATTCAGGGTCCACTCCAACATGAGCTGCAAAATATCTTCTCAAGCCATACTCAGAATGCTACACTTCTCCCTCACCTCCTATAGGCCTTGATTCTGCCAAGGTTTAAGCTTTTCTGGATTTGTGTGGAATGCTGTTAATAGCTAAATCAAACCTGAGCTGGTTTATGATGCCTTTCCCACATAAACAGCACATTATGATGGATTTAGCTAGTAATTCTGGTTTTTATTTTTGTTCATCCAAATAACTTGGAGTGTGACAAAAAAGCTGAAGAATCAAGTCTTTAATAGCATCAGTCACTTTCTGCTAGATTTATCTGATCTTCATGTGCGCATCTTCTCCTGCCTCCCTCTACTGTAATTGTGTTGTGTAGTCTGCAAAGTGCTATAATATTGATGATCAGAGACTGAAGTCACAGTCCAGTAGTGGTGGCGCACACCATTAATTCCAGCACCCGAGAGGCAGAGGCTGGTGGATCTCTGTGTTAGAGTCCAGCCTGATCTGCAGAGTAAGTTCCAAGACAGCCTACACAGAGAAACCTTGTCTCAAAAAACTAAAAAAAAACAAAACAAACAACAACAACAACAACAACAAAGAGGATGGGGGTGTGAAGTCACAATATAGGCACATAATCTTAAACTTTTCAAGGACCATTCAGCTAGTTATAATATTTGAAGGTTGTAGGCAAGACTTCATGGTTTATTTTTTTATGCTTCCTCCATATGTAAATAAGATTTGCAAAATTACTAATTCATGTCCAGGTAGATCATAATGAGCTTAATTATTTGTTCCTTCATATTTTACCCCAATAAGAATTAATTCTTGGGATCAGTGAGGTGGCATGCTGCTAAATACCTCTGGTTCTAAATCTGAAGATCTGAACCCCTATCTATCCCTGAGACCAAAAGGTAAAGGAGAGACCAGGACTGGCAAGTTGTCTCTAGCCTCCACTCATGCACCCTGGAGCACGTGCCCGCACACGTCTGCGTGACACAAACAAATAATAAAAATGTAATAATTTTAAAAAGTAATTCTTCTATTGTTCTTTGGTAAAACAGTTTAAATAATTGATTTCCTAAAACATGTCTTTTCCAGTTAAACTTCCATGCAATATTAGTCTGTCACTGAAATAACAGCCAGGATGTCTCATTGGAGGGCAATGAAAATGAGGAAATGTGGAAGTTACACCAAAGAAAGGAGTTCTAGTGTGTTAGCTGTGTCACTTTTTAAAAGAGTTTTTCCTTTGTGTTACTTTTCTGCCTGACCCACTCCTTCTGTATACTCACTCTCCACGTGTATGCGTAAGACCTCGTACCTAAAATTACCCATCCACAGAAGCATACACGCAAAATGCTGTTTAATGTGTTTGTCAATATCACAGTCTAAGCAGGTTCTTTGTGAAGAATCCTTTTTGGTCCATACACCACTATGACTTCCACCCCATTTCCCTCCAAGGTATGATCTGAAACTAATTTTCATTAACTGTTAACTTTAGACAAAATATGTGTAACAGTAATTGTCTATGCCACTGAAAAGCAGGCAGATTCCAGAGGAAGATCGGCAATGCGGGGAGGTTCCATGTCTGCCTGCATGGCATAATGCCAAAACTCTAGCAGAAAAGAGACAAGCGTCCCCAGGTGTCTGCATATGATTGGTTGCAGGACCCCTTAAAGATACTAAAATCCATAGATGTTCAAGGATCTTATATGAAAATGCCATAGTGTTTACATGTAATCTACATGTGTCCTTCCATGTACTTTAAATCTGTCCTGCATCATTCATAATATCTAATACAATATAAATGGTATGTAAATGGAATGGTATGTCTAGGTAATCAATAAAAACACATGCTCTTGGAAAAAGAAAAAAGAAAACGCAAACTTTATAGTGCGAAGAGCCTCAAGACAGAATATGAAGGAAATACACCAACTAAACCAAATGGGCATCAAGTACCAGCAAATTCCATAGCAGAGGACACTGCACTCATTCCCTGGGCAGAATTAAGCAGCCAGGGAAAGCTGAAGGGGGCTGAGACCTGAGCTGCTGCCCAAGTCACTGAGCTGCTAAGACAGATGCAGCCCAGTCCGTTGCTGGCAAAACCGGACAAAGGCATAGCAATACCTATCAAAAACATGTCCAACCCATCATCTATAAAACATCACTTCCCAGTGGCCAGGGTACAGTTCCCATATGCTTGCATGTAAAGCATTAGGAAACAAATCTCATTCTCAAAGTCAGAGATGCTTTATAGTGGCCAACCCGGAAGTAACACACGCTGAATTTCAGACAGAATATCAAGGCAGCTACAAAAGCCCCTGCAATAACTCAAAAGGCAATTAATAGGCTGATCTGAATAAAAATATTTTAAAAGCTTTGTATTAGATAGGAATTATAAATATTATGAAGGCTAGGGATATAGGTTAGTAGCAGAATATGGTTTCTTTGTATGTAATAGATTTCAATTTGATCCACAATACTAGAAAAAATATAGACCAAAAAAGAAAATGAAAGTTTCCAACTGTATAGTATTTGAAATCAATTCACTCTTCTGGGAAACTTTCAGTGATCTCCATGTCTCAATTCCAATAAACTTTGCATTCCTAGAGACCTTCATTTTACTGCAGCGTTCTCTGCTTCATCTTCCGCGAGGCCTCTCATCCATCTCCACTCTTCCCGCACATTATTAATGCCTGTATTGTTCACCAAGACTGTCATTCAGCAATAAAAACCATACCTGAGCTCTGAGTTGTGGGCTTTCTGTCTTTGAATTACACTACACCCCTGAAAAATGTACCTTATTCCCCATACAATTCAGTTTCCATATCTGTAAAATGATCGTAATAATCTGGAGCTATTAGATGACACATGCCAAGCACAGAGTTTAGTTCTGTTACATACATGTTATGATGTGAGAACCTTGTGTCAGGCATTCTCCTTAGAGCTTGTGAGATCTCTTCTTCATCTTAGATTTTAAATGAGAGAAAGAGGAAGACAGGAAATAAGTAAGAAAATTAGGCTCCATTTTGTAAGTACTCTAAAGAAAGCGAACACTAATCGGGTCCGGGGAGGCCCTTGAGTAACAGAATGGTGGTTACCTTCACTTTTACTATGCCACTTATCCAGTTCTTCCCCGCACTGCAGTCACACTTTATGAATAATAAATTATACTACATAACCAATGGTTCATGGAAGAGTGATAATATGAAAGACAGAAGGGGATGAAGACTCAATGTTATAGCTAATAACCAGCTCATGGCACACATCATATGCTATTTCATCTTTTAGCTTACCTTTTTACTCTCTCCTTCTTTTCTTTGTGTGTGTGTGTGTTGTGTGTGTATGTTTGAATGTGTGTGTATTCGATACATGTGTATCTATGCCTAAATGTGTATGATGTATATATTTGTGTGGTATGTATGTGTGTATGTACATGTGTGCATGTGTGCTGTGTGTCCTTGTGCATGCTTTGTGAACATGCTGTGTATATGATGTGTGTATGTATGTGTGCATATATGTGTATATGTTTGTGGTGTATGTGGGTGTATATATACAGATGCATACTGTATGCCTGATTGTGTGTGTGAATGTGTGTGTGTGTATATGTGTGTGTATTATGTGTGAATGTGATATATGTGTGTTGTATGCATTAATATGTGTGAGCATGGTGTATCTACATGTTGCATACATTTTGTGTTTATGTATGTGTTGTGTTTGTGCATAGATTATATATGTGACTATGTGTGTATATTTGTATTGTACATGTGTGTGCATATGGTGTATGTGGTGCACACCTGTGTGTGGGTACCCACACTTGTGTACACACATTCAGAATCCCAAAGACTATGTGACAATGCCCTCTATCACTTTCTGCCTTCCATTTGGATACAGAGAAGCTCACTGAGTGTGAAGCTCACCTCTCTGTGTAGGCTGCCTGGGAAGCACGCGCCCAGGGTCTCCCTGTCTCTGGGCTCCAGGGCAACGGTGTGGGTAAGCACAACTGCGCCATGCTTTTCACATGGAATCTGGGATTCAAATTCCAGTCCTCATGCTTGGACAACAAGCCCTTCCACATTGACCCCGCTTTCCAGGCTTGGACAAGTTCTTACCCATTAGGCTCACTTTCCAGGCCCCAGTATTCCTTTTTAATGACCTTAATGACTTTGGAAGCAAAATCAATTCTTGTTAGAGTACAAATAAAATAAATTCACAAATTAAACCTAAAGGAATGAATGCTACACCAGAGGGAATGAGAAGGTTGTATGTAGCCATCCATGCTGCCTCTCCTAGGAGAAGGCCTTGGCAACTCCTCTAGGGATGGGGTTTGTTGTTAACTGCAAACACCAGAGTATAACAACTAAACAAGTGATTTGCTTGTGGGGCACTAATTGAGATAATTGTGGGTTAGGGAGAGGTAGCTCTTACACTGTTAAACACTGATTACAAGCTTGAAATTACTACACAGGAATTGAGATTTTGTGCTTTAGCCAAAGAGTTTTTATTTTTATTTTAAACTGTTTGGGTATAGGGTGGAGAAGCCTTCCTTTAAAAATCCATTAGTTTGCAGCACTCGACCCTGAGGGAGAGTTTTAAAGATATGCTGAGGAAAGGCCCTCCACACAGTTGCAAACACCTACCCAACAGAGGCTCCCAGAGCCACCCCCGTAAGATGTACATATAAGCTGGTACAAATGCCAAGACAGAAGGTTTTCTGGGTTTTGTATTTTAAAATCAATAATATGCACAAAGCCTGTTCATTGTTGGGAATAAAAGAAGCGGACAACACTCAGGAGGAAGGGTGACAAGTGACACTTAGGCTTATTTTGAAAAAAAAATCTGAATTCTTCCTGCTTTGCTTCTAGGAGGGCAGGAGGACTCCCCAGGCCTGAAAGGCTCTTTTTTTTTTTTTTTTTTTTTGCTGAATGTTTGTTTTCTCCTCAGTGGGCAGAAAATTCAGAAAGTGTCCAGTATATGTCTATGTCTAAAAGCTGTCACTTCACAATGGGTATCAAGTCTCCCCGAGTTTGTAAGTGGCCCTTTCTGATCCCAGTCCACAGACACGTCTATTGTTCTAAGGGTTAAAAACTGCAGGATCACAATGAGAAGCCTTATTACTCAGTCAAAGTAAATGGATCACCACATAACCTTTCAGAAATGTTCTTCCTTAAGCTATTAAAACACCGCCTGCCCTTAGATGACAACAATTTCTCTGCCTTTTGAAATTTCTTTTCTACCCTGCAGAGTTCACAGGGATATGCTTGGTTAAAATCAACTTATATAAAACTATGCACTGTAAATTCTGACACTTCTGTTTGAATCCCTTTTCAAACACTTGTCTTTGCTCGCCATAATAGATGTCAGCTCTTCTGATGTAGTTCAAGCAATGGGCTTCGTATGAAGACTCAGCCATGTCTATTGCATTTCTGAAGCTAGTACTCACTGAAGTTTTGTGCTGTTTGACATCAAAGTTAGGCAAGAATCACCTGCTGAGTTCACATGCATGAAGCAAAACAGCTTCAGATCACTTTTGCTAGACAAAAGTTTTTTTTTTTTTCTTAATGCTAAGCTTTTACTATTGTGGACTTAAAGACAAATGCAGTCTTCCTCGTTAACGTCTTGTAATCCCATATTCCTAAAATATGCATTGGAAGCTCTGAATTTAGTTAACTTTTAAACTGAGCGTAATTTGTTTAGTCGTTCCAGATTTGAACTTAGCTGCAAAGAATTGGGAATCATTCAGATGTTCAAAATGTGATTTTTATTCAATGCACCCGTTATTTTGCTCAAAGGTAAAACACTTTGAACATCATCAAATCAAAAGAGAATCTTCTTCTAGCATTTTTGACTTTAATACATGTCCTTGACATCAGTTTGAGACATAATTTCATTCAAAATAAATGTATACAGATTATTTGAAAAGTATAGATTTTTTTTATTTTACAAAGCTCTTCTTAAATTTCAGGGTCATTAAAAATGTGTGCATCTTTCCATGGGAAAACAATATAAACAATATTTTGGCATTTTTACTGCATAGTGTAATTTGGTGTGATATCTTATTTAAAATGAGACCATGAAGATTATTCTTCATGCTTGAGATGTTTCAGATGCTAATTTTAACTTTTGAACTTCCAATCACCCAATAACTGCAACAAATAAAAAGTTAAATAAATGTCAGTAAAAATAAGAGAACATTTTAATATTGCATAATCACAGACCTTTTGGTCCTTTTCAATTTTGGGTTATCATAGAACAAACATGTATTAGGAGGATATGTGTAAATTTCCATATTTGGGATATATATTATTTTCATATGCTTTTTAAAATTATATTTAAATGTATATTTAATTGAAATATAATTATATTCCATTTGCCCTTTTTATCCCTCAAGGCCATCCCAACATCTTCCCTCCAACTCCTCCTACCCCCACCTCAAATTGACAACTGCTTTTTCTTTCATTATTATTGTTTCATATGTGTGTGTGAGCAAATATGTCCACAAATATATAAATACAACCAACTTGATGAGTCCGGTGTGTGTGTGTGTGTGTGTGTGTGTGTGTGTGTGTGTGTGTGTTATGATTTCGAGGTAGAGCCCCTGAACTGTACATCCAAAAAGTGACTTCATGCCCAGGAGTGGTTAATTCTCCTAATCCCAACAGTTATTAGTTCTTCATCCAGCAGTGGGATTCTGCAAAAATTTGCTCCTCCTACGTTAATATTTCCAGTGTTCTAGTCTTGTTTATCCAGCAGTTTATAGTGGTGACATGCTTTCTTATGACATAGGTAGATAGATAGATATAGATATAGATATAGATATAGATATAGATATAGATATGGATATGGATAGCTATAGATGTTGCAATAAAAAAGCCAAAATGAAAATCTCATTGTTACAAAAGTTCCTAGATCCCTTTGTTCTGGGTCAATATCAAGAAATTCATGTTTATATTTTTACATGTAAAACATACTAATATTATTGTATATTTATTTTTAAATATAAAAATTAGATACCGACTTAATGCTAATTTGAGGTCACAAATGTCATTCAATCCAACTGGTCTCATTGATAAAGATTTTGAACACAGGACAAGAATAAGATGGAAATAAGCAGGGAATTTTTTTCGACCTATAGAAAAGTGCAATGGAGAAAGATTGAAATAAAATACCATGTCAGTATAATCCCTTAGCCACCCAGTCAACCAGAGAATGGCCACTCAGGTTTGGAGCACCTACGCTTTTCTTTATTATAGGCACATTTTGAGTTATCTCTCTAGGCTATGATACATTGATTAGAGAAATGCTCTTTGCTTTACATCTTGGACATGGCCTTGTTAGGAGTAGAATCAACTCAGACACTGGTCAAAGCCAGAGGATGAAAATCATCTGGAGACATGTGCAGTGATACACAGATCCTATTTTAATTCCCTAGGCAGTCACCAAGAGTAAAAATGCTACATTTCATATAAATGTTTATTACCTAGATTTATATGGCACCAAAATCCATGTTCTTCATTTTGTCCTGGGCTATAGGCTTCTTTGAAGGTAAATTAGGTAGTATTGTTTCCATGGGTGAAATGTGACTGAAGAAATGTTCTACTCACAGGCCCATTTCTATCCAATAAAATACACCCATTTACTAAGTCCTTGTAATCCCTTGTGTTTCCATTTTGAAGTATATGTGTTGAAAATCTTAGTCTCTGGATGACTGCGTGATGTGGACTCCTCTCTTTTTTGACTTTCCAACTAGACTAGTCACACAGGCCCATAAGTGACATACCATGTTTGCAACACCATACATTTGGGATTCTACTTATAACGAGTAGCCGTTTTTCTTTTGTTTTGCTTTTAAGCTGCCAGATGTATTGCTGGTTGCCAAGAGAAAAATAATGAGTCTCAAATGCTACATCATAGGAACTGAGTAAATAGCTCCAGACACTTACAAGTGAAGTTTAAGTATGTAATTCCTTCTCTCTCCCTGATGAAAGGAGAAACTTCCTTGTGGAAGTTCAAATTTTGTAAACTAAGTTCTTAAAGTTAATGTACAAAACACTGGTTCCCATCATGGTGTTCTAGCGTCCTTCCTTCCTGTTTGTCCTTTCCCCAGTGTTCTTCCATCTTCTCCCTGACTGTCTCTGGGTGGTGCCTTTCCTTCCCTACAGCAAACGTGATTTGTCTTTTATCACATGTATTCCATTGTACTCTCATTCCTACCCACAGAAGTGGCCTTCCTTGCCTCGTGATTCCGCTTTTAGTTTCATCTCTCTCTCACACACACACACACACACACACACACACACACACACACCAATGCACAAATGCACACACACATGCACACATGCACTTATGCATACCCCTCTGTGGTAGAACTTAAAGTCCCCTGGACACACACCCAGGAGTGATAGACACTTGAGTCAGACAATAATTACGCTTTTCAATTTCTGAGCACACTCTCAACTCATTCCCACAGTGGTCTACCAATTCACACTCTCTCTGGTGTGTAAACTCTTTTTCTGCTCCACACCACTTCTAGTGTTTATTGTCGTTGATTCTTGGTGGCATGCCCTCTGACCTTGGTGAGGTAGTGTCTCAAAAACTTTAGTGTTCATGTCCTTGATGGCTAAGGCTATCAGATATTTTTCCAAATATTCTTTGGTAGGTTATTGTACTTCTGTTTGATATTAATTGTCTATTTAGTTAATCTCTGTGTGGTTTTTGTTTTTTGTTTTCGTTGTTCCATTTTTACAGTTATTTATATATTAGATATCAGTCACAGTCATCGAGGAGGGGAGTAAGGGGAAAATGGGAGGGAGGGAGGAATAGGAGGATACAAGGGATGGGATAACAATTGAGATGTAATATGAATAAATTTAATAAAATATATTAAAAAAAGAAAAAAGATATTAACCCCATTTGTTGCCTAGCTGGTTTTTCCTGTTCTAGACATACTGTCTCTATTCTCCACTGTTTGTTTTTTTCCTGTGCATAAGCTTTCACAATTTCTGTAATTGCATTTGTCAATTTTTGGAATTATTCCCTGTGTTGGTAGAACCCTTTTCTGAAAGTCCTTGCTTATACATAGGTATTGAAATGTTTTCATAACATTTTCTTCAGACAGTTCAGGCATGCATGTGCCCCTTCCAACACACAAATAAAAATATTTTTAAAATGTGTGAAGCCTTTGAGTAGTAAGATTTTATGCATATGTATAGATACCTATGTGTGTATCTGTATATATGTATATATATATATATCTAAATGAATATATGTGTGGGCATATTACAGAGATCAATACATATGCATATTTGTATGCACATATAAAATACTTATATTCAGGAAAAGATAAGGCATTCCTTCAAATTAATAAGAAACATAGCATCACCTCAAATTTTTCGCTGGACGGAAACAATGACTCTTTAAATAATATCCAAATGACAAAAGTGTAATCCTAACAATTACTTAAAACAAAACAAATTAAGACCAAAATGGAGTATCACTCTCTAACAGCCAGTAGAGCAACTACTTTACAAAATGACAATATTAGTGTGGGTGGGAACGTAGGGCAAGTAACAGAGAAAGCAGTGTTTTCCCCTTCCCTCATCTGAGTTCTCCTTCTTGGCAATAGTGACTGAAAGGAAGCCTGCATATACTACATTCAGACATTTCTCCTGTGGCTACATGCCTACTGAAAGTCATGAATATTTTTATCAAAGCCATGTGCAAAATGATGATAAGCTGGACATGGTGGGAACTATTTGTATGCCAGGCACTTCAAAGGTTAAGGAGAGTCATAAGTTTGAGACCAGCCTAGGCTACAAAGTAAATGTTAGGCCAGCCAGAGGTACATATAAAGATATTGTCTCAAAAAATCTATTGAAATATTGTTTATAAAAGCATAAATCTGTAAAAATAAATAGACAAACAAACCCCTAAATATTCATCAGCAGTACAATGGAAGGAAATCAATTGTAGTATGTTACATAGCATACAGAACGTCAGTGAATATGTGTTTCAGTTTTAATATAAAATGCTTCCATGAATTCATGTTTGAACATTCATTGCCCAGATGGTGGTAGAGTCTTGAGAGACTGTGGAGTCATTAGGAAATAGGACGTGGATTGTGAATATAGGATGTTTGTTGAAGTTAAATTACCAGTATGGCCTAATAATGTTTATTAGCAGGTCTATAATTATTATTATTATGGTAGTATTTTCTAACCATTAGCAGTCAGTCAAGACACAGACACATGTTATATTTTAAAATAGCCATAGTTAACCTGGGGCAGGGCAGATATTAATCCCCTAAACTACTTACCATAGTGGGGCAGGTATGGGATACCTGTCTTAATCCTATGCCATCGGCTTTTAATAATTTATATCAAGCTACTTTCCATCCATACTCCCATATACTTGCTAATGTTCTTCATCGGCCAAATCCTCTATCCATACTGGCCATGTTCTTCTCCTCCACCTAATCTGTGGCAGCCTTCCTTCTTCCTCTCTTCTCCTCTGGTCTCCTTCTCTCCCCAAGCCCAGAACCTTAGCCATGCCTATCCCATTTGTCCTGCCCAGGTGTGATGTCCTTTTATTGCTCAGACAGGTTAGGCTCTTAGGCAAGGTACCAGTGGATCACAGAAAAGCAAGCAGTAATTAGCATCAAAATGCACCAAACCAACCTCTAAAGATGTTACAACAGAGAGGACCTTTGAAGGTTGGACCCTGGGCCCTGGATCGGGTTCCAGTGTTGAATTCTCTATTTCCTAGCCAGCAGTAATATAAGGGGCCTCTACCACCTGCTGCTCTCTCCATAAACTCTACTATGGTTTCTATGCCATGGTGGATGCAAATCTCTCTGAAATTGTGAGTTAAAATGAACCTTTCCTCCCTTAAGTTCTATCTCTCAGATATTTTGATTAGTCAATGAAAAATACACTAAATGTGGTGTCACGAGATAACAACCACACATGCCATACTCATAAAGTTGACAGCCAAGGCAAGATATCACAAGATCACATATAATGTGACGCTAAGTTTATGAAACTCAGAGCAAGGTGAAGAGGATTAAACTTAAAAATAAATAATTGCGTTGACATGTAGCTTGTATCTCCACAAATCCCATGAAACTCTATCCGTCTTAATGAAAGAACAAAGCTGCTTACCTTTCGAAGGGCAGTTGCTGCCTCTAAAAAATTAGCTACTTCTAGAATGTGGATATCTCCCTAGTGATGATGACTGAAGGAAGATGTTCTCTTGGAAACTACTTTAAGGTTTGCGCATTTCTAACTATGTGCATATTATTCATCAGTAGAAATAAATCAGGTCTTCTTTTTACATTTACGTTTCACCTTCAGAAAGACATAGGAGTTAGATGCAAAGGAAAGGCAGATGTTTGGATCAGGAAAGTATTCTCGCAACCTACAAGACGCTCTTGGCCTTCCTGGGCAGAGGACCTGACCACGTGGTGCCTAGATCTTCTGAGGGACAAGTCCATCAAAGATACCCAAACCTGAGATGCCTGGGAAAGCGATCTGCTGCTGGAAACTTGAAAAGTCTGACCTCTGCCTCCCCTGAAAGAAATGTTTCCCAATCATGAAAATATAATAAAATATAGGATAAGAGGAAGCTGCAAAATAGTAGATAATAACAGGATAATGAACAACTTAGAGACATATGTAGAATTATGTGGGGGCCTAGCTTGGTATTTTCTGATATTCAGACTTATATTCAGATATACAAAAATTATATGTATCAGTCCTGAGAAATAGCTCCATTAATGATGATAGTAGCTGACAGGTAGAAGAGTATATTGTGTCTAATCTTTTCCTGAGACATTAGTTATGTAATGGCAGCTCTTAGTGGGAAGCACAGAAAAGATAAAGAGAACAGAGTCAAGTTTGGGCAGAATCAAGGACACAATAGATTTTAAATTTACTATGCACCAAAGATATGCACTGTGGTTGTTATTCTTCTGTTTTGTTCTTATTTAGTGCCTATGTCATTCATTCACCATCCATCCTTTCATTCATTCATTCATTCATTCATTCATCTGTCCAATAAGTGAGAAATGTACTCCAGGTGCTATGCTGGGAATACAGGAAGGAAGAAAACAGAAAACACCTTCATGTTCACAGGGCTTAACTTTACTTGCAAAAGGAGATGAGAACAACAAGGAAAAATCATTAAATAGTAACTGATACTAATAAGAAAACGAGATGAAACATGGGAAAAATCTGATTAGAAGAGAGGAAAGGAGAGGTGGATTGTAGATGCAGTATTGGTGTTTGTTATAGTCAGGTAAGAATTTCAGTGGAAGGATGAACTGCATATAAAGAACAGAAAGTGCAGAGCGCAGAGCCCTTGGTTCGTTACCCTTTGATTATCAGCAAGCATGTCTCACACACTAGCCTGCGCTGCTATAGTATATAAGGTGCATGGAGTTTGGATTAAGAAGGCTCATCTTTGTAACCTGTATGTATTTTTATATTGTTCTCTTAAAGAAAGCCCCATACACTTATATGCATGCAATAACAATCAGTGAAAAGAGAGGCCATGGACTTGAAGGAGAACAGGAAGCGCTATGTAGGAGGGTTTAGAGAGAGGAAACAGAAGGAAGAAATGATGTAATTATATTACAATGCTTTATATATAATGTGTGTGTCTTTGTGTAAACATGTATACATTGTATACATATACATACATACATACATATGTCTCTCTCTCTCTCTCTCTGATTGTGTGTGTGTGTGTGTGTGTATAAGGGAGAACACTCCCATTGGTTATCCATTATGAAGTGGTCAGTCCTGAGATCATATCCAATCATATCCAGATAAGTAGCATCATATATTTCACATATACATGTATGTACACACACATACACACACACACACACACACACACACACACACACACACACACACACACTGATTAAAGAAAAGGAGGCCATAAATTTGAGAAAGCAAAGGAGTGGCACAGGAATCATTGGGAAAATAATGAGATTCTATTATAACTTCCAAAAATATTTTAAATTAAAAAACATTCTTCACTAATGTATCCTGTTACTTTCTTTTAAAGTGGTAGATGCTTTCTTCTAGGGATGTGGTTAAAAAATAACAACAACAAAATATAACCAATCTCCATTTAATTCCTCTAAAAACTCAGTTTCCTAATTAGAAAGGGGCCAGGGTAAAAAAATAAAATGAATTTAGTGTTTCTTACTGTGGTCACAGGAATCAAATGAGGGGTTGTCTTTAAAATCCTGTCCCATGTTGTCTGGAAAATAGAATCTTTTAAAATTTATTTTTATTTATGCCTAAAAGTGGTTGCCCAAAAATGTGCATTTGCACCATACATATATCCAATGGGGGCCAGAAGAGGCCATCAGATCCCCCTGGACTGGAGTTACAGATAATTTTTGGGTTTTGCCAGAATATGTAAACTTGCACACATACCTGTATTTCCTCAAGAAATAATCATGAAACAGCTAAAACATAATCCTGTCCTGAAATTTCCTCCAAGAAACAAATTCATACATTACTATGGACTACATCTTTATTTAAGTTCATGGAACATGAGAACAGAGTCATGTTTTTTGCCAGAATATCAGGGACTAGCCCCTCCCCCGTTTCCTCTAGGGAGCTACTTCTTGTCCCGTGAAACCTCATGAACCTAGACTGTATAACCTGTGTTTCTCTCAGCAGTTATGTCTTCCAGGCTCTCAACAAAATGGCCTGTTACAGTCTGCTTAGAGCATTAAGGCTTTCTCTAGGTCAAAGTTCCACAGTCTTCCATTCTTTCCCCATAAATGTCTGGAAAGGTGTAAGAACCACGCGGTCAGGTTTATTACAGCAAAATTCCTCCTCCCTGGTACCAACTTCTATATTAATTAGTTGTCTTTTGCTGTGACAAAAGCACCTGTCTGAGAAAAGCATCACTGGGAAGTATAGGCATGTTTTAATTCATAGTTTGGGTTTACAGTCCATCATGTTAGAAGTTTCAGGAAGCGGGAATGTTAGCAGACAGTTGATCAGTGTCAGAAAGCAAAGAAAGAGGAATTGCTGGAACTCAACTAATGTCCTCCTCTCTGTGTAGTCCAGGACCCTAGCGCATGGCAGGGTGCCACACATATTCAGAGTGTGTCTTCCTACCTCAACTAATGCAGTCTTTCACAGACTTGCCCAGAGGGCTGTTTCTGTGGTCCTCTGGGATCTTTTTTTTTTTTTTTTTTTTTTTTCCCTGACAAATCTTAAGCAGGTAGATGGTGACTACAACTCCTTTTAATCCCAAGATATCTTAGGCTGTCTTTAATATTACACCCATTAGATAACATAAACCTTTAATTTTTTTCTTTAGAAATAGTGTATGTGTATGAAAGTTTTGTCTGTTCCATGTGTGTATCTGGTACCTAGAGACACCAGAAGAAAATAAAATGTCCGATCTCCTGGAACTGGAGTCACAGATACTTGTGAGCTGCCATCTGGGTGCTGGAAATTAAGCCCATGGCCTCTCAAAGAAAAGCCAGTAGTCTTGATCACTGAGCTATCTCCAGCCCCAGAACTCTGATTTCTATTCTTTGGAGTCTTCCAAAGGGCAAGATCTGCATATTCATGTCCGTATGTAATGGAAAGTAAAAATTCCTTACAGTTAAAAATTAAATAAAAAGGATATAGGAAGAATCAAGAAGGTTCTGTGCATTTTTCTAGGTGCAAGACAGTTTATGAGTTTATCTAAAGTATCTAAACACAAGTTGAGGCATGTCTCAGAAGAACCCTCCTAAGTATAAGGTTTCCTCTGTGAGTCACTCTACAAGTGTTGGCATAGAAGACAGTAGACTATAGTTAGAAATTGGACTATGAGGACCTGTTGGAAAAAGTTTTAAAAGTCATGAAAGTGAATAAATTGATCTATATTTCTTTCATCTTAATTTTTCGTTAGTATATTTGCACATGACTCGCAAATATGGAATATGTGTAACATATCAAAATATGAATTATTTTGCATCATATGGATTTCAGTGAGTATTTGGCACTGAAAAATGTCCCAGCTTTAAATAACTTAAACTTTAGAGGATGGTAAGCTATCTAAAGGACATATATTTCAATCCGTCACAGTTATGAGGAGGTAGTGGGACCTGAAGCTGATGGGCGATAATTTTGTTTGAGGCAGAATATTAAGTATGGTTATCTACATGTAATTCTCCCATAATTACATGGCATTCTAATGTAATTCTGTATCACAGATTAGCTGGCAGATGAATCAGCAAACAGGAAAAAAAAATGTTCCTATGGAGAATACAGTGTATCAGCGGCCATGTGATTTTTATTGTCATGTTAACGTCTCAGACAGTGCTAGTCAAAGGCGAGTGGAGTTGTAGGCATGAGGTAAATTCAGAGCTATACCCAGACCCTGTCTTTCTGCATTCTTCCTTCCACTCAGCTTGGCTATATGCTCTGTCACAAAGTATGAACTTTCCCTCAGTCTTGAGCTTTCTGCATTTATCTTCAAATTTAATACCCCTGCTTACTTAGGTTTTCTTCTTCTACCAGACTCTCTTCATCTGTTTTTTTTATTAATTTATTCATATTACATCTCAATTGTTAGCCCATCCCTTGTATCCTCCCTTTCTTTCCTCCCTCCCGCTTCCCCCTCTACTCCCTTCCCCTATGTCTGTGACTGAGGATGGACAGGACATTCTCCACCGTTAAGTGGAGAAGGGGATCTGACTTTCACACAAACTCTGGTGCCCCATATCGGACCATGTCCCTTGGATGGGGAGGCCTGGTGGCACTCAGAGGAAAGATAATAAGTCACCAAGAAGAGACTTCATCTGTTTTCTAAGTACAAAGAATTCCACTGCAATGCTGTTTCTTTAGTTTATTAAGGTGAAGTTTATCATTGATTAATTTAATTATTAGAAAAACAGGCTTTATTGTGGATTTTCACAGTTCAAAGGACCACCCACCAGGGTAGGAAAATCATGGCTCCAGCAAGCTGAGGCAGCTGCTTCCATTGTGTCCACAGCGAGGAGGACGAGGACGCAGAGAACAATGAATCCTAAAGCTCAATTCTGTTTCTTTATTGTGTTCCATTGCAGGCCCCATCCCAGGAAATGGTGCTCCCCACAGGAGTGGAGAGTCTTCCCACCTCATTTAACCCAATCGAGACACCTCATAGGCATGCTCAGAGGCTGCCTTAATCTAGGTAATGTCTCACAGGCTGGAGGCTTGCCTTCCAGATTCCAGATAACTTGAATGGTCACACATGGGAAACAGCTGCCTTCAAAGTGCATTTTCAATTCGGTTGATTTTTAAAAATTTGAAAGCATGGGTCACAAGAATTTTCAGTGAATCAGTCCAATTATTCTCTTTCTTATAATGTTGCTAAATGCAAGGGGTCTGACTAAACAAAGGTGACTAACAAAATGAAGGGAACAAGAATTTGGGAGAGGTGTTTTGGGGAGTGTACAGGGCAAGTAGAAAGGAGAATTGTACATAGGCATGCTCACATTCCATTGTACACACATGTGATGATCTCAGAACTTGGAAATTTAAAACGAGTCACAATCTTATTCTAGAACTGGATTTGCTGTTTAAAGTGGTGATTCGTCTCTGAAACCATCACTGTAGGATACAGAACAGGTTATCCCAATTAACTTAATCACCGAGGGCCGCCTCAATAGGAGCTGCCACTCTCAAAAGATATGAACTGTCAAAGACATGGAAAGATAATTGTTCTCATTCACAATCAAAGAAACATCAATCAAAACCATAATAAATTATAATTCTCTTCTATAGAATTGGCAAAACTTACAAAGTCTGAGAATAAATCGAGCGCTGTGACGTACGCCTGTAATCCCAGTACTCAGGAGGCAGAGGCAGAGGGATTACCGTGAGTTGGAGGACAGCCTGGTTTACAAAGTGAGTCCAGGACAGCCAAGGATACACAGAGAAACCCTGTCTCAAGAAGCGAAACACAATCACCAACAACAAAAGTTTGAAAATACACTCTAGTGAGGATCATGAACAACTCGGCAGTTACAATTGTTATTATGGACTTATTATGGTTTTGGTAATTATAAATCCCTTTTGACTAGTAAATGTAGCCTCTAATAAATCAGTCCTGTAAGGTGGTATATACCTCTGTGAAATTAAAAGTAATCTAAATAGTCATTATGGACTTTTTATTGAAATAATCTATGATGTATTATTTAGATGTAAAGTTGAATGCAGCACTATTGGATTTTATATGAACATAGAAAGAATGAAAAGGATTTCTACTATTGACATTAAGTGATATTTGGTAATATTTCTAGAGAAGAAAGCAATGAAGATATAGAGCAATTACTATTTTATTATATGTATGTGTGAGGAAGAAAATGAAAATTGTGCAAAATTTATCTTTGCTCATTTATGTATGAAAAAAAGTAAAAATGTAAGGAAGTCACTCAAATTCACCGGTACAAGAAAGACCTTTCTGAATGGGATTCCAACAGCACAGGAATTATGTCCAACAATTAATAAATGGGACCTTAGGGAGCTAAGACTTTTTATTTATTTATTTATTTATTTATTTATTTATTTATTTATTTATTTATTTTAATGTATTTATATTACATCTCAGTTGTTATCTCATCCCTTGTATCTTCCCATTCCTCCCTCCCTCCCACTTTCACCCTATTCCCCTTCACTATGACTGTAACTGAGGGGGACCTCCTCCCCATATATATGCTCATAAGGTATCAAGTCTCTTCTTGGTAACTTGCTATCCTTCCTCTGAGTGCCACCATGCCTCCCCATCAAGGGGACATGGTCAAATATGGGGCACCAGATTTTGTGTGAAAGTCAGTGCCCATTCTCCACATAACTGTGGAGAATGTCCTGTCCGTTGCCTAGATCTGGGTAGGGGTTCAAAGTTTACTGCACTTATTGTTCTTGGTTGGTTTCTTAGTTTGAGCAGAAGCCCTGGGCCCAGATCCTCCCATGATAATGTACTTCTTGTAGGCTTCTAGGACCCTCTGGATCTTTCTATTTCCTCCTTCTCCCATACTTTGCTCATCTAGAGTCCCAATAGGATGTCCTCACATCTATCCCAATTTCCTGGTAAGTGAAGACTTTTATGGGACATGCCCCTTGGGCTAGTGTCCAATTATGCGTGAGTATATACCATTTGAGAATTTTTTGTATTGCAAAGATATAGCCATTTGAGCAAAGCAGCAGCCTACATAATTGCAAAACATATTTAACAATTACACCTATGATAGACTGTTAATATCTAGATTATATTAATATATATATAATGGGGTATAGAGAACTAAACAATGGACTATCAAAAGATGGAACAAAAATGATGAAGAAACACACACACACACACACACACACACACACACACACAGAGAGAGAGAGAGAGAGAGACACACCTGCTTGACATCCTTAGCTGTAGGGGGAAAACAAATTAAAATTATCTTGGGATTTCTTCTTATCCCAGTTAGAATGGCAGAAATCAATAAAACTAATGACAGTACATGTTGGCAGTGATTCAGGAAGAGGGGAGCACTTACTCATTGCTGCAGAATGAAAACTGGCCCAGCCACTCTGGAAATCAATGTGGAGTTTCCTCTAAAAGCCAAAGGTAGTTAGCCGTACAGTGCCATCCAGCTCTCACACTCTCAGCCACATACCCAAAGGACTCTACGTCCTACTACAGATACACCCGCCCATCCATGCTCACGGTTGCTCTACTCATGATAGCCAGAAACTGGAAACAGCCTAGATGTCCATGATCTGAAGAAAAAAAAATAATGAAAATGTGGTACATTCACATAATAAAAATATTTAGGCTTTAAGAAATATAAAATTATAAAACTTTCAGGTAACAAGAAATAAGCTAGAAACAGTCATTCTGAGTGAACTAACCCTCACCCAGAAAGACAATCATTCTATGTTTGTTTCTTATATATGGATTTGAGCTTTTAAACTTTAGATATGTGTGTTTCAGTCAAAATAAACACAGAGAATAAATAGCTAATAAGGGAACAGAGAGGACGAGGGGATCTTCCAAGGATGGAGATATATATGTGTTATATAGAGATGAAGAAGAAATTAGAATAGGGGTATTAATGGGGAATAGAATGGAAGATATCTGTAAAACTGAGAAAATGGAGAAAGACAACTAAATGCCTTTCAAAGACCATATGGAGACCTACCATTATAGATACACACGCACATATATACATATATATATGTATGTAAATACACACATGTGATTTTTGTTTTTGTTTTTCTTTTGAAGTTTTCTTTAAGTGAAAGAACAAAAATTTGGGTGGATAGAAAGTATATAAGAGAACTTGGGGAAAGGGAAAGAAATATGGTCAAATTATACTAAATGGATGATTTTTTCAAAAGTACAATAAATACAAAAATAGCAAATACAATAAGTACAATTAAAAAGGGAAACATTATAATCTCTGGGGAAGAGATTCCTCAACATCAGAACTACTAGGTAGCACTATGTTTCACTAAGGCATTGTTTATGATGTCCACTGGAATCATATATAAATCTGTGGCGCATGCCTATAATCCCAGCACTCGGGAGGCAGAGGCAGGTGGATCGCTGTGAGTTCAAGGCCAGCCTGGTCTACAAAGCAGGTCCAGGACAGCCAAGGCTACACAGAGAGACCCTGGCTCGAAAAACACAAAACAAACCAACAAACAAAAAATCTGAAAGTTTCTAACAGATGAAACCAGTTACTGTAATTACAAATGAAACCAAAAACATGACCAACCACAAAGGGAAAAATTGTTTTATAAATATTGCCTAAATAGAATAGTTGGACAATATGTTAAGTGTTGTGTACTCTAAAAAGGGAAATAATCTTCAACATTTGAAAGAAAAAACCAACTATTTAAAGAAAAATATGACAAAATATGTACAATTATTTAATGTGGAGTGATAGTATGTGAATATTTATTATCATGGTTCCTCTGTGTTTTAGTTTATTTGAATTTTTTTATAATAAGTTGTTGAAAAAAAGCTTTGACTATTAACTAAGGCATGTTTTGAGATCAATCATTGTACCAATTTTTTTTATGCTACTACTTTAATCCAAAGGAAATCTTATTAAACAAAACATTCTCATAGTACATAAGCCCAAACCTAGAAGATTACACATATAGAGACTGTTTCTAATCTATCTATATAAAGTCATATAAATGGTTTCAAAAGTGCTTTAACATTTTTAAAGAGCAAACAATGATATTATTTAATTTTCTAAACATAAAATTTCTTCATTGATGATAATAATAAACATAAAGATAATTCCAGTAACAAACAACAAAGTTTTGCTCTCAGGAATATGATAAAATTTTGATAATTAATAAAAATTTCAATAAGACAATGAACAAAAGAAAGGGGAAAAAATCAAATAATCTCAAGAGAGTCTATGGCTACAGGCTGAATTATCCTCTGTCTTCCAACCTCATGGGTTATATCCTGGCTATGTCTACGTTTCTGCTATTATGCAAACTTTAGTCCCTTGGAGATAAGAAGGAGTATCTCATCAAATTCAATTTTGGAAATGAAGTCTTCTTTCTTTCCAGAAACATCTCGAATGTTCCAGGTTCATGGCAGGTTTCCCTATAAATGACAGACCTTACCTGCACTGTCTCAGTGATTGGCAGTTGCCATGTCTGTCCTAAGATCCCTGTCATGAGAAACAAATTTTCTTCCTTCTTCGTGGTACCTCTTATGCAGGCTGCACCTTCTGCAAGTGTACTGCCTTGGCATGCAGCTTTTATAGGAAACTTTTCAATTAATAAAGCCAAGGTAGAATTATTTTTCAATTTAGGGTGGAGAATGTATTTGATATTAAAATGTAGAAATGGCATTTTCTTGATCCTGCAGTCTCTCGAGAAGCGTCCTGTAACTTCAATTTTCACCTGAACACATAGATGCATCCTCACTCCTGACACTAATTCTCTCCTGAAGTTGTTTCTTTCCTCAAAAATCTCTTGGGTTATTGAATGCTGTATCACTCCTTTTGAATGATATGTCATCACCTTCAGTGGAATAAGCCTTATCTCGTGGTCTGCCTCTGAGCGCTATCAAGGCCAGTTTTCACCCCACTTCCACAATGATCAGCTACACCACTAATTTTATTATCATCACCACAGTCCTAACTGATGTTGAATATTGTCATTTCTTCCATCCACTTGAATTCCTTAACTAGTCTTTTTTCATTCTTCCCATGAACACAATTATAGCTTATGTTGTAGTTATAGAATATTTGTAGTTTTTCCTTGTTTTTTCTATCTGATTCCATGACCTCATTCTTTCTGAGAACTCCACCATGTAGTCAAAATTTGTAGAAACATATGATGTGTCAAGTCAAGGCTGAGCACACAGTGTCAGGTGACTACAGCAGCCTAGCATGCAGACTCACACAATCATAGAACAATACTAGGCCATTTTTCACCTCCCTGAATTTGTGCTGTCTGTTAGAGCTAACTATTTATAGGAAGTGATAAGTTAAAAATAAAGTATGCATTTGAATTTTTCAAGGAGTCCTTTTGCTGTTGGAGAAGATGGTGAAGATACAACAATTAAGTCATATTAATTAAAGATCTCTTATCTAATTCAGTTAATATTCCAAGTATGACTATGGGATTAACAACCATGTTCAAACCCTTTCCTGTAATTTTCACAAATATCTTCCACAACATTAAGTGAGTTTTCCTATTTCCTCCCCCACCCCCCAATATTTTGGTTTCTATTTTGAAGTCTTCTCATTTCTCTTCCTCTGGGACATTGTGATAAATATATATTTTAATATGATATACATATATTATATTTACTACTTTTGGCCAATTCTTTGTTTTTTCTAATGAAACTTCTTTAACTGGTATGTTCAATATTAATTTTTGATTGATGTGTAACAGTATTTTAACCTGTATCACATACTGAATATTGTAATGACCCAACTTTCCACATTGGTTTTCTAAATATTATGTGTATGATTTTGAGCTCATATGATCAGATTATCACTGTTCTTAAGGAACTAATCATGTTTTTGATGGGTGTCTGAGTATCTTTTTTTCTGTGCTAGAATATTAGGAAAAAGCAAATCCTGACTTAATGAAGAAATACTTTATATTATTCCACAGTGCAAAGTACAGACCACCATGATGTGGAACTCTAACTGTCATGAGCTTAATTGCATTACCTCCAAAGTCAGAAGAGAACAGTGAAAACAAATTCAAGTCTCACTTCCCCTTCTCCAGTTATACAGTCCAAAATTTCAGGCATTGAATGGCAACACCTATAGAAAGCAGCCCTTCTCCTGACCTAAATGAATTAAATTCAAATAAACCTACAAACACATGCCCAAAAGCCCATCTCCCAAATAATTTTTGATTCAGTTATGTTAACAATTAATATTTACCTTTGGAAGGAGAATTTTACTGGAGATAATAATGCCACAAATTTTATCTCACCAACCACTTATGGAAATATCTATTTTAAAATTGGGTAATGAAGAGTGACCATCATTTTCCACTAGAGAAGGAAATAGTTTTTCATGGTTACGGTAATCATTATTTTGATAGGCATTACCTATCACTCCTTTTCTTTGCAGATGTATGTATGTGCAATGGGTGTGCATGTTTGTTTGTATGTGTACACGTGTGGGGTACAGGTATGTGTGTGGAGGTCTGAGGTTGATGTTACATGCCTTCTTTGATTGCCTGTCACCTGATGTACTATGATTGAGTCTCTCGTTGATCTGAGAGCTTACTTTTTGGCTAGCCTAGACAAACTGCTTCCAGGAATCTCAGTCTCCCCTTCCCAACTGTTGGGGTTATAGGCAGATTTCCATGCCTAGCTGGCTTTTATATGGATTCTGGGATCTGAACTCATGCCTTGGCTTTTGTATGGAAAATGTTTTACCTTCTGAGTCACCTTATAGTTCTCCACATTCTGTCATTAATTATTAACTTGCTACTTGCTGATGATGTATTAGGAAAAAAGCAAACAAACAAATGGTAGTCTCTGAATTCTTTTTATATATAATAGCATTAAAAGAATGTATAATTTAGAACTTTTATGTCTCCACTGCTGAATAAATAGGTTCATTGGCTAAATTAGTCAAATTTCAGATGAACTTATCCTAATAAGGTTCTCTAGCCATCCACAATTAGCTCGAAGGGATGGGGGCATGACGATAATAAGAGAGAGGATGTAGAGTTGCTATGGGTGGTTTTTGCTGTGGGTTAAAAACAGCACTGTTTTGAAAATGTCTTGTTCATTATGAAGTCTACAAACAATGTGTGACCCTGACCTGACCAGCACACCCACTTGTGTATGACAATAACAGAAGCTGTACATTGGATCTGGGGTGCTTAAGAATTTTGTCAAAACTGCAGAAGATGTTTTCTAAGAGAGAGGTTCCGAGGGAGTTCACTTGACAGTTCCTTCAAAGACTGGCTAGTCAGGTAGCTTATTTGGTGTTTTAAATGTAGTGTCTTAAAGACAATGACTATATAATTATATAGCTTTTGATATAAAATTCTCATAGAAAATGGCAAAAAGCTGAGATAAATATTTCTATGTTTGCTCCAAGAAAGTTACATGGCAGGATTTGGAGGAAAGAAAGGATGAGGAAATGATACAATTACATTGTAATCTAAAAAAAATGATAAAAACAAACAAAAGGATTTTAAAGTACTGCAACTTCAGAAATGTGAAGATTAACAGCATTGGATTTTTAATATTTCATTGTGATTTTGAGGGGGTAGATTATAGAAATATAAATGATAGAAAGATAGATACATACATACATAAGGAGAGAGGGGGGAGAGAGGGGGAGGAGGGAGGGAGGGAGAGACTGAAGGTCTGAAGGCAGTGATGGTGCATAACATGGAAACCAAAATTAAACTCTCCCATCAAGACTTACACACTCTTTGGAACACAGATACTCTAAAGAAGTTTATAAGTACTCAAAGTCTGGAGATTTCATTCCTAATGGAGCCCAAAGGAAAGTTACTGTGTTGTGTTTTATTTCTCCAATAACATCATTTAAATTTACAGTCAGGTATAATTTACATTAAAATGTCAACTTCATTATATAAATTTTGATAATTTATTCAAATATCTATAGATTGTGTAATGCTTATCACATTGTCAAAAATATTATTACAATTATACTGAAGATAACGAATCAGTAGTGAAAAATAATCACACCGTTGTATACTATTATTCATTGTATACAAGGGTATCATGAAGTGTCTAAAGACAATTTTAATTAATTAAAGTCATATTAATAATCACATAGTATTCCACTATGAACCAAAATAAACAACAAAAATTACACACATGGCTTAGCGTCATCGACTAGAAAACTGGAATCATTTTTCAAACTTTGGATAGCAGCTAGTGGTATGATCCTTGGCTAGAAGAACCATAGTCAAGTGATCCCATGATTTCACTAAGCATTTTCAGGACACACAATGAGAATATATTTCTGCAACACAATGTGGTGATTTGACTGACAATGATCCCCTGGGCTTATATGTTTGAATACTTGGTCCCCAGTAGATGGACCTTTTGAGGAGATGTGTTTTTGAAAAAGCTGGTGGTTCAGTTCACTGGAGGAAGGCTCTCTGCCTTCTGCTTGTGGATCTATATGTGAGCTCTCAGATGTTCCTGTTGCCATGCCTTCATTCTGTCAACACAGACCCCAGCCATCTAAAGCTATAATCCTAAATTAAATGCTTTCTTTTTAAGTTGCTTTGGTTATGGTGCCTTATCAATAGAAAAGTAACTAATACATACAGTGTCTGAATGTTACATCGCATGGAGAAATCAGAAGACTAATACTGAGAAAACAATATTTAAAACACACTGTCAAAGTTTTAACAGAATCTAAGTGTACAGACGCCAGTGACTATGTATCTTTCAAGATTCGATGAAAATATAAAACAACAACAAAGTTTTAGTCAAGAGTTCTTAAACCAGTAAAAAGTCATTGAAAAACATGAACTTCTAAAGGTCAGTACACTGGAAGAATTATTTACATCTGGACCTGATAAATGGATAAAGATAGAATGTATAGAGCAGAGATTGAGAGAATTTCCAACCAATGCCTGGCCCAACCTAAGACTCACCCATTCGAAGAGAGCCAACCCTGATACTATAAAGGATACTTTGCTATGCTTGCAGACTGGAGACTAACAGAATTTTCCTCTGACAGGCTCTACCCAGTAGTGGTTAGAACAGAAACTGAAACTCAAAGCCAAACATTGGGTGAAGCATATGGAGTCTAGTAGAAAATTGGAGGAAAAGATAAAAAGACCTAGAGGTGTCAAGAACTCTACAAAATGACCAACATAGCCAACTAACCATGGTCCAGAGGGGCCTGTGGAGTCTGAAGCACCAACCAAGAGCATGCATAGATGGACCTAGTTTCTCTACATAGATATAGCCAATGGGCAGCTCAGGCTTCATTTGGGTCCACTAGTAAGAGGAGTAGGGTCTTTCTCTGACCTGGACTTTGTTGGCTGCTTTTTTTTTATCACTTCCACCTGACAGGACTACCTCACCAGGCCACAGGGTAAGAGGAAGAACTCAATCCTGATGCAACTTGATGAGCTAGCGTGGGCGAGTTGTAGGGGCTGTGGCTCCACTTTTCTGAGGAATAGGGGAAGGGTAATGGGGGAAGGAGGATGGGACTGGGGGCAGAGAAGGGAGGGGACTACAACAGGTTATAATGTGAATAAATTAATTTAAAAAAAGAAAATTATGGCCATTTTTCAAAACAGAGAAATGTAGTACCGATTAAAAAAAATCCATGGATTTGAGAGATGATAAAAATGTGGCTAAGACCTTCTTGTGATCTTGTACGGTATTATTAAAAGGATAACTGGTGACAGAAAGGTGTTAGTAATGTAATGCAGGCTTTATACCATTTGTTAGCCACATAGATGACTCTAAAAAGAACCATGTACCATAAAGACATCTGAAACACGAGACTAAATATATTGTAAATCTGCCTGTATCATATAATACAATATACGAGACAGTAGGGAAGGAAATAGATTGGTGTTGGCAAGGATGAGTGCTGAGAAGGTGTAAGAGAGAGATGAGTGTGCTTGTGTCATGATCCACAGCATGGCAATTCACTACCAGGACTCACCCATTTGGTGGTGACAATTACAATCAATAAATATTGTATGTAAAAGTACAACTGTAAAACATATTTTTAAAGAATGAATAAATAAAAAGAGTCAAATGAGAAAGCCAACAGCCAAGTCCCAGTTTTACACTGAAAATGTACTTAGGAGTTTTTATTTTGACTGGCACATTTTTGACTGATGTCTGGCTTTTAGAATGATTTGACTGCAGATCAGTCAAATGATTCAAACAGATTTGTGAATTTGGATGTGACCTTCATAGAGACTGATTTTCCTAATGTATGCTGAGGTTGCTAAGCTTTGAATGAACTATATTATAAAAAATAATATATTTTTTAAATCTGATCAAAAGCACTAAAAGTTAAAGAGAAAGCTAATTCCCAGGCCTGATTTATCTATTTCATCCAGTTATTAAGGACAGTAGCAATATTGATCATCAGCATATTTCAGTTGTAAGCATGTAGACCAAGTTTTGAAATTATTTTCCTATTTAAATATCACAAATAATGTTAGGATATGCACAGTATCATTCATACCATTCTAAATATAGCTAGTCTCTGTAGTTAAGTGTGTCTTCAAATGTTCCAATTTTTTTTCTTTCATACATACCCAAGTGTTTAGTTTCTTTTCGGTATAGGGAGTAATGCATTCTAGCACTATCACTGAACTGTAGTCCCAGCCCAAAAAAACTGTGTAATGAATTGTTTATAAGAGCCTCCTCCTGTAAAATTTATAGTGGCCTACCTTACCCAGAGTAGATATAAGAAAACTAGTATATTCATACTTGGCTAAAATTTGCATACATTTGTGTAAACTATTTTGGAAACCAGTTCAATGTATCTGCATTATAATGATCATACACTGGGTCTGGACATATAGCTCAACATTTAAGAGCACTGACAGTTTTTCAAAAGGACCTCGCTTCAATTCCCAGCAGCTACATGGCAGGTTATAACTGTCTGTAACTCCACCTTCATACCTACATGCAGGTAAAATAGCACTGCACATAAAATATTTTTAAAAAAATAAACAAACAAACAAATACCAGAAAACAAACAAACAAAAAATGAGGATCACATACTTTGACATAGGAAGCCCAGGTACCCATCTACCTTAGGCGTAGCCACAAGCCAACCTTAAAGCACACTTTTCGTCATAGAGAGGTCCATGTAGGCCACAGCTTCACTGCCACTGCAGGGATGCTCCTCTGCATCACTTTTAGTCTAGGATGCAGGATGAGAGAAGGCCTGTTTTCTAGGGCTTTCTGTTTTTCCAGAAGAAATGAGGACAAGGTGAAGCACACACTGGTTAACCCTTCTGCACCAATCCATAAGAGTGTCCAGTCAACTCCCATTTTATTGCCACAGCTGAGCCATCCAACCTCTCAGAGTGAAAGCTATTTACAAAACGCCTCTTTAAGAGATGCCATAAAGGTCACAGTAACATAATCCTGTGGCAGAGAAGCAGCCAATAAAGATAAGGGTCATATTGAACTTTGCCATACCCAGCTTTTTAGCTTTTGCTAAAAATTTAGGCAAGTCTAAATAATTCAAAGGCTGAAAATGTTATCTACAAGTTGCTCAATATGGCATTAGTTATATTAATAAAATTTATCACTTTAAAAAGTATGGTGAAGGCTGTGCAAAATTTAGGTTTTTTAATGAAGTACAATATTATACAACTATTAAAATTATATTGCTGGAAGTAAAATTCATTTAATTGTAGTTGAAGATAACTTATATTCTGCTCATAAGCAAAAGAAAATGACTAGAAGACATTAAGAATGAAAGCAAAGGTTAGCTGAGTATGGTGGCGTATGCCTATACTCTCAGCATTTTGAAGATGAAGGATCAGTAGTTCAAAGTTAGCCTCAGTTGTCTGAGACTGTCTTGAAAGCCACACAAACAGCCCAAAGAATCAACAGAAAGCACAAACAATAGATTGTCTAGAGGTATTTTATATTAAAATATTTCTCGCTTTATTGATGAAATGATAATTTTACAATAACCATAAGTACATTATATTTTTAATTTACATGTCTCTGCATATACTTCTGTGTGTGCACTCATATGTATGTGGATCCCTACATAGGCCAGAAGGGGGTATTGGATCCCTTGGAGCTACAGTTACAGGCCTTTGTGGACTCTGAATGCTTGATGGCTAAGCAGCAAAAACGCTTAATGAAGGAGCCATTTTGTCTTTTAGGGCCACCAATTTCATCAGCAGGAAATAATGTGCTTTTGAGGTGAATTTTAACAATAGCAACCTTCTTAGTATGAGCTTCTAGAGAAGGAAAATTCATTTTTTAAGAGTGTGGCCACTGGCTAGCTACCCCTGCTCTAGTTTGCCCCACATCCATGCATGTAGTGGCAGTACTTATTGGACTTAGTGAGTTATTTGCAATAAAAGGAGGAGAAGGAGGAAGAAAAGGAGGAGGAGAGAAAAAAGAGGAGGAAGAGAAGAGGAAGAAGAATAAGAAGAAAGAAGAAAGGAAAGGACAGAACATAAAGTTAGGAAGGGGAACACACTAACAATACATATTCAGGAACCTTGGAGAAGTTAGTGGGAAATGGGGGATTGTTTATCATATTTCATTGTGTATATGTATAAAATTCTAAAAGTAAGAATAAACAAATAATAAATAGCATAAAAATTAAAATTTACTCAAAATAATTTGTTGTCAGGCAAGGAGGCTCAGCAGATTAAGATTCCTGCCGCCCTATACCCAGACTATCTGTAAGAGGATAATGAGCATCAAAGAAGATCCTTATGGACATGGCTTCAAATATGACAAATAAGCCACTAGGGAAAGTGTCCTCATTTCTATCACAGACAGAATTCTGCCTTAAAAAGTGCAAGCTTGGATGCAGGCACAGTTGACAGGCAAACTCTGTCAAGACAGGGTAAGCAAGTCTTCAATAGTTCCTGCCTCAAAAATATGTCTGTCTGACACATTGGGCCAGAAGGCTGAAGATGATGCTCCAGCATTATAGTGAGTTTGGGGTGACTGCTCAGGTAGCAAACTGTCTGTCATCTCCTCATTTAGGAAGCTGTTAATCTGCACCCTCTGCATACTCAGATAATTAATTTCATTCTTTCTCAAGTCTCTTATGGGGTTGAAGACCAGATAGTTTAGTTTTACAATTAAGCCTAGTAGTTGAGGGGTGAAGATGTTTTTAGGTCTAGATAGATGTTTTAACGTAATAATGACAAGAAGTGATGGAGATTGATCAACACTCTAAATTTTAGAGAAACCAAGACATGAAAGATGGTTTCTTCAAGACTGTCAAATACAAACAGACAAAACACTAAGAATGTAACATTTATATAATTCCTTCTTGATATAGGTAGTTTAGTGTATATATGTGTAATAATATGAATGTAAATGGAAAAATATTTAATAAAAAAAGATTCCTGACACTAAGGATGACTTTAGTTTGACTGACAGATTCCACATGTTAGAAAAGAACTGATTCCTACAAGTTGCCCTCTGATCTCCAAAAAGTGCCATAGCATATGCATGCCCACCTATACACATAATGCACACATGCATGCAGATACACAGACACACAAACTCAAAAATAATAAGTATAATCTAAAATATTTAGAGAAAACTGTTAAGTATTGTAATTTAACATGAAGTTAGATTATGGAATAGAAATTTTAAACTTAATTTGTTTTTAATAAAATAAATGAAAGTTACATAAGTGTACATACTATTTTCATATGAAGCTTAGAAAATGTCCATTACTCACCATACTTGTTCATCTGACAGTATACAGTACTAGTAGTATACAGTAGTATACAGACAAAAGATGACAGCTTTCAGGTGCAACTTAATTTTGTGGTGTGTGCAGAAAAATCTCTATATGCCTATTGTCTTAGTTATGTGTGACTCAGAATTGGTTAACATCATTTCAGTAGGATATTCATACTTTTTGTTTGGAAAGCTATATCTAGGGTCTTTATTTAGGTGTCAGTGTGATATAGTAATGAAATAGAAGTAGTCATCAAAACTCTCTCAAACAAAAAAGGCCCTGGGCCAGATGGTTTTAATGCCGAATTCTACCAGACTTTCAAAGAATAGCTAACACCAATACTCCTCAAATTATTCCACAAAACAGAATCAGAAGGAACATTGCAAAATTCATTCTATTAGGCCACAGTCACCCTGATACACAAACCACACAAACACCCAAAAAAGAAAGAGAATTTCAGACCAATTTCCCCTATGAACATTGATGCAAAATTACTTAATAAAATCATCAAAACTGAATATAATAACACATCAATGAAATCATATACCAAGATCAAGGTTTTATCCCAGGGATACATGGAGGGTTCAATATAAGAAAATCCATAAATGTAATCCACCAGATAAACAAATTGAAAAAAATTACATGATCATCTCATTGGCTGCTGAAAAAGCTTTAAAGAAACTCCAATACTTCTTCATGTTAAAAGATCTGGGATACAAGGCAAATACCTAAACACAGTAAAAGCAATATACAGCAAGTCAATAGCCAACACCAAACTTAAAACAATTCCACTAAAATCAAGGACAAGACAAGGTTGCTCACTCTCTAAATATCTCTTCAATATAGTACTAGAAGGTCTAGCTAGAGCAATAAGACAAGTAAAGGAGATTGATAAGATACAATTTGGAAAGGAAGAAGTCAAAGTGTCTCTATTCGAGGATGATAAGGATGATATGATAATAATATTCATAAGTAACACCGAAAATTATACCAGGGAACTCCTACAGCAGATAAACACCTTTAACAAAGTGGCTGGGTACAAAATTAATTTAAAAAAATCAGTAGCTCTCCTTTATATAAATGATAGAAGGGCTGAAAAAGAAGTTAGGGGAACAACCTTAACAATAGCTACAGATGATACAGAATATCTTGGTGTAACTCTAACCAAGCAAGTGAAAGACCTGTATTTAAAAACTTCAAGTCTCTGAAGAAAGAAGTTGAAGAACATATCAGAAGATTGGAAGCTCTCCCATGTTCATCAATCAGTAGGAATAGCATAGCAAAAATGGCCATCTTACCAAAAGCAATCTACAGATTCAATTCAATTTCAGTCAAAATACCAACATAGTTCTTTACAGGCCTTAAAAGAGCAATCCTTATTTTAATGTGGAAAAGTAAAAAACCTATGCTATCTAAAGCAATCTTGTACCATGAAATAATTTCTGGAGGCACCACCATCTCTAATTTCAAGCGGTACTACAAAGCAATAGTAATAACACCCACATGGTATTGGCATAAAAGCATACAAGTTGATCAATTGAATCAAAGTGAAACACAGAAATAAACCCACACACCTATAGACACTCGGGTTTTGACAAAGAAGCCAAAACCATACAATGGAAAAATGAAAGCATCTTCAACAAATGGTGCTGGTCTAACTGGATGTCTGTATGTAGAAGAATGCAAATAGATCCATGTTTATCACCCTGCACAAAACTCCACTTTGATCCAAGTGGACAAAGACTTGAACATAAAACCAGATACACTAAATCTAATAGAAGAGAAAGTAGGGAAGAACCTTGAACACATTGGCACAGAAGTCTTCCTGAACAGGAGACTAACAGCTCAGGCACTAAGAGCAACAGTTAATAAATGGAACCAATGAAATTGAAAAGCCTCTACAGATAAAAGGTGCTGTCAATAAGACAAAACAGTAGCCCACAGACTGAGAAAAGATCTTTACCAACCCTACATCCGACATTAGGCTAATATCCAAAATACAGTGAGTTCAAGAAATTAAACACCAACAAACCAAAAGTTAATGTGTGTGAAGAATAATCTTACATTTGAAATCTATATCCCTGTATCTAAAATTAGACTTATTTTACATCTATATACAAAATTCTATACCAGTGAATTAAAAATAACCCTGTGAGTGACAATTGAGGCATTAAGTTGAGAAGCAGATTCACTAATTTAGTTTTTCTTCTATCTTCCCTATATATTTCTACATTCCCTCTTCTTTCTATTCAACCCCTATCTCCAAACCTAAGAATGAAAGATAAAGGAAGAGAGACATCTCTGTGTAAAACCTTGTTTTCTCTCTAAGTAAGACCAATAATAACTTATAACCAACTCCCATTGATAATAATCTTCTATAGCCCAAGAAAGCAACCAAAAACCTACCCAACCCCCCTTGAAGGAAATGGGGCATCTTTCTTCTTAAGTTTTTTTACCAGCTGATTTGGAATGAATAATACCTTTGTAGGGGCCCAAATAAAATTGAGGAAATGTTTAAATAAGCTAGGAATCACATTTGTCATCAAGTTTCTAACTGTTAAGAAATTCCAGGCTTAATTAGAATCCTGTGTGGGACCGTCTAAAATGCTGGACCAATTGGGATTAGAAGCTTTCTTTCAAAGTGTCCTTGACGCTATCTTGTTCTGATTAGGAACAGCAAATGAAGCAGTTGGTGCTGGAACATGAAGGATACAGGATGTCACTGTTCAGCATGCTGAGAGGAATGAATCCTGTCAGGTCTGATCCAATGTCAGTGTCTGGTTCTTTTGTTCTGAAAGCATATAATTTCTCACAAGCAGTACACAGTCCTAAAATTATAAGTGTATAAGGTGTACATGATGCACAGAACAATTAAGGCTAGTTTTCTGCTCTTTGTATGAGCAGGAAAAGGGCATCTGTAAATCTTCATTTATGCCATATGAAGAATGACATCAATTAATAATTCATAGGGGTTCTGTAGCCAACAAGAAGCATTGTCTATTCCTAGACACTCATGTCTAAGTCAGTCTCAGAGCTATTCCCATATAGTGGGATTAGCAATATAAGTTACCTGCTTGTTCTAGAGTTTAAGTTCTTCACATCCTGATTGTATACCCCTCCCTCATCACCTCCTGATCTCATTTGGAAGGCTACTAACCTTCACGCCCGGCATACTCAGATAATCAAGTTTATTCCTTCTTAAGTCTCTGATGGGGGTGAAGACCAGGTGGTTTAGTTTTACAACAAAGCTTATTTGTTTAGGGGTTAAGATGTTTTTAGGTCTAGATAGATGTTTTAAATTGATAATGACAAAATGTGATGGAGATTGATTTATATTCAGAATTTTAGATGCGCCAAAATTGGAAAGATGTTTTCTTTAAGGCTGTCAAATACAAATAGCCAGAACACTAAGAAAGTAACATTCATATAATTCCTGATTTGGTCATGGTTCTTTTTGCTATAGTTTATTGTATATATGTGTAATAATATAAAGTATATGTAAAAAATAAAAATTGTTTAATTAAAAATGCAGTACAGAGCTAAACAGAATTCTCAACAGAGGACTCTCTAATGGCCAAGAAGCACTTAAAGAAATGTTCAATATCCTTAGTCATCATGGAAATGCAAATCAAAATGACTCTAAGAATTCATCTTACACTGTCAGAGTGGCTAAGATCAAATCCTCAAGTGATAGCACACGATGGTGAAGGTACACAGCAAGGATACACTCCTTCATGGCTGGTGGTACTGAAAACTTATACAATTGTGGAAGTCAGTCTGGCACTTGCTCAGAAAACTGGAAATATCTCTCTCTCAAGATCCATGTATACCACTCCTGGGCATATACCCAAATGATGGTCCACCAACAACAAGGACACTCACTCAACTATGTTCATAGCAGTTTTATTTGTAATAGCCAGAAACTGGAAACAACCTACATGTTTCAACTGAATAATGGACAAAGAAAATGTGGTAGATTTACACAGTGAAAGACTACCCAGGTATGAAAAAAAAAAGACATCATACAATTTGCAGACAAATTGATAGAACTTCTTGAATGAAGTAACCTAGGCCCAGAAAGACATGCATGGTATGTACTCATTATAAGTGGATTTTAACCATATAATAGATGATAACCATGCTACAACCCACAGACCCAAAAGAAGACAATGTAGGCCCAAGGACAATGCTTGAATATCACTCAGAACAGGAAATAAAATAGATATTTAAAGTAGATGGTGGGAGCAAGCTGCAGTGGAGAGAGGGTCAGGGGGATAAAATAGGGTGAGAATCAGATGTGTGGAGAACAGGGAAGGTGGCAGAGGGGAAAGACTAGGAAAGAGAATGGAAATCGGCTGTGGGGAGCATCTCTGGGACAGGACAAGCTCCAGGGAGTCTACGGCATTATGCTAGCTGAGACTCCAAGTGGAGGGTGTTAAGGACCCTGAAGTTGCTACCTCATGAACCAGGTGGTACTCCCAGTGGAGGGAGGGGTACACCAACCCTCCCATAGTACCTTTGACCCAAAATATGTCTTGCCTATAAGAAGTGTAGTGGTAAAGTTGGAGTAGAGATTGAGGAAATGGCAAAGCAACGACTGGCCCAATTTGACCCATCCCATGGGAGAGATCCAACCCCTGACACTATTAAGAATACTATGCTATGCTTATAGACAGGTGCCTAGCATACTTGTCTTCTGAAAGGCCTCATCCAGCACCTGCTTTAAACAGATGCAGAGACTCACAGTCAAAGAATAAGTCTAGCTTGGGGAATTCTGGAAAAGAGTGTGAGGAAGAATAGAGGGAGCCAGAGATCCCACAAGAATGCATACAGAGTCAAATATCCTGGGCCCTTGAGAGCTCACAGTGACTGGAGCATCAACTAAAGAGCATCCATGGGCTGCATCTAGAGTCCCTTCACATATGTAGCAGATGTGCAGCTTGGTCAACATGTGGGTCCCCTAACAATGGGAGTAGGAACTGTAAGTGCCTCTGCTGCCAGTTACTGGATCCCTTTCCCTTAGCTGCATTGCCTCATCAGGCATCAGTGAGGGAAGTTGCACTTAGTCCTGCTGTGACTCAAGGTGCCAGGGTGGGTTGATAAGAATTGGGGCCTCCTTCTCCTTCTCTGAGAAGGAGAGGGGGGATGGGAGAAGGGAGTGTGAAGGTTAGCATGAGAGGAGTGGAGGGAGGGCCTGGGATCAGGCTATAAAGTGATTAAATAAATAAAGGAAGAAAAAGATGTCCTCTGATCTCTGCACATGCACCCCTCCCCACACACAGGAACACTCAAAATAAATGAATACAATATTTTTTTAAATCCTTAAAAGAGTAATTATACTCTCTTGCATGAATGTACCATTTCTACATACATTCGTCTTATTATTGTTTATCTTATTAAGGACAATTAAGTGTTCTTTTCAGTTCATTTATCATAACATGACTTTTTAACAAATGTAAAACCTGCCAAGAATTTACCAATAAATGTTAAAAACAGAAGTAGACGAGGTTTTCTAAATTAACTTATTTTTAATATCATAATGAATGCTTCATGTCAAGACTTCAGCAAGTTCAACATTCCAAAAATGATACCACACATTTGTTCCCATCTTACCAATAAAAGTAGATTACACATTGTTAATTTTTTATGGAGTCTTTTAATTCTTTCATGTTGCCAGGGGATCTGTTAGTAAATTACCTCATCCAGTGTTCTAAATGGTCCCTTAGTGGCCTGAGTTAATGCAACTGCAAAGAAATATATTCCCCATCCACCAGGAGAATCAGGCCTACAGTTTTTCTTGTTTGTTTCTTTGTTTAATGAGCAAAAAAAAAAATGTTAGTGTTATCTTTTCATGTTAGCACTCTGGGTTTAAAAATCACTTCTCAGCATATCCACAATTTCTTGGCATCAAGATCTTCTATGTCTTCATGTATGAAGGTGTTTTCACTCTGTCATTTATTAATATTATTCCAGGGTTGTAATAGGGACTCATACATAGTGAATTTAATCGTTAATCACCTAAGAATATATATATAGGACTTCAAAAATATGTGATTGGTATTTGATTCAATTTAGGAATTCCAATGTATCACTTGATTGTAAATATAAAATGCAGCTATTGTAAGATTGTGCTCAGTTTTCTATGTCATAATTTGAACAGCGATTTCATGGAAATTCAAGTAGACAATACGAACTGAGATGAAAATACATAAATTTAAAATATATCTAACTGTACTTTTAAAACATTTCAAAAATGCTTCCCTCTGTGTTTTAATGTCACAAATAAATGCCCACAGTAAGGCCTTCTCTTCAAAATATTTTATTAATTCAAATGCGTTTTTTTTTTTTTTTTAAGAAAAGGTGTCTTTGTGTAGCCCTGGCTATCTTAGATTCATTTTGTAGATCAGGCTGGCCTCAAATTCACAGAAACCCACCTGCCATTGTCTCTCTGAATGCTGGGATTATAGGCATGTGGCACCATGCCCAGCTTGATTTAAAAATTTTACAACAAAACAATCATATAAAAATGTATCATGAAAACCTAAAGCTTAATTTTAAAAAAAAAAACCCTTAAATGAAAAATTTTAAATTATAAAATTCTTACTTTGAAACTTAACTGTCGACATAGCAGTCATAAAAATTTCATAAAACCACAGAAGATGCTGAATGAGCGAAGACCTCTTGAGAAAAACAAGCAAAGTTGGAGGCCTCCTGCCATGTAGTTTGGCAATCTACTGCAAAACCCGAATAACCAAAATAAGCACAATTTTGGCATAAAGCAGACATCTTGGTCAATTGATCATGATAGAGAATCCAGAAAAAACTCCACACAGCTTTGACTACTTGATGTTCTGCAAATGAGCCAAGAACACAAAACAGGAAAATGGCAGCTGCTTAATATCTAGCATTAAGGAAAACTAGATACCTACAAATAGAAAAACGAAATCGGACCATCATCTTACACCATATACAAAAATCGGCTTGAAATAGATTCAAGACTGAAACAAAAGATGAAAATATAAAACTGTTAGACCAAACATAGGATAAATGCTCCACAGCACTGATTTGACCTTAAGACTAATCAACAAACACACAATAAAAAATAACAACAGCACAAAACAAATGGCATTACTTGAAACCCAAACTAAGAAGTTTTTGCACAGCAAAAGAAACAGTGGAGTGAAGAGATAACATAAATGGAAAGAGAAGATTTGCAAACTGTTCATGTGACCAGCAACTAGGTGGAAAAGGAGGTAAAATCAATAAATGGGCTAAGGACCAACCAGAAAATTCTCAAGAGAGGAAGTGACCAGCAAGTTTCATTAAAATGTTCCTTGTTACTGGTTGTAAGGAATATATAAGTTAAGATAAAAATCAGAAACAACTTCAAACCTGTGAAAATGGCTGTTAATAAAAAGGTAAGTGACAACAGGGGATATATTAAAAGTGAGAATCTAACATCGAGCCATTATGGGGAAAATGCAGAAGTTCCAAAGAAAACAAAATGTAACACACGTGTATTCTGGTACTGTAGCAAATGCTTAAGATAATTAACTTATAAAGAGAAAATGTTTATTTCACCTCACAACTGGAAGCTACAATTCATGATCCATTATTCTTGACGGTTCATCATGCCTGAAAAAGCACAGAATGATGAAGCACACAGCAGAGAAAAGACAATCAATTATGGATGAAAGGGGGAGCAGGAATGGACTGGGATCTGCCAAGGTCTTTCACAGGCACAAACCAATGGCAAAAATAAAACAAACAAACAAACAACCCTTTCTATGCCACACCTGTTATTTCCACAACCTAGACCCTAGTGCTAAGTCTTTAATTATGTCTCCTCCAGATGGAGAAAAGACAGGGCATTTTCTAACAAATACTTAGTAAATAATATTGTTTATAAATATTATTTATTCTGTTAGTCAGATTTATAGTTCACTATTCATTTTTATTTAACTGCACAATATGAAACCTGAATATAATGTAGTAATTCAGAACTTTTTGCATTATAATAGAATTTTTATAATAGAAATTTTTAGTGTTTCTTGGGTGATCTTTCTAATGTTTATAGGACCAAGAATTCATGAGGAAAAAGGAGCATGTTCATATCAAATTATCCTAAAATGAGCATTAGTAACTCGTGCCAATTCATTTTTTAATCTGATTTTACATATAAATGTACCTGTGTCTTTACACAGAGACTCTATATTTCAAATAACTGTAAAAAAAGTAAAAGTAGGTGTTGAGCAAGCAGTACCTGTTACCTGCCATCTTCAAGAGAAGTGTGCTATGTGAATAATAGAAATTATATAATAATGTGTTCCCTGGAAGCACAGCCCAGAACATCTGTCCATCATAATTTGCAAAGGGTTGAATCATCAAGAAAAGCATGACTTATACCGGCTTTTGATATAATAGTGTTACCCACATAGAGAAGAGGCCGAACACGGCAAGATTCGATATTAATGAGTATTGCATCCCATAGCCTGTGGGGTGGGGCCAGTAGCTGTAATATGCAAATGTCCTGCTCTCATCATGCTTTTGCTAGAAGGAAAGGATCCAGTTGTTCTTTATTGGAACAAATATAACGTTGGGCTTGACTAGGAGTCATAAAACATAAGGCTTAAGCATAGCCAAGCATGTACAAGTCTCAAACAGTGATAATATTCCCAAAGATACATGGCCACCATAAGAAGGCATTTCTATCTCTTTCTAAGGAATTATTCTATCTTATGCAAATGTGTAGGGATAGAAAAAGTCTAAATATATGACAATATTCCCAACAGTGGGTTTACCAATACAGTAAAATGGGGTCAACAGACTTCTACCTTTATGCTCTACCTCATAGCTGCCTTTTAAAATAAACATTATTGGAATGTCAGAATGGTCATTTGTTTCTTATTCTCCTTAGATGAGTTCATGTGACAGTGGTAATTTTATTCAGTAAACATAAGTTAGGGGTTGTAGATTAAAGTAGTTGAACATGTATTTATCCTATTTGTCAGCATTTTTATGTAATAGTATTTTAAGAAAGGAAACTAGCAATATGAAAATCCTTTAGTACACTCAATCCTCAAGAAATAAGTCACTATGGAATTTGCTTCATAGAGAGCCCTAAAAGCCCTTCCCTGAAGACTGGAGAATGGGCAGCTAGCACTTTCCAGGTCCTTGCACTCTCTAGTCTGTGAGAATTAGCACAGAAAAATGGTTTCTCTTTTAGTCCAGTCAAAAATGTTTCAGCTCACCACAGAAAATGCTGCAAAAGTACAATGGCTGACATTCTTAAGAGTAAACATGGTGTCTTTTCCACTGGAAGATGCTAGTCTTCAAATAATGACACTTCCTCTGACATTGACAGTGCCGAGTGGAGTAGAATGTCAGACTAATATGAGAGACTGCATTCTAGTGAGAAATTGGACCAGGACTCCCCAGACACCACAGCATCATTTAGCAGGCTAGACTTCCCTGCCATTCCACTGTACGTTAAAGGACAGCCATACAATCAATTAAACTATCACCAAACAGAGATTTCGTTTTCCCCCCTTTTGTTTTTTAGCACATATCATCAAAATTCTGGTTATTAACTAACGGTATTATACAAACAAAAGGCTTGGAGGGGAGACACTAAAGTTCAATTAGAGAAATCCATGCATTTAATACCCAAAACCCGAAACACATTTTTTCCTTCCTCAAATACTTTCAGGATCATAGTCTACTTTTTCTCCTTATTTTTTATTCCTTTAGTGACATTCAAGTCCTAGAAAATGTTTTTGAAAGCAATTATATCTCTAAAGCAAGTTTTCCCAAACTCCCACAGCTTAACTTTTTGGCTTAAAATATCATGTTTTAAAAGGTGTTGGCATTCAATTTTACCTAACAAATAGCTAGGTCTTGAGAAAGGGAAAAGAGTCTAACAGTTTAACAAGAAAAGTAAAAAGTGTGTGTATGTGTGAGTGTGTGTGTGTGTGTGTGTGTGTGTGTGCGCGTGTGTGTGTGTGTTTGTATATGTGCATATTTGTGTGAGAGAGGGATAAGAGATAGAAAGACAGAGGCTAGAGCAGGAGGCTCACTGATTAATTTTAAACACTAATTTATTTAACCAATTTAGAAAAAAGCCTATGATCTATGGACATTGATGTAAGCTCATTTTGCATTGTATATAATTAAAAAACACTAAGCAAAATTTGTCAATCTGAAACTGTTTCAGCCTACACCATGTATACACATGTGTACACATATGTTATACATAAAACCAAGGCTGTTATTCCTATATTGGCCTTTGCTTGTCTATAAATACAGCATCATATTCTCATATGTCTGCTTACCTAACTACAAAAAAATATGATATTTAAAAAATAAGAAATGTCTTAAAAACCAAGTTGCAATTTTAAATTTAAGTAATAAAATAGTTATCTTTGTTAAAATGCCTTCCATTTCCAGCTTTGATCTCTTATCTGGTATTTGGTATTCTCCTCCAAAACTAACTAATCAGCAGAAAAAAACAAAAGAACACCCACTATTATCAGGAAACTTCAATAGGCTCCGCAAAACTGTTAGCAATGAACGAAAGAAAATAAGTGTAACAACCCCTGGCCTGAAATGATGTTCAACAGACTGATGCAGAGAAGAATCCAAACAGTACCAGCATCCAGTGAGCAGAGGAGACAGGGATTTAGATTTGAAGAACATGAGGAATTTGGCATTTGTGGAGTAGAATTCACAGAGAACCAAAAGCCACAGGGAGATTGTCAAATGTGTGGAGGGATGTCCTGGAGTTTTGTTCTTAATAGTAAGATATTCATGCCACCTGAGAATCACACAAAGCCAGGCAGAGTATAAACAGTCAGTAATGAGCTATATATCAGCCTATTTCCAGAATTCAAAGCTCTGAGCTTTTCGAGTATAAGTCAAGTTATGTGGGGATGTCCCAAACACTGTGGCATTTACTGTAATTCCCTCTAAAGATTACCAGTGTAGAAAACAAACCCAAAGAAAAGGACTATTTTACAAAACTTATAAAAATAAAAAATAAAAGGGCTCAAGTTAATCTAAAACTGCCTTAAGTGCTTGCCAAACTAATATCCAGATCTTTAGAAAAAGTTAAGAAAGTGCAAGTTTTAAACAATTTTGCTTCACAATATATTGCACCTAATTCCAAACAGGGTAAGAGAAATAGGAGACAAAATGTGTTCAGAGGCAGAAGGAAACTAGACAGAATTAGACATAAAAGGCCAAATATAGGCTGAGCGGGGGGAGGGGGGGGAAGGTGGCAGTGCGGCAGAAAAGGGAAGGACGGTGGAAACTGGAGGATAAGAGTGAGGGGATAATTTGGATGGAATGTGAATAAATTATAAAAAGAAAAGAAAAGAAAAACAAAAGTTTATGTATCTACCATGAAAAAGACATGGAATGAAAAATTTCACTAATGTTGTAGAAAATGGGGAACCAAGAAGAAAATATAAAATTGAAATATACCAATAGAACCTATTTAAACTGAAGTTATGTGGAAAGGGCTGTCAAACACTAGCATTCCAGAGCCAACACAATGACTCTAAATAATATCCTCCATTAATAGAAATAAACATTCGTTACAGGAATGGCTTTTCCTAGGGCTGGAGGACAGGAGGGGAGGCAAACATAAGATGATCTGAAAGCATCTTGTAGTACCAGAAAATAAAAGAAAGCTAAAAAGTACAGGCATGAGGAATGGATCAGGTTCTGGGAACAAATTAAGGAAAAAATACCTTCATAGTCTAAACTGGAACAATTCTGGGAACAACATCAATTAAAGATATTTTACTCATACCTCACACAATAAAATTTATACACAAAACTATGATGCTTTAAGTAACTGATCTAAATAAGTAATGAGGCTATGAAAAAGCCTCCTGCATACAACAATTTTTAAAACGTATGCAGATATTCCCTGCCATAGGCATGGCTTAGAAATCAGTACAGGAAGGGATGCTCATCTTAAACCATGCTAAAGACATAGGTGGAGAGATTATCCCTTTAGTGGGGTAGCGTGCCTTTCCTTCTCAAGGTTTTTGCCCCCAGCACTCTAAATCTCCACTCTCTACCATGTGGCTGCCTAGTGCCAGATGGCTGACATCCATGCCCGCTTCTAAACTCAAAAAGCAAGGTCTTTTTCCTTCTCTTTTCTGTTCTCATCCTCTCTACTTACTGAGATTTACAGCTTGGCTGCCTCTAGGTTTCTCCCATAAATTTTTGAATAATTGTATTGTTTGAATTTTTAAAATTACATTAAAATCATTTCAAAAGGTATTTTTAAAAATCCTTTAAAGAACTGAAAATATAAACAATATTTCTAAATAGCCCATAAATCAAAGCAGTTTCAAAGACAACTGGAAAACATTTTAAATTTATTGACAAGAAAATGTACTACACGTCAAAATTTGTGGAGGCAATACATAGAGACAACTTCATACATTTAAATATTTGTATTTCAAATGAAGCATGATCTCAAATGAAATTCCAAGATTCTACTGTGCAAAAGGAGGAATAAAAGACAATTGAGGAAGGGAACTGACGAATAACTAAAGCAAAACACCTTGAAATAAAAAGTGATAAAGAAAGGAAACACAAAGTTTGACCCCTTAGGAGAAACATAGATACAATTCATAAACTTCTAGCTGGAATGATTATTGTAAAAACAAAACATCACATGTAAAATTTGTAACACCAAGAAAATTTGTCTTTCATATTTATTGGACAAGAACCAATATGTTCTTTGAAAGACACAGATTACCAACACTGAAATGAAAATGTACTACTTTGAAAACTAACCTCTCTGATGCAAGACCAATTCACATAATTAATCATAATAATGAAAATTATTACTGATATTTTGGGGAAAGGGTAACCTAAGTTGTCCCATGAAACAAAGCACCTCACCCAAAGTGCTTGGTTTTTTTTGTTTGTTTGTTTGTTTTTGTTTTTTTGTTTTTTTTTATGCACACTATCCCTGACTCAATAGACATTAAAATAATAGTAATAATATGATGCCGCTGAGAAAATTGCACATTGTGTGATTTTAACCATCAAACACTTGGGAAAAGACACAATTGCAAAAATAGGAATGAGTAAGAATGTAAGTATGGACTTTGATAATGACATGCCAGTGTAAATTGATTGCAGCACCACTGCAGTAGAGAGCTAACCTTCTGGGAGGCAATGAAGAAGACACGCTACCTGTTCAACTTGATGCTTCTCTGAAACTCAATTGAAAGATAGTGTATATGGTAAAAAGATAAAATAAGAATTGATAAGATAAGAAAAGATAAGTATCTTTTATGCAGTAATACATATTTAATAATACACAACACTGGACAATTTCCTGAAAAAGCATGTATAAATTCCATTTAATCCTAGGATTTAGTGGACTTGACAGTCAAATTCTAAATTTGTCTAGGAAATCTGAAATAATTCTGAAAATTATAAATATCTAAATGATTAAATTATAAATATTAAAGTGACTAAAATGTCTGGTGATTTCAGTTAATTAAAGACTAATTACCCAATTAAAGATAGGGGACAATGCAAACTGCCCTACCTCACTGGTTAAAATTATAAAACAACACCTCAAAGAATTGTTTAGTGGTTGCATATAAAGAGTAACAGACTTTCTCATATCAATTGGCAACCCGTGCACTATTTATTCATATAAGAGAATTGAAACTACTGCCACCCAGATGTTTGTAAACTCATGTTTGGAGAATCTTTACTTACAAGAGCCAAGAAGTAGCAAGACCTTTTGTGTGAGGCAAGAATGAAGGCATACACAAAAATACACTCTTACTCCAGTGCCCTTGTACTGACGGAAGTGCATAAGGCATACAAAAACTATAATGCTGAAATCCAGATGCTAAAGGGCCTATGTTGTTTAACCCGTGCTTATAGAATTTTCTTTAAAACAAACCAACCCAACTATCTAAACTTCAATGCCAAAATGTTGCCCACTCTCAGGAATTACAAGATATGAGAATTAACTTTCAAGTCTTAATGTTTGTTTAGAGATGCATCTGTTCTAAATCGAAGGCTCTATAATTATTGAACATTAGCTGTCTAACTTATAGTAAGCAAATTATATCTGAAAAAAATAATTGAAAAGCAAAAGCAAAAGTAACATGTGATTTTAGGTTGCAGATAGCCTTACCAGGACCTCTCATTTATCTTAGCCCTGGATTTTGCTCACCTGTGCCCAGAGGACCCAGGTATTAATCTTGGTTCCACAGTTAATTAGCTTTGTGATCTAGGATATGTTGCCCATTTCTCTTAACCTATTAAATGGTATAGTGGATATACCATCCTAAAGTCCAGCTATCTTTAAAATCTTGAATGTAAGATAAATACTTGAAATCTCCAAAGTGTCATTAAAAAATGCTATAATTTTTAACCTCTAATTTATTAAAAGATCAACAACATATAACTGCTGAAATGTGCTTATGCGGCAAATGACTTCAGAAACATTTTCCTTCAACTCTGGATAGTTTACCTGCAAAGAGAGAGAGCTAATATGGCTTTCATTCCACGGCCTCAGCAAAGAGGGTTTCTATTTTCATTCTTTCTCTTTTTTCTAATTGACTTGCAATCTTGGTGATAAATAAAAAGTAGCCTTCTGTTTTTGATTTTTAGTAACCAACACTTATTAACAAAAAAGAAAATGTGACCATTATATTATCCGATTCTAAATCTAAAGAAATGTCTGTAGAAAGGTTGAAAGCACTTCCTGCCTTGATTTTTGCATTTCAAGAGCTTTGACCTCCCTCCACTAGTAGCTCTGTGTAGTTAGAAAGTGGCCTCTTCAATCTGCATGACCCCTGCTACTAGGAGTCTCAGCTAGTTAGCTTGACCCTCATATCCTCTCAGGAGCCTACCCTGTCATAGGTCCACAGCTTGTCACAGAGATGCCCCTGCCCACGGTTTCTCTTCTCTCTGCAATCCCTTTGTCCTCACATTCTTGCTCTCCCTGCATGTGATCTCCAAGCTTCCTCTCTTATCCTGTTCCCTCTTTTCCACTGTTTCTGCTGTCTGTCCTATTTCCCCACCCTCCCTTGGGCCCTCCTTGCTTCAATTCTCCTTTGGGTCTGTGAATTGTAGTATGATTATCCTGTACTATATGGTTAAAATCTGCTTCTTGTAAGTGAGTACATACCATGTATGCCTTTCTGAGTCTGGGGTACTTCACTCAGGATGATCTTTTCTAGTTCTATGCATTTGACTGCAAATTTCATGAGGTCTTCGGTTTTAATAGCTAAATAGTATTCCACTGTGTGAATGTACCACATTTTCTTTATCCATTCTTCAGTTGAGGGACATCTATGTTGTTTCTAGTTTCTGGCTATTATGAATAAAGGTGCTATGAATATATCTGAGAAAATGCTCTTCTTGTATGGTGGGACATCTGTTGGATATATGCCCAGGAGAAGTATAGCTGGGCCTTAAGGTAGCATTATTCCTAATTTTCTGAGAAAAGCAACAGATTGATTTCCAAAGTGGTTGTACAAGTTTGCACTCCCACCAGCAATGAAAGAGTATTCCCCTTTCTCCACATCCTTGCCAGCATGTACTGTCACTTGAGTGTTAGGCATTTGGACAAGTGTAAGATGAAATCTCAGAGTCGGTTTGATTTGCATTTCCCTGATGACTAATGAACTTGAGCATTTCTGTAAGTGCTTCTCAGCCATTCAAGAGTTGTCGGTTGAGAATACTCTATTTAGCTCTGTGCCTCAATTTTAGTTGGGTTATTTGGTTTGTGAGTGTTTAATTTCTTTATATATTTTGGATAGTAGCCCTCTGTCGGATGTAGGGTGGGTAAAGATTTTTGTCCCAATCTGTAGGCTGATGTTTTTGTTCTATTCAGAGTTCCCTTTGCCTTACAGAAGCTTTTCAGTTTCATGAGGTCCCATTTATTAATTGTTGATCTTAGAGCCTGAGGTGTTGGTATTGTTTTTTTAAAATTACATGTATTATTTATACTATCTATAGGCCCAGCTAGCAATCAATCAAGACACAGACACTTGTTATATTTTAAAATAGTCTTAGTTAACCTGGGGCAGGTCAGATATCAATCCTCTAAACTACCTCTCATAGTGAGGCAGGCATGGGATCCCTGTCTCAATCCCATGCCATCTGTTTTTAATAACTTTTACCAAGTTACCTCCCATCCATAATCCCAAATACTTGTTCATGTTTTTTATTTGGGCCAGATTCTCTATCCAAACCAGCCATGTGCTTCTCCTCCATCTTACCCATGGCGGCCTTCCTCTCTTCCCTTCAGGTCTCTCTCCTTTCTCCTCGTGAAGGTCTCTCTTTTTTCCAGAATTCTTCTCTCTCTTAGCCTCACCTATTTTTTCTGCCCTGCCCAGATGGGAAGGCTTTTTATTAAGCAAAAGTTAGGTCACACAGACAGCAAGCAATACTTAGCATCAAAATACATCAGACCATCCCCCAACATCTCCCCTTTTCTGTCTAAATAAAAAAGGCCATTTTTATATACAGTAAGTACAATTATGAAAAATTATAGAAACCAATAGGTAAGACTTACACACATAATTTTTAATAAAAATGTATTTGGTAACTTTGTAGAAAATATTATCTATTTTATCTTGGCAAATCTAAAGTATTGAACCTAAATCAACATCTATTAAAGCTCAAATCTATTAATCTAAAAATATCTATCTAGACTTAAAAGTATCTTTTTAATTTTTAAAACAACTAAGCTTAATTTTAAAATTAACTATCTGGTCTTTAACTTTATCAGAGACTTGAGAAGGAATAAATTTAATTACCTGAGTAAAAGTGAAGTGTAGGTTAGCAGTTTTAAAAATGAAAAATGACAGAGACAGTTTACTGTCTGAACAGTCACCCAAAACTCTGTAACATTGGAGCATCATCTTTAGCCTTTTGGCCCAGTATATCTGACAGACATATTTGTGAAGCAGGAGCCATTGAGGACTTGTTTACCCTGTCTTGGCAGAGTCTGGCTGTAGACTCAGTCTGTATCCAAGTTTGTCCATTTTAAGCAGAATTTTGTTTTTGGGAGAAATGAGGACATTTTTGTCCAGTGGCTGTTTTGTCACAGTCAAAGTCATCTCTACAAGGAGGTTCTTTAATGTGTTCATCATCTTTTGTGGTAGGCTGGGTACTGTCAGGAGTTAACTTGTCTTGCTGTCAAAGAATCTTTGAAACAATAAAAATATTTTTAAGTGTCATATTTTGTAGGTTTTTGAGGGTTTTGAAGACCTTAACTATTTTACCATATCTATCTATAGAATCATGTTAAACCTAGCATGTATATTCTTATACTTGGCATGACTATGAATAGATCAACAGTTGACTTGTATTACTTAACTATCTTAAACAGTTTATAATAACGCTATCACACTATTGGAAGTAAACTATGTATTAACTGAGCTGTATATGTGCAATACCTCATACTAGAGTTGAAATACAATGTGTGAAGAATACCACATTTGAATTTCATTTTAATGTGTCAAAATTAAACCTACTTTGTTTCAATATACAAAATTTTATATCAATGAATTAAAATTAACCCTATTTGTGAGTAACAATTAAGGCCTTAAGTTGAGGAGTAGATTTAATAATCTACTTTTTATCCTATTATTTCTACATATCTCTATACTCCCTCTACGCATAATCACAGCTGAAATGACATGTTTACTCACACAATATGACTGTGTGGAGAATGAGTATATCCATAGCTATATTCTGTTGGCTATAGATGTATAAGAAGGACAAGAATAGCTTGTACAGCCTTATAAATTATAAGATGTTTTAGCCTAGGGATAAAACTTTCCTGTCAAGAAGATTGGTTAGTGAGTCTTCTATTTAGTTGTGCATCTACAGGCCACAGAGTAAGAAAAGATAAGGCATGATGTCATTATCTACCCATAGAGAAGGCTTGACCCATGCCTGACAGGTAGACTATTTGCCACACTTTATTTCTTGATTATTCCTCATGCCTAGGGGGGCAAACAGGCAAAGCACAAGATTGATTCACACTCGCCATTCTGAAATCTTCTTCATTTCTTTCGTGTTCATGTCTCCTCTGTGAGTTTGAGTCTTTCCTTACAAATAAAACTTGCAAAATCTGGGAAATATCTTGTCTTTAAAATTTTCCCCTTTCTCTCCAACTGTAGTTTTAAGACTATATCAGTATATATACAACTAAGAAGCTATATGAAAGTTCTTAGAAGCATATCACATTGGACAATTTAAAAATCATTTGGGGTTCAAGTTTCCAATGTAGCAGTGACCACTTAGCATCCCATGGTACAATGGTAGGACTAAAAGGTAACAAAGCTTTATAAATGTCACCATTCAAAGCTCAGCAGAAACTCTCTCACAGAAGCATGAGATGTTCAGCAACCAATTTACACTATGCCGAATGCCCTAGAGAATGGTACTTCCTGTGCTAAATAAAGTCAACTATTCATCATAAAGTTGTGTTAGTTTTAGGAGTCCAAAGCTGCCATAAAAATTAGAAAAAATTGAGTATGATCCATCACATAAGCAAATTAAGAATAGAAACTCTTAAGACCATATCAATTGGCACATTAAAGTTAATAGACAAAATACACTATTCAGGTCAAAATCCCTCAGGAACAGTCATAGGGGAGGGGAATAAGGGGAAAATGGGAGGGGGGAAGAATGGGAGGATACAAGGGATGGGATAACCATTGAGATGTAACAAGAATAAATTAATATTAAAAAAAAAACAGAATTCTGAACTAATAAGGAATCCATATGGGGACCTTCCTCAATCTGATAAACTGGACTTCCCAAAGCACTAGAAAAAAAAAATGTTTAAAGAAACTAGATCCACCCATTCTACCTATGAATAATAACAAGGTAAATACTTATTTGCTCAACAACCTACCAAATAAATATGGTGGATATTCTAGCTAAGTAAACAAGGAAAGGGTGAAACTATATAAATTAGGATAGAGGAAAGAGGACCATATCTATTTACAGATGACAGGATTGTTCACAGAAACCCTCCAAACATTGTCATTGTCATCTTAGTCATCCTTAGCAAAATCAACAACCACAAAATTTCCTTCCAATTAGTAAATGAGTATGACTAGGATCCTGAAAACAGTGTTTACATATGAAAGTATAGGCCAAGGGAAAAATGGAAATTTAAATTCTTTGAATAAAAAATTATGGTATGAAACTTAAAATAAAAGTTAACATAAACTTACCAATTAAATTATATAATATATTTCAAACACAAAAAGCTGAATATATTGAGAGAAATTCATTGTGTATGGAATGAAGGAGTAAAATTTACTGATAACGTTTTTTTTTAAATTTGACATATACATTATATCCTTTATGAAATCATCACCAAAATGCTTTGTAGATATTGATAGCTGTATTTTAATAATACAAATTATTATTTAACACAAATAGAAAAATGAATTAGAAGAACAAACATAATACACATACTGAACAATGATTTGCAGAATTAGTAGATAGAAAAAACACATTCTCCCAAGTTTCTGGACTTAACATGGAGACATAATAGCCAAGACAGAACAGTATTGGCAAAAGAATAGATACAGATTCAACTGTATAGAAAAAAAAAGTCCCAAAATAGACCCATACAGATATGGTCAACTGATTGATCTTTGACAAAGAAGCAAAAAGCAATCCATGGGAGAATGACAGTCTATTCTTCAAATGGTGCTGAAATGATCAGATGTCCATATACAAAAATAGAAACATGACAGACTTAACATCTTCACAAAAAAATTGACTCAAAATGGATCATGGGTGTAAATGTAAGAATCCAAAATTGTAATGCCTTTACAATAAAAGAAGCAGTAACTCACCTAATGTTTGGTGATGTGTTGAAATATAGCCTCAAATCATAAAATAGTGGGTTTTTATATTAAACAAAAAATAGTTTGAATTTTATTAAAATTAAAAACTATTTTGTAAAAATATTTTTAGAAGTTTTAGTGGGGAAATTATTTGCACAATACATGCAAATTATTTGTATTCGCTATCTACAAAACAAGTTCACAATGAGAAGATACAACTTTAAGATGCACAAGAATCTGAGGTGCTAGCTCTCCACAGAGTATTATAGATAGTCCTAAAAATATTCTCAACGTTATTTGTTACCATGGAAGAGTAAACTAAAGCAAAACTGGCATCTTACTACCTATGTATTAACACAGCTAAATTTAAAGAAATATATAGCAAAATGCACAGCTCATGAGGCAGGGAAAGACAAAGAGTTTCAATCTGTTGCTTCCCAGAATGTAGAAAGAGGCTCTATTTTACCTATTTATTTATTTAATTTTTTATTGTTTTGTTTTTCAAGACAGGGTTTCTTTGTGGTCTTGCCTGTCCTAGACTCACTTTGTAGACCAGGCTGGCCTTGAACTCACAGCAGTCTGCCTGCCTCTGCCTCCAGAGTGCTGAGATTAAAGGTGAGTGCCACCACACCCAGCAGCTCTATTTTATAAGATACTTTCTTACGGAAAACTCTCAGAAATGCAACATCGACATTACAAGATGATTGATCTAACTATATTGGTAATTGCCAATTAATTAATAAGTATACACGTAACTTACATTTGAACACTTGCAACAATTTTCTTCATGGTTATTCCAAACTAGATGTAAACAAAATATCCATGGAAGAATAGATAAACAAACTATAGACAACGGACTCCTACCCAGGAGTAGAAATGAACTATTGAACTTTGAAAAGATATGATTACCCTTTGAATATTTCAACAATAAAAAGATACCATGCCCAAACAATTTGCGATAAAAATATTGCTTACATAGATGAAGTTAACTAGTTGATCTAGTGCTAATTTGAATTAGGCTATCTATAAATGATATTAATTTTAATAATATGCCCAATAACAGTTTACTTGTTTTATTCTTTTTTTATCATATGTTGGTTGTTTCTCAACCAAACCAGGCTCACTCCACCCTGCGTAATTTTATTACGTACAACTTTAATTTTATAATTCAGAGTTCAGTAATGAATAGGTTTTCTACAGCCTATGACATCTGCCAATCTTTCAAGAGAACAGCCAGTTTAATGTTCTCTGTGCTTTAGAGAGGATGCTATGGATGTGCAGCTTATGGCTGAATTATCAATGGTCACTTTCTACACCTTGAGCAGCCTTGCATTTCTACACTCATTACTGTTCATTATAAAGAGAAGGTTTTCAGACCAAGGTTGAGAGTGGCATTTATGTATGTTATAAACATAAATATTTAGAAGGCAGCTTAGCTTGAAGTCATTTGGCTAAACAATCATAGTAAGTTCAGTCTTCAATCAGTAGTTATGACTGGATTTGTAGCATCAGGCATGAATTCCATACTGTGGCCTCACATCCAATCAGAGGGCAGTTTGTTACCCTCTTAGCAGTTGTGCCACTATTGTATTGGTGGGCACATATTGCTTGGAAAGTTGGTATTGTCATTTTTTAATTTTAATTTTATCAATTTATTCAGATTACAACTCAATTGTTATCCCATCACTTGTATCCTCCCATTCCTCCCTCTCTCCCACTTTCACCCTATTCCTCTCCCCTAGGTCTATGATATGGTCACAGGCTATCAAGTTTCATCTTTGTAGCCTGATTATTTATTTTTAATGATATTTTTACTTATTATGTATACAGTGTCTATTATGTATACAGGCCAGAAAAGGGCACCAGATCACATTATAGAGGGTTGTGAGCCACCATGTGGTTGCTGGAAATTGAACTCAGGGCCTTTGGAAGAGCAGACAATGTTCTTAACCTCTGAGCCCTCTCTCCAGGCCCAGTATTGTCATTTATAAAGTTCACAGATTGCCAAGGCCATTGGTAGCTTTGTTTCTACAGGCAGCATGTGTAGTAACATTGGGCACCATGCATACTTACTACCAAAAGGAAACTTCCAGATCAGTTCTAACTTGATTTCTGTATATATGTTGAAACCAAGGAATAAGAAGTCTATGGAAATTGGGTCTTATCAACTAGTTTTTGTAGGTAATGAAGAATGACAAAGGTTTGTACTGTTCTGGAGGCCTAGGGGCCTACCTGACTGACCAATAACTTTTGGAACTTTTGTTTAATAGACTATTGTTTTGAGGAGTAGTATTATATAATCCTGCTAATCTCCCTTCAACTGTTGCTTTTGGAGAAAAATTGTGTTTGTGAAGTAGAGATGACTCTGCTCTTAAGAACATATTCTGCTCTTCCAGAGTACCTGAGTTCTTTTCCTAGCACCTGGATCAGGTAGCTCTCAAACACCAGTGTGTCCCATCCCCTTGTCCACGTATCTTCACTTGCAAATGTTCATTGCAAAAAGTCAATGGTCTGGTTGAGACTTCTGGCTTTTGTGACACCATCAATATTGGATCCTTGGTGTGCCTCCTAGTGGATGTCTTGCTGTTGCCCTGTGTTGATCCTGCAGCTCTGGATCAGCAGGACTGGCCCTTTCATGCATTCCAATTGATTGCAGATGATGTAAATTTTGGACTGGGACAACTCAAAGCCCTGGATCTGAGCCTAAGTGGTAGCTGAGGTGGTCAGCACATTGGCATTCCCTGATCTGTACCACCAAAACAAGCTCTCCAACACTGCTCCAGCTAGGCCTCCCAATGCCACCACCATCAGGAGACAAAGTTAACTCTCCTGCTGTCATGCATGGGGCTGGTTCTCCTGTACCCACAACTTCAGAGCCAGCTCCACTGTGCTACCTAGTCAAGGTATGAGGCACATTCTCTCTAGTGCTGCACACTGCAAGGGGCTGGGCCAGCTCTCCTGCTCTTACACCCTTAGGGCTGGCTCACTCTTGCCTTCACCATCAGAACCAGCTCCACTGTGATGCCCAGGTGAGGTGCTACAGCCAGTAAAAGGACAGAGTTAGCTCTTCTTCTCTCATGTTGTCTGTGCTGGCTCTCCTAACTACCACAGGTAGCTAGCGAGGAGGGAGGGAGGGAGGGCATCACACCTACACCTACTCCACCTCACAGCAGATGAGTGGCAAGGCTAGCTCTTCTGTGCTTTCACCCTCTAGGCCTGCTCAAAGGTGGCCCCTCCACTAGGGCCAGCTCTACTGTGTTGTCCAAGAGACTGCTTCAGGTGACAAGGGAAGAGGGGAGGAGGAGTGGCAGGGGCAGCTCTCCCTCACTCACACTCTAGTGCAGGCTCACCCACAACCCTGACACCGGGACCAACTCTACTATGCTGTCCAGGAAAGGTTCAGAACCTGCTCTTTGAAGGGCTAAAGCAGATGAGGGGCAGGGTTATCCCTCCTGAGCTCCTGACCCTGTTGGACAGTTTTCCCAACTGCTGGAGGTGGCATGGGATTAGGGTGGGGAGAAGGAATAATATCACCTCTGCCCCCTGCCACCCCACAGCAGATGAGTGACCTGTTCAGCTCTCCCACACCCTTGCCACCAAGGCCAGTTCCACTGTACTGCCTGGATGAGGAGCAGGGCCTGGTTAAGAGGTAGGGCTAACTCTTCAGAGAGCTGCAGCAAGTAAGGGGCAGGGCCAGTTCTGCACAGCTCCTGTGCATCCATGTGGTCCTCCTCAGCTGCCCTCACCATAGAAGTCCCCCATATTGTCTAGTGATAATACTAGCCACAATCCCTGCTGCTACATAGCTATGGGCCCAGGCATGGCTCTCAGTGGTGGCTCTGCTAAGACTTCACCATGGCCCCTGGTGTTGGGGCTGCCTATTCAAAACAAGCTACTCCTCTCTACCCTGTATTCTCTAGTTCCATTTCTCTTCATAATACTCATCTGTTCCACTTCTCTTCCTCTCTCATCTATCTACATACTCCCACATTTTGGTAGCTCCTGTTACAGTCTAGTCACATGGCTGGTAGGAACCTGAGTGACATCATTTGTCTGCGCTGCATGACATGACAGCAAGTAGGTGTCTATGGCCTACTTATGGGGCAGGTCTGTGGGTGGATGGCATCTGAAATCTCTCTCTGTCTCTCTCCTTCCATGCTGTGCTACATGGTAGTAGGTGGCGCTCTGAGTGTCTATGACTAGCCTGTGCTGTGGGGCAGAGGGCAGATCTATGAGAGTCTTTCCCTGCCCACACTGAGTGGAACACAGGCCTCCATCTATCTTTCTCTTCCTGTGCTGTGCTGCCTAGATTTGATTTGATTTGATTTTTATATGCCCTAGGCATAAAACAGCTTTGGCCACCACAATATGCATCAAGCTAGGATGAACAAAGGATTGCCATCTGCTCTGCCCCGACTGATATAAGAACACGACCAAGAAGGTGTCTCTTTGCCCATTGCCATGGGGACAAAAATACTTTTTTTCAAGAAAACAATAATTGGTTTTTTTTATTGAGTGACAAAATAGTAGGCTTGCATATATGGTTTTTCCACATTTTTTTTTTGGTTAATTCTGCCTCCTTTTTTAAATCCTCCAATGATTTATCCTCCATATGTGATTTTAATCTCTGCCTTTAGTATTCTCCTTATCTGTTTTTTAATCATCTATGTTTTGATGTACCCTGCTTAAAGCAGCTCCCACTATTTCATTTCTTCATGCTGTAAGAACTACAGCACACAAATATAGATATTTGAAGGTAGGATCCACACATGAGAGAAGGCATGACCTTTAACTTTCTGAACCTTTGTCACCTCACTAAGTCCAAATTTTTTAAGTTTCATTTATTTACCTGAAATTTTCATAATTTTATTTTACTTTACAACTGAATAAAATTATGTATTTATTGCCCACATTTTCAACATCTATTATCAGTTGATGGACATTTGGACTGATTCCATTGTCTGGTTGTGAATAGAGCAGCAATGGACATGGTGGAGCAAATCTCTCTATATTAGGATATGCAGTCATATGGATATATATCCAGGAGTGTTAGAGCTGGGTCCTAGCATGGATCTGTCTCTAGAATTTTGAAGAACCTTCACACTGATTTCCATTTTAGCTGTCCCAGTTTACCTTACCATTGGCAGTGAATAAAGGCTCATCTTTCCTCATGTTCTCCGTGATGTCTACCATCCTTTGGCCATGATGAAGCCATTCTGGATTGGGATAAAGTATAATCTAACAGTAGTTTTAATTTTCATTTCCTCAGGGGCTAAGGATGCTGGGCACTTTTAAAAGTGATTTTTGGCCAGTGTATATATTTTTCCTTTTGTGAGTGTCTAAGAAAAAAAATCTATGGTCTATTTTTGTTGCATTGTTTCCTTGGATTTTTTTTTTAGTTCTTTGGGTATTCTAGACATCAATTCTGTGCAAGATGTATAGCTGGCAAAGGTTTCCTTCCATTCTCCTTTATGATAGTCTATTTGTTCTACCAGGGTCTTATTCAGAAACTCCTTGCCTGTGGCTATATGTTGAAACATACTCTCTTCCTGTTCTTATAATTTTCAAAGTATCCAGCCTTGTATTATGCCTTTGATCCACTTAGAGTTGAGTTTTGTTCCAGATGAGACATAGGATTTAGTTTCATCCTGTTAGGTATGGCTTTCTAGTTTGACCATCACCATTTGTTTAAAATGCCATCTTTTTTCAAGTGTACACTTTTTAGTATATTTATAAAATGTCAGGTATCTGTAGATACAAGAACTTATGTCTTGGTTTTCTTCTCTATTTCATTGTCCTAAATATCTATTTCTATGACAATACCATGCTGTTTTATTACTATGTCTTTATAGTATAACTTAGAATCCAGAATGGTAATGATTCCTACAATAAAGGGACTAAATTTCAAATGAAGTTCTTGGTTTCACTAAGGAGGAATATGGCCCACAATGTTACAGTCCACAGGATTGTGATAGATTTAAATAACACTTAGAAGATGAAACAAAAGCAAAACGCTCCCCTTGGCCACCTCAGTCTTCCTGGCCTCTCAACCACCTGTTCCACTTGAACCACTTCCAGGTCAGCTAGAGGTGGCACTACTGAAAAGAAGTTTGGGGACAGTCTTTCTGAACAAATAACAACTGAGTCCTCTTTGGCATCCTTTCTCCAGTGAAATTTGAATTCTACTTGGCTCAGAGTATGCACATTTCAACACCTCTCTGACTTTCTCTTTGCAATGAAATCCTTGTAAATACAGCATGCATCACTTTCAAGGGAACAATGTTTTTAATTCAATGAAAACTGAAGATGATTATTGTTCATCACTCAAGTGGTAGCTGCAGTCTAGGACCTCATTATATTTGAGACAGCAGGATTTTTTTCACTGGTTAATCATTTCCAAATGTATACTCACCAATTGTGGGTTCTATTCCTATGAGGCAGCAAAGCTGTCAATGTGGACCACTGGCTGAAAAGCTCTATTTTAATGTGTATGAAGGTGCTGTGAACAAACCTTCATTATCATTCTAATTCTGCAGAAGAGAAAAGGAAATATAATTGGGAGAGCTAAACCAAACCAATAGCAGAGTTCAGGATGCAACCTAAACAGTCTTACGCCATTGTTTTTCATGTAGACAAGTGGAGGTGAGTTTCAAATATTTTATATTTTTGTAGAATAAGCAACAACAACCTGGAATGGATGCTAGAAGCAGAGACCTAACAGACACCGCCATGTAGGGCAGTACACAACTACTGTAGCTGGAGAAGAAATGGTTGCACTATGAATGCACTAGCACAGAAAACAAAAAAACAGACACAAAACAGACAGCCCAGATTTGTGTGGTGTGAGGGCAGCAGTCAGTGTCTAGTAATCTAGACAGAAACTTCTCAGTATTTTAACAATACAGCCAGTGATACAGAGTGAATATCAGCCTTGTTACACATGTGCCCCAAATTAACTTACCAACCCTCATTTTATTAAGAACCTAGCAGCAAAGGGGGGGACATCAGCTACACCCAGGCAATGTCTTTTAGCCTTAACCACATCCCCACTGCTCTATGTTCACTTGCAGTGACAAAGTCGTTGCTGTCGTTAAGTTGAAAGCTGCCTGATTAGAAGTGAAGAAGACAGTATGTCAGGCTCTACATTAGTCCCCAGGTCATCTGTTAAGAATGCAAAGAAGGCTATATTATGCAAGCCTTACTCAGAAAGTTCCAAAATCTTTTAGAAATATTTCAACTCTGATAAAATCACAATGTATTAAGAGACACGTTCAAGTATGAGTCACAGCAGCACAAAAGATATTTAGCCTTATAGAAAAGCATGGCCTTTGAAGAGTCTCCACTCTTTGGCACAGATCAATGTAGAAAAAGGTACATTCATTTACTGAGAGGAGAATAGCTCCTGAGTAGCAAACCAGGTTTTATGTAAGTTACTTTTCAAGTTAGCTAAGATTTTGTCAATCATCTGAAGGATTTTAGCTCAGGGATAAATTCGAAGCTGTTATTTTTCTGTTGAAGCCGGCAATAGGGAAATGTGTGCTGAGGGGAGGGACAGAGGGACAGGAAAATTGAGCTGACTTAATAGAAATCTAACAGTTGCTGTCGCATTGAATAATTACTTTTCTCAGATCCCTTTGAAGATGAAAGGTTTTTGTATTAACAATTTTTATTATGAGACTGTAATGAAAGAAAAAATCCTTCCTCTATCTGAGCATTTCTTGTTGTAAAATACACAAGTGATCTATTGCCTATTTTATTACCATAGTTTCTGTTCCAATGAGCTTTAGTATGAAGAACATACACAAACCATGAAGAATACTTTGAGACTGGCTATGAAAATATCTTTCTTTTTTAAAATTTTTTTATTAATTTATTCTTGTTACATCTCTATGGTTATCCCATCCCTTGTATCCTCCCATTCTTCCCTCCCTCCCATTTTCCCCTTATTCCCCTCCCCTATGACTGTTCCTGAGGGGGATTACCTCCTCCTGTATATGCTCATAGGGTATCAAGTCTCTTCTTGGTAACCTGCTATCCTTCCTCTGAGTGCCACCAGGTCTCCCTCTCCAGGGGACATGGTCAAATATGAGGCACCAGAGTGAGTGTGGAAGTCATACCCCACTCTCCACTCTACTGTGGAGAATGTTCTGCCCATTGGCTAGATCTGGGTAGGGGTTTAAGGTGGTGCTGACAGGCGTTAAGGAAGGTTGTCCCACAAGACAAAGGCTGTGTTGTGTTGTGTATGTTTAGCGATAGCAACTGTGCAGACGAGTCACCAAAAGCATTTCTTGGGCTATTAGGTGACTCACTCAATTTCTTTCCCTAGTATACCTTCATGTTGCTAAAATGTTTGAAAAGCACCCTGGAGATTCTAATAAGTTGAAGTGAGCATTAAAAAGCAGAAGGCTGGGCGGGATATTTATCTCCTGAGGAAGGTGTGTCCTTCCTATAAACTAGGCATTTTATGGCAGGTACTCCAGCGGGGCTGGAATCTGCCGTAACATACGTTGACCAGATCTACTTTGTATTCAGGGAAGTCAAACGGATTCTCTAAGTGGCAAGAAGCTAAGTACACCCACATAATGTCTGAGTCTATTCAGTTCTTCAGTGCACAGTAAGCCTTTCCAGATTTAGCCAGGGAAGCTGGCTGTTTGCCAGAGTGCAGCCGCCGTTCTGCTGTGCAGTCAGCTGGGTATCCCCCGGTGACTGCAGAATTTTATGCCCACTCCTTATTTACAGTTTTTCTTAGGACTGCTTTGAAGTGTGACCAGTCATGTTGCAGCAAGCCGAAAAGTTCTTCCCACATGAGCTCTTTATTTCATTTTTATTACAGCCCAAGCATTCTCAAAAGAGAAGTATTTGTCAACAATGATTAATATGAATTCTGCATGATGAGTTCCTTAAAATACCTTATAAAGAATTTAATTCTCTTTGAGTGAGGTAAACTTTAACACACCATAGGCCTTTCTCTGCTCTTAGTCAGGAAATAGTCTTTAAGAAATTTTCCTATTTATTAATAATTAAAAAAATCATAAACCATACGGTAGTTCCATAACATGTAATTCTTGTATATATAAAGCCTGTGTCATTTACTAATTAGAGATCTTAGCAACGATCTTGATACTGATGAAGGAAATAATCTATTGCAGTAAAGGTCACCTTTTGGGGAAAGAAAATGTCTGTCAAGGCGTCCCCACAAACCTTACATAAATAGTTATCTTCCTTGTAGCTGCCATTTTGAAAAAAAAATTGCAAAACTCAGTGGAGGATAGTCTGAGTTTCTGTGATTTGTATTCCCTTATGGTCAAAATCTACCAGAACTGTGTGGAAGCAGGTCAAAAACCATCCAGGATTCTGAATCTTCTTAGTTTCCAAAGACCCCTTAGAGAGATGGCTATCTGAAGTCACAGGGTTCAGCCTTTCAGGAAGCTGACTTAGCTACAGAAAGCTTGTAGTGAGGAAGGGAAGCATGCCCAGCCCACAGAGCTCAGGTACGAAAGCTTATTGCAAACTTGTAATGTGTGTGGCTCTCTCGCTTCAAATATCTTCTGCACTGCACTCATCCCCTCCTTTTGTGTCTATTGCCAAACTAATATCTAAGTCTGTAATAATAGTGATCAGTATTAGAAATGGGAAGGCTGTTTGAAAGGTAGGTGTGGTGCTTTGAGTTACATAGCTGACCCTCGTGGCTATTAGGACTCACCGTTTTAATGGGCGTGGGCTTATGGCACCAAAGAGTGTCTGTGTGGATGTCTTCTCTTCCTTCCCTAAAATTTAATCTTTACTCTTGGATGTCACAGTTCAGAGTTCACAGTTTACTCTGATAAGTGAAATCTAGTAGTGGTGACTATGAGCCACTAGCACCAGGGTTGGTGGCATATTAAGCAATAAGGGTTGTAGCCTGCAATGACCAGTACCTTAGGCACTGTCACCTGACCCAGAGATGGGCTTAATGCAGAAGGAAAATAGGAGGGACCCACGTGGTCTGCTCACATCAGACTGCAGCACAAGTGACAGAAAACATCCTCCCATCCACACCACGTCTGAGCATGAGGAAGCACTGTCAACGTCAAACCAGCAATGACTTAAAATTCCTCTTGTCAAATCAATTTTTTACAGCCGACTGACCATGTATTGACCAATTTTGATAGCAGGCAGAGAGTTTGGGAGCAGGGCTTCAAGTACACAAGTGATCTTTAAATGACTTCCAATATCAAAGTGCAGCATATCCCCCCCACACACACCATGACTGCACCACCACATCCATATACATGCACACGCCCTATCAACTTCCACTGACATTTCTTCATTACCATGAAAAGGCTCACAGAGTCTTGGGATTCAGCTAAAACATCATTCCTCTTTTATACTCAGGCCTTCACTGATACCCCTACAAATGGTTTTCAGGATTTTAGGTCCCAACTGGAGGTAGGCTTCAGAGTCTGAATTGTAGACATAGTGGCTTCTAAGCTTGTGAATTCCACTGCTCTTTCCATTGTCTCTCTCCTAGAGTGTCCCAACCATAAGAGCTAAAATGGTAAGTGACCTAAGTGGGTGGTCATAAAGCTCATGAATTTATTTAATCTGAAGTGATGTGGACTCAGCTACATGGTAGGAAAAGATTGTCAGAGGTACAGACTCTCACACACTCTGTGAGTCTTCTCCCTGCTCCCTCCATCTCCCCCTCTTTGCCTGTCTCTCTGTCTTTCTCCTTATACTCCAAGCATTTCCTCTGCAGATCTTCTTGAATGTTAAAGCTACAGAGTCCCCTGCAATGATGAAATCATTCAGTACATTCAGTATGGAATTTTCTTTTGTAAATGAATTTTCGGAATGAATTTCACGAAAGGTCCTGTTGTTCCTCTCTAATGTTTCAGGAGTATGTAGAGAAAATACACCCAGCTGTTACCCTTGATGCCTTACTGCTCTGACACCAAGGACAGCAGCATCTGCGTTCTGTTCTTACTTCCTTTTTAATTCTTTACTACGTGGTGTTTGAACAGGATGGTATTGACAATGTCTTCGTGCATAAAAATAAAAACATAGGGTTATGCTATTACCAGGCATGCCAAGACCCATGGCCACAGTTTTCCCCATAAAAAACAACATGTGTTAGGAAAGAAAGGTTCTTAAAACATAGCAACACTAATCTGAGAAATTCAAGTGGAAAATAGAGATGAAGCTTCAGATTCAGCATCTGAGCACACTTGGGCATGGGGGCGACATGTTACTGATAATATTTGTATATTTACTTCTCCTGACATGGCAGGGTACATCGGAATGCTGTGACATCAGAGGATAATCATCCTGTACCAATGTCAGTGTTTATACAAAAAACCATTTTCTCCCTTCTTGGATGAATTAATATCCTGTAAAAAAGATGGAGACTTTAAAGCTAGCACAGAGTCCTGTAAATACACTTATTGAAAACAAGCTTTCCAGAAAAATCACTCAGCTACATTTAAATAACAACATTTTACCCCACATAAGCAAATTCATTTTAGGCTTATTTTTTATGTTATTTTCATTTCAGCCTTCATTTGACTTAAGTAAAATTTCCTTTGCAATCATTAGCCCATGATGCTGAATGCAGCCTTCAGGCATTATCAGAGGAAAAAATAAATAAAATGACAAAGCTGCTTTGTTTGGAAAAGCAGATTCTACATGTACATTGTATTTTTCTCTTTGGTAAATATTTTGTAATTCTTTTAAAAGCATAGCCTTATCCTTTGGCACATAGAGGATATAGCTAAGTCTAACCCTACTTGGGTGTTCTAGAACTCAAACACTATCATTCAGGACCAAGAGCTACTTTTCTGAACCCAAGGATCTCTGCAAGCAAATATACCATACGCCTAGTTTCACCATCCTCACCCATGCCTCTGATCTCACCAGTTTACCTGTCACAAAGTGCTCACACTCTCTTTCCACTTCCACGCTGCTCCCATCATCCTAGGCAATGCTCGGCTGGCTGGTCTTTCCACGTCCATCCCCTCCATATGCAGCTGTTTCATGTTTACTCTCATGTAAAAATGCTACATTTGATTTATTGTCTATGAATATGACCATTCTCTTCAATTCCTCTGACTAATATTGATCTCCACTCAGCACAGCACACTATCCTATGCTTTCTAAGACAGCATGTTTGCTTTGAAATTATTTATTAGGTACATAGCTTTCTCAAGTATATAATTCACTGGTGGCAAAGGTGATATACTATTTCCCTCTTTCATAAAATAGTTTTCTCGGATATGTGTGACTCATGAAATACTGAACTTCCCATACTCCTCTTCTAGATGCCTCGTGGTTGCCTAAGCTCCCATACACACCTGATTGCTGAAGTGTAAACAAACTCAGCTTGGTTTGGAGGGAATATTAATTACATATGGTATCTTCCTTGATATTTTTTTGACCACTCATAAACTCAGAAGCAACTTGTGTTTCTGAGTCACATTTTGAATGTGTAAGAAGATGGAGTTGAGAGTACCACCACGTAATTCCTGGTTACAGGAAAGGTGCCCAGTTCTGCCAGGATTGAGTCTTCAGAGGCCATTGAAAGCCCAGCTGATGTAACTGTGAAATATCTGTGTAAAGGCCAGTGGGCTCTAAGTAGTCATTCTGTGGAAGGTCTGTCTCTGTTTTATTTGGAAATACGTGGCACAGAAATTTTTCAAAGTAAAAGTATAGGAATGCTTTCTGTGTGCTATATGCCAATTTGGCCAAAGTTCAACATAGATATGGAAGGCTTATACCAGCCTGAATTTTTCACAAGAGACTAGTACAATAATTCACAAAAAGAATAAAGTGAATGCCTGTGCTGCATTATAATCTAAAATGTCTCATCAGGTCTGCTCCCACCTCAAAATGTTACCTCATTATAGTACATCTTAAGAATTATAGATTTTTCTCTCTCCTTTTGTCAAAACCACAAATAGGGGCTTGGAGAGGTGCCTCCGTGGTTGAGTGCACTGACTGCTCTGGAAAAGGACCTAAATTCAGTTCTCAGTGTGCACATTATGGCTCAAAACCATCCCTAATTCTGATGCTTTGTCTGACCTCCATGGGCACTAGGCATGCACATGATGCACAGACATATTTCAGGCAAAACACTAATACACATAAAATTTAAAAAGTAGCATTTTTTTACAAATGTAAAAGATAAAATCATAAAGCACATGTCAATCTGAGAAGCTGGTAATTATTTTGTGATTGTGTGTGTGTGTGTGTGTGTGTGTGTGTGTGTGTGTGTGTGTGTGT
>OU015744.1:103124823-103190763 GCA_907169655.1 Acomys percivali
TGTGTGTGTGTGTGTGTGTGTGTGTGTGTGTGTGTGTGTGTGTGTGTCAGTGTATGTAAAGGCAAGTGTCCTCAATGGCCAGAAAAGGTCATCAACTTTCTTGAAGCAAGAGTTATGGACAGTTATAAGCTACCCGATATGGGTGGTGGCTCAAATAAAAATTGTTCCAGATAATATAGTAACAAGTGCTCTTAGCTGCTGAACCATCTCTCCAGCACTGGTTCTGTTTTTTCTTTTTTGTTTTTGTTTCTATGCTTTGTTTGGTTTGGTTTTGAGACAGAGTTGGATATAGCTCAGCTAGCCTCAGGTTTGCTATGTACTCCAGAAGGATGCTGATCTCCTGCCTCCACCTTCTAAATGCTGGAATACAGGTGTTTCCCACAATTTAAAGCTCTCAAAAGGGATAATCACAGTTCTCATCCAAGTAAGAATCCAGTACTAAATGGAATAACAATTCTTCAGTGGAAAGAGCTAGCTAATGATAGCTTTGTTTTATTGGATCATCAGCATAAGTCTGATACTCTATATGTGATTTTGTTCAGTTTTACCACCAAGGAAAATAAGTGTAATTATCTCCAGTTTGTTCTTTGGGAAACTGAGGCACACAGAGTAAAAAGGAAAAGTAGAAGATAAATGTGGGCTCGTGTATTTCTGACTCAAGAGGTTTGCAATTATATTTTTTCTGCCTCCTTGTGATAATTAAAATGCATCAAGGTACTAAAGATCACTTTTAAGCTAAAATAAACCTGCTACTGTTACTTAATGCTCTTTAATTTACATGGATTTAAAATAGAGATATATTCATAAATTACTTAGAAAAAATAACTCACGGTGCTGTATCAGAGTAGGGACAATTACTTTACTTTTCTATCATCAGCTCCCCAAAATCCAAGTCCATGTTTGTGCCTCTTCTACCTCTAACCAGTGGCACAGTGTAGTTTCCTACTCCCTTCTGTTCATCTCTTTTTTTTTACATTTTTATTCTTTATTAATTTATTCATATTACATCTCAGTTGTTAGCCCATCCCTTGAATCCTCCCATTCCTCCCTCCCTCCTGCTTCCCCCCTACTCCCCTCCCCTATGTCTGTGACTGAGGGGGAACTCCTCCCCCTGTATATGCTCATAGGGTATCAAGTCTCTTCTTGGTGACCTATTATCCTTCCTCTGAGTGCCATCAGGCGTCCCCATCCAAGGGACATGGTCAACTATGGGGCACCAGAGTTTGTGTGAAAGTCAGATCTCCTACTTCACTTAACGGTGGAGAATGTCCTGTCCATCGGCTAGTCTGGGTAGGGGTTCGAAGTTTACTGCTTATATTTTCCTTGGCTGGTGCCATAGTTTGAGGAGAAAGCCTGGGCCCAGACCCGCCTGTAGTTTTCCAGGACCCACTGGATCCTTCAATTTCCTCATTCTCCCAGGCTTCTCACACCTAAAGTGTCAATAGGATATCCTCCCCTGTGACCCACTTTCCTGGTAGTTAAAGTTTTTCATAGGGATGTAACCCTTGGACTAGTGTCTCGATATAAGTGAGTATATACCATTTAACTCTTTTTGCTTCTGTGTGAACTCACTCATTATGATAGTTTCTAGTTCAATCCATTTGTCCACAAATTTCAGAAATTCCTTGTTTTTAATAGCTGAGTAGTATTCCATAGTGTAGATGTACCACAGTTTCTTTATCCATTCTTCTACTGAGGGACACATAGGCTGTTTCCATGTTCTGGCTATTATGAATAAGGCAGCTATGAACATGGTTGAGCATATGTCCCTGTTGTGTGGTAGTGCATCTTCTGGGTATATTCCAAGGAGTGGAATAGCTGGGTCTTGAGGAAGCCCTATTCCCATTTTTCTGAGAAAGCGCCAGATAGATTTCCAAAGTGGTTGTACTAGTTTGCATTCCCACCAGCAATGAAGGAGTGTTCCTCTTTCTCCACATCCTCGCCAGCATGTGGTGTCAGCTGAGTTATTGATCTTAGCCATTCTGATGGGTGTAAGATGGAATATCAGTGTTCCTCTGGAGGAATCTCCATACCTGATCTCAAGTTGTACTATAGAGCAACAGTAATTAAAACAGCATGGTACTGGCACAGCAATAGGCTAGTGGATCAATGGAATAGAAATGAAGACCCAGAGATGAATCCACACACATTTGGTCACTTGATTTTTGACAAAGAAGCCAAAACCATTCAATGGAAAAACGACAGCATCTTCAACAAATGGTGCTGGTCTAACTGGATGTCTACATGTAGAAAAATGTGATTAGACCCCTATTTGTCACCATGCACAAAACTCAAGTCCAAGTGGATTAAAGACCTCAACCTAAAACCAGAGACATTAATCCAGTTAGAGGAAAAAGTGGGGAAGAGTCTAGAACACATAGGCACAGGAGACAACAGACAGGACAACAGGTCCTGAACAGTACACCAACAGCCCAGGCCTTAACGTCAACAATTAATAAATGGGACCTCATGAGGCTGAGAAGCTTCTGTAAGGCTAGAGACACGGTCAAGAGAACAAAGTGACAGCCTAAAGACTGGGAAAAGATCTTCACCAACCCTACATCTGACAAAGGTCTAATATCCAAAATACATAAAGACCTCAAGAAATTAAACACCACCAAACCAAATAACCCAATAGAGAAATGGGGCTCAGAACTAAACAGAATTCTCAACAGAGGAATATCAAATGGCTGAGAAACAGTTAAAGAAATGCTCGACCTCCTTAGTCATCAGAGAAATGCCTTCTGTTCATCTCTGACAAAACCTTCATGGCTTTAAAATCCACTTCTCAGGGTTTGGGGAAGACTCCTTAGTTCAAGTGTTGCAAGTTTTCGAGCCCAGAATCCAGATAAATGCCATGTGGGTGTAGTGGCTGCTTATATTTCCAGCTGTAGAAGATGGAGACAGAGGGTTTTCCAGAATAAGCTGGCTGGTGAGATTAGCTGTAGATGTGAGCTCTGAGTTTCTTTCAGACCATGTCTCAGTAGATAGCATAGAAGAAGAGATGGCTGAGGAAGGTTTACAACACCAACATCAGGATTCAATGCTCAATTTAACATGTGTGTGCTTATACCAGTACAGGTACCAGCACTCATACACATACAAACAGAGAGAGGAGAGACGGCGGGGGGTGGGGGGAGAGAAGGGAAGATGGGGAGAGGAAAAGAAGGAGAGAGGGGAAGAGAGGGAGAGAGAGAGGGAGGGAGAGAAAGAGAAACACACTATTTACACACACATGCATGAAAATAAAGAAAAAATAAAAATGCATCCACTGATTAGAAGTTATATTTGTACAAGTTTCTAGAGATAGAGTACTATTTGTAAATCCAGTCCATAACCTTTATTTCCAATTATGCAGAACGGCCCTCTGAAGAGTGTTCATATGCATCTACTGTGTGCAGCGATACCTCCAAAAGCTGCTTCATTCTAGGCATGGCTTGCCGTCTGTCTGACTTTCTCTGGTACTGATTAATGTCATATTTTCTGCTGTGTGTGAGTCTGCATTCTGGACCTCCTGGGGTCTCTTATGAAGCACAGACTCGTGAAGCACAGTCTCATCAAGAGATTAAAAATGGACAATCTGGGTAGGGGTTCGAAGTTTACTGCATGTATTGTCCTTGGCTGGTGCCATAGTATGAGCAGGACCCTTGGGCCCAGATCAGTCCATCATAATGTTCTTCTTGTAGGTTTCTAGGACCTTCTGGATCCTTCTATTTTCCCATTCTCCAATGCTTCTCTCACCTAGAGTCCCAATAGGATGTCCTCCCCTCTGTCCCAGTTTCCTGATAAGTGAAGACATTCATTGGACATGCCCCTTGGGATAGTGTCCAGATATAAGTGAGTATATAGATCTACCCAATGGACAGGACATTCTTCACAGTTGAGTGGAGAGTGGGGTCTGACTTTCACATGAACTGTGGTGCCCCATATTTGACCATGTCCCCTGGATAGGGAGGCCTGGTGGCACTCAGAAGAAGGACAGCAGGTTACCAAGAAGAGACTTGATACCCTATGAGCATATACAGGGGGAGGAAATCCCCCTCAGTCACAATCATAGGGGAAGGGAGTAAGGGGAAAATGGGAGGGAGGGAGGGAGGAATGGGAGAATTCAAGGGATGGGATAACAATTGAGATGTAATATGAGTAAATCAATAAAATATATTTAAAAAATGGACAATCATCATAGTTTCTCATGAATAGGCTAATGACTACCCATGTTTTAGACAACATAATATTTAAATAAATTCATATTCAATATGAATGTGTCTCATGTTATGTGGAGTTATGGAATTATGAGGCCAGGAAGTATTCTTTCTCACACACATTCTACAGTACGGATTTTCTTTTTTTTTCTTTATGAAGTCACATTTATTAATTGTTGATCTTAGAGCCTGAGCTGTTGGCATTGTGACAGGGAGTTGTCTCCTGTGCCAATGATCTCAAGACTCTTACCCACTTTTTCTCTTTATAATTTTTTTCTTTTTTTAAATTAATTTATTCTTGTTACATCTCAATTTTTATCCCATCCTTTGTATCCTCCCATTCTTCCCTCCCTCCCATTTTCCCCTTACTCCCCTCCCCTATGACTGTGACTGAGGGGGACCTCCTCCCCCTGTATATGCTCATAGGGTATCAAGTCTCTTCTTGGTAGCCTGCTATCCTTCCTCTGAGTGCCACCAGGTCTCCCCATCCAGAGGATGTGGTCAAATATGAGGCACCAGAATTAGTGTGAAAGTCATACCCCACTCTCCACTCAACTGTGGAGAATGTCCTGTCCATTGGCTAGATCTGGGTAGGGGTTTGAAGTTTATGGCCTGTATTGTCCTTGGCTGGTGCCATAGTTTGAGTGGGACCCCTGGGCCCAAACCTGCCTAACATAATGTTCTTCTTCTAGGTTTCTAGAACCCTCTGGATCCTTCTACTTTGCTATTCTCCCATGCTTCTCTCATCTAGAATCCCAATAGGATGTTTTCTACCACCTACTTTAATGTCACGCTTTAGGTTTTCTAGCCCAGGAATACGTGTTTATTCTCACTCTCACTCATATAAAGTAATATCTATGATATTAAAAGTATTTTAGCATGTTCCATATAACACTAATCTTTAATACATTTTTAGTTTTTACAAATTATCCACAATATTTTTAATAACTTTAGAATTTTGCGGGTCTTAAAATAGACCATTGTTAATCATCCAAACAAAACCATGGAAACAGAGATGGATTAGGATTGATTTGATTTCTCACCTATCTTCCCACCTCCCCTTTGGCTAATAAAATGATTTAATAAATAGTTTCATAAGTTATTTAATAACTTCTTACTTATGGATTCTAATGCATATTAGTTCATTTTCTGTTGCTAAGCAAGGCAACTTATAAAAGAAAGAGTTTATTTTCATCTGACCTTAAGATAGCAGAGAGATAAGAGCATCACAGTAGGAAAGCGTGACAACAGACACAGAGGGAAGCAGGATGCTGAGAGCTCATGTCTTTTACCATAAGCACAAAACAGAGAGAACACATTGGGATAGGTACAAGGCTTTGAATCTTACAACTCACCCACAGTGCTCTACTTCCTCCAGGGACTTATTTCTCAGAGGCTGCAACACCCAAACCTCCCACAAAGAGCTCTGACAACTGGCAACTAAGCAAGTGTTCAACTGTCCGAGACTATGGGAGGCCTTTCTCAATCAAATCACCATATAGTGGCTAATCCATCGCTACTCTGGGAACCATAACTGTTGAGGTGAAAAAGAAAAATACATTTTTTTTAGTTTGTTTATTTATTTATTTTAATTTTTTAAATTAATTTATTCATATTACATCTCAATGGTTATCCCATCCCTTGTATCCTCCCATTCCTCCCTCCCTCCCATTTTCCCCTTACTCCCCTCGCCTATGACTGTGACTGAGGGGGACTTCCTCCCCCTTCATATGCTCATAGGGTATCAAGTCTCTTCTTGGTAGTCTGCTATCTAACAATGAACAAAATGAATGCAATTGTTAAGAATTTTAAAATTTTTACTCTAATCCAAATTTTGAGAAATTTGCAAGACTTTAAGCCTTATAAAGTGTATGTCAAAATTCTCTGAAAAAATTAGGAACATTGCAAATGTTTTTCTCAGTATTTATTTGTTCTTTATACTCTGTTTGAGTACATATGTTTGTGTGTATGCATATGTGTATGTGAATGTATGTAACTCTTATGTGTGTGTGTGGGGGGGGGGCTCATGTGTACACACAGACTGATGAAGTGAGCATTTCCTAACATGCAAGTATGTGGTTAGCTTTTTTGTTATGTTTAGTTTGACCTACCTAGCAATCCAATTTCAACATTAGCACAGTTTCTTAGTGACATAACTCTCCTTCAGTGCATAAATATATTTTATGAGAAAGCCAATGCTATATATGGAGCAGAGACCAACAATGTCAAAACAAGAACAAAACCTTTGAAAAGTACGTGAACTTTAAGGGAGTGTTGTAAATAGATAGATATGACTTCATTAGTAAGGCTAGAAGTATTCATTTTTAAGAAATTTAGCTCTCTATAATTCTTTTATTTCTTTCACAAATTGGATAATTAATGTGAGTTAGTCCAAATCCTCTATGGTTACAGTCTCTGTGATTCTTTAATAATGTAACTCTGTGGGCTCGTTTCTCATTTTCCTCCATACCTCATTTAAGGCTTGAAGTCAGTGGGAATTACCCCAGGCAAGATGAATTAGAGGCTATCTGCCTAATCACTTAAGGCAGACTGTCAATTTTTAGAAATTATTAAGTACATCTACACAGTCATAGGAAAATGTGGGTTTTCATAAGAATCCACATTTTTATATTTTTAATATAGATGGGAAAAATTTAAAACTTAAAGGCTCAAAGGATTATAGAATTTCAAAATCATAAGACTTATACATTATTTATTTATTACTCATTTGTTGGAGAATTTTCCTGAGGACTTTATATGCCTAAGGTAGGTAGCCTCTGTGTGAAGTGGCATGAACTTTTGGGCCCTAGCTTTGGGATCAGTTGAATGAAGACTATGAAAAAGATGGAGTTGTGTAGTTCTTGACTGCTGTTTCCACTCAAGTCTGATCTGATAACTATTCAAAAGTTACTTGGTGCATTGGTGTCATAGGCAGGGCTACTGCCCCAGAGCTTTCTTACCTACTCACCCTGCATTCTCTGTACTGTGATGTTCCAAGTTCCTAAACTCAATCATAAACAATTCCTGAGTCCTCAACATATTCTTCATGTCTACAAATTGTCATTTCAGCTGGCAAAACTATATAGGAGCTCTATTAATTAATAGCAAAATATCACATATTATCTCTAACAATTGAGTATTTAAATATGAGGGTGATCTATGTTCAATTCCATACTTAGCTCATTTTTAACAGACAGCATATGCCATCTAGACAAACATATAGCAATGCTTGTCAGGAGTGTTTGAGGTTCACAACCAAATCAAGGTGATTCCAGACCCAGGTAAGCTGGTAATCTGTAAATCAGCACATTGGAACTCTACTTTATACTTGTATTCTGATGACAGTTTTTTATTGACCCAAAGGAACCTTTAATAGTGAAATTATCTTCATTGCACCTTAAGCCATGTGTCACACAACTGGTCTTGATGGTGGTAAGTGGTCCCTTTTTTGAGACTATAGAAAAGATAATCAGGTCTTCCATAGCACAGGCCTAGCAGGTCTTGAGCCACACATCCATCTTTGTCTCATGTGGTACCTAAAAGGGTCACTTTACTGGCATCAGTAAAAGGAGCAAACAGGTAATGGAGACTGAGTGAGCAGCATGCCACATTCTAAGAATGAGTCCTCTTCCTAATATCCTATCGCAGCCAAAGCCCCCAATCTGGAGCCTCCTTTGACAGTAGTGTAGCCTAGCAAAAACAGATTGCCCTCAAAGGCGTACAGCTTCTGCTTAAATCCTAAATCTATTACTTACTTGTGGAGTGTCCTTGGAAGAAAATCCCATGACTTTCTAGGGACATTCATTTCTGCATATGTAAAATCATGGTGTTAGAATGCTCCTCATAGGGCTGTTGTAAAGATTAAAGGATTTAGCTTTTCTAGCTGTTTAAAACAGGCTTTGTTAGCTTTTATTATTAATGTTTTCTGTATTGAATATTTTCTATTGTTCCGGTTACCAAGTCCAGAAATCACGCTGTCATCCTAACACTCTCTCACATCTCAAATTTACCATGCCTTTGCAGTTCCACCTCAACAATATCTTGTAAATGCAGCCCATTCTTTATCCTCTGGCCGGCACACATAGTTCTTACTGCCTGGGTCACCCTGGTGGAGTGTATTATATGCTTCACTCTTCCGTGCTGCTTAGTCTTTGATTTTTTCCTTTCTTTTTTCTTTGTTAGTTCAGCACTCTGTTCTTTTGTTAGATTTCCTTGCATTCTTCCCTGCACTCAGTATTGATAATAAGTGTTATGCCATCAGCAGTAGTTATTATTGGACAGCCAGTGTTCTATTTCTTTGACTTGTTTATTCAACACAACATGATCACAACCTAATTTTTATCATTATCTACTGGCATAAATAATTATAGATAATGCTTAATGGGTATCAATGAATATTATAATTAATAAGTATTATGAATAACAATTAGTACACAAGAGGCAGCAGAAAAAACATTTATGATTCAACACAGCAAAAACTAAAATGAACAATATTTAGTATGTGTATCAATCAGTAAAATATTGAAAGAAAATTGGATTTCCAGTTTCATGAAGAGTCATAAGAAAAACACAAGAAAAGAATACACAAGTTATTCTTTATATATGTTCTCACAGTTGTAGAGCAATTATGAGATAATTTAAAGCCAGAATAGCCAGATGTGAGGGTTAAGGATAATGGGCAGACTGGGAGGCAAACTTAACGCATGTATATGACATATTATGTAGGTTTGGTTAGTCCCGGCGTAGAAAATAACCTTGACAATGGGAAGGACTCAAAACTTAAAACACGGCCTTTGATGTCAAGTAACTTCCAGCCCTTATAATATATTCTCCAAGATGCAATGGAGACCTGTATTTCAATTTTTATTGTTTTACTATTCTGTATGAGGCTACGATGGACCTAAATCAAGAATATTGTGCTTTCTTTTTTCTTAAATTCATTAGGAGTTAGAGTCTAATTATAATGATGCATTATTTTATCCTTATATAAAGTTCAAAATTTTTGTTACTAAGATATGATCAATATGCTGTCTATATTCTATAAAGACATCAGCTAGACTTTCCCTCCCATATTCCTGATCATTCCACCAACGGTAAAATTTCAGAATATTCTAGAATCATAAATACCTGCAATAAATTGATACTAATAAGAATATCAGGGGTCCTGCTCAAACTAAGGCACCAGCCAAGGACAATACAGGCCATAAACTTTAAACCCCTACCCAGATCTAGCCAATGGACAGAACATTCTCCACAGTTGAGTGGAGACTGGGGTCTGACTTTCTCACGTACTCTGGTGCCTCACATTTGACCATGTCCCCTGGAGGGGGAGACCTGGTGGCACTCAGAGGAAGGACAGCAGGTTACCAAGAAGAGACTTGATACCCTATGAGCATATACAGGGGGAGGTAATCCCCCTCAGTCACAGTCATAGGGGAGGAGAATAAGGGGAAAATGGGAGGGAGGGAAGAATGGGAGGATACAAGGGATGGGATAACCATTGAGATGTAACAAGAATAAATTAATAAAAAAAAAAAAAAAGAATATTTGGGCCGAGGTGGGTAGTAAGCCTGAGATGACCACCATTCTGGCGCCACATGGCAGGGCAGGCACCACTCCCATGATGACTCCTGAACTCAGTGCCGCATGTCCCATGTGGGGAGAGAAAACCTAAAGTAACTCTTACCAGTGCCCCTCCCCCAACCTCTGGCAAGGCATAACCCTCCTGGGACCACTTCTCAGATGATTCCAGATACTCGGAGTTCCCAGGCACCACTAACAAGAACAGGTAAGTGGTGGAAAGAGAAACAGAAATACAAGCAGACGGATGTGTGCACAATGAAGAGAGGAGGAACTAGACACTCAAGGGTAGAGAGGAACAGCCTGATGTGAGTAACCAGTGACACCACCTAAGGCCATGGTGAGGTTATGTCCTGCGCTGCCACTATGGGGGCATGTTTGGGTCCATGGGACTGCAACGGTGAGGTCTGTTACCCTCAAAGGCCAGGTCTGATACCACCAAAATAGTCTGGCCACCTGGGGCCATGTTGGTGTCTGAAGGCAGTGCAGAACTGGCCTTACCCCTTGCCTGGGTATTGTGGGAGAGCTGGCCTCTAAGGTGGGAAAGCAGGAGAGCTGGTCCTGTCCCTCACTAGCTACAGCACTTGAGAGAGCAGACCCTGCACCTCAGCTGGGCAGCAGAGTAGGGCTGACCCTGGTGACAGGATCATGAGTAAGCCATGCCAAGATCATGAGCGTGGGAGAGCTGGCCCTACAGCTTGTGTGCATTGTGATGTCATGGCAAAGGAGAGATTGCCCTCCACATCCCCAGACACTTGTCACCTATGGCAAGTGGAAGATCTAGCCTCGTGGTCATGAGAGTGGGAGGATTGGCTCTGTCTCTCACTAGCTGCACCAAGTGCCCTGCATCTTGTTTGCCTGGGCAGCACAGTAGAAATGACCCTGGTTGTGGGCCTAAGGGGTGTTACAGTGATCCAGTCCCAGGGGCATGAGAGGATGAGAGCTGGCCCAGCCCCTCACCTACTGCAGCTCTTGGGAGAGCAGGCCCAGCACCTCACCTGGACAGCACAGTAGTACTGGCCCACTGGCATGGACATGTGTGAGTTGACCCTGGGTGCCTTACCGTTCGTTGTATAGTCATTGAGCAAAAAAGCAAATTCCACGTATTTTATAGGCCATCTACCAAAAGTAGATGATGAGATAATGTAAAAAGTGATTGTTGTAATACTATTTGAGCAATAATTTTATGTTAAGGAAACAAATATTATTTTTAATACCATTAGAATTCACATATTTTGAGATTTCAGAATCTGAAGAATGGTTAGCCTTTACTACCTTATTAAGTCTGCCAAGACAGGGTAAGCAAGTCTTCAAAAGTTCCTGCCTCACAAATATGTCTGTCAAATATATTGGGACAAAAGGCTGAAGAAGATGCTCCAACATAATAGAGAGTTTTGGGTGACTATTCAGGTAGCAAATTGTCTCTGTCATCTCATTTGGAAAGCTACTAAGCTGCACTTCTGGCATTCTCAGGTAATCAAGTTTATTTCTTTTCAAGTCTCTGATGGAATTGAAGACAAGGTAGTTTAGTTTTACACTGAAGCTTTGTTATTTAGGGGTTAAGATGTTTTTCGGTCTAGATAGACGTTTTAGGTTGATAATGACAAGAGATGATAGAGATTGATTTACATTCAGAATTTTAGATACACCAAGATAGGAAAGATATTTTCTTCAAGGTTGTCAAACACAAATATAGAAAACACTAAGAATGTAACATTTATGTAATTACTGGTTGTTTCATGCTTTTTCTTGCTATAAGTAGTTTATTGTATATATGTGTAATAATATAAATGTATATGTTAAAAAATAGTCCATGCTTGTTGATAAGCACTGGGTTTACCTTACCGAGTCCCAAAGTGGAGCAATACAGGGAGAAACTGTGGTATATTTCTCAGCTCATTTTCTTAAGAAGGTAATTTATGCAATAATATGTAATCTAGGCTTTGATAGGCAGAAGTTTCAACATTTTCAACCCAGTTTACAAGGAGACAGGAAGATATTTCTGCTAATTTAAAAATATATGTGTGTAACATTTTTAGTAGAATTCTGGGTTTAGGAAGATTTCCAAATTCTGATATATGAATATCTCTATTGTCAAGGGTCTGGTCCAAGGCTCTCATTGGATAGCCTGGAGGATGATGAAATATCATGGGTCCTTGAGTTCAAATACAATTTTCATTTTCTCAAGTAACTCCTGGATATTCCCTCTAGAAAGGGATTTACCTTGTCTTAATTTTGGTTTTTTGTCTTTGAAATGTGCAAAAAATACATCTTAAATGGAAATAAAATAGCTGGGCATGGTGGCACACGCCTGTAATCCCAACAGTCTGGGAGGCAAAGTCAAGAGAATCTCTGTGAGTTCAAGGCCAGCCTGGTCTACAACTTGAGTTCAGGACAGCTAAAGCTACACCAAGAAACTCTGTTTCGGAAACTAACTAACTAACTAACTAACTAACTAACTAACTAACTAACTAGTGTAATATACTATTAATCTAGTGCTTATGATCAAATGAAAAAAATCTGACAGTTTTAATTTGAAACTTTAAAATCTTTAACCCTTTAGGTAGTTTGAATTTGAAATATTTAGTCACTATAATATTTATCATAATGTGGATTGCATGTGTTATTTCAATAACCTGGGAGAATAGGGGACTCCATAGAATCATTTTGCCTCAATACCCATCTTATTTACGAGTGTTGAATCCTCATAGTTAAATATGGAAACGAAGTATGTATTTTTACTTTCCAAAAGTTTGATTAATGTACTGGTCAGACAGTAGAACACTATTATGGATGTGAATAAGTGATGCTAGGTGGTCTCTGATTAGAGATACATACACTGTCCTTTTTCTATGTTGGGTCATAGTTATATCTTACATAATCCAGCAGAGAGGGCTTCTTTTCAAGGTTGGGCTAGAAATAATGATTGTCATGAGAAAGTTAAAATCATCTCCTATATCAATCAAATCATATTCCCTTACAGTTTGTGAATGGTCTGATGGGTCCCTGAAGTTGTTAACCATCTTCCACTAGGCACCATGTGTTTTCAGCAAGAGTTATATATAATGGCAAGTACATACTTGCTTAGTGTTTTTGTTTTTGTTTTTGTTTATTGAGGTTATGGTCCTTACTTAAAAGTCATTAGGTACATCCAGTACCTGAAAGACCTTGTCTAACACTCTATTTTTTACTCTTCAGAAAATAAATGTGTCTGACATCCATCATTGTTGATTTATTTGCTTTAGAAGCAAAATTGGTGTCCTTGAGCATTCCTGATAGTAAAAATGTGGCGTTGAAGCACTCCTGACACATTGGGCTAGGTCAAGAATCGATGAAATGGCAACTTCTTGTGAAGGTAAAAGCTTCTTTCCAAGAAGTAGTCTATTGCTAAAACAGATATCTCAAATTTTCCTGCTATAGATGAGTATTTTAGGACATGACATGTCAGGGGTATCCTATATTTTACTTATATGTTTTTTGCTTGTTTGTTTGTGTTTATTCTCATTCATCACATTAGCTAGCTCTAAAGCTGCTGACCCTAGGTTTCAGGTTCTGCTGAAGAACATGGCACTCTTATAAAGGCTTGTTTCAGGATTCTGAGAAGAGGCAACCACATGGATTATGAAAGCAAAAGCTGTAATTAGCATAGATGAAGCTAGAGTCAAGGAATTTTCTTTCTGCCTACCTTTTATATATGAGAACACAAACAAATGCAAGAATATTTTGCAAATAGACAAATTTTGCTCCTGAATCCTCACTTTGATCTTGAATTTAACCAGTTGAAAATGTATATCTTTATGGAAGACAGACATTTATAGAAATACAACTTGTTAGGAAGTCCGTATTTCCAAGTGCTATTCTGGCCCATACTGAAAGATTGGCCACAATTTAAAACTAAGAGAATGAATCAGGTCTGGTTAGCAAAGGTTTTATATCCACATATAAAAAAGCTGAACCCTGAAGCTCTAAATTTAACTTCCATTAGAAAATCCTGTGATTAACAGCAAGTCCTCAGTGATTGTTCAGGTAACAGATGAACATGCCACAATGAAATAGCTCCTCTTTTTATTTACAAACAAAGGAAGATGTATTTTTTAGGGCAAAAATTAAAACATTAGTGTGGTTGGCTCAGCTTAAAGGCATTCACATTAACATGGCTCCATTATTATGTAACATTGTCCTTAATATTTTATATAGTTGGGAGATACAATCCACAAAATATTGTGATATCCCTTCAAATGTATTGGTTTCTCCAGAAAGAATTATGTACCTACAACATAATGAGGTAATTAACTAGGGAACAAAAGCTTTTTCTTCTGTTCCAAACAAAACTGGCTTCAGAAATACAAGCAACATACACATCCTCCTTAGGACCATCTAACTTGTCTTGGATGGTGACTTTGTTGTTAAACATCTCACATCATTCTGTATAATGCCAAGAATATCAGGGGGAAAAGACATTAAAGAGACAATTGAGATAAAAAATGTGCTGTCTGTTCCTTCAATAAGTATTTCCATTTGGTCAATGTGCTAGACTTTGGTAAGTCACAATATTCTGCAAATAAAAATTATCAATGCCTATTTTGACTCACAGATAGTGGCCTGCATAATACTCGCCTCATAGTGGTATGTGTAAACTGGCTCTGTTGTTGGCCTTTATCACTTCCTCACATAAGTCTTTCACAAGCTCGAAAGTCTTTATTTTTTACCACATGCCACAAAAGTGAGACACATTAAAAAAAAAATAGCTCCAAACATTACAATCAGACTGTCTGAAAAATCTGTTGTCAAATTGACATGTCTAATTAAACATTTTGTGAACACCAACACTGTGATTTTGGTATTAGTTGCTATGCAATGGTGAGTAATGCCCAACTATGAGTCTATTGTATTCTAAGATGAATCTTTCCCATTTCCCTTCAGAGAAGGTCAGCTCTCGCCTGACGTGAGAAGAAACATTGAATAGCAGGGATTCCCTCTTCCTGGGGGCTGAAAAAAAACTCAAGAGACAGAATATGCTGGTGAGGATGTAGAGCAAGGAGAACATTCCTCTGTTGCTACTAGGAGTCTAAGTTTTTACAACCTCTGTGGAAATCAATCTGGTGCTTTATCAGAAAATTGGGACCTGCTATACCACTTCTGAAAATATATCCAAAAGATGATCTACAATACCACAAGGACATTTGCTCAACTATGTTCATAGCAGCTTTATTTTTCATAGGCAGAATATGGAAGCAACCTAGATGTTCCTCAACTGAAGAATGAATAAGGAAACTGTGGTACATTTTCTCAATGGAATACTGCTCAGCTATTACAAACAAAAACATTAAAGGCTTTATAGGTGGATTGGTGCTCTCCTCCCACCCCCATAGGCCCTGCCTGGCTAGAAGGCATCCTTCTCAGTCTCATGCCCTGGCTGCTACAAAACCTTTGAACCAAAATTTACTCTGCCTACAAGATGTGCAGAGATAAAGACAGAGTCGAGGCTGAGGGAATGCCCAATTAATCCCTGGCCTGACCTGAGACCCTCCCTATGGGAAGCAGCCAACCCCTAACATCATTAATCATACTGGTATGTTTACAGACAGAAGCCTGATTTAACCATTCTCTGAGAGGTTCTACCCAACAACTCTCTGAATCAGATGCTGAGACTCACAGTTAAGCATAAGGCAGAGCTCAGAGAGTCCTATGGAAAAGTGGGAGGGAATGATAGAGGGACCTGAAGGGTACAGGAATGCTGCAAGAAGATCAGCAGAGTCACCTAAAGCCAGGAGGTGGTGGCTCATGCCTTTAATCCCAGCACTTAGGAGGCAGAGGCAGGCAGATGACTGTGAGTTCACGGCCACCCTGGTCTACAAAGAGATTCCAGGACAGCCAAGGTTACACAGAGAGACCCCTTCTTGAAAAACAAAACAAAAAAAAACAGAGTCAATTAAAATAGACCCATGGGAACTTACAGAGGCATAAGCACCAACCTAAGAGCATGCATGGACTGGACCTATGCACTCTACATATATGTAACCAGTGAGCAGTTTGATCTTTATGTGGGTCCCTAGTAAGTTGAGCGGGTCTGTTGCCCGCTTTTGATCGTTTTGCCCTAACCAGGCAGCCTTGCCTGGCCTCAGTGGACAAGCAGGAGCTCAGTTTTTGATATGCTGGTGTGGGCCAGTGGAGGGGATTCCCGTTTCTGAGGAGATGGGGGATAAGGTGAAGTGGGTGAGAGAGGACTATGATCAAAATGTAAAGTGAATATATAAATTTAAGCAAAACAAACAAAAAAATACAAGGGCATCTTGAAATTTGAGAGAAAATGGATGGAACTAGAAAATATCATCCAGAGTGAGATAAGCCATACCCAAAAAGACATGCATGACATGTACTCATTTATAAGTAGATATTAGCCATAAAGCATAGAGTATCCACAGACCCAAAGAAGCTAAGTTATAAAGAGGGAACAAAGGAGGATGCTTGAATCTCACTCAAAAGGAGAAAGAAAATAGACATTGGAGATGGAAGAATAGAGGGCACTTGGTAAGAGAGGGGAAGGGGTGTGGAGTAGGGATGGAGAGTAGGATTAAGAGAACCCATAAAATGTGAAGGGACAAAGATGGAGCAAAGATTGAGGGAATGGCCAACCAAAGACTGGCTCTACTTGAGACCCATCCAATGAAGAACCAACACCTGACACTATTAATGCTTATAAACAAGAGCCTAGCCTCTGAGAGGCTTCACATAGCAGCTGATGTAAACAGATGCAGAGATTTACAGCCAACCATTACACAGAGCTCAGGACATCCTATGGATTAGTTGTGGGAGGGGGAGGATGAATGAGGGACCAGAAGGGTCAAGAATTCTACAAGAAGACCTACAGAGTCAACTAATCTAGGTCCATGGGAGCTCACAGAGACTGAACTACCAACCAAAAACCATACACAGACTGGTCATTGGCTGCAGATGTGGAACTTGGTCTTCATGTTTATTCCCAACAACTGGAGCAGTGGCCCTCTCTGACTCTGAGGCCTCCCTATGGATCCTGTTTCCCTAACTGAGCTTCCTTGTCTTGCCTCAGTGGGAGAGGAGGCACCTAGTTCTGCAGTGATTTAATGTGCCAGAGTGATTTGGTACCCCTAAGGGACCTCCTTCTTCTTTGAGGGGGAAGGTGGGGAATTGGGAAGGGCTGTGGGTGGAGGGAATTGGGAGGAGGGAATCTGCAATCAGGATGTAAAGAGAATAAATAAATATTTTTAATGGGGTGTATGTAATAGAGCACAGTTGAATGGATCTTTATGAATTTGGAGTACTGACTTCCATGTGGTAATAGTTAAACTGTGTTAGAGATATGGAACTAATGCTTACTAAATTACATTGGACTATCCAATTATTTATAAACGAAGTTTGTTTTCAACGTATTTAAGATATTTTATATCATTAAAAAATAATCAGACCATGCACAAAAAGGTGAATTTATTCCAAAAGAGTAATCTGTTTTAGTTCTCAGTGAGGAAGAATAGAAATGTAAGAATATATCTCATCTTGTTCCCCAGTGCTAAGCCTAACCACAGCTACCTTCAAAAAGGCATATATATATATATATATATAGATATATATATATTCTTTAGTTGAATTAAGTCCTTGGGACTACAAAGCAAAATGAGAAATTATCCTTTTAATTAGCTTCAGTAAGTTTCAATTAAATTATTTTCTGAGAATTAATAATAGTGGAGGACTTTTCTAGGTCTTTCTTTTTAAAGAAAAATGTACGTCTCTTTAAAAATCAAAATCATTACCATGAAAATTTTTTGACCAGAATGAGAAATTCTCTAGATATTTTCAACTTAAGGAAAATAGAATTCAGCAACCTAACATCACATGATGAGCCTAAATTACTAAGAACATCATAGCATTTACCCAGCAGTCATTCTTTCAGAAAACTCCTATTACAGACAGATTTTAAACAGGAAATTGAGTCTGCAAAAGGAAGAATCAATGAAGCATTGTGTCTTGTATTACTTTCAGATGAATGGATGAGTGTTTAAGGATAAGGAATCAAGTCTGTAGAAATGATGGGTGAGAGAGAGGGGGCTCTGGAAACAGAACCAAAGATGTCTTCTTAGCTCGTGTTATTTTATCTCCAATGTTTGACTCAAGACAAGTGACCAAAATTCCTCAGATCTCAGACACCCATGTATAAGGAATACATACTTTGTATGATTTCCTTCAACACTAAACATCTTACTTCCACGTAGCAGAAATAGCATATACCTCTGAAGCATTTAAGGACGTGCTATAAATATAATAGGGATGTTAGTTTGAACTTGTTAGTGAGAATATTTTCCAATAATGTATTTGTACTTTTTATCTAAACCATCATTTCTTCAATAATGTATTAGAATCCACGAAAAAATAGCTAATCTTTCCCTTTTTGTTGTTTTCAGATAGATAATATATCCTCAAGGCAGGGCCACTATAAGTAAGCTAGTATTTGGGGAGGATTTCCCAATTCTATCAGCTACCATGCATCAATCAGAAAGGTTTTACTAATAGCTTTTAGCATATAAACTTCTCAGTAACACAGAAAATGTACTACTCCAGAGAGGAACATCTGGATCATGAGTTCCATGCTCTCTGATGTAAGGGAGGTGTGATGTCAAGGCTTGAGAGAAATTTCAGGCCTTTGGGCATTAGGGATCAAAGACTCATGACATTTTAATACGGCTTTATCATGTGCTAGAGGATCTTATTGAGGTCAAACCACCTCCCCTATCACTGACCATAAATTCCCAAAACACTGCTAACAGTTTAGTCCAGCAGCCTGCCTCAAAGGCTGTGCTCTTCTGGGAGTTCTCGTATATCCCTATTTACTTCCGTGATAAACTTTACTTCCTATTTACTTCCATGAAAGCTGTATCCATTCGCTAAGTTTCACACAGGAGTTTCTAGGTTATTTCGTTATCACAGAATAGTCCAGTCAGGATTTTCCCAAGTGTTCCTCCTCTTGCTGTCCATAGTTACCTTTTATCTGATGTGTATATCTGAATCCTATATTCTTTCCTGTTTCCCAACAGAAAGGGAAGAAAGGTCTCTTTCAATTCTCACTGCAACCAATGTAGCCTGCTTCTACTCTCTTGAGAGTTCAGACTTGAAAGGTAACTCAGAAGATAAGCTTCTTGGGCTGGTGGCTCAGGGGTTAAGAGCACTGGCTGCTCTTCCTAATGTCCTGAGTTCAATTCCCAGAAACTACATGATGGCTCATAACCATCTATAATAGGATCTGGTGCTCTCTTTGGGTGCCCAGCCATACATGCAGGCAGAACACTGTATATGTAATAAATAAATAATTCTTTTTTTAAAAAAGGATGTTCGAAGAAGAAGAGGAGGAGGAGGAGGAGGAGGTGCAGAAGCATCTCACTATCTCCTTCTTTTTTCTCTTCTTCTTAGTCCTAAATGTATAGTTTTCCCCTTCTCATCTACATTAAAAGACAGACACGTGTTTTTTCTTGCCTCTAACTAACACTCAACCTTACCAATACCCTCTTTCTTTTTAGTTCTCATCTCATTGAATAGCTTTAACAGTGGAAGAGGTGCAGAAAAAAAAAACTGTCTTTCTATTAAGGAAGTCTGATGTTGTACATCACCCAAACTATGACTTCAACTCTCCATAAAATATAGGTTATGTTTTATGACAGATGTTTTTTAGATAGTTAAAACTAAATCAGGAGAGTGAAGTTGCAATGTGTTTTGATTTGCTTCAAATTTCACATTAACTCCTTATATAGTCTGATTTTTTTTAAGCTCAAAACATATGAATAGCACATTTACTGAATGTTGGCACATTCACTTTAACTTTGTTATTTGTATTATTGTATCCAAACTTATAAGGTAATTTGTAAATTTGAATGTAACTTATACAGTACGCTCTCTTCCTAGAAATTCATCATCTCTATTTTAACTCAGATTTATTACTGTTGTTGGTAATACCTAATATTTACTTAGTCTTTATTATACACTAGACATGAAATAGCACATAAGCAAAAACTACTCAGATGATTAATTTGTCATGCATTCAGCCAATCCATAAGATACCACATTAATATCACAAGGAAAATATTAGTGATAAATTCCAAAATTAGATTCAATGTCTATTATTCTATAACTGTTTGTGATTGTTAGAAAATCTAAGACCCATATGAATCACAGCAAGAATTAGATAAAGCAACACGCTATTACTAGGTGTTCATGTGTGTGCAGGTTCAGATGTGTGTATCTGGAGGCCAGAAATCAACTTCAGCTGTTGTTTGTCATGAGTCATCACTTGCTGTTAGAGCCAGAACTCTCTCTGGCCCAGACTCATGGAGTAGGCTAGCCTGGTTGGTTAAGTGCCCTGGAAACCCACCTTCTCTGCCTTCCCAGATGGAGGATTGCAAGCTTACGTTGCCACCTGCCACTTTTTATAGCATCTGGAAATCAAGCCCAGTCTTCCAGTTTGTGCTGTAACCCTTTACACACTGAGCTATCTGCCTCGTTCTGAAAATGCATTATTAGGCAGAGTGAAAACTATTTCTCCAACTTCTTCCCATCGTCTTGTCTCTGCCTACTACTCTCTAAAATGAAACAGACTCTGTGATTGGGCTAAGCATTGTGGCAATGTGCTGGAGAACAGGGCTCGGTGACCCATGAGCTTTTTATTTTCCTGGCTTGTGCTTATTACCACTTTTTTTTTCTCTGCAAAACTGATCATTGTGATCTAAATATGTGTTTAAATTAGTAGAGGGGAAATGGTTTTGACTTCCTACAATTTATGAGGAAGCAGCTGAGAGAGCTCTCTTTCCTTGGGGTACTTAAGGGTACAAAGCAAAAAGATCCTAGCTATGAAAATTCTTGGAAAAGCCCATTAACACTTGAAGACATCTTTTTAGCTCTTGAGCTAAAGAACTTACATAAAATTTGTACAACTGCTGTGGACTTGGTTTTGGAAATCCAGAGCTTTCTTTCATCCTCTATGACAATCCTTTGTAGAAAAGTTACTAGGTCACAACATTTGACTCTCTTCTTGTGAGAGTGAGATCATCCTATATTGTCATAATCTAAGGTACAGCCTTTCAAATGGTGAGGTGAAAACCCACATGGAGGTCATGTAACTGACTGTATGGTTTAAAAAAAAACAAACCAAAAAACCATTGACAATAGTAAAAAAGGTTTCTGAACACACAACAGTGAAAGATTCATTCAAAATCCAATGTCCAATGAATGCAAGCTGTTTCTGGTCACTCTGACTCAGATTGCATCATAAGACATCACTGCAACCTTTGATCTGAAAACACAGCGTATTAAAAGCAGATTGACTGCACTGCCTTACAAAGTCTGGTCAGAGTAGTTCAACAATCATTGTCTCACCCCAGAGAGGCTTAGACCTAGCAGTTGCTCGGTCTATGAGGCTGAGCGCCAGTGTAGGTCCCCCTGGCACTTTAAGCCTACATAGCTCCTGGAGATCTTCTGGTCTTTGGTCCATATTAGAATCCCAAAGAATATGGCTGGCTGTAGTATTGCGGAAGCAATTGGAAATGAGAGCAAGAGGATAAATGAACTTGCCCATGAGCAAAAAGGCCAAGCAAGCAAAACAGGAAAAAGTTTTTCTTCTTCCATGTCTATTTATCTGGTCAGCCACTAGAAGATGTGGCCACATTTATGGTAAGTCTTTCCCAACCAGTTAAGGTAGTGAAGAGAATTTCCCACATGCATGCCCAAAGGCTAACCCAATGTAGAAAATGCCTTACTAAGAATCTATTTCTGGGTAATTCAGGTTGTATGAAGTTGACAAATAAAGATAAGCATCATAGAAGGGAAGCAAAAGAGTGAAAAAATTTGAGAATGAGTAAGCTAAGAGGACAAAAGAACGATATAACATTTTGACCTGGTGGCCCTCAGAGGAAGGATAGCAGGCTACCAAGAAGAGACTTGATACCCTATGAGCATATACAGGGGGAGGAGGTCCCCCTCATTCGCAGTCATAGGGGAGGGGACTAAGGGGAAAATGGAAGGAAGGAAGGGAGAAATGGGAGGATACAAGGGATGGGATAACCATTGAGATGTAATATGAATAAATTACTAAAATTAAATTTTAAAAACATTTTGAAAAAGAGATCCAATAATAAAATTTAAGGCTTGATTTCTATTATTGCTAAGTGCTAATGACTATATGTTCATCAAAGAAATGCCTAAGCCAGAAGTGGTGGCACATGTCTTTAATCCCAGCACTCTGGAGGCAGAGGCAGGTGGATCTCTGTGAGTTCGAGGCCAGTCTGGTCTTCAAAGGGAGTCCAGGACAGCCAAGGCTACACAGAGAAACCCTGTCTCGAAGGAAAAAGAAAGAAAGAAAGAAATGCCTGCATATATCCTGACAAATGATGAAATCTGATTATGGAAAGATTTCAAGAAAAATTTTATCTACTTCTTAATATTTAAAAAAACACTAAAGTACTACATACATAATATATAATACATACATACATAATACATACATACATACATACATACATACATACAGTGTGTATAATTTTGTACACAAATCAATATTTTCTTTTTGTTTCTTGAGACAGGGTCTCTCTGTGTAGTCTTGGCAGTCCTGGACTAGCTTTGTAGACCAGGCTGGCCTCGAACTCACAGCAATCCGTCTGGCTCTGCCTCCCACGTACTGGGATTAAAGCCACCATGCCTGGCCATGAATCAATATTGTAGTGTGAATTTATGGCTGAGAAAGGGCTAATATTGTATAAATCTGATTTATTTGTCATTGTATCATTTGAATTATTTGACCAAGCACTTCTGAACTGATTGTCAGGAGGAAAATTGTAGTAATAACAATCATGGTGGTGAATTGTCTTGGGAGTGGCCTTATAGAGGTTATATCAGAGCAGTATGACTTCTCTGAGGTGCTTTGGAAATCCAGCCCTAAACAGCTATAAAATGGCTTAATGGGAAGACTAGCCCAAAGTAGAGTTAATGGAAGGTTAGGGTTAGGGTTAGGTTTAGGGGTTAGGGTTAGGGCTAGGATAAGGGCTAGGGATTAGTGTTAATGTTAGGGTTAGGGTTAGGGCTAGGGTTAGGGTTAGGGCTAGGGTTAGGGTTAGGGCTAGAATAAGGGCTAGGGATTAGTGTTAATGTTAGAGTTAGGGTTAGTGTTAATGTTAGGGTTAGGGTTAGTGTTAATGTTAGGGTTAGGCTTAGGGCTAGGGTTAGGGTTAGGGCTAGGGTTAGGGTTAGAACTAGGGTTAGGGTTAGGGATAGGGTTCACTTCTTATATATGTCCTACCTCTTCTCATCTCCTGCCACTTCTTTCAAAGAGGGAGGGGATGGGTAGAAATATTATCATGATAAAGGTTTAACTTCTCATTCTTCTACAAGATTTATGTTTGGCTTCTTTATAGCATAAGGGCATTGTTTAAAAATGGAAACACATGATAAGGATCTATGTTATATCAGGACTTTCTAGAAATCATTTTTGAATATACAGTAGAGAAATTAGAGATAGTTCTCCAAGAAAAAGTAATGTGGTCTTTTCCTGAGAAATAAGGCTTATTTCCCATAAAAAAAAATAAGTGTGGAAACCTTTATACTACAACTTAAATAAAAATTAATCTGAATCCTAGAGTTCACTAGATTACAATTTATTCAAACTGAATTTTCTTGAATACTCAGTATGTATTGTGTTAATTCTATTAACATCTTCAGAACTTTAAATACATGAAATTACTGATAATTAGAATGCATGAATTTATGCAGACATGTTTAAGAATCAAATGGGATATGATTTATAAATAACAATAAACAAACTGATTTTGATTTTGACAGATTTTTTTTTTACCCAGTTTGGTGTGTCTTTGGTCAACCCGTGGTTGCAGTTGTGTAGAATTTCAAGTGTAGTGTTGCTTAATAACTGGTAAATTTCATTTGCATTAATAATTGTCATAATTATTGTCAAGCTGGAAGGAAAACTATGATGACTTTTTCATGAAGACCTTTTCATTCCTTCAAGACTTCATTCCTCAAATTGGATGTCTACTTTTCTAATTCAGCAATACTTTTGAATATTAGACTATTTCCTCAACTTTTATCCTACTCATAATGAAACAGCTATGAAAATGAAAACTGTCAAAGTTAATGTAAAATCACATTTTCTCCATCATTGTCTAAACTGCAGACAATCCATAAAACAATTTACCAAGTCCTGATCATTAGTATTTAACAACTTCCAAGGTTTAAATATTCACATTGTCAATTATAGAGTACAGTATAAAGTCATCGATACTAGAAATTGAAGAGATGACAAACAAATATGCAGTTGTATATTGTAATAATATGCTTCCATTATGCAGATATCATATTAACTAATAACTTCATGAACACTGTAAAATAAATAAGGGGTGATAACTTTTAAATTCGATTACTCTTAGTTTTGTTTTATTTTAATTGTGAGTTTATATATTTTAATTTTGGCAACAGATGCATTTAATTATAGCTATACAAACTTCTTGAAAATCCATAAATCAGATCATGCATACTAAATAAGCATGACACTGAAATAACAGCTGGTTCTGTCAGTGAAAATTCTTATAAACAGGTCACAGCATAAGGTTTGGAGGACAAAGTAGAAGAGACACTTATGAGAGACAATGCACTATTACCTCTGAGTGAACGGAAGTGAGTTAGAGTTTCCTTTGTATTGGAAAGTCTTCGTGAGAGTCTAGTAAGTGGCTTAGAAGATAAGAGCACTTGCTTCCAACCCTAAAGACCTGTCTGATTCCTAGGACCCTCAGAGTGGAAAGAGAAATTCAACCCCCTCAATTATCCTCTGACCACTATTCCTGAATCATAACATACCTATAGCCAAATACACACTGACATTCTTATACCAAGCCACATACAGAAGATAACTACCGACGAAGACGAACTTTAAAACGTTTCCAAACTCATCATTAGATTTCTCCTGTGACCTAGATAATTTATACTCTTTGTTCTTTCTGAGTAACACAAAATGACAGATAATTGTAAGAGTAAGGTTTGGGGGAAAACATAACAAATAGGTAATTTGAGACTTAAAATATTACTTTAAAAAAAGGAAGAATTAGCCTTCCCCAATACCGTCATGGCCACTTGTTCTGAGAGCATACCATGCAACTGAAGAAAAGGACCTTGTTGGATTAGTAAGCACACGAAATATTCCATCATCACTTTAATAAGAATAATAAAATACTACTAAAGAACAAAGGCACAACTAGAAATATATTTTAAATGGGGCCTTCTCTATCCCCACGGTCTACCCACACGCATGTTCGTGCCACACATATTTGTATACACATCCACTTACATACATACATATAAATAAAAATATTGATGAACAATGTTATTTTGCAAAACTAAAGCTCTGTGTTTTACCATTTTCTCTGCATAAAATCAGGAAATATATAAGCTTAGAATGTAAATATGAAGCTATCTTAGTCACAAATATGAATTCTGATTTGGATTCTGATACATTGTGATTATGCATACACATGCATGTATGTATGCATGTGTGTGTATGTATGTATGTATGTATGTATGTATGTATGTGTATGTAAGTATTTTATACTGGTCCATATATATATATATATATATATATATATATATATAACAGAAAGCAAAGAGTTGTGAGTTAATATATTTAACATTTATGAATTATATTTAATTAGTTTGACTTCTGATAATGATTTAAGACTAATAATGGCATTCAAATGCTAAATTTTTTAATGCTACCAACCTTATGTTTTATTGTCTTGCTTTGAAATCTCTCCACTGCTAGCCTTTCATAGTATTTTATCATAATTTAGTGACATTAAGTTCAACAGCAGCTAAAACTTATTCCACAAGCCTCATGATTCTGTAAAACCTGTTGGGTTTTTGTTTTGTTTTGTTTTGTTTTTTGTTTTTTAACAGTCTTATATCTGTACATTTACCATCTTTAACATTTTAAATATAACCAAAATTGATGGCAACTTGGAGCTTTAACCACATTTATATGTTTTCAATTTAATTTGTCATACATCCCAATTTGTGTTTTCCCAAGCTGCCTCTGATTTTCCTATTGTATTTACTCACCTACAGTGGATTTTGAAAACTCTGACAGCTATTGAAATGTAGAATATCAAGAAGGTTAGTTAGTGCCCTTATTAAAACCCAAGAAGACATTGGAATACAAAGAAAAAAAGTGGAAAGGATTCATTCCTACTGAATTCATTGAGAAGCATCAAATTGGAGCTGGGATTTCTGTTTTAAGTCATGTTTTATATATCTATTTAATATTGAGTGTGCCTATGTGTAATGCTATTTTTAACTATTTGAGCTTGCCAGTTTTAAAGCTGTCTCCTTGTAGGTGTCCAAACTACTGAGGTTAAGTTTGTTAAAAGAGGAAGCATGTGTCATCTTTTATTTTGGAATATTATATGCTGATATCACTCCTCTTCTGAGAAATTAATACCTGTATGCAGTATTAATTCCTTTCTTTATAAGAAATTTGTTCTAAGTATGAATTTTGAATGACTCAACTTGTTTATGAAAACCTTTTAAGAAAAGCATTTCAAATGATATAAAATGTATAATGTATGAGAACACATGTATATTTCTATACATGTGGTCCTTCTTTGAGAGTGTACAAATGCACACACACACACACACACACACACACACACACACACACATCTGCATTTTGAGCCTTTTGAGATGCTTATGAGTTCACAAAAGGCTTTCAGACTTTTATATTCTATTTTGTTCTTTGCTATTATTAGAATCTGATACATGGGGTTCTTAAACACTGCTTTCAACTTTTAAAGAACCTTTGGCTTTTCCAGACTCAAGTTACCTTATTATATAATTTATTGAAAGCCAATAATTACTAAGACATGTGGTAGGCGCTTATCACAAGTAACATCACACGACTGGCTCTATGTACAAGCGAGAATAGGGCAAATGGTACAATTAGAGGCAAGTTCTTTGGTGCATAACAATAGAAGCCTTAGTGACACTGTAAGATTAAGAAAAGGCTAAAATGTCTTTAAAACTACTCATTACCACCAGTCAAGATGTGCATATTTGACCTTTATGGTAATCAGAAGCATCTCCACTTATGCCGTAGGTGGCTAAATAATCGTCACTTTCAACACAGTTTTCCTTGAAGTGACCTAAGGTTAACGTGCTTGATTCTGAAGCTGACACAGACACTGAATCAACTCATCAGCGGTCACAGTGAAAGGCCACCATCTTCATCACCTAGGTTACAGTGACAGGATAGAATGTTACAGATTCTCCCCTCAGAAGAAGACAGAAGGACTTAAGTGCTGACTGCTCTGTATATTCCAAAGGTTACAAAATTACTCAGAAACCTCTCCCTGAGGTGCAGATTTACTCTGTGTTGTGATAATCATGCAACCTGCATCAAATGTAATTGCTTAGTTTATTACCTTGTTGTCTTACTATATTAAAGCCTCATCCTAGGTTCGGAAATCTCTTTGCATTGATATCTTTTCTCCTCTGGGATTACCGTTAGCCTCACTCTTTTTAATTTGAATATACCAACAGTTGCTATGAAGAATCTCAAAACTAAATCAGTATCTTCAAATAACATAAAATCACACTATAATGAGGACTAACATTGCGATTCTAGCACTTGAGAAAATATTGTTAACTATGTGGGAAAAAAGTAGCGGTTTCCACAATGTCCCTGCCTCCAAAGTTGCACTTGAAATTGTAGAAGTCCACTTGATAAGTATTATTGTTCTTGAATAATGGGTACATTATACAAAATAAAACTAATTTTTGTGTTGGAGAGTTCAGCATTCTGCTATTCCCATAGTAAAATATTATAGCATGCAATCATAAGAAAATCATGCCTTATACCACGTCCAGAAGATTTTGGAGCATGATAATGCCACAAAGCCAAAATTCCTTAAATATCCATTGCTTTGTTACCACATAAAAGAGGCCATTGAGAATTCCCCTTGCTAAATACCACAACCAGTGTGTACCTTGAAAACCAGGTAACTTCCTGTACTTCGGTCATTGTTTTTGCTATGATACCTGGAGGGTGCCTCTGGATTCATTATGACACACTGAACAGATAAACAATAAGACCTGACAGGAAGTGTGATTATCATAAGATGATCACACTCCTGGGTCATTACAAAGCAAAAAGAAGGATGGCACGCCCCTTTCATTCCCCTGGGGTGTGACTATTGAACAATGAGCACACTTCACACGTTTACCTTAGAGCTTTTACTGAAAGCCTTTGCAGGGAATAAAAACTGCATGTTTTTCTTGCTTAAAGAAGAGAAAGTTGGTTGTTTATAGCACTAGCATTTGTTTATTTAAGTCAGTCAGTTTACCCATGCTAATCTGTTCTTTTAAGATGAACACCTGGCGAGGTCAACCAGAATTCATGACCATAAACAGTATGTATTCACAAATAGTGTTGTTTCCACAAAAACTCTAATACCTGGAAACAACATGTGGAAAAAATTAATCTACTTCAAGTGTCACTATTTTTTTCCAAAGTCGCAATCTCAGATTTACAGACTGGATTGAGAAAAGGCAATGAAAGGTAGATGACGTATCAAGCACAGATCAACACTGTATTCACATTCTTTTTTCTCTACTTAGTTCCGGACCCAAATCAGGTGACAACTCAATTTAAGGCGCTCAATCAGATACTGAATCCCACTGCTGTCATTCAAATTATAGCCTCAGGGTCACCGTTGTGATCTCACAACTTTTCATTCTACATAATATGCTTCACATTACTTAACAGTGGCCTTGTCCCTTTATCCAACGTTATGCCGTCTTGAGATAGATATAACCTCAACCAATGTGTCTTATCTGTAATAGAAACTACTAATTTATAACAATGCTATCTTTGCCTGCATTTAGAACATTTATTTTCATAAAATTCTGTATATATAATAGGTAGCCATTATTATTCCTATTATATAGAAGAATGAGACAGGCTATGGGAAATGAAATTATTCAGCCAGCCAGTTATTCCAGTGTTATCATCTGATTCCAAAGATGAATCTGGATTTTTATTTGCTCCTCATGTTGCAGTAAGAAGAACACCAAACAGAAGTGCGTCTTAAGGGAAAAGTTTCGGTTGGCTCACAGTTTCAGAAGGTATGACCAATCCCAGCAGGAAAGATTTAGTGTCTACAGTGGCTCCCCTTTACAGCAGCATGCTCCAGTGGTGGCTTCTTCTTCTTCTTCTTCTTCTTCTTCTTCTTCTTCTTCTTCTTCTTCTTCTTCTTCTTCTTCTTCTTCTTCTTCTTCTTCTTCTTCTCCTCCTTCTCCTTCTCCTTCTCCTTCTCCTTCTCCTTCTCCTTCTTCTTCTTCTTCTTCTTCTTCTTCTTCTTCCTCTTCTTCAGAATTTATCCTTGAATTGTGGAACTTTTCCATTCATATTACCAGAGTCAAACAGATTTCATTATTTTTATGGATGAATAATAAATTTTTTCACAGTGTACATATACCATTTCACATCAATCACTCAATAATTCACACTTCAGTTTATTCAGTATCTTTACTATTGTATATTCATTGTAACAAACATGAGAAGACAGATATTTTTAATTTAATGATTCAATTTTTTTTGGATATAGACCAATAGTAAGATTTCTTTTTTCTTTTTTTCTTTTTTCTTTTTTACATATATTTATATTATTACACAAATGTACAATAACCTAGTTACAGCAAGAAGAACCATGAAACAATTAGGAATGATATAAATGTTATGTTCTTAGTGTTTTGGCTATTTGTTTTTGACAGCCTTGAAGAAAACATCTTTCCTATCTTGGTGCATCTAAAATTCTGAATGCAAACCAATATCTATCATATCTCTCCATTATCAATTTAAAACTTCTATCTAGACCTAAAAACATCTTAACCCCTAAACAACTAAGCTTAATTGTAAAACAAAACTATCTGGTCTTCAACCCCATCAGAGACTTGAGAAAGAATATTATTAATTACCTGAGTATACAGGGGATGCAGGCTTGCAACATCCAAAGTGAGAAAAATGACAGAAACAGTTTGCTGCCTGACCAGTCACCCAAAACTCTCTATAACGTTGGCGCATCATCTTCAGCCTTCTGACCAAATATATCTGACAGACATATTTATGAGGCAGGAACTGTTAAGGACTTGCTTACCCTGTCTTGGCAGAGTTTGCCTATTGACTCTGCCTGCATCCAAACTTTCCCTTTTTTAGGCAGAATTCTGTCTGTGGTAGAAACAAGGACAATTTGCCCAGTGACTTGTTCTTTACCAGGTTCTGATGACAATGTAAGAAGCACACCTTGGAAACAGAGGCACGTATAACCTGAGAGCCTATCCCAAGTAAACTTCTTCCACCAGCTGGGCCCATGCTTTAGAGTTTACCCAGCCTGCCTCAAAACAACGCCCACATGCAAACTCTAACATAAATCATGAACAAAAAGAGTGTTTAGTTAAAGTTAGAGCTTTGATGAAAGTTCTCTGGGTTGGTTGATGAATGGGAAGCCTGTGTAAGAGGGCCAAAACAGAAGACTGAGTTCCAGAATAGTTCATAGGTTACCACAAATGCAACTGAAAGGTAAAGTAACATATCATATCTTTCAATCATATCTCTGTATTGACTTTAAAAGAAGCCATTGCTCATGTGGATGCCCAACACCATTAGCTCTATTTCCACAAAGAAAATGTCCATGTGGTTTTTATTACATTGTAAGAGGATGACACCTAGTCCATGGTCTTCTCAAAAGGAGAGTTCTGTCTACCCCCTTTGGAGAAATTGGTGTCTGTGCTTCTTTGTAAAATGACAAAGATAATTCACTGCTATGATTTGCGGTTTAATTGTTTCTGAGCTCTGTGTGCTGTAGATGTCTTGATGAAGGGACCGTAGAGTGCTGTTTTCTACTTGATTTCAAGGCAGCTATTGCTTTCCTCAGCACCCAGCACCGCCACTAGCATAGACTATTGTCCATTGATAAGGAAAAGCAGTAACTTCCAATAATCTATAACTATAGATAAGCGATCTTGGATGTGCTTCCTCTTACCTAACTTGTCTTCAGTCTCAATTTCCAGCATTATGTCAATTTTTGGGGCTTTTAATGTTTTTTGGAACCTGGCTTTTCATGCTGTATCAGAACATGCCTACTGGTTCTGGTAAATTGGGGATTGTAAGTCCCTAGGAGTGAACAAAACTCAGACAGTTCAGGACGATCCTGAAGCCAGAAGGATTTACAGCCCCCTTCCAAGGTTATAAAAACAGTAAGGATTGCTGGGAAGGGCTGTTTGCCAAGTGTGCAACTTTTGCTAGGGCTCAAGGGATGCTGCTTTCATGAGATGACACTCTGATGGAATGAACTTCTTGGTGATGCCGCTGTCTTTAAGCAAACCATTCTACTGCAAGTAACCCCTTGTCTCTGTTCCTTTAAGCTATCACAGTGAACTGAAACTTTCACTAAGGCTAGCCTAAAATTTTTTCTTTGGTCTGTTATTGGTGCCCTTACTAAAGGGCCCTGGGTCATATCTCCCCAATCAAAGCCACACAAAGGTACTTGGGCAGATGTCTTGACAGAAACCATACAATTTCTCAAATATTAAATAGTATCATAACATCTTTAAAATGAAAAAAGTGCTCAATTTAACATTCTAAGTATAATGGGATATATTTCAAAAGAAAAGTTCAAAGGACTTTTTATTTCAGATAAAGACAGATTGTTTTGTTTTTCGAGAAAGAGTTTCTCTGTGTAACCTTGACTTTCCTGGACTCACTATGTAGACAAAGCTGGCCTCAAACTTACAGAGATCTTCCTGCTTCTACCTCCCCAAGTGCTGGAGATTACAAGTATGTGCTTTCATGCCTGGCTAAGACAGATTTTAAAATATTTAATGAATCAAATAATGTAAGAAAAGATAGACAAAAAGCCATATGATACATAGAGTAGGAAAAGCCAAAATGGTAGAATAATACTCAATAATATTGGATTATCCACTGCTATTTGTTAGGGAGCCTTATATAAGACACAGATGCCCAGATGGAAAGCACATGAGAAGGTTGACTGAAGTCCTTGTAAGAAACTCATAGGTAGCTGGGCAGTGGTGGTGCACACCTTTAATTCCAGTACCTGGGAGGCAGAGGCATATGGATCTCTGTGAGTTTGAGGCTAGTCTGGTCTACAGAGAGAGTTCCAGATCATCTAGGACTACCTAGAGAAACTCTGTCTTGAAAAACAAAACAAGAAAGAAAGAAACTCATAGGTGAAAACAAAACACATGAAAAGTAAATTATGTGAAAGCACGACCAATAAATACTAATGAATTTGAGTTTGCATTTGCTTCAAAATAACTAAGTGATTATCTTTTTAAATCTCCAAGAATAGAAAAGGATATTTTATAATGATAAAGGGACATATGAACAAAGAAACAAAGCATATGTTAGTGTTTTGTTTAAATACATGAAATGAAACAGAAGCTTCAAGGGCTTTGATGGCTAAGTAGCATAGCTAGTAAATAGAAAGAGTTAAGTTTATAAGAAATGTAAACAACATCAAAATTGATCTAATTCACATACACCTCTCAGTCTACTCACCAGCAGCATATTTCATTCACTATTTCTATGTAAATTAGGGTGTTTACCAAATTTCTTAAACAGTGTCATAAAATATATCTCAATACCATTTAAATGATTACAATAATTTAGTTTTTTGTCTTTATTTTTACTTTGCTTTATGATTTTTGACCACTCTATGAACACTGAATTTGTCCAAATACTTTTTCAACCTCAAATAATATAATTATCATATTTCCCCTTTTATTCTATTTACTGTGTCTTAAATTATAAAGTGAGATGAGTAAGAAAACCCCAGCAAGCTTGCAGAATCACACACACACACACACACACACACACACACACACACACACAGGGGTGTGAGAAAAGAGATAGGGAGGCAATGACTGTGTCATAAAAGTTTAAGTGTTAGCAGAACAAACGGATAATGAACAAAACAATAGCAAGATGAGCTATTTCCAGAGAAACATGAATTCCAGGGAGTGACAGGGCAGAGAACTTAGGGGTTCATGAAGAGAAATGAGGCATCCTTTCTGTTTCACTAATAATAACATTTTATAAAATTATAGTAAAAGATAACAAACAAGATATTTACATAGATAAGCAGCTAAGATACAGAACTTGTCTACTTTGTGTGGAATGAGTTGCCAGATATGAAAGCCAGAGGTCAACTCTGAATATTTTGTTTCATATTGTATTGTATTGTATTGTGTTGTGTTGTATTGTATTGTATTGTATTGTGTTGTATTTCATTGCATTGCATTGAATTGAATTGCATTGCATTGCACAGCATTGCTTTGCTTTGCTCGGCTGTGCTCTGCTCTGCTTTGCTTTTTAGAGATAGGTTCTCTCCCTGAAACTCAGGGCCCTTCAATTACTGTAGATTGCCTGGTCAAAGAGCTTCAGAAATCTAACTGTCTTCTTCCTCTACATTGAGATTACAACCACATGTCAACACAACTTTTTACAGAGACACTTTACACTATCCCTGGGCCCTGACTTGAATAGTAAGCATTTTATTGGGTTTGCCATCTTCCCTGCTTTCTGTTTTCATTTTCTTGCTGAATAATAATTTATAGCATGGAAGTATCACACACATACACACACACATATATACATATATATAGATATGTATATATGTGTGTGTTTGTGCATATGCATGCATGTATGTGCATGTATTAACCTTCTGAAGGACTGAAGTTTTGAGATATTATAAACAGGGCTAGAATAAATAGTTTTTTGTGTATATAAAAGTTTTCATTTCTCTTGTATTGATGATTAGAACAGAAGTTTTAATAAGTCATATAATAGTTGCATGTTTCATTTCTTTCAAACTGATTCATTACTTTCAAAATGTCTGTGGTGTTTTATGTCCTGATTAGTAAGATTCCCAATACTTCCTTTGGCATCATGACATGTGGTATCTTATTGTAGTCTGTATTTGTATTTCCTTAGTAGATAATGATACAACTTGTCATGTCCAGTGTGCTTAGTTTTCATATGTGTGTGTGTGTGTATATATATATATTTCAGTGAAATGTTTGTCATGCATCTTGCCCATATATAATGCTTAACTTTTAGACTTCAAAATGTTCTTAAGATATTGCACACATTGATCGTTAATTGTTTTACATATATTTTGCTCAAAATTCACCATCCTTTCCTCTCTTGGGGGCAGTCACTGTGCAAAGGTACTAAATTTGAGTGCAGTTCACCCTGGCAGCTTCATTCTATAGAACTGGCCTCTCATGTACAGTTTTCTTAGCATAAATGCCAGCAGTGTCTTCCCTCTCCATGCCGTCTTAAGTACCCTTCAACTCAGTCAGTGGTCTTCCTTTCTACTTCCTGTGCACCTCTCTATCCTTCTTCAGGATTTCCTCTCACTCTCTGTGTTCTTTTTCCCATGTTCACTTCCTGTCAATCTGGTTGGTTACTCTTTTTATTTAATTTTGTTAACTTTATTTAATCCTGTTTACAGAAAGCTCTTGGATTAAAGATGTGTGCTAGGGCTGAGCCACACAACAAGTACTTGTTTACAGCAAATAGGAAGCTCTTAGGCTAAAGGTTTGTGCTGAAGATGAGCCACACTAAACAAGATACAGAATTTCTTCAATTAACCATCTCAGAGTTCACAGTGGGATTAAATATCCTGTAACATATCTGCTTATCAATATGGAGGGAGATTTTTTTAATTTACTTAATTTATTCAGATTACATCTCAATTTTTATCCCATCACTTGTATCCTCCTGTTCCTCTCTTCCTTCCGCTTTCACTCTATTCCCCTCCCCTAGGTCTATGACTGAGGGGGACCTCCACTTTCACTATATGGTCATAGGCTATCAAGTCTCATCTTGGTACCCTGATTATTCTTTCTCTGAGTGCCACCAGGCCTCCCCACTAAGGCCACCAGAGTTCATGTCCGAGTCAGTTCCTGCTCTCCACACAACTGTGGAGAATGTCCTGTCCATTGGCTAGATCTGAGTAGGGGTTTGATGTTTCCTGCTTGTATTGTCCTTGGTTGTTGCAGTAATTTGAGCAGACCCTCCTGGACCCAGATCTACCCATCATGATATTCTTCTTGTAGGTTTCTAGGAGCCTCTGGTTATTTTTATTTTCCCATTCTCCTATATTTCTCTCACCTAGAGTCCCAACACATCTATCCTAATCTCCTGGTAAGTGAAGACTTTCATGGGACATGCCTTTTGGGCTAATGTCCAATTAGAAGTGAGTATACATCATGTGAGAATTTCTGCTTCTGGGTTAACTCACTCAGTATGATCATTTATAGTTCCATCCATTTATCCACAAATGTTGGGATTTCCTTGTCTTTAATAGCTGAGTAGTTTTCCACGGTGTAAATGTACCACAATTTCTTTATCCATTCTTCCCCTGAGGGACGTTTAAGCTGGAGGGTGATTTTTTTTAAGCCCGCTCCTGGATTCCATACTGGACCATCTCAAAGGGCTTCCGAACTAGTCATTGCTTTGTTTTTTTTTTTTTTTTTTTTTATCACATGTTAAACTCAAGATACAACTGAAGCAGTGAGGTAGGCATTTGAAAAGCAAACACGATCTGTAGTGATTTAGGATTTCTCTAAGAGCTGATAATGGGGGGGGCAGTTATTGCAGAAGTCTTCAATATCTCTCATTCTCAGCTATGAGTCTGGGGATATATAGATGGGAAGCCATTGAAGAGAGTCCTTAAAACTTGTGATGAAGAGCCTGAATTGCAGCTCTTCACAGGTGGTGGCTTCTGGCAGGGGATGATGAAGGACTCAGTTACCTTCCAGGAGCTGGCCACTGGGAGGCTGACCATACTCCAATTCATATATGGGCAACACAGATTGGACTTGGTGTATTTTTTTCTTTTGGGGGGAGGGATCCTACAAGTGTAGGAGGTACACCTCGGAAGAATGGGAAGCAAGTATGATGGGATGCACTGTGGGAAATTCCCAAATAATCAATAAAAAATATTATGTTGGGAAAAATGACTATGAGAGTAGACTTCAGATGTTTGATGTAGAAAACTTAACTAGCTCAAAGTTCAACTCATTCTTCATGTTCCATTGCTTTTTTTTTCTTTTTCTCCTCAGGACCATGTCAGGTTCCTTTATGCTTCTGAATTTAATGTTTGAAGCTCACTGAAAATCTCCCCCTCAGACCTTAGCATGGCTATCTCTTGGCATCCATGTATCATTTCAAATGACACTTCCTCCTTGAGGTCCTCCATGATTTCTAATCTGTTACCTTATCTGCCCCTATCTGTTCAGCTTTTTTTACTTCCATATTACTCAATACTATCTCTTTTTAATTATTAGCAATATGCCTATAGCCTGTTCAAGTGATTTACTTTGACCCTTCCACTTTGAAATGTGAGATCATGTTATCCTTATCTATTCCTTTGCTTTCTTTGTCTAATAAAATGCTGACACAGTAGGTGGTATTTATGATAAATATCTTCTTTGTGGAATGAGTGAATTAGTACATTTATTTAAGGTAAATAAGACTGAAAGCAATTTGAAGAGACTGTGGCTTAATCAACAGCTTGAAAGCAAGAATAATGCTGTGAACTTCGGTAAGCAACCTGTATGAGAAGAAAGAGTTTTAAATGGGAATATGGTGCTGGGCTGTGGAGGGTTTTGACCCTCTAGAGTAGGCGATTTTACTCTCACCTGGAGGTATTGGAATGCTTCTAACAAGGCTGATATAATAACATACTATTTTAAGAAAATTAAGTGGGAACAATGCAACAAATTAGGGTGAGGGTTTGGGATCTCAGGCAGAAGCAGATACCAATTGGGAATAATAGCAGTGACAGTGTTGCTGTGATAGGAACGGGCCTGTAAGGTGTCAGTCATACTGGAAAGGAGGCTCAAGTTTGGAGGCACGATGGGAAGTTTTGTCTTCTGTAGCAGGGTCCATTCAACTGTCTCATCAGATCAAACAATAGCAGCACTGAACTTGAGGTACAATTTTTTTTTTATCTCTTTAATGCCATTTTTCCTTCACCGATACTTGCAAATACCTTCCTTCTCTCTGGAGAATTTTTTACAAGTAAAGTCATTATATGTGACTTCATAGGAGCCTGATTTATCCCAACTTATGTTTGAAGTCATTTATCTAGTAGTAAGTAATCCTCCATTTTAAAACCGGGGAGGTTGTTTGCTAAATTGACCTGGCAAAGGCTTAATGTTGACTAGAGCTAGAATCAACCCATGTGAACTCAATTTACGTGTAGAGAGTGTGGACATCCAGACATCATCCTACTTTAGTTCATCATTCGATTTGAAACAGGGAATAATGGTCCCTGGACCTCTGGTCTTTTATCCCATGGTTTTGTGGTTCACTGTTTGTTGTGGCCAATTTGTGCTCCAAAAGTTGCCTCTTGCAGGCTTAAAAGCTGAGGTCAGCCCAGGATGTTAGCCTAGGACCTCTCTTGTGAAGGTTAGTGCTAGTTCATCTGTTTTCTTCAGCTCTTGAACAAAAACTCCAGAGCCACTCACTCGACACAGGAATTTGTAGGCCAGTCTTTTTTTTTTTTTCCACTGTGAATAGCTGCCATAATTTTCAAGGACTGCTCTATATTCCTTCTGTTCAGGCAGTTCCTAAACCTGGCAGGACACAGCTCTCTGATGCTGAGACCCATGAAGCAGTTGCTATAGGAAAAACCAAATAGTTCTGACATTTCTACTTACCAGGTTTCACTTACAGTTCATTTCAGAGGGTGACAATTAGAAGAAACAAGGAAGGGCTTTGTTTTGTTTTGCCAGACTCATTTCAAGGAACACTACACACACCCTGCCTACTCGCATGTTTGGCTAAAGAAAATGTTTCCACTACTTTTACAGCTGCATAGTAATGGAAAATTACTCTGGGTGCCAAACCCACCAGCAACATTCACAACACCAAGGAACTCTGCACTTGACTTAGTGTACATTTCTCTTTACTTGAACAGATCAGCCAAGAGTTAAAAGTGTCACAGGCCTTTAGAAATGGGACAGGATCAGTCAACCTCAATTTGTGGCCCCACTCTATTGCTAAGCAAAGAGAAGTTTCCTGAATTGCAAGTTAAATAGTTTCAGGTGGGAATGCAGCCAGGTAATCGTTGCAGAACTTGGTTCACTTGCCTCTAAGCTGCCCCTTTGCTTGGAAGCTTGCTCTGCCAAGGATTTGTGATGGTTATTAAAGATGACTCAGAAAGTTAAAAAGACCAAGGAAGCCCGTGTGGCTTCTATCGCTGTTTTGACATCGCTTACTAGAATTTTCTATGAGGTCGGATCAGAGATATTATTACTGGTGCATGGTATTGTTAGCTAAATTACAGTATACCTCTCACTCAATTTCACACTGGAAAAAACTGAAAACTACTAACAGACAAGGAAATTATTATGTAAGAACTTGCATGGTACAAAGAAACCCAAGAAATAAATGATTCATCTTGGGTATTCTGAAAGACACCTTACTATTAGTCTAATACATAAATAACAGGAATGAATTATCCCATATGTATAAGTAGCTTCATCTGGACAAATCAGTTACTGGGATCATATTTATGAATTCATGGACATAATGTAATTATGAAATATTCATTAAGGCTTCCTTGTATGAAAGTATGGAAATTCACTCTACATTCAGTTTAAGGGAAATACCCTAGTTCAATGAAAGGTTTGGCTCTGCCTTTTATAGGGATTTACAGTACTTCTCAGTGGGTATAGTTCACATTAGCATCCGGTGACATTGCTTTGTCTGTATATATTTCTAGCTGTCAACAGAATGTCCTGAGGCAATTGCATCTCGATTCTATAGCTATCTTCTGTTCTTTTAGAATACACAAGGGTCTCATTTTCCATCAGCAAAGCACGAAATCATGTAAGAATGCCACCTAGACAGTGTGTGCAAACAAGTAGCACATCAAAATGCTTCATAAAGTTACAGATGAATTAAATCTCCTTGTTCAAGTAAAGATCTGGGAAATCAAGGCCTTTTATAAGAAATTGAGGTTCTCTTCACACAACTAACAGTGTCCTGAAATTCATCACTTTATGTATTAATATATGTGACCATTTCATTTTTCTTTGGATTGTGGTGAATTTGCTTTATATCAGGGTTGTGGATTGCAGGTCCTTTAGCTTCGTCATGATCAGCATTTGGCAATTATCAGATTAACAAGGGATGAACAGCATATGATTTGCATCCAACTACATTAACTTCAACACTCACTCAGCACTGTGCAGCAAAAGGATGTAAAAACCCAGTGTTCATTTATTCATTGTTTGGGTGCAGTGGGATAGGCAGTCAAAGTAAACATGAGTCCCCAAAAATGACATTGTAAAATATACTAAAGGATGCATTCAATATTTCCCTAGACTCTCTGGATCATGTCTGAATTTGACAAACTGTTTGAAATTATCAATTCAATGGTGCCTTTAAATGGGGTTAGCTTTGGCGTATATTTAAAATGCATTCAACACACAAGTCTCTTCTGCTACGAGAACTACGGAAAGCTCCCTTTAACATCAGCAGGATGAGTGAAATGGCTTAAATTATCATTCTCTATATGCATCTCACATTTCTACAACTTCGGGATATTTTTAAACATTCTTGATACACCATGTACAATTTACTTAGTGCGTGGCATTCATATGTCTAACTGTAAAATAACTTGTTGTAATTTAAGCAAACATGTTTTAAATAAGAGGTAGCTAAAGTCTCTAATCTCTGATGTATTGCATGCAGTAAAAGCTTCCATAAAATGGATTTCCCAGGCAACCAAAGACCATAGTGTTTCCTCTTAAGAAATATCATAATCTATGTTTTATCCTCCTGTATTTCAATAGATCTGACTGACCAATTTCACCTAAGACATGCAATTATTAACAAATTAAACTAAAAATAAAGTGGAAAAAGAATAAGATCATTTATTTTTCCTATAAAATTCTTTCATTTCCAGGCACTAACAATCAATGCAGTGGCTTTGAGTCACACATTCAACTCAATAAAAATAAATTTGGTAAGTTAAGATTGACATACAATATACTGCATATGTTTAAGAAAAACTTTAATAAATTTTGATGATATTAAGTGAAGCCACCATCATAACCAAGAAACTGAAACTATTACCACTCCAGATCTTTCCTTGAACTATCTTCAAATTAATCTCTACCAGTTCTCCCCATCGTCCCTATCCTTTCCCGAGATGTAAATATGAAGCAGAATGATCCACAAACATATTTATTAAGTGATACAAATAAAATACCCTGAATAAGTACTGACTTTTCTGCCATACATCTAGAATTTTACATAAATGAAATCATATAGCTTGCAATCTTCTCTTCACTTCCTTTTTTCTCATGCCATTATTTTGAAATTCAGGTCAATAGTTCCTTCTTTTTATTGGGAGGGATTTCATTTTATGGGTGTACTACATTTTGTTTACCTGTCACCTGCTGATGGACATTCAAGTTGCCAAGTGACGCTGCAGTGAACGTTCATGTATAAGTCCTTATAAAACATGCACTCTTATTTCTTTTGGGTAATTGCCCAGAGAATATCTGGGCTATGTAGTAATGGCATATTTTATTTGTTGAAGTGGATACCAACCATTTTCCAAAGTAACTAATCTTTACATTTTACAACCACTCTGGTAACCTGAGAGAGATTTGAGTTGTCTGTATCCTCACCCAGGGATGATGTCATTAGCCTCTTTTATTGTTGTCATTTTAATAGCTATATGATATGTGTGTGTATATATATATATGTATATAATATATATTACATATATATTATCTTAATTGGCACTTTGCTAATGATAAACTAGGCTTAGCAATTTTCTTCCATGAACCTTTATTGATAGAATGTCTGCTACAGATTTCTATGTTTATGGAGTTGTTTGTCTTGATTATAGTTTATATATTCAGAATATAAATGTCTTAGAAGTATGATATATTAATACTTTTAAGTGTTTGGTGATAAAGAAAAGCTTAGTGTGAATAATGACTGCGGCAATGCAGGACTAGTAATGCAGGATTAATAATGCAGGATTAGTAATACAGGACTAGTAATGCAGGATTAGTAATGCAGGATTAGTAATGCAGGACTAGTAACAGATGATCAATCATCGGCACACAGTACATTTTATTTCCCATTCACAGAACTCTACAGTTGAACTAAAGAGCATTGTTTGCTCCCTACATCCTGTAAAGAAACCTAAAATGGCACTTGATTGTATCTTCATCTTTCGTTTTTGCTGTTCTGTGTCATAGTCAAATGAAATGAAGTGTTAGAGTCACCTAAATATTGTATATTTAGGGTTCATGTAATTGAGATTGCTCAACATCTATAGTCTGTCTATCTTATTGGGGCTTGGCTCTAGTGGGATCTTTTTTTTTTTTATCTCAGTGGGGTATTTTTGTAGTTTTTTATTAAATATTTTTATACTTTATGTATACATTTATATTTTTAAACATTTGTACAAGAAACTATCTATAATGAAAAGAGCTGTGACACAATCAGGAATTTGGCCATTTGTATTTGGCAGCCTTGAAGAAAACATTTTTCCTATCTTGGAACATCTAAAATTCTGAATGTAAATCAATATCTATCATATCTCACCATTATCAATTTAAGACATGTATCTAGACCTGAAAGCATCTTAACCCCAAAAGAACTAAACTTAATTGTCAAACTAAACTATCTGGTTTTCAAACCCATCAGAGACTTGAAAAGGAATAAAATTGATTAATTGAATATGCCGAGAGCTCAGGTTAGTAGCTTTCCAAACGAGAAGATGACAAAGACAGTTTGATACCTAAATAGTCACCCAAAACTCTCTATAACATTGGAGCATCATCTTCAGCCTTCTGACCCAATATATCTGACAGACATATTTGTGAGGCAGGAATTATTGAGGACTTGCTTACCCTGTCTTGGTAGAGTTTGACCATTGATTCTGCCTGAATCCATCTTTGTCCATTTTTAGGTAGAATTCTGTCTATGATAAAAATGAGGACATTTTGCCCATTGGCTTGTTTGCCACATTTGAAGCTATCTCCATAAGGAGGTTCTTTGATGCTCATCATCCTCTTTGAGGTAGGCTGTGTGTATCCAGGAGTTAACCTGTCTCATTGTCAGTGAGTCTTTAAAATAATAAAAATATTTTAAATGCCATATTCTGTATGTCTCTGAGCTTTTTGAAGAACTTATCTTACTATTTTACCTTATCATTATAGATAGACTCATATCTATCTGTTACACCTAAGATGTATATTCTTATGATAAAAATACATTGTTTTACTGATATAACCATGATTTGATCAACTAATAATTAACTTGTATAACTTATTTATCCTAAACAGCCTGCAACAACACTTTCAAAGTATTGGAAGGAATTGAGTTTAATGGGCACAAAAACCTCATATTAGAGTAGAAATATATATAGTGTGTGTGAAGAATAATCTTACATTTGAATTCTATACCACTGTATCTAAAATTAATCTAGAACTGAGGGAAGAGAGGATGAGGGAGGGACGGGGATCAGGAGGGAATGAGGGAGGGGGATACGATCAGGATGTGAAGAATTTAAACTGCAGAACAAGCAGGTAACTTATATTGCTAATTCTACTATGTGGGAAATTCTCTGAGACTGGCTCAGACATGAACGTCTAGGCATAGACAAGGTTTTTTGTTGCCTACAGAACCCCTATGAATTATTATTAGATGGCATTCTTCATATGGCCTAAAATGAAGATTTATGGATGTCTTTTTTTCTGCTCATACAAAGAGCAGAAAACCAGCCTTAATTGTTCTGTGCAATATGTACGCCTTATACATTTATAATTTTAGGACTGTATAATGCTTGTAAGAACTTCCATGTTTTCAGAACAAAAGAACCAGTCACTGATGCTGGATCAGACCTGACAGGATTCATTCCTCTCAGGATCCTGGACATTGACATCCCGCACCCTTCATGTTCCAGTGACAACTGCTTCAGTTACTGTTCCTCATCAGAACAAGACAGCTCCCAGGACACCTTCAAAGAAAGCTTCCAATCCAAATTGGTCCAGCATTTCAGACTGTCCCACACAGGACTCTTATTAAGCCTGGAATCTCTCAACATTTAGAAACTGAACCACAAAAGCTATTCCTAGCTTGTTTAACCATTTTCCCAATTTTATTTGTCCCCTATGAAGGTATTTCATCCCAAATCAGCCAGAAGAAACTTTAAGAGAATGAAGCCCCGTTTACTTTAAGGGACGTCAAATAGGTTTTTGGTTGCATTCTTGGGCTATAGAGGGTTGTTTTCAATGTGAAGTGGTTACAAGTTATTATTGGTCTTATCTAGAAAGAAAACAAGGTTGGACTCAGCGATGTCTCTCTTTTCCTTTATCTTCCGTTCTTAGGTTTGGAGATAAGGATTGAAAATAAAAAAGGGGGAATATAGAAATATATAGGAAAGATAGAACAAAAACTAGATTAGTTAATCTACTCCTCAACTTAATGCCTCAATTGTCACTCACAAGGTTATTTTTAGTTCACTGGTATAGAATTTTGTACCTAGCAGAATCTTAACAAGAATGCAGTGATTGAAATGATACATTCTCTCCCTGTTCTGTCACAGTGTTTATTGCAAAAACCAGCCACCACAACCTCCCAGCTCTTCCTCTAGGCGATAGTAAATGGTGTCATTCCAAGGCAAAGGGACGAGCAAAGAGACTTCAAAGGGATGCTTACCAATATCGTCACTAAAAGAACATCAGATTCCTTCTGAAATGAGGACACAAAGAGAAAATAAAACACTACAACCTCTTGTGTATTCTGAATCCCAAAACAGGGCTTGTCTAAGTCAAGGAAGCAGCCAGATTATTCTTTATAAAAAACAGTTATCTCATCTACTCTATAGTGTCTCTGATCATAAGGGGCAGATGTGTCCATCTGTGAGACTGGCCACCTGTCATAAGAAATCTTCACACCTATATGTGATCAATATATATAGCTTCAATTCATGTAAATGGAAACTTGGTCTCAGAGAGATCAGAAGCCCTGACCATCAGAGGTACACTTCATTCATACACCCAATGATATTGATGATGGGCCTAGGATACTTACTGGCCCCTTGAAATCCCTGGCAACTGGAAGAAGACCTTGTCACTGTTGCTATTCATTGGGACTCTGATGTGTCTTGGTGATTTGCCAGCCTCTTGAGTCAAAGACTTTACCCGGGAATCCTGTAGTTTAAGAATTAGTATCTCATGGCATTTTCCATCTCTTTTCCAAAGTGAAAGACAAAGCTTTTATTTCCAAGACACATAAATCCTGATTCTCTTAACTAGCAAAGAGCAATCTCAAGATAGCATCAAATGACAATAATGCAGCTGTCATTGTGATCTTGTTATTGGATAACAGAACAAAGTCTTGCTGGTGTTACGATTATTACTTTTGCATTCACATGGGTCATATTCTCTATAATCATTATTTTTCAGAAGGCATGATCTGAATCACGGAACATTTTCATTGCTGCAAAGATCAGCGTCGTTACTTGAAAGTCCACTGACACATTTCTAAATATTGGCTGTTCTTCTCCCTTCAGGTAGGACGTCATCAGCAAAACAGAACAACTGCTCTTTCCAAAGCTTCAGTACAAGAAACTCCGAGTGTCCCCTAGGAGCTTCTCTAAGTCAAATGTAGACAACAGACTCAGAGCTTCCAACAGTTTCTCATGCTTCAGTTAACCCTTCTCCCTTCTGATCACAGGGACCCCAAACAGACAATCACTCTCTCTAATGTATTATGTGCTTAAAAACAATATTTATTATGACTACATGAGACAGACTCATATTTTCTCTGTCCCCACGCCAATGAAAATTAACAATTAATATGAGGCTAGATAATTGGAACTCAAACATACTCCCTTATCACATAAGCATAAAATTTCAGTTTTATTGAAGGAGAAAAGACTTGTGGAGATTTATTTTGCAAGTTAGTATTTAAAACAAAGAGAAAATAGAATGCAGCATTCAAATGCCCAAGTAATTTTTATTAATACTAAAAGCCATTCTGAATTTCTCATGTAGTGTGTGTGTGTGTGTGTGATACTTTGTATCTTTTCATATAATGATCATTAAAAATGTTTAATTTTCACCTCATAGATTCTAGGAGAATATTGCAACACATTTTCCCTTTCTGATAAACTAACCAAAAATCAAAATAATCAGTTTTACAATTTAAAGAATTTTTGCTGAAAATAAATGATACAACTTACAGCATAGCCTTTCAAATTAGCTGGAATGATATAATTCAGGTAAGAGAGTTTCTATATGAATTGTACAAACAGTTCTGACACAAAACTCTGTCCTAAGATTGCTACCTTCTCACAGATACTTTAATGATCGCCTTGCAAACTTGATTGTTATCATCATTCCCAAGAAGGATGACATTTTATCAATAACACAGCATTTTCAGAGAGCATAGGAAATAACAGTCTGACACTTCTGAGGATTTTTATGAAGCAAAGAATTAAACTTGCAATTAACCCAACAGCACTGCAAGCAGGTGTGTGCATTAGAAGTAAGCCCCAGCAAATTGTTCTGAGCATCAGCTGCTGCACCTGAACTAGTATACACATACTTTCACAATTCGCCATTTCAAGACTATATAGCTTTCTTCCTACATTCTAAAACCTAATCTCAGAATTCTTATTATATGCAAATAAACAGCATTTGATTAGGTCCTGAGGCAGTTTCACCTGGACGTTCAGAAGAATGGCAATTGGAAGGAAGTGTATTTCCTCACTGAAGTGTATTTTCCCTTGGGGGACACCACCATTTGATTTTGACATTTATTTGTCCTGTTTTATAAAGGACAAAACTACAATTATACATTTTTTTATACCGTACATTGGATATTGTGTCAGGGAAAAATATCAAAGCAAAGATAGTGTTTATATGCAAACAAGCTCAAAAGCAGGTTTATTAAACAAATTCCTAGTTTAAATCATAGTGCGCTAAGAAATATTACTTTACTAATACAGAGAAGGAAAACATCATGAACAATCAACTTGAAGAAATGGGATTTTTATTTCTACTCTTGCATAATATCCTCTTGACTTTCAGTAACAAACAAAATAAAACAAAACATGAGTTCAGTCCTAGATTAATAACTAAGTTCCTGTTTGTTATATAATTTTTAGGATCCTGAAAAAAAAGGTGTTACTTGATAATTAATTTGGTTACTGTAACAATGGATAAATATTTGTCAAATAAATTTCAATGCATTTTAAATGTTTTTGCAACCTATTTTAAAATTGAAATTATTATTTTCTCAGTCACGAAATAATCTTCAACCCTATGAATAGTTGCCCTTACCTTTTTGTAATTAAGCTTGATTATATTAAATGCAATTGCAAAATGCATTTCATTTTTCTATTTATCAAAATACAAGCTTTGCAAATGATTATCTTAAGCAAGAAACACACAGCAAGAGACTGAGGATAGCCAATGACAGCTATAATTTTTCATAAAAGTGGAGAAAGCATTTTATTGTTTAATTGTTCTTATGTTAGCAGTTATAAGTAATTCACTGAACTCAACAAACTGAAACTTGCCCACAAGTATTCTAAAATTTATGTCTTCCTAAACACAAGATTTCCTCTTAAAGTGTCCAGTTATGAGGAAAGCCTGGTGTATTAAAGGTACATGCTGATAACAGTAGTACATAGGAGGCTGAGGCAGGAGGCTACCTGAGGCTCTATCAGAAAGAAGGGTTAAGGAGGAAGAGGGAAGGAGAGGGAAAGGAAAGAAAAAGAAAAAAACGAAGGGAAGGAGAGGAAAAAGGAAGGAGAAGATGAGAAATAGTTTCAAAGAATCTTTGATGTTTAGTATTAAAATAAAATTAAAATCCGGGCTCGGCAATTTGGCTTTGGCCACTTTCCAGAGGACTGGGGTTCAGTTCCAATCACCTTACAGCAGCGGCTTGCATACCCTGTAACCTAATTCCATGTGTACCTGGCCAGTAATGAGGTAGCCGAATCTGAGTTCCAGGACAGCCAGCACTGCATAGTAAGACTTTGTCACAAACAAACAAACAAACAAACAAACAAATGAATAAATAAACAGAAAGAAAAAAATCCTTCATTTCTGTTAATATCTTCCTCATCTATAGCAGTGAGTTAATGCACCATTGCTTCAGCTCTGGTGTGGGAGTCTGAAAGGAAGAATCGGATGATCTGTCCGGCTGTTTATAAATCAGCACGTAAATGGATGGCCAACCTTTCTATGACATCAGTTCACTGAACTGCCTCTCCACACTTGCTTAGGTTCATTTGATCTAAGAAAGCGTAGTTATCGCTGTTGTTGTTTGTTGTTGTTGTTGTTGTTGTTGTTGTTTTGTTGCTGCTGCTGCTGCTGCTGCTGCTGCTGCTGTTGCTTTTGCTGTTGTTAGGGTGACCTGGTTCACTTTACTCCATGGAGATGTGATTAGTTAGGTGGAAGAGGGTGAGAACATGGGATGTAGCCCATGGAATAAGGATCATGGGCAGCTATGAATCCTGCAAACTTAGGGTGTGGACAAGTGCTGCGTAGATGCCAGCTGCTGCTTGTGCTTGAATCATAATGCGAAGAGAGCTATAAGATGCCAGGGAGAGGTAACTGTCAAGACGCAACTTAGTCCACTCTACACAGTCAGTGAATATGTATAATTTAAACTTTATCTCCCGGAGAAGCTGAAAAGTTCTTTGAGGAGAGAAACATCGCCCACCCCCTGCAGAGATTTGGAGCCTGGCACTCAGTGATAACCAGCCCATGGCCTAGGGCCACTGCAGTGCTCTTCACCATGTCATGCTTATGAGATGCTTGACACAGCCTTAAAAAAAGAAAAAAACAATTGTCCTTAAAATTTATAATGGTATTATGAACAGAATCCTATATCTTATCCTTTGAGATAGTGAGACATAGTGAGGTGTAGAGAAACCCTAAAAAAGCAGTGAGGTGAGCAATAGGGACATGAAGCATTCACAAGAAAGCAAGATTCTGGGCGTTTCTCTCTACTGCTGTTGTCATTGAACAATTTTACCTTTGATCAAGCTCATGTCAGTTGGCATGGGAAGCACTCACTAAATTACAGTTCTAGAAAACAAACCAGCCCACAGATGACCACTTTTTCTGGCCAAGCAGTATTTGATATGTTGGGGAAAGGTTGTATGTTCTACACTATTCCTGACTGTAGGCCATGTGAGACCCAGATAACTGGGTCCAGCCTTGAAGAAGGACTGCACTGTGGCCCTAAGCAAACACAAAGTAAATGCTACTACCACAGTTCAGCTACAGAAGCAGGTTCCAATCAAAGCTGAGTCACAGGTCAGTTTTGCACTGTATGATGGGTGTTATCCTCTACTGACAGTCCTGGCCAGCAAATGTTCCATCTGCACGTCCAACTCCAGATTTCACCAAAGATTCGAAGCACGCCCCATTACCCAGTACAGACCACTAAGAGGAGAGTAATTTGTCTTAAGACATTTCATACAGCAAAAGCATACAAAAGTTAATTTACTATTTATGAAAACAATCACTTTTGAAAACTAGCAAATAGTTTTTTGTTTTCATGAATTTCACTTGCTAGCTTTGCTGCATCTCAAGAAAAGAGAATCTATCCATTATATGTGCGTGTGTGTGTGTGTGTGTGTGTGTGTGTGTGTGTGTGTGTGTGTGTATGTATGTACTTTTGGTGATTTAAACTGTTAGTAACAAGAGAATCTTTTCTCTGCCCATTAAAAGTCTAGCATGAGAAGATCATTTCTTTCTTCCTCTGTCCTTGAAGTTACATTACATAATATAGGCATGTACAGAAAAATGAGGAGATTCAGTTAATCAAGTTTAAAACATTAAACATGAATGATGCTTCCCTCTTTATGTCTTTAATAATAAAAACAGACCAAAGATATCAATTATTGGTTAGCTCTAAAAAGTGGTGTGATTAAAAGATTGAAAGAATGTTAGGTACTACAAATGAGGAATTTGTAAAATAGAGGAGAAAATTATTTATTTAGGGTAATTAAATATTTGTGAAGCTCAATAATATGGTAAGCATTGTGGAACATTTAAAAGTGGTTTCTGTTCTTGATTTTTTATTTATTTTTTATTTTTTTCTTCTTCCTGCTTTCAGCTTTTTGTTAACAGATCTGCCTAGCTCCAGAAGCTTTGAAAAAGAATTTAATACACATGCATTTCCCAAATCCTAAGCAGGAAGCATGTATTAGTTCTTCAAAGCATATTGATAATTTTTAACTGTGGATTTTAGCTTTCATGTGATAAAACTTTAGTGATTTCCTTACCATGTCTTGCTAAAGCTTAAGTTCTTCATTTACATATTTGATGTCTCTCAGGAGACAGACAAGCTTCAAGTTAATTATCTATGTAGCTGTAAGAACTCTTGTTTCCTGGTTAAGAACTCTTCAAAAGGAAACTAATAGTTATTAAATGTTACACCAAGTCACCAAAAGTAATCAGGGTACACAATGAGAGGCACTAAATGGGCACTTACATTTAATAAAAAAAAAAATCCTCAACTTTTTGCAAGATAAAGGAACATAACTCAATTAAATCTCTCACACTAATTTCCAAGGAAAACAGACAGCAGAAAACAAACAGCTGAAAGGCTCTGCTCTGTGGAGTGATTAGGCACTGCTGGAGGTTTGTAGAAATTATGAAATTTGGAAAATAGACTCAGTGATCTCAGACCCATAGTAGACATGTAACAGAGGAAATGCCACATGAAAAGAAACTCTGTCCTTTTCTCTAATAAATATGTATATGTGCATGTACATATATAATATATAATATAACATGAAGTACATGTATCCTTATGCTGGTGTTAGGTAAATAAATGTTTTATTTTCTATAAAGAGAAGTGAATATATATAAGAATAAATTATAATATCTAAATGTAAATGTCTGTTTCATAGAATGATGGAAAAAGAAGGAAAGAGGGGCAACCATAAGATAGACTTGACTTGCAGTTGGGAAATTGGAACCACAGCTATCAGGTGAGTTAATTAATCTGGGTATCGTGCAGTAAATGAAAGTGTGCCATCTATTTCACAAGGGTCCATTGTGTCTTGCATGTGAAACAAATTTACCCTGTTTGATTAAGGATAACTGATTGCCTCCAATTTATTATATGTATCCTATAATTAAGTCACAATGAGTTCGAGCGAAATGGGGATGGTCTTCTCCACAAAGAAGACAACAAGCTCATTCTAGGAAGACCTTGGGGGTCATTCAAGAAGCAATTAAATGTTCTCTAGGGTGCACTGAAAGGGAAAGAGCTTGGTGGGCTGAATGGCCTCTCCTTATATTCTTCCTCAATACTCTGCTCTTATAGAGACAAATGAAACCATGTCATAAAATAACTCAAGGCACTATCAGCAAGGAAAACAATGCTGTCTGTTCTTCTATACTAAGGGAAACGTTGGAAAGGAAATAATCTATACTTCCTAGAAAATAAAGAGCTGCATTTGCCAAACTGTGAAGCTTTGCCAGGATCTGTTTACGGAAAATAAGCCATTCAACATACCCTAGACTCTGAGCAAGATCTTTGACTATTTTCATTCTCCTGTTTGCAAATTGCTAATACCTTGGAAATTATTTTCAGCAAGTGAGATGAAGACAAGCAAGACGAGCACCTGTGTCACAGTGTGTGTTTTTATAAATGCTCTTACTAGTGGGCAGCAAAATTAAACAGTTGTACCAGGAAGCTGCTTAATCGGGCATGGAAAAAGTTACTCAGAATTATGGGAATGAGGAAGTAAGACTGAACTCAAGTCCGCTGAGCTTTTAAATGATGAAAAAGAACTTAGAGACCTTTAGAGCAAACATTTGCTGACTTGAAGAGTCTTGAAGAGGCCGTCTTGTGTTTGCTATTTGGTCCTTATGGAAGCCATGATCCTCCTTCCCTGCAGAGACTAAGAGATTGCTGGCAATTGGGTTTCTGGGAGCAGACTTCCTTACAGGTGGTTTTTGAAGTGGGTGCTCTAAGGAACTCACAAGTTATAGTCAGAAAGAAATCTGTTAAGTGTCCAGTCAAAGTTTAGGCTGGGAGCTCCTTAATCAGAAGTTAATGTGGCTGCAGACAGGAATATAAAAAAGCCTGAGGATGGAAAGATGGCTCAGTGGATATGAACATTTGTTGCTCTTGTAACGACCCAGCTTCACTTTCCAAACCCATGTGCTGGCTCACAAATATCCATATCTCAAGTTCCAGGGATCTGATGCCCTCTTCTCACCTCCATAGGCACCAGACACACATATGATACACATATATACATAGAGGCAAAATACACAAGAATATAAAATAAAAATAAATGAATCTAAGAAAGAAAGAAAGAAACAAAGAAAGAAAGTTGACTATACTGTGGTAACTGTCCATCCTTAAGCCAGACTATATATGAAAGGATCAACTCTCCACTGTGTTTGGTCTCTTACTCTTGCACTCTTCTCTTAACTCTCTTGAACTTTCTCTAAGGGGGTCTCCTTTCTCTTTTCCCTTTCCTCTCTTTCTCACTGACTCTCTGTCTCTGTCTCTCTCTTTCCTCATGGCCCACTCAAGTCCTAACTCATCTTCACTTCCCTTCTCCCAGATAAATCTCTCCATATCAGCTCTGCTGAGTCTCACTCTGTCTTCTTTTTAAGTCCTAACGGTAAGGGTGGGGTTTTAGGAAGAAGGTAAAACCTTCCTTCCTCAATCATTGCATCTGCTAGGAAATGAATTGCAGGGCACTGTTTCAGAAAGCGGAAAGAAGGTTGAAAGAGTTGTCAATATGGCACAGCAGACAAGAAAGGAAAGGTTAGAAAAGCGTAGACTCCTACAGTCATCAGGGTAAGAGAATGTGCAGATGTTGAAGTGAAGTAATCACTTGCTAACATTAGAGGACTAGAGAATCCAAAGATTGGGGGAAGGGAAAGTGGCAGGAAATAGACATAGGTTTGAGAATAGACCATAACTAGCTGAGGAGGCTGTGAGTACATAGAAGAATAGCCCTCTGGAAAGCAGTTCAGCCATTCTGTGGTAAGAGAATGAATACAGGCTGGGTGGGGGGAGGGGGAGGTAAGTTGAAGAACGACTTTCCTGATAGAGTTGAAGTAGAAAAGATATCATTGTTTCTGCAATTTTGTTTTCCGGGAAAGGAAGACAAGAAAAGCCCCACTCTTTTTTTTTCTGTAATGACAGAGATGAGGGAGGTCTTCTGTTGAAATGAGAATGTGATGGCAGAAGTCAGAGGCTTGTGAAGTAGGGAAGAGCTAAACGGGCACGAGGAGGAACGCCAAGCAGGGCCACTGTACAGCTGAAGTTAGCATCCATGCACTTCCGATGGTAGCAGTCCTTGAAATTGTATCCCATGTATTTCCATCCTTCTGAGATTAGAGACAGGACTTTGAAAAGTAACATAGCTATTTTGATCTGGTGTAGGATTCCACTTGGTAGTTGCAAGTAAAGGACAGCAGCTTGAGACAGGATAACTCCTGGCAGCACCCAACCTACCTCTCAAAAAGATGATGCGCATCAAAGAACCTCCTTATGGAGATGGCTTCAAATGTGGCAAACAAGCCAATGAGGAAAATGTCCTCATTTCTGCCACAGACAGAATTCTGTCTAAAAATGAGCAAGCTTGGATGCAGGCAGAGTTAGTGGCCAAAGTCTGCCAAGACACAGTAAGCAAGTCCTCAATAGTTCCTGCCTTACAAATATTGTCAGATACACTGGGCCAGAAGGCTGAAGATGATGCTCCGACATTATAGAGATTTTTGAGCAACTCTTCAGGTAGCAAAGTGTCTATGTTAGCTTCTCATTTAGGAAGCTGCTAACCTGTACTCCCTGTATACTCAGTAATTAAGTTTATTACTTCTCAAGTCTCTAATGGGGTTGAAGAACATATAGTAGGTCTACATAGATGCTTTAAGTTAATAATGATGAGATATGATAGATATTGATTTATATTCAGAATTTTAGATGCACAAAGATAGGAAAGATGTTTTCTTCAAGGCTGTCAAATACAAACAGCCAAAATACTATGAATGCAACATTTATATAATTCCTGATTGTTTCATGGTTTTTCTTGCTATAGGTAGTTTATTGTATATGTGTGTAATAATATAAATGTATATGTAAAAAATTTAAGATTAAAAAATAAATAAAATAAAAGAATTTTGAGGATGTGAGACAGTGTGGGTGAAGTAATGTATGACCGAAACCAAACGGGATGGGGAAAATGGAAGTGCAGGTTTATACCCATGTGTGGGAAGAAGTAGAAGAAAAAAGAAAGTGAAAGTCAAGGTTTGCAAAGGTCAGCTTGAGTTTGGTAATTTGATAAAAGATCATAGAAAAAATAATAGGAAAGAATGTTTCAGTACACTGACTGAAGAAGAAACTATTACAAGGGATTGCAATGTCCAAAGTAACATCACAGCAACTCCTGAAACAAACTATATACCAAGGTCATTAGGAGGAAAGTAAAAAGGAAATGAGCTAAAGCATTAAAACAGTAATAATAATAATAATAATAAAACTAAGTAACTCTGAATGCCACTAGGAGTTGGGGTTGAAGGGAAACCAGCAAAAAGGATATAGATACCTGACACCTGTGGGTCTACCACCTGATGAAGGCAAGCAGAAACCATCAAGGGACAAAAGCCCTGTGATTTTTTTCCCAGGGAAGATGATCCACAGGGCACAGGAAGTGAAGACAGTGCTGCTTCCACCCAGAGGCATTTGGAGTGGTAGAGCAAATAGCACCTATGGAAATTACACCTGCAGGGACTGATCAGTTTCTAGGAGCAGAAGGGAAGGAAGTCTTTCAGGAACAGTTGGCGGACACACAGAAGAAGGATTCCAGTGGCCAGCGAAGTGTTCATGAGGGAAGTGGTGGAAAGAGAAGGCAGGCAAGATGAAGCTAGCTCAGAGCAGCTATGGGGATGCCAGAGACAGAATAAGGGGATTCAATGCAGGAGCCACCTGTGGTAGTAGAGATGCAGTGATGGGGGCTAGTTGGTCCCCTAAAGCTGCTGCTGAAATCTGCAGGAATGTCCGGACAGCAGGCACATCCATATCATTCCCACTATAAAGCAAAGTGGAAGTAGCAAAGGAAAACAAATAAATAAATCAGACAGAAAAAAAAAATGGGGTAGAATCAAAACCAGATTGTATGAGTTCATAGCTTTGTTTATGGAGGTCTCTGGTTGTCATCTGGACACAGCATTTGTTACTTGATTTTGGGTTTCAAACAATAAACAGAATGACTCATGTGTATTTTTAGAAATCAGACTTTTCATATGTTAGGTGACAAGTGCAGCCCACTTATGTGGCCTTGTCACACAAGCACTTGCTTTAGGTATTCTCTCACTGTGGCAACCTCAGCCACCTCGCCCATTCTAGTAGCCTGAGTCTGTTCTTTGTTTGCAAAACATATTACTCATTTTTTGCCTCTTTTCCTTCTGTGTCCCTGTCTCTGTATTTATCTCTCTGTCTCTGTATGTCTCTGTCTCTCTCTCTCTCATGTGTGTATGTGTGTGTATGTGTGTGTGTGTGCATGTGTGTGTATGTGTGTGTGTGTGTGTGCATGTGTGTGTGTGTGTGCATGTGTGTGTGTATGTGTGTGTGTGTGTGTGCATGTGTGTGTGTGTGTGTATCTGTGTGTTATGTAATATTTCTTGAAACTCACTCACACTACATACGCCAGGCTAATCAAACTCTAGAGTTCCTCTTTTGCTGGTGTCTGCCACCATGTCAAGCTAGAGTGCTCTTTAATATCTCACATTCCCAAATCCTATGTTCCTTCAGGATCACACAGTAGTGTTCAATTATCCATAAACACTTCTTAAAGACCAGCCCTTGAAGAGTCTTTTTTCCCATCCTATAAATGTAATGATTTATGAAGTTGTTTCAGACATAAACATACCGGTGTGTGTAGATGCTCCCTCATACTGTTATTTTAATAGCCATATAAGTAATCTTGCTTTTCCAACAAACTTCAAGGCCTTGTGGTGCAGGAATGTCATCCTGTCCTTAGCAGCTTCAGTTCACAGCAGGGTTCTCTCATAGCAGGGTTGTAATAAAATGATTGTCTTGTAAGACAATCTGTACACATGAATTGGGCTGGAAAGAATGCTTTAACAAAAGGAATGCCTCCCCAGGAGGAATTTTAGGTTTCATAACAAGCTAGTCAAATATTTATGAACAAAATGGTCTTTCTACACCCTCCAATTATACAAGCAATTTACGGCATAGCTATGGTATGGCAGTTTTATATATATGCTTAAAGATAACAAATGTTATAAGATTGAAAATATAGTTTTAAAAGAATTCTGTTAACTGTAACCTTATTGAAAAACATTCCACATGAGTGTCAGAAAGCATTTTGATGACATGATTATTTACTAAGTTAATGAAATCTAAAGAATCTATCAGAATGACTGTACAGAAGCTGCTTTCCATCCTGAGACATCCTTTGAACAGGTGCCTCTCATCTGAGCATGCACCTGTGCTTACAAGACAAAAATACAACAAACAAACAAACAAACAAACACATAAAAGAGAAGCACAGTGAAGAGGCCTCCTGCCTGAGCCAGAGGGGATGCTGACCTCTTGGTGCTGAGCAGCAGTTGCAGATGTTCTTCCTCACAGCTGGACAGCGAAGGCAGATTAGTGGTGATCTCACAGCTGGCTCAGCAGGTTATCACCTCGGGACACCCATTACTCTCCCTGGCTTATGCCCATACATAAAAGAATCAAAGTCCCCGGGAACCAATGGTCAGAGTAAAGATAAACGGTCCCATGCATTCATTCACCTTCTGTATTATTGTTGTTCTGAACACAAGATAACACTCTCAATACTGCCCTTTCCTGGCCTCCCTTCCAAGGTGAGTTGTGGGATCAAAAGATAAATAAAACACAAAATTAAAACCCATGAAGCTTAGTGGTAAATTAATATCTAAATTTGGGAAATAGGCTGTTTCCTCTGGGACTGTATCCTCAGAGTTTTTTGACACAAATTTGAAGCAATAGAAAATAAATGAAGCCTAATAGAGCTCAATTTACGAACTAGGTTAATTTAAGAACCCAAGGAGACAACAAATGTACAAAAGACCAAAAGGTAGAACCAATATGTTCAGAGTTTCCAGGAAGCCACAAAGTCAATGCTAAAACAACTCTGAAATGCTAAGCAGTGTAATTCTTTGAGAAGCATGCAATGAAAGGGGAACAGAAAGGAATGGAAAATGTTTGGAAACAAAAGTGCTATTCACACAACAAGGAAGCCACTTCAATTCCTTCTCTGTGTATTATCTCAGCAGATACTCTCACCCACCTCCGTGTTCGGAGCCTTCTTGTTTGGGTGCATTAAATGCCATTTTCCGCCCCCTGGCTTTTGGCACAGAAGAAAGCCTAAAATGACAAATGTACAGTATTTTCTTACTGTTTAAATAATATATCGATACTGTGAAATACCTCTCAAATAGACACAGTTTAGACTCCTAAATCTAAAATCCAGTTAAACCTAAACTACTGGATCATTCCCCCAGTATACTTTGTGCTTAAATTCGGAATTTGACTTACCTTCTCATGATTTACCTTTTCAACCACCTCCTCTGAGGACTCCAATAAAAATTTCATGTAAAATTTTAATGGAAGACATAGAAAACTAATAAAACGTGTTGTAGGTGGCAATGTTTCTGACTCTGGAGTGCATAAGGACTCATGACTCAAGACTCAAAAAAACTCAGTAAGGAAAAGGCTAAGTCAGAATTGCAAATGGGCATTCTTCATTATTAACAAAGACTAAAGGTTAAAAACCTACCAACCCCTCCCAAATTGAATTGGGATTAATCTCTATAGTCTGAAATAAACTCTTTTACAAGTCAAGTAAAAGCAAAAAACAGGAAACCCACTTAAAAAAAAAAAAAAAAAAAACAGAAGACAGGAAGAGGAACTTACACAGGAGAGGAAACAGCTGAGCATGAAGAGATGTTGAATATGACTAATTACTAGAAAAATTAAAATATTATTTCCCAGCCATGGTATTTTTAAAAATTAGGAAGTTGAGTAACATCAACAATTTCCCAAAATGTGAAAATAAGTTATTGCACCTAACAAGAGAGATGCAGAGAAAACTTGAGTGACACAGCTGAGGGCTAAGGAGTCATGCTTTAGAGCATGCCCTCAGAATCGCCACACACTTGTTTAAGGGGTCATCAGAAACAAACAAACAAACAAACAAACAATAAATGTACACTCAAAAACTATGCCTTGCTTAGTGAAGAAAAGAAATGTTCACAGCAAATATAAGACAACATTAGAAACACAGTGGTTAAAACAGAAAATGGGAACAGAACCTAACTGCCACACTGCTTCTGCACTTGTGGGAGTCAATGCTCCACAAATGCATGGACTATGTAGCTCATAAGGGAGTCGGTGCTGTCAATGGAAACAAGCGAACGGCTTCGAAAGTCCTAGGACTCCACTGACTGTGTCAGCTACTTTTCTGTTGTTGTGATGAAGAACTGGGCCAGAAGCAAGTTAAGAAAGTAAGGCTTGCTTTAGCTTACAGTTCTAGAAGGACAGAGACCATGACGGTGAGGAAGACAGCAGGAGGACCACAAGGCCAGCCAGGCATTTCATCTATACACAGGAAACACTAGAGAAAACAGGAAATAGGGACACTTCTTTTTTTTTTTTTTTTGGTTTTTCGAGACCGGGTTTCTCTGTGTGGTCTTGACTGTCCTGGACTCGCTTTGTAGACCAGGTTGGCCTCGAACTCACAGCGATCCGCGTGCCTCTGCTTCCTGAGTGCTGGGATTAAAGGCGTGCGCCACCACGCCTGGCTAACTTCTTAATGCTTCTATAACCTCAACTATACAGCCGTCAGCTGGGGTCCAAGCAGGCACCTATGAGGGACATTTCTTATATCCAAACCTTGACAATAAGTTTAAGGTCATATTTAATTTTAGAGTCTACAGTAATTATCTTGTTGGGAACCTGTTTCATTCTTTTCATCAGAATGTACAAAATGACTCCCATCTCAAAGGAGGAGGCCAGCTCTGACGATCAGGACTGTAGTTGGACAAATGGAGGTCTGTGTCTTTGGAGCACATACAATGCCCTAGCACTGCTGTCACCGATGTCTGTGAAGCACCATGTGGGTGTTGGGAATCAAACCTGGGTTCCCTGAGAGAGCAGCCAGTGTGCTTAACCAGTGAGCCATTTCTCCAGTCCCAAAATCGGGATTTTATAGAGTCTACATTTCCCAATTCTACTGCATGAAAAAAACTTCAAGTAATCTGTTTCAGGAAAAGAGTTGGACAGAAATGTTTATGCCAGGTCCCTGACAAAACTTATAATTCTGACAAGGTTGAGATAAACAATACAACTTAGTGAATACTCCTCATGGACTCCAGAGACACATAATATTATCAGAAAAAAAAAAAAAAGACTTTGCACGGGAGCCAGGGAAACAGCTAAGTAGGTAAAGTGATTGCCTTACAAGCATGAGTTCAACCCATAAAACTAACATTGAAAAACTGCCTGAATGTCATTCACCATCCACTGGTGGCCTGGCAGGACCAAGTGATGCTTGCTTCCAGGTGAGAACACATGGACCTCAAAGTCAAATGTCCCAGTTGTCACTCAGAGGGTGGCTTAGGGCACTTTAGGGCCTGGCCCCAGTGCCAGGCGGGGGTGTGGAAAGTGTTTCCCACCAAGTGTCCCAAGTATTACAGTTAGCTTGCTCTCTTAGAATAAGATTGCTGGTGTCAGATGGAAGCAGAGACTCGGGAGATCCACAAGCCTGTGATGATACCAAAAGTGTTCCAGCCTTTTGTCAAGCTGCTGTGCTAAGCATCGCATGGGAAGCAACATGGATGCCGAAAACCAGCAGGTCTGGTGAGACGCAGGCCTGGGGGCGCTTCCCCAGTGGTCAGCACCAACGGAGCAGGCTTCAGTGGTTACCAAGGTAGTTCTGTACACTGGTCAACGGTGGAAGCTTGTAGAAGTCAGCAGCTCGTGGTAGACTGACCAGCAGCGAAGCCACAAGTAGTTCAGAAGGTCAGCCTGTTAGGAGATGATTCTTCAGGAGCCCTGCTCTAAGAATTTATAAACCTTGGGCAGGATTGAGAGGATTGAGGGTGAATGTGTCTGATTCACTGAGGCTAGGGGTGCTGGAATACTTGATTTATATGCGATGGTTTATTATCTCATTTACATGCAGTACCACGGGGTCCTATCACAAGAAGTCACACAGTACTTTTCCTATGAGTGGGGGAAGAATTTCCAGGTATGATTAAAGATCATTTGCGAAGGCTAGGGTCTCCCTAGCATAGAGTGGGATGTTTCCAGGAATCCCCAGGTGCTTAGTGAACAGGTTCTATCAGGAAAGGATTGGACCTGTAATCTTCCCTACTGCCTGTATGATGCTCCTTAGAGTTTCCAGGGCTCAGAAAGGGAACCCTGCTGAGAAAGGGCATGCCATCACTGTATACTGAGCTCAGAGTCAATCCGGAAGCACCAGACTTTGACTTCTCTAGCAGAGCCACACAGGTGTGCTTGCCATGTACTTGTAATCCCAGTACTGTGGAGCTTGTGACTGGCAAATCCATGGGGCTTTCTATCCATCCACTCTAGGCTATTCGACCAATCCTAGACCAGTATGAAACCTTGCCTCAATAAAAAGAAATTATTACATGAACAGTGGCATTCAAGATTGACCAATGTTCTCCACGTTGCACACATGTGAACATATAATACACAAATACTCATGACAGTAAAAGTTTTATATCCAGTAGCTAATGCCTTTAATTAAACTTTCTTAATATTATATTAAAAATAAGCCAACATGTCTAAATTATAAATAAAATTTTTTGCCAGAATAGGCTGAAGTGAAATAAAGAAAACTCAGTAGAAAAGAGAATAAGAGAACCTTGACAGGGAAAGCATTGAAATAATCTGTGTAATTCTAAAGCACATACAGTAGTGGCATTCATGTCTGAGAAGCAATCAGCTGTGTAAAACTCAGCTGCATTTATGAGCATACATTACATCTTATACATAGAGATTTCAAGGAAGCAGTCATCTTGAGAAAGGAAAGCTAAAGAAATATTAAAATATAGTCATCTAAAGTTAGGAAAAGTTTATATACATTTGGAAATTTGCAAGTACAGTAAAATTTAATAAGAATTTTCCCTTGAATATTGGGAACTTAAGGTAAATTAAATTAAAATTTTAATTATAAGAGGAAGAGACAGAAGATGTCATTATACATTCTGAAGAGGATTCAAGATATTGTAAGGATTGATGTCTTTGCTTCCTCATATATTCTAATTTTATGACAGAAGTAAAATTTTACTTTATTTAATGAAACCATATCATTAACTCTATTTTTGGTTTTAGTTGACTTACCTAAGAGCATATGGAGTTCCCAACTAATAGAATAAAAGTAAAAGGGAGGCAGTTATCTGTGACAATATTCATGGAAAATCCAAAGGAAAAAAGTGGAGAGACTGAAATTGCCTTAAAATGGCATATAGTTTAAAGTTTTAGAAAGCAGGGCCCTACCTAGGTCAAGTCAAGAAAAAACCCTGAGTTAATTACTGCCTCTCACTCTTGCTTAAGTGGTTGAACTTAAAGTATTAACACCCAGTGACTGATCCTGACCTCACACCTCAGCACATTGTATCTGTATTGCTGTGGCCTCAGTTATCTGTACTTGCCTACAGCTGAAATGTACCTTCACTTCTTCTTCTGCAAGTGTGCACAGTCCCTATCTGTATAAGATTTCCTTTTCACAATGGATTAATCAACAGCAAAATCATTCTTTTTACCCAGAGTCATTCCAAAAGTTTATTTTTGATGGGTAACTGATAGAGTTCATGAAATTAATATATAACTTCCAAAGAATGCCCCGTATTTGGAATGCATTTTAGATCTTGACTCCATGTAAATACTGAATGCAGTCATCAAAACAATGACACCACGCTCAGCAGCATTTGGTTTCAGTCTATATCAAATCAAAAAGTTCTGCTTGTTACCATATAGATACAAAATTGTATATATTTATGTCACCACATTTAGATATCCTACCTATGGATAATATGTGCAAATATTTCAAATATTTAATCAATCTTAATCTCACATTTTGTTAATTTGACATTCTTTTTGCTTTTTTTTTTTGTTGTTGTTGTTGTTCTTATGGAAAACTATGGTCATTAAGAACTTCCTTTGCCCTAACCAATTCTTCTCTAGTACAAAGGAAGAAGTATACTATAGTTGGTTAAGTCACATAGCACACATTGAAAAATGGCTAGCAGTCATGGACTCTCTGCAGCCAGAATAACTTGGGAACTAATTCACACTCATCAAGTTATGTAAACCTAAGTTTTATTTTCTCCTTAAGAGGAGACATAAAGCCTAGACGGTGTAAGATACTGGAAAGCAAACTTTGGTCAAGTTTGTGATGTTTCCATTAAACCAACTGCTTGACTTGAGCCAAAGGTAGCTTACAATGGATCTTGGTAGAGGTGGAAACAATGGTGGAACCCAATCCTATTTTTATTCCCAATAATTGGAGAATAGGTCATTCAATAAATTGATTTCTAGCAAATTAGCTTTAAGGAAATTGGTCATTTGGCAAATTGGCTTTCAGCCAAAAAGCTGTCTACTAATTGGCTTTCTGTGAATTATTTTCCTTAAATTAGTCGGTTTCCTTTCTAACATAATGTTTGAAATTAGTGGACATTTGTTCTCACTTTAGATATCATCAGTGGCCTCAAGAAGGTTGAGACTTTTTTTTCAAAATATTTCATGTCAATAACAGCAGTTCTCAAGGGCTGTCAGAAATCGACCTGCTTTCTTTGATTCAAACTTTGCAGGGAAGTTTCTCTCTCCTATATCTGAATGTTTGACCTTGCTGGACAATTTATACCTAGAAATGCCTCATCTCCAAATAAGTGCACAAAAGTGTATGGCCTGGAAGTCACTCTACCAGGCAAAACACTCTGAGTTCTCTAACACAAGCTTATTCTCTGGGCTTCAGCGCCCTTCAACATTCCTTACAGCTCCTGGGTCTCATGATACCGTGTATAGCAGCCATTGAGATGGTCAAAATATTTCCTCCACAGAAAGTGCTTATCTCTGCCTAAGTCCACCACTGCATCTCACACTCATAAAATTGTCACATTAGTTGTCTTAATTAACTGATCAGGCTGGGATAGCTAAAATGACCTACTGACTGAGGAAGAAACTCAATCTCCAGGAAGACAAGTATCTAGCCTCTAGTGTGTTTTGGTTTTCTAAACAGATTTATTTGTTCTATTTACTACTTACTTGATACTGTCACAATGCACACTGAAAGACACATATACTACTAATGCCAGAAGAGAAATCTGAAGTTCAAACATGAGGGAGAGAGAGACAGAGACTTTTGGGAGAACATTTTTTAAAGATACATAGTATTTATTTGTCATAAGGCTCCTTGGAATAGCTATGTACATAAATGGTGTTATATTTTCATTTGAATAAAAGAACACTGATGTCATTTCAAAAGACAGGAATATTGCCAAAGTGATTCTGCCATGCTATTTGAATATACACATATTCTCTCTTAATGGAGACCTCTCAGAATTATCCACCCTCAAAAGGGCTAACTGAGTCCTCTCTCTATCAAAAGACAGCATAGAGTGTAGGAAAAAACTAAAGATCTGATTCTAAAGGAATGTCTCAAGAGAGACAGGTCTTTAAACCAGTCACTCACAGAGCAGGGAAGTCTTAAGTGGGAAATGTTATAGGTAGTTTTACCTACCATCCACTAGTTCCCAGAATAATAACTCATGAGACTCAATTATCATTTTCAAATACCTATGCCATATAGTAAGGCTCTTCTCTGACTAGCTCATAACTTAAAATAAACCACTTATTCTAATCGACATTCAGCCATGCAGCTAAATCTCATGTACCTGGCTCTATCCCTGAATCCTTTCTATCTGCCAGATTCTCCACCTACTTCCAAGCTCAGCCACATTCATTAGGTTTTTAATTGACAGGTGCTTCATCCATACACTACACAAGAGATTCCTTCCACAGGGAAATAAGGAGGAGGCAACATTACTTCTACCTCTGGATCTTCCTATTGACCTAGAGAGTTCAAAAAGCATCACCATGATGAAGTGGTAAAATCTGTCTCTTGTTCTTTATGGACAAGTATGTGGGGACCCAGAAAGGAGATAGTAAACCCAGAGTAGAAAATCAAGTTAGAGTTATGTCATGTCACATCAGCCCAGGGGTCCCATTAATGCTGCTTTTGTTTTCCTTGAATGAAGTCTCACCTGAATGCCTGAGTTCGGCAACATTGCAGAGTGTACAGAAGAAGACAATAGCTGGGTCAGATGGACACTCGAAACACTGTGATGCTCACTTTGAAAACAACACTCAGACGATGGTAACATTTAGTAGAGTAGTACTAAGAAAGAGAAAATTGCCAAAAAGATATAAAATCCACTTGTTCCTGTTGAACAGAGAATTCAACATCCTTACAGAATTAAATAAAGTCTTCGGTGTTTTCTCCTTTTATATAAAGGGATATGCTCAACTAGTAATTCTTGAGCAAGTTTACAACTAGAGTTTTTTCTTAAACAGAAAACTAGATCTACTGTAGTTCAATGATTTCTAGTTAATTTGGACACTCTACTTTTGTTACTTTATGAACTAATAAAGAAAATAATGGCTGAAATCTTGTTCAAAACATAATTATTTTGAATACTGAAAAATAACAAATAAAAAGCTTTTTAATGAGTTCATCATGTTTAGAGGAATGTTAAGTGTTATTTTTCAATTATGTGATTAGAATTAAAAACTCAGGTTTTCAGGCAGTTACTTCATACTACAAATGAAACTGGGGTTACCATTGGCTTTGGCTAACTTTTCTTCAGAAAAAATAACCTTCTAATGCATTATAAATTACTGTAAATTCAGCTATAATTAATACAGGAGGGTGTAAATTTATATGTATTCATACTTGAACAAATTATGGCATATTTTATATAAATTACACATTCTGTTATTGTTTTTGAAAGGGAAGAAAAATAGCTAAAGCCTTGCTACACAAGGCTTTTAACTGTACCTGTTATGAAAACATGAACAGATTTTTTAAAAAGTGAAATGAAAACAAAATAGGCATTTTCTGGTCTAATGAGCTATTTCCATCAAAATAAATTCCCCAAATGGAAGTATTACATGGCTCATGCTAAGCATAACAAAAATGCTTTATGTATTTTCAGAAGTGTTGTGATATCCCAGGAATATAGAACTTTGAAAGCCAAACATAGGGCTGTAGCAATGTTTCAATAACTGTATTCTTTCCTTCTAATCAGAGAATCACCCAGGAGCCCTCAAAACAAGCAACATGAATACAGACTTGAGGGGAAAGAGAAGTTCAGCAATAGTTGAGTCTCCTACTGCTCAAAATAAGAGGCACGCACAGTGGGTTGATTTTTATTATCTGTTATGTAATGTCTCGTTTAGTTATTTTTGTGAGATTGGAACAATTTCAGCTGGGTTTTGTTTAGGTAGTCCCAGTTTGTGATATATCTCTAAAAAGGTCCTGGAAGATGGCACCAAATAAATTGGTATCATTTTTCTGATTAACTATCCAGCTCTTTAATTAGTAAATGAAATAACATATATTCAAACATTTAGAAACATGAAAGTTATGATTGAAAACTAGGACCACATAGACTCCAGGGTAGTGTTGCTGGTAGAGAACACTACTGGAGAACCCTAAGACACACTGACACACTCAATTTGCCCTTTGTTTTATATTTATCCCAAACTGAATACACAGGAAGTTCTTTCCCAAGCATGCAATGAGGAGCAGAGGTCAGAGGCATAGCTCAGTGGTGCAGGACTTGCCCACCATTTATGAAGCCAGGTGATGTACCTCCAGTAATTCAAAAAGAAGAAACATCAGTGAGGTACAGCAATCATGCACACAATACCTTTGTTTTATTTTGTTTGTTCAAAATAATAGTTCCTGACGCATGATAACTTTTATCTTACCATTGCATCAACCACAGGGGCCAGTTAAGAACTGTAAGCGAGCAAGCAGCTTGAGCTGCATTCCTTTGAATTCAGTAGCTAATGTCCCACTTGAAGGGTAACTGGCACTCAACTCCACTCTTCGTAACACTGTTGCTCTGTGGGTAGCATAGGACCCGACTTTTGAGAACTTACCCAAATTGGACCTTGCACCTTAAGAATTCATAGGCAGGGTGGCTAAGTGTTTTTTCTTTTCATGTTTTCACTATTGAGAAACAGTCTCAGGATAAAGCGTGAGACCCAGTTAGGTGTAGAATGACAAAGAAGAGACTCTTGAGGCACATTCCCAATGACAAGTCATAAAGTGGGTGCCTTTCCCAGAGAGGAGCTGCCTGACACCTCTAACCTTTGTTCAGTCCACATTACATTAATGCTAAACCCATGGGCTTGGGCTTATGGGTTTCCACTGAAGTGACAACACAGCTGATGACACAGAGGGGACCCCAATCTACACCGAAAAAGTGAATTCTAGTTTTTCTTCTGAATCTCAGGTCATATGAAAATATTATGCAAGCTATACTGTACAAATAAATACTGTGCAGTATGACATCATTGTGGGACATAAATGTGGTGCTTGGTGTGATAAGGATGTAATCAAGAAACAACGGAAGGGAGGGGAGGAAAAAGGAAAGGAAGACAGGAGGCCAGGAGGGAGGAGAAAAGACAAGAAAAGCTGACTAGCCAATTATGTCCAGAGCCAGGTTGTTATTATAGGTATCACTGACACGCTAGGCCCTCTCATAGGGAGGCCTTTCTTGGAAGCTTGCTTGAACCAGATCTGTCCATCACACACCCTCCACACACACCCTCCACACTCACCCTCCACACACACCCTCCACACACACACCCTCCACACACACCCTCCACACACACCCTCCACACACACACCCTCCACACTCACTCTCCACACACACC
>OU015744.1:103193873-103208464 GCA_907169655.1 Acomys percivali
TGTGTGTGTGTGTGTGTGTGTGTGTGTGTGTGTGTGTGTGTGTGTGTCTGGGGCCTTGTTTCCTGGTGACATTAAGACAGAAAAACTAAAAAAAAAAATGTTATAATGAACATTTTATTCTTGGGGCTCTTCTATTTGATTGGGTAGCATTAGAAGAGATAACAACAAAAACAATGCCCCCGAAAGGAAGTGATGGCTGGAAGGAAGGAGGTTAATATTTAGCAGTCCTTGTGGCTTCACCAAGTCCAAAAATTCTACTTGAAGGAGTGGGCTGCTTGATGCAAAGGATTATGCTGTGGGAACTGTGGTTTAAATGGGTTCATTCCAGGGCTGTGATTAAAGCCAGGCTTTAAATTTAAGCCATTGTCCTGATATTAGCTCTGTCATTTACAAGCTGTGGAACCTGGGGCAAACGACTCATCTGTCTTCTATGTAGGTAAAAAGCTAGCCCCTAACTTGAACTCAGATATTTGAGCCAATGTTTACATAGAAATAGTCCAAATGAAGTTGTCTTTACTGGGAAACGCTTTTTTATTTGTTTGACTGATGTAAGCAAAGAATCTCCTAATAGATGTGAAAACATGTTTAAACTACTATAAAATATGACATGGCTATTATCAAACATGTAAGTAAACAAGCAGCAGATGGAGTTATTAATCTCAGGCTAACAGATCCTATTATTCAAATCATGTTCATAACACATAGTGATAGAATGTAAAAGACAAAAATTCGTTTGGAAAAATGTTTGTGAAATCAGGCGTTTTATTCTAGAAGCAGTCCTCAGATAACAAGCCACTAGTTTATAGCTGGTATATGCTCAGAAAATGTTCCTGTTTGCAATGTACTCCATTACAATATATTTACCAGATAGTTAGGCTGTAATCTTGGGAAATTAATTTTTAAAGTGAATATTATAAAGATTCTAAAAATAACCAATGAAGCAGATCGAAACAATCCCAGTACCTGCAATAAAAGCCACACAAACATCTGCAGCACACATCAGGCTGGAGTTTTATATACTCCACAGGCAGTAAATGCTCAATTTTATTGTGTAAACTCATTTCTAGATACTCCTTATAAATCAGAGCTCCGATTCAATATATCATAACACTGTCCTGTAAAATCTTTTTGAGTCATGCTTTGTTGACCTTGCCATCATAGGTGTTTATCAAACACTCACAAAACCTGGGTTGTACAATAAATATTTATGAACTGTTGTTGTCAAAATTTAACTAGCTGAGGTAAAAATATTTTAGAGGTAACAAAATGTTTCCACACAGTGTGAGGTCACAAAGACACTGAAGCCAACCTTTCACAAGCACAAATATTTTCTCCAACCTTCTTAAGCAATTTTTTTTTAACCATTAGTAATTTTCTTCAGCCACTCCAGTGAGGTAGTTGCTGTAGAAGAAAGGCATTTGACAATTTCTTTGAGTTAAGGAGCTATGAGCAAAGTGTTATGTTAGAGCAAGCCTTGATCCCAGCCATGTTCTTTTTTTTTTTTTTAATTTTATTAATTTATTCTTGTTACATCTCTATGGTTATCCCATCCCTTGTATCCTCCCATTCTTCCCTCCCTCCCATTTTCCCCTTATTCCCCTCCCCTATGACTGTGCCTGAGAGGGATTACCTCCCCCTGTATATGCTCATAGGGTATCAAGTCTCTTCTCGGTGACCTGCTGTCCTTCCTCTGAGTGCCACCAGGTCTCCCAGCCATGTTCTTTAAATGCATGTTCTTTAACTATTTTTCACTGTCTTCTCAGAGTAGAGGCCAGGGGGTTCATAGGGAAAATTTCAGAAAAGGAAGCGTCCATCACTCTGATTGGTTACACTAACAGAAAGTGTATAATCTCCTCTGATTCTAGGTAAATAAGTGTATTCCCAAAGGTACATATGCCACTCAGGAAAGCCATAGAGCCGCACCCACTGTATACAGGGAGGTACCATTTTATTTACATCCTTGAGTTTACAGCAAAATACCTTTTCTTTTTCATGAATAAGGAAATACTATTGTAGTGGTTTAAATGATAATGGGATTCATAAATTCATGTCATGAAAGTTTTGGTGTCCTTAAAAACTCAATTATGTGATTGTAAACATGTTTTGATTTTAATACCAGGTGTGGGATATGGGGCTGATTCAGATTGTCCCCAGCAGCAAACTGCTTGTTGCTTTCGGGCTCTGAGAGAGGCTCTTTGCAAGCTACAGATAGTTTAATTCTTAGGTCTCTGTAGAGGAAGTAAACATTAGAGCCTAGGGTGAGAGGGGGACTCCCAGAAAGAAGAATGTTGCTGCTGCTGCCCGCCCCCCTCCTACTGCACCTGGTTGCTGATGATGCAGTTTGATGAGAAGTTGGAGATGTCCTGAAATGAAGATTGGACTTGATCCAAGGAACCCAATGCCCCTAGCCATTAGGAAGTAGCTTCTCCCAACTAACCTTCTTTCTCTCATACTCAGTTTTGCGGGGTGATTGGAAGATATTAGGTTAGATAAGGGTTGGAAAGGATGAAGAAATATAAGAAACCCCAATAAAACAAAGTAGATACAAAGTATGCCTACAAGATGTGTGCTTGGTCTCTAGTCAGTCTCCATTATGCTCGGTCTTTAGTCAGTGCAACTGTTTTGGGAAGGATTGCATGGTGTGGCCTTGTTGGAGGAAGTGTGCTACTGGGAATGAGCATTGAGGTTTCAAAAGTCTAAGGCCAACCCAGTCTCTCTCTCTCTCTCTCTTCCTCTAACTTTCTAATCAGACATGAGTTCTTGGATACTGCTGCAGTGCATACCTGCCTGCCCGTTGCCATGAAGGTCACGGACCAACCCTCGGAAACTGTAAGCAAGCCCCTAATTAAATGTTTTATTTAATAATTTGCCTTGATCTTTAATAAATTGCCTTCCTCGAAATAAAAAAGTAAGTAAGGCAACTGTTTTAGCATCTTGTGATATTCACAAATACATCTTGGTACCCCAATAATCTTTTAACAAATCGTAAAGATTATTTTTCCGGACAACTCCATAATCTTTCTGCCTCCCCTTTTTAGTCCTAAAATCTAAGTATAAGTAATATATATGTCCTTTTCATATAGGCAATAGATCTAGTGATTAATACACAAATAAATAATATGGAATTTAATAGCTTATTTCTAAAAAAAAGTCTGTTGCTTCAATAATTTATTGGACATTTCCTCCAGTTTATCTTAATTTTGAATTATGAACATATTAGACTGTTTTTACCTACTACAAAAACAAAATTCTGAGCTGGACCATTTGCAAGGGGAAGAGATGTACTTGGCTCTCAGGGTTTGTACTTGTTTTTATTCCACGTTCTTTATTTGAAGGCTTGGTCTTACTCTGTAGGACAAGCTGGCCCCAAATTCACAACCGTCCTGCTTTGGCTTTGTTGTATCAAAGACTTCTAGGGAAATGCAACACACATATCCTCACCCAAGACAGGAAATCCTTGACAGACCAAAAGAACCACTGAACCATTGTCCAATTTGGTGAACCAGTAAGTTTCTACTGGGGTTACTAACAGGAGTATGGGTGGGAGGTTACTCCCAGGAGCAGGGATGGCTGCATCTGTGGAAACCACACCCCCACACAAATACCAACTTGGGAAAGCATGAGCCTTTGATCTCTCTGTAGTTTGCAGGCAGTTCAACCATTGCATAGTTCAAGAATGCTCCATAGCTCAGTTGCTAGTCCTGGTAGTGGTTTGTTCCTTCTTATAGTTGTGGTGAGGGACCATAGAAAATAGACCAAGTTTCTGTTCTCTCAGATAATGCAATCTTTGTTTACCTCCTGGGACTCATTAACCTTCTCCTTCTCTTCATATGAGAAGACAGTTCAATTCTAAAAGAGTTGCTATGTAATAGGCCACCCACATGCTTAGATTATAGATAGAAATTGCCATGCCCATGTTAGTTCACTATTTTAAGGTCTCAAATCACAATGTAGCCCTGGCTTTAGTGAGGACCTGATGACAGATGAAATTATGACAGAAACATATATTAAGAGAAGATGGCTCAAGAAAAGACAAGAAGCCACGGAGCGATTGGACATTTAAAAGTAGCTGTTTTTTTTTCTTTAAATTTTATTAATTTATTCAGATTACATCTCAATTGTTATCCCATCACTTGTATGCTCCCGTTCCTCCCTCCATCCTGCTTTCACCCTATGTGAGGACATCCTACTGAGACTCTAGGTATACTGAGAAATATAGGAGATGAGGAAATAGGAGGGTCCCAGAGGGTCACAAAAAGAACATCTTGATGGGTGGATCGGGGTCCAGAGGGGTCTCAAACTATTAGACTAAGCAAGGACAATACACGTAGTAAACATCGAACCCCTACTCTGATCTACCCAATGGACAGGACATTCTCCACAGTTATGTGGAGTGCGGGGACTGGCTCTTACAAGTAGCTCTGTTTTTAAAGAACTCTTTTAAGAACCACAAATCTATCCCATCTAACAATAGCAGCCTCAGTGGCTTAAGGACCATTTACAAGGTCTCAAACAGCCCACTGCTTCTTAACATTGAAATGATGAAGATTAAACATGACATAAGAACCCTCTCACTCTTCATTTTTAATCTCATTAAAATTCTCTTTCTTTTCTTTCTAAAATGAAAATGAAAATAGCTACATAAACAATGAGTGATAAACAGTGCACTAGTTCCCCAAACTATCTTCATTTCTAAGTAAAATATTACTACATACTCAAAAAATACTTCAAAAATTATAAAAACAACAATGTTGACTTAGCCAATTAATTTTTTTCTTTAAAAAACATAGGCCTATAACTGTAGCTGAGTTGCTAGAACACTGACCTAGGATACACACAGCCTGGATTCAAGCCCTAGCACTCCACAGACCAGGTGGGGAGGTGTAAGCCAATAATCCCAGTTTAGATGAGGAGGGATCCAGAGGTCCCAGACTTTGAGATTTCAGTGCTGCCCTTAGTTCCATAGTAAGTTCAAGGCCAGAAAGAATAAAAAATAAGGAAAAGAGAGAAACAAAAAGAAAACATATAAGAGACACTTCATAGCATACTCACTGTTAAAACTGATGGCAAAATTCATTCACCACAGAATATCTGAAAGGTTCCAGTGTGGTTATGGGCAGTAGAATATATAGCCATCACCAATGCCTTTTACTATGATAAAGTGATTTAGAGAAAAAATGAATAGCAATTTATTCAGCTATGCTAGGCTGAGTTTCACTGATTTTTCCTTTTTAAAAAATGTTATTTATTTATTTATTTGCCTATACAAATTGGGTTAGATACAGTTTGGCCAAAACCAAGGAAGAAAATAACATCTCCATTTCAATGGATTTGGTGTTTTACAGTACATGAGTGGTAGTAAAAGAACAAGAAAGGGAAGAACAAGAGAAAGAAGGAAGAAAAGAAGGAAAGAAAAAGGAAGATGGATCAATTCATAAGACTGCCATTCCATAGGCTGTCAAGTTCATCTTGGTAGCCTGTTTGTTACGTCCCCCTTGGTCTTAGACCTAGGGGAGGGGAGTAGGGTGAAAGTGGGAGGGACAGAGGAACGGGAGGATACAAGTGATGGGAGAACAATGGAGTTATAATCGGAAAAAATTAATAAAATTAAAAAATAAGGATTATCATTCCACGCATACAGTTCAAGAATCTTTGAGCAATTTTCGTCATTTTTCAGATTTCTTGATGGTTTTCCTCCAGTTTTACTTGATCATATCAAACTCATTTTCAATTCTATAATGTCTTTTGCTTTATATACATATGTATGAATGTATCATATATGGATATAAATGTGTATATTACTAACTTTGTGGAGAAGCACACTGCCGATCTCCAACAAGGCAACCGAATTCTGTGAGAACCCGCCTTCCTTGCAGCTATGATGCATAGAAAACACACACTAAACTGTATTTTAATAAATATGCAAATGCAAATTGTTAAGTGTCATGAAGAAAAAGAGCAAGCAAACATGAAAAAGCATTGAGACCAACATGATGCAAGCATTTGTGTTAGCAAAAAAAAGGGGGGGTATTAATTTGGAAATAACTAAATACATTCTGTGTGGTTTATGGATGAAAGAAATTAGTATAACTTGTAAAACTGAAAAGCCTACTGCTTCTAACAGTCAACAATAAGATGATAATCTTAAAACTACCAGCTATTAAATGCTTACTATAGTCTTGCTCTATGGTAATCATTGTATTTGCCTTACTTGGGCTAATTTTTATAACCCATAGGATACTTTCTCCATTTGTTATTGGACATTTTCTTCTGCTGTGTGCTTCTGTACAAATAGAACTGAAGAAACAGAATCATGTTTACACAATGTTTATATTGGTTCATTGAGGAAAAATATTTACCAAGCATCTATTTCATACCTGGTGTTACTCGTGGCATCTGTGAATAAAACAACATTCCCTTATTTCATAAAGTTATAGAGTTTGTGAACAGAAAGAGGCAAAAAAAAGAAAAGAGAAAAGAGGGCTATTAAAACTCTAGTTATGGGAGGAAAACATTATTTTGTAAGGAGATCAAGTAAGACAGAATAAAAGAAGTTGAGTGTTAATGTCTGATTGGACAAAGAGCTGTTTGATTAAAGTGCCATAGAGAAGGCACTTTTTCCACACACATGCAGGTATTTTCTCCCTCCTCCACCTAGATCATACTCTATCTAGTATCTGAAATTCACAAAATTATTATACAGCCTAAATTTATGTTGTTGCAAACAACCTATATCAGAGCCAAAGAATTGCCATAATAAAATACTATGGCCCAACTGATATACATGTTTCATGGTTTTGAATGCTGAAAGTCTGAAGTCAGAGTAATTCTATCCTGAGGTTTCTATTAAGCCATCGTGTGAATCTAACTTCCAAATGCCACCTCATTTCTAAATGTTATAACAAAGAGGGTAAGAATGCCAACATAAGAATTCGAGGAGTGCACATTCAGTCCAGAGCAGGCTATTTCTAAAAGCAAGACTTGGTTGATTTTATTGCTATGCATAACCCTTAGAAAAAATAGAAATAATAAAGATTAACTAGAAATAAAAATGTTTTTTAAAAACAGTTATAAAACCAAAAATATTGCTTATTAGGTTTCTAAAACCAAATCAACAATCTTAAAAAAATCATATATTAAGAGTTTTCAATTCTTTATCAATTGTTTGTTTGCTTGTTTTTATTTTGTTTTGTTTTTCAAGACAGGGTTTCTCTGTATAGCCCTGGCTGTCCTGGAACTCTGTTTGTAGACCAGGCTGACCTCTAATGCAGAGATCCACCTGCCTCTGCCTCTGGAGTTCAGGGATTAAAGGCACGTATCACCACGCCTTGCTGGCCTATAAAATTTAAAATCAATAAGATTTTTCATTTGGTTACATTCTTATTTTTATAATAAAAAAATAAAAATTATATTCAGTCAAATTCTATACTACAATGTTTCTGGTTGTTGTCTCTAATATGACCTAGATAAACCAGTGGCTCACATAACCTATGCCAAAAGGTACAGAGCATCAAGTTGCAGCTCCAGGATGTGTGGCTTTAAAAGCTAGTCAATACTCTGATTTAAATGAAGTCAAATCCAGTACCAATTAAAATTGTAAAATGACTCATTGGGTACAATGTTTATTAAAGATATTTGGTAAGTTTATTGTGTATGTTTCGTATTCACTTGTTGATTTATTGGCCAGCAAGGATAAAATAAAAACTATAAAACTAAATGGAAACAATACCACCTCGATGCATTAACCTGAATCATTGGAAGAATTATTGGTAATGACTGCATGTAACACCTCTGTCATTTAGAAAATAACTCAAGATGTTTACAAAGTTTTAGGTATTATTTTTGTTCTGGTCAATCTCATCAATAGGTAGACCACAATAGTACTACTGCTATTTACATATTGGTAATACACTGGCACGGATTTGCATAATGTATTGAGGCTCTATGCTCTAGAGGGTTGCATTGTAACATATTGGTGCTTAATGAACTCTGAAAAAATTGATTTTCCACAGAGTAAATTAAGGAATGCATTATAGCTGTTAAAGCAATCTTGAGGGAGATCCGAAGCTTCCACTGCAGCACCATGCTTAGTAAGTAATAAATTACATGTTATACTTATTTGCCTTAATTCATGCTAATTTTGTCCAATTAATGTATCACAGTAATTCAGAAGCCTGTCACAGGAGAGCTAATTATTTATTGGATTTTTGTGTTCGGCTCCCTAGGAGTCTACCAGCAAACAAACTTGAGATTGTCTTTCTCTCAGGCCCACAGTGTCGGTCTTATGTCTTACTATGGGGAAGTAAGATTTTTGTTTCTGTTTCAAGTTTAAAAATAGATTATGAGGTATCTTAGATTCTTTCTTGATTGATAAGGGAGTTTGACAGCCTGCCATTCTGTCAGGATAAGACTCAACTGTCTTTGCTATCAAACTATTTCACCTTATGAGTGTGTATTTCAGAGCTTTGAGGGAAAGACACAGATAGCTATTTTTACACATTAAACCTTTTTGTCTATTATGATGTTTCTAGCTATACATCCAAAGCAAGTAGAGAAAGCCAAGCTTGATAATTTACACCAGACATTCCCACCCTTTTGTTTGAATTCTCTGCATATTTCAGAAAATTCCAGAGATTCTCTAGATAGTTGTATTCCCTTTTCATTCTGCCCAATCTTGATTCAACACAGTAATAAGCCCTGTGCTGTTCCAAAAGTGTCAATTGAGAAATATTTGTACCTAACCCAAAGTTAACAATTGATGCTAGCTTAACAAAAATAGATTTTAGTTTTATACTGTACACTGTAAATCACAACTACCCAGATGAATTATTCATGAGATTAATTTGTGCATTTTGTACCTATAAATAATGTGGCAGCTGTTAAATAATTGGCGCACCTTGCTAAGATGTGGACATCAGAGTTAAGGGCATTGGGACTCATTGGATGTGAAGTATTGGTTGCTTTTTTCTGGACTCCTGAGGCCTGTGTCTTTTGTAGGAGGTAGGAGGCCTTTGCTCTCCTAGTTTGTCCCTCCGATGAGTATGAGAAGAACTGTCTGCTGCTTCTCGTATTTTCTGCTGATAAAAAGATGGTCATTTTGCTTTAAATCCCTAACACAGTGATGTTTCCCAGGAGGGGCTGCCATAGTGTTTCTGCTTAACAGTGAACAAACTATATCACTCTTCGTATCCTACCCATGAAAAGGAAAAGTAGATCTTCACAACTCTGTTTACCTTAATGAGGAAAAACACTATTTTTCATTCATCTACTGTTTACCATAGTTAATTGAGTACCTTCTAGTTAAAAAAAAAAAAAATCAAGTTCCATACAGGTTTATACCTCAATGTACCATTACTTCAAAAGAAAAATCTACTGTCACCGTCATTCTATCCCATTCTTTTTTTTTGTTTTGTTTTGTTTTGTTTTTCGAGACAGGGTCTCTCTGTGTAGCCTTGGCCATCCTGGACTCACTTTGTGGACCAGGCTGGCCTCGAACTCACAGCGATCCACCTGCCTCTGCCTCCCGAGTGCTGGGATTAAAGGCGTGCGCCACCATGCCTGGCTTCTATCCCATTCTTATTGGTCACTTATATTATCCACTGAAAACCAGAAATATTTTTTTTTACTTGCTCTCTTCTTCATAAATACATTTTGGGCCACATTTACTTCTTTTGGTTTTTATTTTTAACTATGTCTTAGAAGACTTAAAAGGGCATGTCACTTGTCACTTCTTCCTGGTTTGTTCCCTTGCAAGACCATGGAGTAATGAGGAATAGGACTTCTGGAGACCATGAGTTCACAATCATAGTTTCAGCTTTTGTTAACCTTGAAGTGGAAAGTAAAACAAACTTGGCTGACTTACTACTAAGTAGAAGTTCTCTGAGGGATAAGCAGAAATGGGAAGATGAATATTGCTGGTTTGGGTATCACTGCCAACATGTCTATGCCCCAAATCTACATGTCCCCGCTGCCCAAAAGGAGGCTTGCCTCTTTAAAGTGAAGCATTTAAACTCTTTGCTTATTGGATAGATCTGGGTAGGGGTTCAAAGTTTACTGCACATATTGTCCTTGGCTGGTGCCATAGTTTGAACAGGACATTCTCCATAGTTGAGTGGAGAGTGGGGTCTGACTTTCACAAGAACTCTGATGCCCCATATTTGACCACGTCCCCTGGATGGGGATGCCTGGTGTCACTCAGAGGAAGGATAGCAGGTTACCAAGAAGAGATTTGATACCTTATGAGCATATATAGGGGGAGGAAGTCCCCCTCAGTCACAGTCATAGGGGAGGGGAGTAAGGGGAATATTGAAGGGAGGGAGGAATGGGAAGATACAAGGGATGGGATAACAATTGAGATGTAATATGAATAAAATAATAAAATATATTTAAAAATAAACTCTTTGCTTGTACTTCCTCATCATAATTCTTATAAGACCATGAAATAACTGCTCTGAGTCTGAGCCAAATGCTAAATAACATCAGAGCTCATCTGTTCTGTGCATTTAAAGTTAGATTAGTTGTATTTCTGGAATCTGAAATATCATAGGCCATTAGTGAGAATAACTCACACCACATAGTCACTATTGGGCTGTTCATTGTAGCCCTTCACTGAGTGGCTTTCACTTATATTTGTTGGATCACCCTCCTATTCTTGTGTTTTCGCTGTGTGCATCTGAACTGCTAGAAAGTCTTTCTCAGGCCTCAGTTCAGCAGAAACCACAGTAGATCTAGCTGCTCAAGGACATCCCAGGCCTTAATCCATTGAACGTTTAAAACATGGTCATTCAACACAAATGATCCCCAAGCTTCCATGTGCTCTCTTCTGTTTTTCTTCAAAATCATGGGAATAGCCATATGAGGTAATAATGGCCCTGCTGAGACTGATCTCAACAATGGATAATCAGTGTTTTAAAAGGCATGTGTGGGTGCATGCAGGTGTGTTTGTCAAGCCCCTCCCTTAGTTGCTTTCTACCTTATTCTTGGTGACAGGGTCTCTCACTGAATTTGGAGCCTATGTTTCAGATAGATGTCCAGGTTAGTGAGGTTAGAAGTTCTGTCATCTTCCCAATGAGCACTGAGGTAACAGATATGATGCACAGAAGTCGGCTTTTTAATGTGGATGCAAGGGATATAAACTTAGATGCTCATGCAAGCATTATCCATTGAGCCATCTCCCCAGTCCTCTCCTTCCAGCCTCTTAGAGAGAAGATGCTCATTAGTTCAATTTGACCAACTTAGGAACTCTTGTTCGTCTTCTGATGAAGTTTCTCAAGGTGATCGGTTACCACCTGTTCCAGGTTACTTTAGGATTGTGGGGACTTTAGATGACAAACTGCTTTGTAGCCTCCAAATAGTGTTAACCCTATGCTTGTACTCACTAAGTCTATAAACCGTACATTGAGGAGGCTGGGCAAGCTGGGCCCCTCTCAAACTGAGCATCATCTGGGAAGAATGCTCCACAAAACTACAAGTCTAAATCTCTCATTTTAAAGTAAAACTCACAACTCTTCTCCAAACTCTAGTAGTCAAACTCAGCTAACTTTATATTTGAGTGAAAGATAATAGACATATGTTTGAGTTAGTTTAGCAGTATGACCTAAAAATGTTTATTATTAGCACTATAATTATTATTAAAGTGGTCTTTGCTAACCCATTAACAATCAATGAAACAAGGACACCTGTTATATTTTAAAATAGCCTCGGTTACCCTGGGGCAGAGAAGATATGAATCTGCTAAGCTATTTCCCATATCGGGGCAGGTATCCCATACCCTGCCCCAATCCCAATGTCATTTGCTTCTAATAATTTCTATCGAGCTACCTCCCATCCATAATCCCAAATACTTGCTAATGCTCTTCATCTGGGCTGAAGCCTCCATCCTCGCTGGCCATGTGCTTCTCCTGCACTTAAGCCATGGTGTTGGCTTTCCCTCTTCTCTCCTCCTCCAGCCTCCCCTGTCTCTTCTGGACTCTCTTCTAAAATGTCCACAAACCTAAGCCACGCCTATCCCATTTGCCCTGGCGAGGTGTGTTGACCTTTTATTGGTCAAACAGGAAGAAGGTTTTAGGCAAGGTTACAAACATTTTGAGGTATGTGAGTGAGTTTGCTCATTTGGGCAGCAATCAGACCAACCTCCAACAGACATAATTAAAACTAAAAATAACATATCCAACTTTAGATGGGGCCATTTGTTTTCTGTTCTTTTACATGCACACACTATAATAAGCAGTCAATATTTACTCTCATTAAATGTGCCATGACAACAGGGTTTTAAGGGAAATTACATCATTTTCAGTCTTTACTGTTTATAAGTAATACTTTAATTATCATTTTCCAGCTGGATTTATGTTAAGAACATAAGGCTACCTTAAAACCTTCAGCCTGCCTAAGCCACTGAACATAATATTTACAAGTGTCCACAAAGTCAAATGATGAACATGTCTGAGAGTGTATGAGTTTGGAAAGTCTTGGGAGTTATGAGTGAGAGCTGTCATCTCCGTCATTGTGGGGTCTGAATCAATAAATCTCTTCTGGCCCTTGGCTGCTGCTGCTCAATTTCTCTCTCAGGATCCAAACATTTGGGTTTGTGTCCATTTTTACCTGGCCTTCTCTAGCATCCAGAGTTTGGCTCTCCTCGGATATGGCATAAAAACATGGGGTAGCCAATTTTCCAGAGATAGCTTAGCAAGACTTTCTCATAGGTAGACTTTGACTGAACTCCAGCCTTACACACAGTTCTCCAAAAGCTTTGGTTATGTTACAAAGCAGTCTAACTTCTCTCTATTCTCTTCCTACAGGAAAGATAAATAAATGCCTGGTAAGAGTGAAGAAGATTCTAGACTGACTATTTGGCTGCTATAAACATAGTTCTAAAAAGATGTACATATACAGTATCTGGCAAGAATTTTCTCTGTACCCAAATCTCCACTCCCTAGATGGCAGGAAAGAAGAATATGAACTCATAAATGGCACGAAGAGTCACCAGTTGTCTGGCTTTGCTTTCACTGAGTGCTTATTTGGTAACGTCTGATAATTATCACTGTCAAGAATTAGCTAATAAATCGAAAAGGCTTTCTTGGGGTCTGCTGTTTGGGATTTTCTATTTTTATTAGATGTCAAAATGTGTAGTGGGGGATAAAAACATGTCCCTCCCGGTTACAGGAATGATATCAGGCTGTGCTTTCTCAGACCGCCTGCTTTCTGGAGTCTGCTGAACTGTGCAGGCAGATGTGGCCTTCTTAGTTCGGCTTGTTGTGCTGCGGTGGGAGCTAAAGACCCACACTCTGATCCTCTTCACTCTAATGACAGGGGACAAATGGCATGTTGACAATGAACATACCCCACTTCTGAGTCCAAGACTTCAGAATGAGTGTTTCGGGCCATCTAGGATTATTTTCTAGTTCGGTACGCATGTGTTTTCATTTTGTGAAATCCATTGAGTGTGCCAATATCAAAACTAACCCTAAAATCTAAATCCTTCTTTTTTTTTTTAATGCAATTTTCAACAAGACATGAATTGGCATTTTTCACACAGAGTGCTGTTGCTTTAATCATTTCCTCCTGTCATGGAGGGATGGGCTCTGGATTTGGCGTGCGTAAGTGATAGTGGCTTCCAGTTATTTTCTCCTGCAGAACTTCCACCTCTAGAGTATTGTATGTTACTCTAACTACACCCAACTATTATTCAGGATCTCATCCCTAGCTCAGCCAGAAGAGAATCAGCGTTTCCCATTACAATCCACACAGCCATACCAGACACCTCTCTTCCTTGTGCTTATAGACTACGCCTCAGAGTTTCCATAACTATTGTTTCTGCCTGGAATTCTCTGCTCCCAGACATCTTCAAGGCCCCTTGTCCTACTGCCTTTTTCCCCCTCCATTTCTTTCTCATAATTCCTTCCCTAGCCATGTCTTGAAAAAGGCAATCCATTCACAGTATTCTATCTTTCTTCTCCTTTACTTTCTTCTTATTTCTTAAAACAACCTAGCCTACTGAATGTTTCCATATATCTCGCATTTTTGCCGGATAATCCTTTGAAGTAAATGACTATGTTTGTATATGGAATTCTAAGCTAATTACAAGTGTTTTACAGTATGTAAAATGCCAGGAATCACAATTGTGCCTGACACCTGGGATTCCATGAACATTAAATAGATAGTATAGTGCACATAAATGGCATAACCTGGTATGATGTTCTTGGCACACACTTTAATAAATGCTACATAGCATGCTACCCTTTCTTAATCTGTGAAGTAGAAATGGCAATGCCAGTCACCTGTAGTGACTGATGTGTGGCCTTCAAAGACAAGCTGGGAACAGTCAATGAGTTGAGAGGAGGAAAGAACTTTGAAGATGTAATTAAGCTGATGATCTTGAAATAAGATTATCATTAACTATCTAGGTAGGTTTTAAACTGAATGACAACTGTCCTTGTGTGGGCTAGGAATTATAAGGGACAGGAATAACCAAGGAGACAAGAAAATCAGAATGATGTAGCCACACATTAAGTAATACCACCAACCCTGAAAGAGAAAAAGCACAAGGAAAGAAAGAAAGAAAGAAAGAAAGAAAGAAAGAAAGAAAGAAAGAA
>OU015744.1:103217371-103252817 GCA_907169655.1 Acomys percivali
TGTGTGTGTGTGTGTGTGTGTGTGTGTGTGTGTGTGTGTGTGTGTGTATGCAACCACATATCTACTTTATGTAAGAACCCTGCTGTATGGGATTAAGGGTCTAATTTATTCTTAGCACCATTGGCTCATAACTAATTTTACCTGTAATGGGCCTGCCTCCTAAAATCACATTCTGAGTTTCTAGTGCTTAAATGTTGAACATGGGTATTTTGAAGGACATGATTTAACTCATAGAAAAGATAGAAGAAAAAAGTGAGATTAAAGAACCCTGCAGAGATCATCTGTACAACTGTCCCTTGACAACTCCAGAACTCAATTGTGCTGCAGCCAGAGCAGCTGTAGGGCTCCACAGGCACCTGGAAAATAGGATGGTGGTAGATAGGCTCAAGACTCTGGATCCACTTCAAGAATGCACTTTTTTTTAATTTTTCCCAGTACTTTTTACATATTGTTTAGTTACCTACAAGAGTAAAGCTTAAGCAAACAGTCTCCTTGAAGCCCATTTCTGAACTCTTCCTTCTACACTTCTCTGCTTTTGTGGCATGTTTTGCCCCAGGACGACATTCCTCCTAAGCTTTATCTCCTGCCTGCAGTTTTCCCACTGTAGGGGCACATCTGGGTCAGTGTTTCCTTCCAAGAAAGGAACTTCAGACCATCTGGACCCCGATACACCAGATTACTACACTTCCAAGACTTTACTGTGTTCACAGGACAAGGACCCCTGTAAAGAAGCTAGGAGATTGAGGTTTGTGTTGAGAAAATTTGTTAAGGAATTGAAAAGACTTCCTGTGCAGACATATGTAAAGAACTCATGGCTTTTATAGAGTACTCTCATGTAATGTGTTTACTTAAAGAAAAACACAGATGCAGTGCCACAAACAAAAACAAGCGCTGGCAAACACTGAGGTCAGAAAGACATCCAGACGCTAGCTCTGAAGTGCTCATCCACATGTACAGGCCCTGCTGCACGTCTAGACTGAACTAAGACCTGGGTATGAAATTTTGGCTTTGGGAGACCTCAAAGTTGAAGCTTCAATAAAACTTTTATGCTCCTCTGGTCATGCTGTCAAACCACGCTATTTAAGCAGCTCAGCCATTTGGAAGTCATCAGTAAATGAAAGGGAGCCAAAAGACTGGTTCAGAAGTGACACACTTTTTAGCAGCCTGTGATAAATCCCACTGTCCTAGTCATGGCCAAGAGTCAATGTCAGACATCCAAGTATTACTGGAAGTCAAGTTTGCATTTTTCTAGACTGCTCTTCTTTGACGTTGTGAATGGAATCAGACCGGAAAAAGGACGAACAACAATCAACTTTCAGTAGTGTCCGTGGCCAGTCCCATGGATGTGCTTGGCATGGACTGTCAGAGGTGTCCCAAATTTGAGACAAAGGGACAAAGAAGAAAATATATATTGCCTTTTCAAAGTGACACAATACAAGAGTTGAATGTGGCTAAACATGCTAGATTATAATATAGCCTTAACCACATCCCACAGCACTAGAGAAATAGCTTTTTCAGGCAAGTTCAATTCCAACTGCAGAGCAAAGTTGGGAGCTGAAATATGTATTGCCTCTGCAGCAGAATGAGTGTATCTGTCCTGAAAAGCCAGAAGGCAGAGTATTGCGGAGTTATTACACACTCTACACTTGATTATATGTGTTACTCCAATTTGCTTCCTATAGTTACTGCTTCGCTTAGATTTTCACAGATAATTCACCTGGCTAACCATCAGTAAAATTTAAAATCCTGCGTAAAAGCAGTTCTCCACTTTGTTTTAGTAATTTCATTTTTACTTTCTTTATCTCCATGTTGGGGTAAAATATTCGCCATGCATATTGCTTTCAATCTATGTAGCCCACCCTATCAAAAGTAAGGCTATATTTGTACTCCAAATAATAGCTACCATAGCAGCACCATGAACATGGAAGGCCCTTAACAAACCTGGCCTTTGATGAAGAACATGACATAGACCCAGATGCTCTGAACTCATGGATAAGAAAGTAAGACAGCATAAAATCACCCACCAAGTCATAAAACAACTGTCGTAAGAGTCTTACTTCAAATTTAGACATAGTTATAAAAGTCTGAAGGAGCAAGAATAATAGGACTCATGTAACAATAGGAGGTGGCAGTCAGTATCATCAGTCCCATATGAGCAGCAGATTGCCAGCCAGCAGGTTTACACTGTGCAATAACAAATAAAACTGGCCTCTATAGGCTTACAGTCCATGAGCAGTTGATCACTCAGGTAGCACTCAGCATCCATATTCAAAGTGGGCAGGTCTTACTTACCCCCTGAGTTGCTGTTGAAATGTAAGTATCTACCTCAAGATTAAAAGCTGGATGTAGAGCTTTAAAGGTTTTGTGTAACATGTTCATGGCTCTGGGTCCAATTCCCAGCACCTGTGAGGAAGGAAAAAAAACCAAGAACAAAGAATGAGGGGGAGAAAGAGGAGCAAGGACAAAGCCTGGATTTATGTAATGACCTCAAGCTCTCACGCAGAATTTCAGGCCAGGGCACCCTTACTAAGCAAGAAGGAAAACAGAACCAAATTTCAAAGCTACAGCAAAATCTAAGTGTAAGGCATTAAAACACAAGTGGTGCAGAAAAAAAAGAGCTTTGAAGCAACATAGGAATTTAACCATTAAAGGAACGACCCTCAGAAACAACAACAACAAAACCAAAAAACAAAAAACAAAACAGATGAAACCTCTGGGTTTGCTGGAGTCAGTCATGCTTTTGCCTGTAGTTCTAAAGTCCCATTACAGTTAACATTTGCCTGAACAAAATGCCTGACTTCCCATGGCATTTTGTGGTCACCCCACCAGTCATACAATCTGAAGACTGGGAATTAAAGTCAACATGGAGTCCCTGCTCCACAACCCTTCTCTGCCACCGAGATACTTGAGAGCAGAATGCAGAAGCTTTTGTGGATTTTATGGAAAGCATTATCCCAAAGGCTCCAAGCATTCGTACACTCGGTCTCCAGGAGCCCCACTGCTCAGGGGAATTGTGGAACCATTGGTCAGCGGAATCTAGCTGGAGGAAGCAGATAGACAGGGCCTAGTCACTACAGTCTCTAGACCTCCCCATACTCTCATTCTGTTTCTTGTCCTGCCTCCATTTCCTTGTACACTGAGATGTAACTAAGCTTCATTCTCCAGGTGCCACAGCAGCTGTCCCCTCTGGCCACCCTGCTGCCACCTGCTTCCGACTCCACCACGATGCTCTCTATCATCCAGCTGTGAGGCAAAATACATCTCTCCTCTTTAAAGCTGTTTCTTGTCAGACGTTTGGTCATAGTAATGAGAACAGTGTGTAATACTTTGATGAGAGAAAATAAAAGTGAGTAACACTGGCTGAACGAAGAAGAAAAGGAACAAAACCACCTGCCTAAGTAGAGAAACAGACACACTCTGATGTTCGAGTACAGGCTTCTCGTGTTCTCTGACTGTGAGGGTTGCATTGAACAAAACAAACTAACAAAAACAGTGCTAACACTAATGCCTTGATATAATTAATGTATCTTCTAAGAATGTAATATTTCTTTCTCCCCTCTAACTTGTTTTTTTGAGTTTTTTGTTTATTTATTTGTTTGTTTGTTTGTTTCCCCCCTTATCAGAAAATAAGTCTGTTGCTTCCAAAAGGAATTGGTGGAATTTGTCTTGGGTTAATTTAACCACAACTGTTGTGGTGAAAACAAAACAAAACAAACAACAAAACAAAAATAAACCTGTTTTGAGTATTCAGTAAGTATGATGGAAGCATATTAGACCACAGTACAATCTCTGCAGACAAGGATGTCTCTACTGGAACAGAACTGTGTAGACCCAGGGAGGTTATACATTTGGCTGATTTACTTTAATTCAGGTGAATTCTATAGCTTAAATTTAACATCCCCACTCCTGGGAAGCCAGGCTCTTCAGAGACTGAATATCTTAAATCCTTAGGCCAAGACAGAGTCTTTAATTGAAAATAATCTTATTCTTTCTTTTTTGTTTCAAGGGGTAAAAAAAAATTAAAATCACTATATTTTTTTCTTTTTAATCCTAAGAGAGGTTTCCCCATTCATGACATAATTGAAGTTTTCAAACCTAAAACATCTTTAAATCAGGAACGAATCAAGGCTAAATAGGATTCCTCTAGAAGCTTGTGGAGATCAGGTGCTATGAAGCTCTCAGAGGGCTCAAAGTAGGACAGTGTCATAAAAAATGAGGCTAGAAATAAGAGCGGGAGGGGGGACATAGCAAGGATAAGCGTTTAGTAAATAATTAACTCAGAAAACATTTGCCAAAACTTGCAAACTTTATAAGCTAGGTGGCCACCAACATTAACTTAGGGTATTTCAGCCAAAATATGAACAAATGACTAGGAAGAAATACATTCCCCAAGTATTGCTTTTTATATTTAGTTAGTTTTAAGGCAGTACAGAATGGTGGCTAAAAGTGAAACTAAACTTTATACCTAACAAGGTATGCAAATCTGAGTACACAGCATGGACTCTCAGTTTCAGCACCAGAGTTTGAGCCCTAACAGTGTGTAGCCATGTTGCAAGACTGTGTCCAATTAACATAGGATCTTAAAGTACTTAAAATTATCTTCTCTAATCTGTTTTTCATTCTGCCAGCCAAAGTCAAGAGAAATTTTAATGACTCTAGGGGAAGGATATTTCAGTTTCCTACTGACTGGGATGGTTTTATTCATTCAGGTTTCTCTTTCTTTATATAATCACTTCCGGAATGCTCTTTCAACTCCTTCAATCCAAATAACAGTTGTTTCTTGCACACGTGGGGATATTTATCCACATAGTCTGGACAACAAATTTGCTTTGGACATCTGATACTTCTGTTTTCAATGTAGTTTTAGACTCCAAGGCATGTTCTTCATCCTGAGGTACAGTCTCATGCCACATGTGTCTCACAAGATAATCAAAGCCACCTGAATACTATTTGATAGAAGAATGGGTGTTTAGTGCCTAAGTTTCAGAGCTTCTCTCCTGCAATTCATTTTAGCTCTTAAAATTGGTTGTGATTTTTTCCTTTTTCCATTTGTTCTTATGGTGTGTGTGTGTGTGTGTGTGTGTGTGTGTGTGTGTGTGTGTGTGTGTAGTTGTACATATGTGGACACATTTGTGTGTGAGTATATTTGACTGTGTGTTCCTATGCAAGTAATGGCCAGAGGTTGATATCAAGAATCATCCTCCATTATCTCTTATTTTATTTATTGAGGCAGACTCTCTCAATCAAACCCAGAGCTCTCTGACCCAGCGAGTATCTCTAGCTAGCTTGCTCTGGGACCCTCTGCCTCTATTTCCATGGCTGAAATTACAAGAGAGTTCCACACTCACCAAACATTTTATATGAGTCCTAAGGTCCTCATGATTTCATGGAAATTGCTTTAAGTACTGAGCTTGATCCCTAAGCTCTGGATCTTAAGAGTCTGTGATAAATATAAATATAATAAAGCTTTAATAACAATTATTTAAAGTATTGAAATAGGATATATATAAATTTCACTGAATGAATGAGGTCATTTTAAATGAACATTTTACCATTTTTTTGAAGTTACATATTAATATGCCAATATATGTCAAGTAGGACATCATTATCAAAGGACAGGATTTTAGTAGCTTTTTCACTGTCCTATGTTTGTTACCTCATAAGAATAAAGTTGGTATAAACTTGTTTATCCTAGGTAGTTGTAAGAAAAATGTGTTAGGAAGATGGTGAGTTTCAAGATAGTTTAAGGTACATGAGAAGACTCTGAAAAAATGGTTAAATATTGGTTCATTTTATCTGGAAATATGAAATAGTCTTTGTACCTAAGGACATTTTGCTTTTTAAATCATCTTTTAGATTATAACCTAGCTTTGCAAAAGTTGAAGTTAAGGACACACACACCACTGACAAAGCTATATCTAAAAAAAAATAAATAAAACTGAAATGTGTTCTTAAATCTTTGTAAAATTTCATAAAACATTCTTTTGACTAGTGTAAAGGAATTTTATTCAAGTCATCTGGCTGCTCTGGCAAGACATCACATCCAAAGACCTTCTATGTTGATGTGATTTGGCTGTAATACAGACATGACCTTAGTATAAACTTTTAATCCCAATCAATGAAGATAACATTAATTTTTAGAAGGAAGCACCTTTGTTTGAAAGTGATGCCTAATTGAAAGGCACAGTGATGAATCAGAGAGAGATTTGACAAATGAGTCAGGGATAGGTTATGCCCAACTGTAAGGAGAACAGACAGGAAAGAGAAACTACTTACGAGCAGTACAGTAGACTTGAGATAGTAGAGTAAGATGCAATAGAGAGAGAGAAAGTAGAGATGACAATACTGTCAGCTTACAGTTTTCAAACCCTACTTTATTTAGGGTTCTTAAATGCTTCTACATCCCTTTTAACCAACTGACCAGTGGTAGGGGAGAAAGAAGGTTAATAGGAAAATAGGGTTGTAGACCTGTTAAAAATAGTTCCTTGGTGTGATTCGACTCTTCCTTGTCAGGATACTGAGTCCAGTCCAATAGCAAATACCAAACAGCAACGTGAATAAGTAGCAGAGGCACAATCCAGCAGAAACAGCAAACCTCTGCCAAATCAACTCAAGTCAGTGGAAGTGGCAGGAATCAGCCAGAGTACCGCCAGTAGTTTTCTGGAGCATTTCTTTGCCCAAAGTAAAGGACAGCAAAGACCAGGGGAATGTTTCAAGGCATAGCAGTGTACAAGCATCCTATCACTGTCTGCCGGGCTCTATTTATATCCTTTCTAAACACCATGTGCCCTCTCATAAGACAGCTTGCAGAAAAAACTTCTCATGACACAACTGAGTTTTCAAAGAAACTAAAAACTTCCACTTCACAATACAGTAGAGTACGTGAGAGAGTTCAGCACAGAAGACAGTAGTACAGTGGAGTTGAGTTCAGTACAGTTCAGTGCAGTTCAGTTCAGTTGAGTGCAGCTGAGTTCAGTTGAGTTTGTGCGGTTTGGTGCAGTTCAGTTCATAGAGTTCAGAAACAAAACAAGTCAGGAGAAGCTGAGAGAAGCCATTTTCAATCAGTCAGATTGGAGTGGAGTTTTGGGCCAAAATACCTGAGTTGAGCCAGCCAGCCAGAATTCAGAAAGAACAAGACAGGATGGTTTTATTCAGTAGTAAGTCTCTGAGACAACAATTGCACCTGGAGAATAAAAGACACTTTTTACAGACTCGAGTAACATTTTCTCTTGATGTAATTCAAAACACATAGGTATAAATATAATAAATGTATTCAATCAGAAAATAAAATAGGCAAGAAAATAAACATTGTTCTGTTGCTTATCTGCTTGATCCTGAGTAGAGTAATTGGTTGTAGTGGTTTGAATGAGGCCACAAGCTCATACCTTTAAATTGGTCTCAAATTGCTGAAACTGTTAAGGAAGGATTAGGAGACGTGGCCTTGTTGGAGGACGCATGTTTCTGGGGGTGAGTTTTGAGGTTCCAAAAGACTCAAAGCATTCTTATTCTGTTTCTCTCTGTCTCTGTCTCTATCTCTGTCTCTGTCTCTGTCTCTGTGTGTGTTTGTGTGTGTCTGTCTCTCTCTCTCTCTCTGTCTCCTCTCTCTCTCTCTCTCTCTCTCTCTCTCTCTCTCTCTCTCTCTCTCTTTCTCCATCACATGTTTTGAGCTGATAATAGAGGCCTTGGCTACTGCTTCAGTACCCCATCTTCCTGTTGCTGCCAGGCTCCCCACATAATGGTGATGGACTTTAATCTGGTCCCATGATCCTCAAATTAAATTCTCTCTGTTATAAGTTGCTTTTTGTTAGGATGATGTAGTACAACAATAGAAAAGTAACTGAGTCACTAACACTTAACAAAGTCTGGCACCAAATATATCTAGGAAAGTGGGGGGCAAGGGGAATTACATGTAGCAACTTGTGATCTCTGCATAAAGAGAGTGCTGAAGTGAGAGCTAGGAGGGAAGGGCAGCTCTTTGCCTCCCAGTTCTCTGCCTGGAGTGCAAACCAAGCATGGTGTCCTCTTAAGAAGAAGGGACATTGACTCCAGATATAATGTGACTGGAACTTGTGGAGTATGGAGGAAAGTTGAGAGCTGCCAAGAAATGAGCGCCTGTGAGGTAGAAGCTCTGTAGCAAACGCACCAGGAGTGGCTGGCTGAGGACTGGTTTGCACATATACTTAATTAGACAATACAAAGCTTATCCGGTTGCCAAGGGTCTGAGATGTGACAAATGTCTATGATAATTCTTGGCTTACTTCCCATATAGACATCCAGGTGAGAAGCAAAAATCCCCACCTGAACAGTAAAGATCAAACACAGCAGTGTGACTCCTTCTAAGTATGTTTGAAAAGCTAGAACAATGAAGGCCTAACCTTCTCTGGGAAGTCTCAGGGACACAGCACTTGAGTCTCATTAACTTGGAGAGGTTTAAGAAATAGCCTTGGATCTTCACAGACCTGTTTTGGTGGAGTATATAACCAAACCCACACATGCTCACTGCTGATGTTGAGTCATCAGCCTGACTACAGAACAAAAGAATCAGTGTTCTTCAAAAGTAAATAGCAGAATCCAGAGTCACTACGACATATAATTCTAATTATTAGTGTTTATGCAAAGAAACAGGAAATCATAGGCTGTGGCCAAGAAACAGAATCAGTAAATAGTTGATCTTGAATGGCTTTGGGTATTATGTTTACAAGGAAGTTCCTTAGCAAAATAGAATATAATTATAATAAATGTAAATATTTTGTAGTTAAAATAATTTAAACAGAAAATAAAACTTAAAAATAGAAAACCAGAGAGTCAACAAAGGCTCAAGTAAGATTTTGTGTGTGTGTGTGTTGTGTTTTGTTTATTTTGAGACAGGATTTCTATGTGTAGGCTTGGATGTCCTGGAACTCGTTTTGTAGATCAAGCTGGTCTCAAACTCAGAGATCCTCCTGCCTCTGCCTTCTGAGTGCTGGGATTAAAGGCATGCACCATCATTGCCACATGGCTGAAATCAGTTCTTTTTTTCTTTTTCTTTTTTTTATTAAAACTCAAAAAAAAAAAAACCCACCTAAAACTAGTGTCTTAAATTTTAATTTCACCTCTCACACCTTAGATTTTTTCTTTATCACAGACTACTTTCTGTGCAATATTAAAAATATTTATTTTCTGTCTATAACTAAATATTGTATATAAAGCATTTCATATTATTAATTCATACTATATGTTGTATATAGGTATATACTAGTATGAAGTATATATTTATATTCCACATTCTTTGGCATGCAGTGATTAACAATAGCCGCACCCTAATTTTATTAATCGCATATGGTAGTGCACACCAAACAGTGAGAACTTGTATCAAAGTCAAGTAAAACATGTTTGGAGATACAACTCAAACGGAGCATTTCTGTGTGTGAGGTCCTTGGTTCAAGCCCCATTTGGAAAAAAAATCAAAGGCAATAACAAAAGAAAAAAAGAAAGAAAGAAAGAAAGAAAGAAAGAAAGAAAGAAAGAAAGAAAGAAAGAAAGAAAACAAGATCAGTATCTTAATTTTTAATTTCACCCTTCACAGGGTAGCGTGTCTCTTTATCCCACTGTTAGGCCATTTTCTGTGATATCAACATTCATTCATCTTTTTATTATGCTTGCCTGGTAAAAGTTATTGTTGTCTGAATTTTTGAGTCTTTTAAAGGATTATCTCACCCACAGCATCTAACTGAATTTAATTTTTAAAAACCTAATCCCATTTTAATATGACATCAAGGGCTTTGAGTCTTCGAGTTTCCTAGGGAATATAGAAAAGATGGTAGTTATTTTTTTTTTCCTTTTAAAAACATGTAATGCTGGTCCTGTGACTTAACTCAAACTCAGTTATCTATTATCCCATCTTGTCATTTTTCTTACAACCTGCATAAAACCCCAATGATCCAAAACATATGATAGTATATAAATATGAAGGGTAACAGAAGTTTAATAATTTAGAAATATTTTTTGGCTTCTTAGGTGAAATCATCAAGGTCTCTTCCACCTCAGAGCATTTTGTCAGACTTGATCCACGCCCCCTGGATGGGGAGGCCTGACGGCACTCAGAGGAGGGATAGCAAGTTACCAAGAAGAGACTCGATATCCTAAGAGCATATATAGGGGGAGGAGGTCTCCCTCAGTCACAGACATAGGGGAGGGGAGAAGGGGGAGAAGTGGGAGGGAGGGAAGAATGGGAGGAAACAGGGGAAGGGCTAACAATCTAGATGTAATATGAATAAATTAATTTAAAAAAGAATAAACAGTGTTACATTTGCTTGAAAAAAAAAAAGAAAGATGATAGTTATTTTAACTGGCAGAAAGAAATACAATAAAGCAGTTGAAGACTAAATAAACCAGATGGAGGCAATGTGAGCTGGTAACTTAAACAGCAATCAACCCTAAGCCTAGGACATGAAAGGTGTCTGAAGCCACAGAGCTGAAAACCTGACATGTCGTGTCATCTCAGGATATTTCTGACCTGTATCAGTTCTCCAGAGACTCAGAGGAGGAATTCACCAAAGTTGGGATTCAGACTTTTCAGGGATAGTTACTGTGTGGCTCAACAGGGCTGGCCCAGCAGTGTATAAAGAACTTGGGCAACTCACCCACTCTCTAACGTGAAGGAGGAGTCCAGATAGGCACAGTAGGCATTTAACAGGATAGATCTTTCTCTGAGCCCTGATTTGAGGTATCTCCCAAACCCCTCCTACTGAGGCTGCCAGTAAAGCACCCTACAAACAAGACATAACTTGTAGTCCCTGTCCCAGAATCACTGAGTAGGTTATGTTAGGCTCAGAACTAAAAGGCTAGCTTAACACTTGGCACACCATGCCTTGTGTTTTGTTTTTGTTTTTGTAATCTTGAGCAGTTTGCATTAAGTCACGGTGTAATGTCGGTGCTAAAACTGTATACATTTTGTGTGTACTTTAATCTGAGAAAAGTATTTCTTTGCTTTTGATAGCAAACAACAACTCAATATTTACAAGAATCGTGGGTGAGAGTCATCCTTAAATTCCAAATTCATCAGGGATTATCCCATATTCACTAGGAATTTAGTATTGTGGAAGAAATGTTGAATAGCACATTGTTTTGACTGTTTTTAGGCAATCTGCTTATCTCCAGAATGATTTGATTACTGCTAATATACATCACAGGGCCTCTGAATTGCTAGTTGTGGGATCCAGCAACTCTTTCACCTCTCCGTTCTACTTTGTTTTCTGTAGAGTTTTCTATGGAGTTACTCTGTCTTGGCTTTCCAATCATTCATACTTATTTCCTTTCACTTTGTGGCAAGCAGCACCATACAAATACACACTCTCTTTTTCGTTCAATCTTCTGCAGCAGCCCTTCTGCTCGGCATTCCTTAAGCATTATTAATTTCTTAACATGCTTCCTATTGAGCCTTTCACACACACCCCGTACTATTGTTTTGTGATATTATTTGCTTTGTATGTTTCTTATAAATATCAACTTTTTTCATAAACATTACATCTTCTTGAAGTTGATTGCAAAACCAAGCATTTTTTAAAATTTCTTCTAGAATATTCACTAGATAATTTTCAGAGGCATCCTATGCTTTTTAAAGTCCTACAAATCCAATTTTCATTATCTCTTACTTTAGTTCATGGCTCTGGAATTGGTTTGTTTTTCTACAACATAAACAAAAATGGTCTATTATCCTCAAGTTCACTATTTGCACTCAGGAGTCTGTGGATTGCTTATGTAATAAATATCATTATAGCTACATCTCAAGTACAAACTTGTGTGCTCAGCTCCTAGTACAATTCTCAGTTTCTCCAAAATTTCAAATCATTGACCTTGGTGGTAAATGCTTTGCTCTCGCTGCTTTCTGTTCTTTTCCACTGCTATATAATATGACATGAAATCACGTAACGTCCAGCCTGCTATTCTATCGATTCTTTTCCATCTTTACCTGTTTTCTTTTGGTGTTTACCCCACATTTATTCCAATGGACTCCAGGTATTTAAATGGGTCCCCTGACTGCCATAAATATACAATTTGAGTGATGGCTAATTCTTCATGCTTCACCGCTAAGCAGAATGCTTTCCCAGTTTGAAACTGAGTGAGACAAACAAAGAATAAGCAGGCTACCAAGATGAGACTTGATAGCCTATGACCATATAGTGGAGGAGGAGGTCCCCCTTGGTCTTAGACCTACGGGAGGGGAGTAGGGTGAAAGTGGGAGGGAGGGAGGAATGGGAGGATACAAGTGATGGGATAACAATTGAGTTGTAACCTGAATAAATTAATAAAATTTTAAAAATTTTTTAAAGGAAAAAGAAAAAAAAGAAACTGAGTGAGATTGTACTTCGTATCAGTAAGACTAAGTTCCATCACAAAAGGCAGGCAGAGGAAGCAATGGTCACCAGTCTAACAGTTTATATCAACTCACCTTCACATATTCATGTTCTCTAGAAATCAAAGTATAAGTAAGACTTCTGTGCTTTGGGAACACATCATCTCAACAGGAAGGTAGAAGAAGGTAACTTGAGGCACGAAGTTTAGGACTACAAAGTCCTATGTTACCATGTCAGCCACTATTTCACTGCCATGGTCCCTCTGAAGAAGCCTGAGCCAGTGAAAAGCCCAAGAGCTTCTTTCAGAACAGTCTTTCAGGAACTCCTTGGAACTGAAGATGGAAAGAGTTGTTTTCAAGTCCTTCCTGTCTCCCACGCCCCATTAGACTAACTCTACCAGAAGGGCAGTTAATACTACCACGTGACTGGGTTGTTTTGAGTGACTTTCACTGATAAAAGTGTACACTTGATTTGGGTTCAGGTAGCAGGAAAAGCTGAGTCTGAGCACGGAATTAGTGAGGAGGAAGGTTTGGCACTCTCAAAACCAACAACTCCTTGGCTGGTCCTCATGAAATCAGTGGTCCAGGAAAAGGAAAATGCTGAGGCAATCAGAGATAATCAATATATAAGCTACCTTATAACTAATCATGAACAGTTGTTGTTTCTTGTATTGACAAATACCAGTTAGGTTCAGTATTACTTCTCAGTGTTATTAACACATTGGGAGCAATGTCTTTGTTACAGTTGAATAGCAGGGTTCATTCTTCTATTAGAAGACTTTGGGTGGTGTTCTGGACGTTGATATAGAGTACTCATGGCCGTGAGAGTAACTTTGAATTTTTTATGAACACTTCAGAGAAATGTAAGGTTTTACTCTTCAGCTGCTTTAACGTGTAGCTAATAATTATCAGAATGTCAATTTGTAAAAATTATTCTAGCTGGTTTATTCTTAATGAGAGATGAACTCTAATTTAGTAGTTGACATTGTTTAATTCCTTTTCAAATTAAAAAGCATTCATTCTCTGCTGGAATGCTGAGCATTTGACATGTCACAATTTCTGTTTACATTTTCTATTGAAGGAGTTGGCTGATTTTGATGAAATACGGAAAGCTAATAAGAGGTATCAAGATAAAATATAAAACTGTTTTATGTGGCTAAGGAGATGGCTCAGTAGGAAAAGAGCTTGTTGCACAAGCCCCAGGGCCTGAATTCTACAGGTTCCCACAGCTTATATAGAGGGTGGTTCAATGGCTTCTCTCTAATCCCAATGCTCCTCCAGTAAGTGCTCCTCCAGTAAGTGCTCCTCCAGTAAGTGTGCCTCCAGAGCAGGAGGATCCATGAGCACTTGCAGGCAAGCAAATCTGGCATTTGCAGTGTCCAGCCACAGAAAGAAAAAGGAGAGGAATGGGTAAAAGAAGAGATTGGTGTCAGAAGTGAGGATATTTGAGGTTGCCTGGAGAGGTGAATAATCAGGAAATGCTACTTGCTGTGATGCCTCAAGACTTGAATTTCATCCCCAGCACCCATACAAGAAGGCTTACTCCTACATATTGGCCTTTGTCTTTCACAAAGACACCATGGCGTGTGCGCACATGCACACGCGTGCACATACACACACACACACACACACACACACACACACACACACACACACACACACCAAATAAAAATGAATAAATAAAAATTTAAAAATAAGCAGCAGTCTTTCACATTAAATTGCAACCTTTCATTGTATATATTATGATTGGTAATTCAGATACTGGACAAACTAAAATGCTATCTGCTTTAAATGTTTCAATGGTAACAATAATAAATCACTTCCACTTTGAGGACCTCAGTCTGGAACAGCAATGGCATAATCTCATCTTTTAACCAATATTATGTCATCTTTTACAACATAGGCAGTTGTACTAAGGAAAGAGATAGCTTATCGGTACATAGAGAGGGAATATTGCAATCCAGAGTACATTCTGAGTACACATCTGCAATCACCTGAAGCGTGTGTCTATGAAAAAATTGCAAGTTTCTTTGTTCAGCATTGGAGAGAGAGGGGGGGGGGAGGGAGCAACTGGGTACATGCACTGTTTGCCAACACACAAATAGCTCTCTCCTGGATTGATGACTGTAAAGATAACTTAGAAAAGTGTTTGCCCCTTAAAGAAAAGTGTTATCAAAATTCCCTTTTCCCCAGCTAAACAACTTAACCTTGTGGAGGACGAGGTAAAGGATGGAAAATTGAGTAGTAAATTTAAAGATAATTAAGAAATATATACTGAATTCATCTGCAACTCTTAAAAATCAGAATTAAACACATAAAGCACTCAGACTAAAGCATCATGACCCACTTCAGGCAAATAAAGGCACTACGTGATATACTTACAACTTAAAGAAAACCACAAAGCTCAAAATAGAGTAGACACTGACTTTCACATGAACTCCAGTGCCCCATATTTGACCACGTCCCCTGGATGGGGAAGCCTGGTGGCACTCAGAGGAAGGATAGCAGGCTACGAAGAAGAGACTTGATACCCTATGAGCATATATAGGGGGAGGAGGTCCCCTCAGTCACAGTCATAGGGGAGGGGAGTAAGGGGAAAATGGGAGGGAGGGAGGAATGGGAGGATACAAGGGATCGGATAAGAATTGATATGTAATATGAATAAATTAATAAAATGTAGTAAAAATAAATAAAAATAATAAATAAATAAAATGTATTATTTTTGTTTTTCAAAACAGCTACCCTTATTTTGATGATCATTAAATAAATGCTATATGCATCCCCAAATTCCTGCATGACTTTGCATGAGCAGAAGCCATTTTATGCCAAAGATGCTTACACTTAAGCAATAAAATCTGTACCTCGGCGAAGTTCTACCATGTGGAACACAGAACATACGCAGAGGTTATTCTGTATGTTTCTTCTCAGAATCTGACTGTACAATGTGACCTTTAGTGAAGGCTGGCATTATGTACAGATATTTTGATATCTCAATTGCATGAAAACACTCTTTAATAATTTGAAAGCAGTGACCTGTCTCAAGTCATATATATGTATAAAACACAAGTCAAGCCTTTCAAGTCGGCTGAGAGGAGACAGTGAAGAAGGGGGCATTGCATAGCATTAGAGTACTTCATAGAACAGCAGTGCCAGACAGGAGGTGTAAGGCATCCTCCTTCTGTAATAGAGGCTTTTATTAGAGGATTTTAAAAATAATGAATGTCTTCATTTCTTAAATTTAGATTTCCCTTAGAAAATGCACTTTAGCTGTGCTCTATCACACACACCTGAGTAATCGTAAATTTCTTCACATGGCCGCTTCTGACTTCCAGCATTGGCTTTTAGAAAATCTACCAGGACAACCCACATGAAAAATGTATACTCCTGCAATGAAACTTTTTTTTAAAACCAAATGACTTGTTTCACTTGTTAGAAAAGAGAAACTAACAGGGTTTTCCTTTTTTTGTTGTTGTTAATGTTTCTGGTAGCAGAAAGAGATTTTCAGTTACAGCTACACCTCATCTTGCTGCAGTTCTCTCAGGCAACGCACACACGTCCTGTGTCCTTTCACACTGCAGTTCACTTGGAGACAACAGCAAGGAGAATTTGCTTCACTTGAACTGGTCCCTTTTAGCATACGCTTTCCAGCTGACTAAAGTTATCCTTTAAATTGAAACAGTCAAAAGGGCATGGGCCATAACCATGAAAGTTGTTGCAAATTTTTTATTTTTAGCCTTCTACTGTTTAATATAGAGACAGGAAAAAAATTTTATATAATTTGTTCATTAATGAATTATACTCCGCTTACCATGTATATGCATAGTCCTACAATTATCTTCAAATTAGCTGTATTAAAAGATACCTGATTTTACAATATCATGTTCAAAACTACCTCTTATGAAATATGACCACTGGAGAGAAAAGAATTCTTATGTTGCCATTCTAAATAAGAATATCTCATTGGCCTTGCTGTTAAAAGAACAATAGAAGACTAATTAGCTCAACTATGTATTAGTCCCAGCGAGGGAACCCTAAAGCCCACAGTAATTTTGACATAGATGTATGCCACTTGGTACCTTTATTATATGCTAATGATATTTGACCAGGAAACATAATAAAAACTTTTTGAAAAAATCAATTAGAACAATTTCACTATTACGGAAAAAGCATGCTTTATATTCTCTCTAAATCTTCTAATATTTTTGCTAATTTAATTATGCCTCGAGTCCCTCTGTTTTATGCACCTGTCAAATATGCTTTATAGATTTAAATGACCATCTGTGGCGTATAAAAGGATAGAAAATTGTATGTGGCCAGCTAACAGCAAATTCTGGTTTTTCTTAGTTTTTAATGACAAGAATTTCATTAAGGGCACACATTTATTTAGAGATAAGGAAAAGAGCTTTTGTTATTTGGTGGTGATGGTGGTACTGGTGATGGTGCTAGTGGTGTTGCTGGTGCTGGTGGTTGGTTTTAGCACAGATCAGGAATATACGATGAAGCCAGAGAGTTAACAAGTGTCTCGACACATATTTATTGGGAATCAGTGACCACCTTCTTCTGATTGTTTATTATTTTTGTTTATTTTTATTCTACCAACTTAATTTTTTTTCTACGCAGAGTCTGTTTACCACTGAATATTTTACACCACACTGAACACACAAGGTTTATAATATTTATGGAATCTCTTCATTCCTGAAGAAAAAAAGAAGAATGCCAAGTCCATAGTCATGAGGAACTAACTACACAGTAGATGTAGTTTTCAGAAACGTTCTCCATGTGCCTTGTGCAATTAAGTACCAAGTAAAAATTATATGTTACTGATGGAAATGACAAATCTATTGATTATAAAGAAGCATTATCCTCAATCCCAGCTTTTTCTGGGAGTTCCTAGAGAAACTGGAAGCAGTTTCAAAAACACTACCATTGTTTTGGCTCCACTCTGAGCAATTCTGTCATATTGCTTTCTGATGTGGCCTGGGCACTACGCTGTTTACAATCTCTCTGTGTAACATGGATCTCAAACTAACATGAGAATCTCACTTCTGCAGGATGGTATCACGACGGCCACAATGAAGGAAGATTTTGAAATGTCAAAGCAGCCAGCTCACAATGCAAATTTATGAGAATACAAAGGATCCCTTAAAACCAATTTTAAGGGATACACACACCACACACTCCTTCCAGCTCTGCCTGACACACTGACATGCAATCAGATACAGAAAAATATCCTTAAACGGTTTCCTTTGTTCTTGTCTTTACAGTAAATTACTAAAAGCAAATACTTAGCAAAAGAGCTAAGTTGGAAATCAGTAAGAATGTAATAAAAAGTTCAGAAGCATGAGTAAGGAGAAATGGTAATCAAGCACTACCTGTTTTCAGGAGTATCATTAGCCCATCAGAGGATACAGACAGGAGGGCTGGAAGATGACTCAGCCAGGAAAAGACCTGCTAGGAAAGCACAAGTACCTGACTTCCTATTGTTCACTGAGCCCACGCCATGTCCCTGTTAACCCAGCAATGAGCAGGTGAAGATAACAAGATCTCTGAACATGGCTGGCCAGCCACCCTTGCCCTATAATCTCCTGGTTTAATAAGAGCCTTTGTCTCAAAAAACAATGGGAATGCCTCCCAAGAAACTAAACCTATGGGTTTTTTTTCTGGTCTATAAAAGAACAAGAACATGGATGCCCACACACACATGAATTAATTTAGTTAAGAAATAGATGTCAACATGTTTGTATGTTTGACTGCTGCCTATTGTTGCCTTGAGTGTCCTGCCAGCTTTAAAGATTACTTAACTCATACTAATCCAAACATCTTACACTTAGTCTTATCATAAATAAAAGGACGAAGCCTTGGTCCAATAACTCAGAAATTCAGCCTTGCTTTTCCAGGATATATATGTTAATAATGCTTGCATATCTATGACAAATACCCACAGACACACTATAAAAGGAGAAAATCTTTATCTGGGCTTGTGGCATCAGTTACATTCACTTGCACCCATTACTTTGGGCCTGAAGTGATTCTGAACATCAAAATGGTAAGCATGTAATACAACAAATCAGCTCAGTGGGCAGTGGGCTGTGGGCAGAAAGCAGAGAGCCAGAGAGGAATGGGAAAAACCATGAACTATTCTTCAGAGTTATCCAAGTGTCTCTCTCCCATGTAACAGCCTGAGATCTACCTCCACACAACTGACCCACCTCCTTACACATCCTCCATCTCCCAATAATAATACGAAGTTCTAAGTCTGTCTCTGTTGATCTACTGAACCCTTCAGAGTTTTCATGATCCTCTCAGTGACTGGTTTTACCAGCTGTGGACAAAGCCATTAACATATGAGAAATACTTCTTATGTAAACTTAACAATATACAGACTCTCTTTTTTTCTACACTAAAAACTTGTGCATATAAGGAGACCCTAGCAGTTAGAGAAGGTGTTTAAAGTCAAGGTCCTTAGAGCCAAAGGTAGCTAGCATAGTTATTCCTAAACTTCTTTTCTTAATCTTCCCTTCATATTGTTAGTAACATTTGAGACCCTTTTAGATCTTTAAGTTAGAATTTTTGATGCATCTAGAAATAAGTAATTTAAGTTCTGATGCTAAAAATGTTAAAAGAGAGTGACATAAAGTGCAAGGAGAAGAGAATGAATGAGACAGAGAAAGTAGATGAGGGAGAGATGGGGGAGAATTAAACATTGTTTAATCTAGATCATGCCATTCATAGTGAAAATGAAAATATTTTCTGTACATGATTGTTTTGTCATCTGCAAATTGGAAAGAATCCCTATTTGGTAGTATGGCTGTAAGAAATGGACAATGCACCAGAGGAGTGGGTCCTAAAATATAGCCACAAAGTAAAAATTATTATTGGTAAGAATAAAGATGCCTTTCAATGAAAAACCCCATCTCACGAGCAATGCATTACCACCATCAGCTTCTTCATTTTAAAAAGAACCTTATTTATGGAGTCTGAAACTTTTCACTGGTAGTTAGGCACTGGTAGAAATGTAGATTGCCACTTTGGCAGCCAATACACTCACAAATCATTGCCTCAGACAGAAATGTAACAAAAAACACTACTTCCTGAAAACAGAGAGAAAGCTAGCAGGATTTTTTTCTTTTTCTTTTTTTTTTTTTTAATCTATTTTAACCTAATTTTAAAATACTTATATTTCACAGTTGGATTGCTTCAGTTTCAACAGTTCTTTGTATGCAACTCCCAGGTAGGTTAAGAGTTTAGAGCACAGTTATTATGACATGATTTTTTGACAAGAGCAATCAGCTATTGTTAGTGAATGAAAGTTGGAACGATTGGCTTGGTCAAATAAAAGCGCTTTAGGCTGGGAATGCAATTGAGAAAAGGCAACAGTCAAAACACTGCCAAGGTGATTCATGATGATGGAATGTCATCTGGATTGGGTCAGAAGAAATCTTAGAGTGGTGTCACAGTTTACAGCTCAACTTCAATTTTAGATTCTGATAATCTACGGGTTAGTGGAAAGTCTGTAAATGTGGTTGCAGTAGTGGGGGTAAACGTTTATCAATTACAACAGGGAATATAGTGAAAAGGGATAGAGGTCCTGTTTTACATTCTTTTGTCAAAGATAAACAACACGTGCATATATCGTCATGTAATAGGTTTTATTTTTAGTGCTTTATGCTTGATATTGTAAGGCTTTTTGTGGTCTTTTGTGTGTATAAACCTGGGAATCCCACACTTGTTCTGAGAGCAAGAGTGATATGAGTGATTGCTTTATTTGAAGATATGGGAAATGTAACAACATAAAATGTAGCCATAACATTTAAAGAAACCAGCAAGTAATGGTTCTATTCAAAGAATGGATAGTGGATCAAGAAACAGTTATAGAAGAGGTTGCCTACAGGAACCAGGACATGGAAAGTACACAGAGGGGTTGGGTAGAAGATGACTCTTTTTTTTTTTTTTTTTTTTTTTTTTTTTTTTGCAAATGCTACCTGTCTCTTATTTATATTTTTATTTTTTTATTTTTAATTTTATTTTATTTTATTAATTTATTCTAATTACATCTCGATTGTTAGCCCTTCCCCTGTTTCCTCCCATTCCTCCCTCCCTCCCACATCCCCCCTTCTCCCCTCCCCTATGTCTGTAATTGAGGGAGACCTCCTCCCCTTGTATATGATCTTAGGATATCGAGTCTCTTCTTGGTAACTTGCTATCCCTCCTCTGAGTGCCGTCAGGCCTCCCCATCCAGGGGACATTGTCAGAAAAGGGGCACCAGAGTTCATGTGAGAGGAAGATGACTCTTTTTAACTCTATCATGTTAGAATGACTGGTAAGTTACGACGTGGAAAAGATTAGGTCCCAAGATCAGAAAGGCTGCCAAGAAGTGTTTTGTACCAAGATGCTTGACATTTTGGCTTAAGCAAGACCAGTCATTTATTTATTTATTTAGTAGGTATATATTAAATGCTTTGTAAGCAACAAACCTATGGCTGTGCAATCAAGGGACCAAAGGTGTATTATAGATCATGGCTTAGAACTATAACAATAGTCAATCCTCCCTCTGCCCCTGTTTCTCACTGTTTGGTCTTCCCCTCCACAAAATATGGAAATAGTTACCAATAGATACCAATGAATATAGGGTCCTATTTCTCATGAGCTCAGAGAATTGGAATGCAGAAAAGTTTTAGATTAGCGTGTTGGAAGATATCATCTCTTTGTGCATAGGAAAAGTCAAAGCTATGCCTACTACAAACAGGTAGATTCAAAATAAAATGGTGCAAAAAAAGGCTAGTACAGGCTGTTCATGGCTGTGTAACACCCCATCTGGAGCAGCAAGAAAAAAATATTCTTTCTAATACCGCAGATGGCCCCTGGGCTGAAAAGCAGATCCTCTTTCTATATATATATATATATATATATATATATGAAAATTGTACTTATTATTACATCTTAACAGGGTTTTGGTGAGCTTTAAAGACAAGCATGCTTCTACAGCAGGGTGAAAACTGGTTTGGTTTCTTAATGAGGAACAAGAAATTCCAACGGCTAAAGCTCAACTTGAGATAGTCTGCTCTGCATGCTGAAGAAATTTCAAGGAATTCAAAGCAAGTTTAAAATCCAGACTATAAAGCAGGGATTAATGTGAGAGATGAGAGTCCCACCTTCCAACTTAATGTGCTTTTCAAACTGAGGGATTCAGCTTTGTTTACAAAGCTCCACGATATCCTCCTGGAATAGGCAATTCTCTGTGGTATGATATGAGAGTGTGAGGGACTAGAGTTCGAACATTCTACCAGTTGAATTTCTCTTAAGGAATGAGGTTTTTTTTTTAATTTTTTAAATTTATTTTATTAATTTATTCTTGTTACAGCTCAATGGTTATCCCATCCCTTGTATCCTCCCATTCTTCCCACCCTCCCATTTTCCCCTTATTCCCCTCCCCTATGACTGTTCCTGAGAGGGATTACCTCCCCCTGTATATGCTCATAGGGTATCAAGTCTCTTCTTGGGAGCCTGCTATCCTTCCTCTGAGTGCCACCAGGTCTCCCCCTCCAGGGGACATGGTCAAATGTGAGGCACCACAGTACATGAGAAAGTCATATCCCACTCTCCACTCAAGTGTGGAGACTGTCCTGTCCATTGGCTAAAAAAAATAATAATAATAATAAAAAAAAAAAACAACCATAGAAGGTCTCACCACAGAAATACAATAGAGTTGCATTGGATGAGAAAGAAGAACATATATTTAGTTAATGCTCAATGTCCCCTTGTTCTATGTCCTCGTGTTCTCTCTTGTCCTGAGATTACAACATGAGATATCAATTAAAGAATAAAATTTAAAAAAAAAAGAAATGAGGAAAGAAAACAGAAACCCATATGGTTGTGTAAGTTGGGCAGACTGTATTCTGCACAAACACCCAAGCAAAAGAGCATGCGGAGGGAACACAGGTCATCATCACACCATGCTCTTCCCATGCTGATACAAGGCCACAGCCAATCAGGCAGGGTACCCATTTCTTATCTGTTCAAAGGCACATCTGCCTCACAGCTAATTGTTGAGCAAGTTTCAACAACCTATACTGTGATTTACTGTGGAAGGATTTACTTGTTCTAGGACAAGCTTTCATTAAAATAGTTACAGCAACTAGAGATTATTTTCATCCAGGTTTCATCATGCAGTTCTATTAGATAAAACATTGCAAGAAAGAAACAGTGTGATTCATCAAACTCTACCTAAGATGAAAAAAAAAGCTTGTTTCTGCTACTTAAGGAGATCATTAGCCCACCAGAAGTGGTAAAAAATAAGTCACAGAGGATGAAGGAATGGAGGTATAGCTCAATGGTATGGCATGTGTCTAGAATGTGAAGGGCCCAGCATTCAATATTCATCAACAAAGAAAGAGAGGCAGTGAGGAACAGGAAGAGAGATGGAGGGAAGAGGGGAGGGAAGTAAGAGGTATGGAGAATGGAAAAGAAGACACAGATATAGAAGCAGATAGCGGCAAAGGAAAGCCAGAGGATGGAAGGACAGAAAGAAGGAGGGAGAGAGAAGAGATGGGGACAGAGAGGGAGGGTGAGAGAAATGAAGTTCAAAGTCTTCCTTAAGGTTGTTTTCATTGTCAGAGGAGAGAATAATATTTAAGCAGGTATTGGAAGCTGGCAGAGTTTTAAGAGGAGAAAACACTGAGCAGTACACACAGTTGTGGGGTAAGAGGTCAGTGGGTGTGGGCAGCCAAAGCACTGGGGGCTCTCAAGGACACTAAAGACATTTCAAATAGAATAAGTAAACTCAGTCAACAGTGCTCCAGAAAGATATGAAGGAGACCTGGGAGATTTCAGTCAATCTTCTTCTACCCAGCACTGCTACTTTATTTGGGGGGGGGGGATAGCTAACTCATAGCATCAACAGAATAGATTAGTGGGGATCTTGGCAACAGTAACAAGCTTCTCAACGTGCATAACTAAAAAAATCAAACAATGAATCCAAGGTGTTTCTGCCATAGCTCACTCAGGTTGCATTGTCACCTTGATTCTGATGAACAACACATGAACTTCTTCTCACTGGGCATGCCACTGCACACTGCAACACCACCACTGAAACACAGCAGCTCAGATTCCCAGCCAGGGCATGTTCTGTTTGTGTTCTACGTACCAAAGCTTCCTGCTCTTATAGAAACACAATGGTTTATTAATGGGAACAAACACTTAATATTGTCCTCAGCAAATATCAAATTAGTATATCTTTGGATTATATTGTGTTTGAATATTTTAGTTGCTGACTCAAATTTTCATAAAGATTGTTAAGGGCAATACGGCTTGCAATTAGGCAACATTTCTAACCATCTCTTAACTGGCTCTAAACATACTTCTTCAGTTTGTATTACATGTTTATGCTAAGCTGCATTTTCAGCGACCAATTCTGAAAAACGATGATACTTAATATCCCAGGGTCAAACATGCACCTAAGGCTCAATTCTTCTTGTAAAAATACTCGCATCTATCACAATAGGGGCAGAACTACTCTTTCCTTTAACATATACTAAAGTAACATGCGTATAATATTGTTTTAAAATAAATTTATTTATGATTTATTATCGGAAAATGTTTGATCAGCATTCCTGCTTTATACATATCCACGTTTGTATGGAAATTTCACAGGAAAGAGGATGTTGAAAGTGGAGAGAGTCTGTGAAGCACTCCTCCATGGAACTGGTTGTCTTTCAGCTATGGCTTAGTCTACTGGTTGAGCTTTACAATGATCATCTGTATAAACCTATTCCAGAAACTAAAAAGGGGGGAAATGATGTCACTCCTCTAGCGTTGCAGGACCAATGACAGAGAGAGTCATGAAGCTCACCCATGGTCAATGTTCTAGTCTCTCTTCTAGTGCAATGACAAATACCTAGACAAAACAAAGCTTAGCAGAAAAGTGGTTTGTTGGCTGACAATTTCAGGCTGCATACGGTGACTGAGGGGAAGTCAAGGAAATTAGAGTGTCATATCCACAGTCAAGATGAAAGAGAGAACAAATGCACAACCCTTATTTGCTTGTTTAGGACTCTTTTCTTTTAACTCTTTTTCTTTAACTATCGAGTCTGGGACCAGCCTACAAAATGGTAACACTCGAGGTGCACTTTCTCACATCAGTTAATAGCCGGCGCAACTTCCCACACATATGCTCCCAGGACAACCTGTTAGCTCCTCACTACCACTCTCCTCCCAGGTGCTTGTAGGTTGTGTCAGACAGTTAAAACTAACCTGCATAATCATATACTTAGGAAACAGCAGAGCAGGGATAGAACAAAGACTGAGGCTCTTCTTGGTGTTTACCTCCTCAGTCCAGACAGCTAAAATCTCAAGAACATTTGTCAAAGCTCAGTAAAATCATTGAGCATCAAAGTGATCAAGTTGCGTTTCCTGAAACACGGATAGATAGACCAAATACAATAGAAAGTAGGGGAATTGTTTATAGTGCCAAGGATGCAAGTGCTGCCTTCTAGTTATTGGTCAGGGGAGTTGAAGAGACCCACAAAGTAAGATAGGCTCTTTCCATTATCCCAGGTTGCCTCCCAAACATTTGAAGGTTACGACTAACCTGGAAGCCACCACCTCCAGGACTAGCTTTCATAGTGTCGTATGGTGCATTGCAAGTTGCCAAAAGAGAAAAGCAATAAATAGTTATACGCCACTATAAAGTCTATAAGCAATTACCAGTTTGGCAATATATCCCTAAGACTGCAATATTAGCATCTCCATCTCAGGGCTGACTGAAAACTGGCCTTATGGCTCACCCAGTAAGAAGAAACTCATGCCTAGTACTATAAACTTAACCAGCTGCCCATTGCTGATGATCCTACAGGGGAACTTACTACTGCACTTTTCTTTTTTTTAATTTTATTTTATTAATTTACTCATATTACTATTCTGGGTTTTTTGTTTTTCCATATGACAATACAGGCGGTAAACTTTAAACCCCTACCCAGATCTAGCCAATGGTCAGAACAGTCTCCACAGTTGAGTGGAGAGTGGGATATGACTTTCTCACGTACTCTGGTGCCTCACATTTGACCATGTCCCCTGGAGGGGGAGACCTGGTGGCACTTTGAGGAAGGACAGCAGGTCACCGAGAAGAGACTTGATACCCTATGAGCATATACAGGGGGAGGTAATCCCCCTCAGGAACAGTCATAGGGGAGGGGAATAAGGGGAAAATGGGAGGGTGGGAAGAATGGGAGGATACAAGGGATGGGAACACTAGCTGCTTTTGCAGAGGATCTGAGTTCAATACTCAGAACCTTCTTCTGGTGTCTTATAACCATCTCTAACTCCAGGTCCAGGAGATATAATTCCTCTTCTATACTCTGTGGATGCTGGCACTCATGTACATATACCCAAACACAGGCACACACACACACAATCACCACCACCACCACCATTACCACCACCATCATCATCATCCTTCAAAGAGTTACACTATTCTTTTAATTGTATTATAATCTGGTTCTTCCAGTAACAGCAAATAGCTTTTGTGGCTAGTCTATATTTACTTTGAAATAATTTATTTTATAAGTAAAATGAAATATAAGTATGACTTACTTCATAGAATCATACTCTGAAATGTTTATTGTGTGAAAGTAAAATTGGAGCCAAGGGGATGAAGGCTCAGTGTGTAAGAGCACTTGATTGCTGATTGTGAAGACATGAGTTCAAATACATTGACCCAATGTAAAAGGCAAGCATAGCCACTTGCAGCTATCATCATAATGCCCAGGGTGGTATGGTAAAGACATGGGTATTGCTATAATTTGCTGACCACCAGCTTAACTTCTGATACAGTGAAATACCATGTCTCAAGGAAAATAAGGCAGAGAATTATTGAAAAGAATGCCATTTCTGGCCTCACTGGGCATGGGAGTGTGTTACCACACTTACATATAACAACACATTCAGCAGACACACAAGTAAAATCTGTGAGAGTCCATCTTTACAAATACAACCAAAGGCAGTGATTTGAGTGGGATCCTAAGAGGCCTCCATCCAGTAAAGTGCTTTTGATAAGGGAGAACAGAGTGTCAGCCTCACAGAAGTAGCCTGTTCCATCTTTCAGGATGGTTTTCCACCAATGGATGTTTTCAACTTTATTAAACAAAACAAAACAAAACTCTCCAAATTCCTGTTTCTTTTACTTTTCAAATGTCATATCTTGTGGTGCTTTCTTATTAATGCTATTGTTTTAAAATGAGGCCTAGAGACTCCTGATCTCAGCAAATATCTTGGTGAATACACTTTTGCTTAGGGGCAACTACCGCTTAATATTCATAAGCCTTGGGATTGCAGAAGCAGAAAGTGCAAAGAATCACTCCAGTTCCCAAGCTTTAGGTACTGGGGCTAAATAGCTGATGTGAACAACTTATCAAGGGATTGGCAACATTATTAAAGTATCATGTAAAAGCCAAGATTGCTCCGAGTTTCAAAAATTCAAGGAAAGGAAAGTTCTAGTATGAGCTGACGTTTCAATAAAATATGGCTAAGAAGAAAATACCTTGTATCAGGAGATCTCTGTGGGCTAGCTTAGAGCAAAACAATAAAACAGAGACAAATCCGTAAAATGAAAAGCTACTGCACCTATAATGGGTGATATCAGAGATTAGTTAGGGACATCTAAAAAAAAAACCACATAATTAAACAATTACTTTTGGGAGATGTTTTGTTGAGAACCGTGTCAATGAGGTAGCTGGATGTGTCAGAGCCTCTCTTCACAGAGCTCCACTGTTAATGAGGATGCTTGCCAGAGCCATACTAAACACAGATTTTTAAGCTTTGGTTTTCTATTTCATGAAAATACTGTAAAACATACCACACAGAATTTAGCACAGCTAAGTGTGGATGTGGGTTTGGGGTTTTGTGTTTTTTTTGTTTTGGGGTTTTGCTGTTGTGGATGTTATTGTTGTTGTTTGAGAAAGTAGAAATTATCTCTTTACTTTAAAGTAGTAACAATAAAAAAAACAATGATAATCAAACTCTGTCACTCAGGTTTGAGCACTCCACAGTAACTGAGCACTCCATAGTCTCTGCATTTGTACTGTGTGGACCCCTGAAATGGTCTCCTTCTTTCTGCTGCAAAAAAGAAGCTGTTTGATGAGCGTTAAGAGCTACACAAATGTCACTTAAGCACATGTGTATTTCTTCTGTTCCCCATTAACCAGTTTGTCTACTTATTTAATAGCTAAGGTCATGTCTACTATTTGTAAATTTACATAGAGAAAACGTGGAAAACAAAGTTACTTTTGCTAGAAAGTTGAAATAGGCTTATCTGTGTGTGATGAAATTTCAAGGACGGACTGGAGAGATGGATCGGTAGGGAAAGAGCTTGTGCAAGCACGAGAACATGAGTCTGGTCCCCAGCACCACAGGAAAGCCAGCTGCAATGACACATGTCTCTAACCTTACTCCTGGGGAAGAAAAGAAATGCAGATCCCCACAACCTACTGGCTTGTCACTTTATCCAAAGCAGCAAGCTTCATGTTAGAAAAATTGTATGGAAAAATAAAATGTCTAAAAGAGTTACTTGTATGAAGCACGCAAAAGAACTGACTTCATGGAAACTAGGAAACATGTACACAGGAAAAAATGACATAAATGAACAAATAAAAAAATCTGCTCTGGAAAGAGTAATATAATATCACAAGAAAATTTTCCATGAAAATTTTGTTTTCTGTTCTATAGAAGTTGATACAAGCATGAGTCTTCATGAAACAACAGCATTCATAAAAAATATCATAGACAACAAAATTGAATGAACGGTGAGAATGTTAGGCACTTAGAAACTGCATAATTATAAGTGATTGAACAAGGAAAAGGACATCAAGACTTTAGGGACTAATAGTAGTAATAGGTAGGAGCAACTAATTTTTAAACAATTTAAATGTCCAGAAAAAGAAAAAGATTATATCTAAATTAGGATAGACAATAGGGAAAAGAGTTTAAAATGAAGAAATGAATTAAAGACCCCAAAAAGGCACACCCCAAAAAATCTTTTATCAGCTTGTACCAAGAAAAATACTTACAAAGGTGAGCTCAATGGATCAGAGAGAAAACATACTGGCCTTCAAGACTGACAACACACACACATACACACACACACACACACACACAGAGGATACAAACACATACACTTTTTTACTGATTAAAAGTAATCTTTCTTAGCCTTCACATTTTAAATTTTTATTAGCATTGTTTTTTAATCACACTGATTATTTGTTTATTTTGTGGATATGTGAATAAACAATAAAACAAGAGACACTTAACTGTCCTCAAACTTCTATTAAACCAATCTAGTAACAGCAGATATCACAAGAAAAGTCACTGAACATCACCAACATTAAACATGCCAGAGTAACTAAAGATGACTATGTACAACCAAGTTTTTAGGCGAATATTAGTAAAACAGGTAAACATTTTTATTAATGAAAAATAACAACAAGAAAACAAATCTCAAGGAATATGCACCTGAGGTACAATGCCGAGGTAAATGTTGAACACCATGTGTCAACATTAAATGACTGTGGTGCAGTATCAATAATACAATAAGACAAAGACATCAGAAGTACAAAGTGTGTCCTTACACTGTTACCACTCAGAGACAAAAATGGCATTTTTATTCCTGTAAGAAATATATCAGGCATGACTTCCAGAAGAAAATAAAAATCTAAATCAAATGAGTACAACAAACAAATAACAAACCAACAATTTCATGCAACCCTGTGCCTAGAACCCAGAAAATGCACATATAGGAGAAAATTTGTATTATTAAGAGATTATTTATACATATACACATACATATATACATTTGTATAACATATCATAATTGGATTGCAAAACTTAGAAGAAACTTTATACTCTGGAGGACAGCTATTGTGCTGATGTGACACAAGACTTTAATTTATGAAGCAAGAAGTTCCACTTGTCATGTGTTTGTGTATAGTGCTGTGGATGACTTTAAGATCCAAGATGTGTCATCCAGAGTACAAAGAAATGTGGTTGAGCCTATGTACAACACATCAAAGTGTGAATAGGAGGACAGAAAAAAAAAATACTCTCATAAATTGGATTGATCAAGCAGAGATGTAGGCTGCTGTTAGCACCAAGGAGAGGAAGCTGGAATAGCATTTTGGTAGTAGAAGCATGAAATAGAAGAAATGTCAGGAGCAGCAGTTAAAAGAGAGCACTTACTTTGTGTGCTTAATGATGATTGTCAACTTTATTGGATTGAGATGTACCCAGATAAGGAAATCACACCTCTAGGTGTGTCTATGAGGGCTTTTCAAGAGATAATGAGATCACAATGCTCTGACTTAATGAATTGTTCAATCTATCAATGGCTTCAAAATTTTAATAGGCTATTGAGGGTTTGTAAAACTGGAAAAAGTACATCACTTGCATTGTATCTTTGAGGACTACATCTTTACTCTGTTACCTTCACATAATCCTCTATCTTCTTCCTGGCTTCCTGGGAGGAACGAGCTCTCCTCCACCTGATCTTTGTCCCAGAATGTTCTGCCTATGGGATGGGTCCATAACAGTGCAACCAGCTGACCATGAACAGAAACTTCTAAAAATGTGGACCCATTTAGAGTTCTTTCTCATTGGTATCTATAAAAGCAATTAAAAGTCTGACTAGAAAACCTCCTATTCTAAAATCTAAGTATTGTAAAAGTACAGTCTGAGAACAGTGACTTCAACAGTTATATTGATTTCACTCATTTTAGAATGGAGAGGGAACATTCAGAGAAGGGACTAAGGATATAAAGGGGGTTCCTGAGCCCACATCTCAAGTTCCAGAGGAGACATAGATTTGTGAATAAGAGAGTCAAGTGAAGAGTTAGTGATCATTTAAGCCATTTGGAACTGAACCATAGAGCACACAGATAGCCTGGAAGGCCTAGAATTCTCTAAGTGATGATAGCCACCCAGAGTATGAATCTGTTAAATTATCACCCCCTGTGCTTACCATGATGTGTTAAGTTCCTAGTTTAAAGAGAAGGGGGGATATTGACAAAATGTGACCTGTGCATCCTATACCATCACCTTACATTAGATCACCATGTAGCTGTAACTACCCAATAAAATACAGAGGGTCGTTCTCTTCATAGTATTGGCATCAAATAAAAGGATGGGTTAAATGATTGAGAATGTGAATAGGTAGTGTGGATATTCAAATTCAGTCTCTAAGATCAAGTCCATATTGTGTCAGTCTAAGTCACTAAGATTTACCTTTCTGTAACAAAGAGTGCGAGAGTCAGATATCCAAAGCGTCAGAGGTCTCCTTCATCATTTATGTTTATGAGACTATTCTTTTAGGTTTTGTTCACCTAATACTATCTTCACAGAAAATTTCATTTACATATTACTTAAAATTAATGTCTAGGCAAAATTCCTTGGTTAGTGATTAGGAGCACAGAAGACCCAAGGTTAGTTCCCAGAAAGTACATCAAGTAGAGCAAAACCACCTATACCTCCAGCTCACACCTCTGTTCACTGTTATTTTCTGCACTCATATGAACACACACACACTCACACACACACACACACACACACACACACACACACACACACAAACAAACATACACCAATCATAACACTCCTCATTAAGGAAATGTCTATGCAACAGACAAGGACGATTACAGAAAATTACAACCAATCAAAATGCTGAGTTGTGGAATCCAGTCCCAAGGGATACAATATAGCTTCACACCTAAGGCCCAAGAATTATTACAAAAGAGAGGACAGGAAGTATTTAAGAATCCAAGGAATATGGAGTTTCCTGTGAGATTTTGCCTCCTAGGAATGTTAGCAGTTACATCCATAAAGTGTCACAGGGCCCCAACCCTAGACAGAGAACTACTGTTAGCCAAGGAAGGCAAAAAGTAGGAAAGATAATCTTCCACTGGAAATAACACACCCATTTGCTATTCAATATCAACTGGCCAGCACTGAAAACATACATTCAAGTAACAATATACAAACTGAGCAAAACAATATACAAACTGAGCATGTTGTATTTATGTATTTAAGGATGTACGTAAGAACAAGTAATGAAGAAAGAGACCATGAGTTTGAAAAAGAGACAGAAGGGTTATATGGGAAAGTTGGAGGAATAGGGGAAAGGGAACATGATATAATTATATTATAATTTCAAATTTTAAATAATTTTAAAGAAATAAATCTTTTAAACTATGATATATATATATATATAATGTATAACCTACCAGGTTATTCTGCTATATCTATGAATCAATCCATATTGTTCTATCATAGCCACAAATCTTCATGTAACATTCTCACTCAAAACTTTTCTCTGTGCTCCCTGAGATCTGACATCTAAATGAGTATTTTTTTTTTTATATCGCTTGTGTGTTCACTGAGCTCTACCTCTCTCCATTCTGCAGTGTGAAGTCACTTACCTATACACAAAGATCGTCTAAGAATGGGAGAGATATTTGAATTTAAAGTTTATAATACCACTTACTTTATATTTTTGGTTGTGAGCCCCACCTTTAACAGCTGAGCCATCTTTCCAGCCCAATACTGTCTATTTTAAAAGCATCTCTCTCCATCTCTTTCCGTTTCTCTCTGATTACGTATACAATTTTATATAATGTTCTAAACATTAGCTTACATGGAAATTATTTGAATTTAATACCGTACGCTAATGAATAGTTACTAGTAATTAAAATAATTTTACAACTTGCAGATGTGATACAATCTTAAAATACATTGGAATATCTTAAGGGGGAAAGAAGATAATCTTATTATTAATGGGGCCCCAAGACATTTACTTTTTTGAGTTGTCTCTCTACATTGCATCAAATTTGGTGATGTGATATGTAACCTTTTATCCAACATGTTTTAAGCTTCTCCAAGGTAAAGAAAAATATATAGCAATTTTTCTTCTAAAGAATAAAGAACCAACAGTATGCTGTTATGGTAACCAAAGTTGTGAAACACTTAGAGAAAAGGAGTTCTTCAAAAGTTTCCATAATCAAGCATGAACAATGCTATTTGTTTGAAATGCACTCATTGTTACATGATTATAATCGTCCAGATTGCTCCAAAGAATATCTAACATGGGTTACTCAAAGCATTCTAAAAATTATCAAGCTAAATTTTATTGCTTTATTAAGAAAATTATTCTCTTTTAAAATTAAAATTGTGTTTTGAAATTAGCTTCCAATTAATGAGTTTCCGTAAAGCTTTTTCATAGATCCTAGTTTGATTAGTCCACCCGCTATCAAAATTACCCTGCATGGGGGCAGGGGACACTGTCATTTCTAGAAGACATGGATTATTAAATGAAATTTTCAACAAAAGGCATACCTCCTAGGAGCTATTGATCAAGAGGTACCCAGAAGTATCAAAAATAGGCTATTGACATTTTCCTTGCTTACCTACCATAACTACATAGTGAAAACCCTTTGACTACAGAACATAGAGAAATCAATCTCCTGCTTCCTTCCAGGTGTCTAGTATTCATGGAGTCCTAAAACTTCTCAGAGAGAAAATCCCTTAGTGTTCTTACCCAACACTAGACTCTATGTGCTGCAATATGAACCTTGCTAGGCCAGATGTGCCCACTGGTACAATAATGGCCTAACTGTGATGGGGGAAATCAACTACTTTCTGACAGGATGTGAGGTCTGTTCCACAGAAAAGACTTTCATGCCAGATACTATAATGTGGTCAAATACCTATAGCTGGGAAGGTCATAGGTACTACGTTAGAAGCTACAGTTGTTATTTTGCTAAATAGCCATGCTATCAAATTTCACTCTAAATATGTGTGCTTATCCACACAGACCTACCTACATTTCTCTAAACCTTGGCCATGGAAGTTTCTTTTTAGAATGGGCAAAAATCAATTGAGAGAAGCATGACTTGTCAAAGTCCTGAGAACTAGAGACTGAATACTCATCCCTAAAGTGGGATAGCTATATTAACTCAACACCACCAAGAATTAGGGAATTCTAAGGAAGAGATTGTGGAATATAAGTAAGAGCAAGAGCATGGGGAGCAGTGCTGGGAACTTCTGTCTTTTGGACATGGTGTGGCTAATACAATCGTGAACTTAAAGTAAACATAGTTACCTGTAGAAGACCTGTACAGGATCAAGCCATCCAAAGAGGCCAGGATACATGAAGGATATGATATCTATGTTAAACCCTTACAGTGAAGCTATTAGCAGTGGGTATTTACAGGAGGGAAGAAATTTTTAAATTTTTAATTTTGAAATTTAGGAGATGGCCACTGATAGCTTTTCTGTACTCTGATGGATGACCGCGTACCCACGTATGTATGACATCACTAAACAGGAAAGTGTAAACTTGAGGAGAAGATGAGTCTCAGGAGACATGAGAGGAGTTGGAGGGGCAAATGAGAAATAGATATGACTATACTTCAGTGTATACATGTGCAGAATTCTCAAAACTAAAGAAAAGTGAAAAATTGTATTTTTAGCATTTGACTGAATTCAGTATATTCAAACTTCTTGTCTAATACATGCCTAGAAAATTTTAATAGAGAATATATGCATTGCTTTGAATTATCAAAAGGTTTATAAAATATTCCCATTAAATTGGAGTTTAAATGAAGAGAAAACTCAGTATTTTCAATGATTCTTATCTTTTATGCATCATATATACATATTATTTATGGAGAAATTATAATTCAGAATACATTGTACATTTATGTTAATACTTGTTATTTAGTACTTCTACTCTAGATACAAAAGTAATATTCTAGTCTTATAATCCTGATACTTATTTCTTTAATAAATGTGAAATTTTTGGAATGCACCAAAACACACAGAAGTTCAATAAAAATATTTATACTTAATTCTAGTTTCCTGTCACAAAATACAACAAACACTATCATAGACTAATATAGTCATCATCATCATGGATCCTTTTCAAGCCTGGATTTTAATTTCTAAATCTTAGGGATTTTAGTTCCACAGAGGGGGGTGGTTTCCTCATTATAGTTAAGGTTCCCAGGTGGCTTTCTGTAGTGTCATTACTATGTGAGATCATTTGGAATAAAGGTGTGAGAAAGGAAGGAATATTGTCAGAGTATGAACATTGCATAGAAGTCAGAGGTAGGAAAATGCAAGACATTTTAATCTTGTACAGAACCCTTGCTATTTCAAACAATACTTTAAAGCAGTCTCACAAATGACTCTGCCCTTTCAACAGTTTGTCAATAACTTGTACCTGTAAGAGGCTCTGAGATCAGGAATGAAACTGATGGTAAGCCTGCCAAAAAAGGGCCTGGCCTCTGCTCTTTTACAATGTGCAAGGATATTTAAATTTGTTGCACTCAGCTTTAATCAGTCAGTTTCTAGAAAATGAATCGTGGGTCATGAAGCCTGCTGTTCCGCTGAGACTGGACCATGCTCTCCTGGAGAATGCATGCAGCTGTGCTCTTCAGACTGCCCATGCTTCCCTCATTCCATCCTGACATGGCAGTTCTCATTAGTAGCAGCCCCATAACAATCCTTTCTTTCCAGGGCTGCCTTGCAGTCTACTAAGTAGTCCTGGGTCAAGAAAACCTAAGTGGTCAGTTTTTCCTTCCGTCTCCTAAACAGAACTGGAGATTGCTCTCATGCCTTAATCACTTTTGTAGTTTTGCCAGTGTCAAAAATTTCGCAGCAGAAGCCTTATCTGAATCATTACTCTAGGCCAAGGGCTAATAATGTGTGTTACTGTCCTTTACCATTTTCTGAAAAAAAATGATTATAATATTTTATTATTAAAATATACATGGTCTGAGGAGACAGCTCAGTTGTTAAAGTGTGTTCTGCACAAACATGAGGGCCAGAGCATGGAAATAACACTTTTGTAAACAAAGGATTCCTCGAACATGCGGACTGTTCAGGCCAGCTAATGTTGCAAACTTTAGGTTCAAGGGAGGGACTCTGATTCAAAATATACAGTAGAGAGTAATACAGGAAGATATACATCTCAACCTTGAAATTTCCTGTGCATGTGAACATGTGGATTTGGGTCATATACATAGACACTACACACACACACACACACACACACACACACACACACACACACACACA
>OU015744.1:103266509-103298216 GCA_907169655.1 Acomys percivali
TATTCATCTTAGCCATTCAGACAGTATAAGGTAGAATATCAGAGTCATTTTGATTTGCAGTTCCCTGATGGCTAAGAATGTGGAACATTTCTTTAAGTGTTTCTCAGCCATTTGTGATTCCTCTATTGAGAATTCTCTATTTAGATCTGTACCCCCATTTTAATTAGATTATTTGGCTTTTTGATATCTAGTTCCAAAAAATAAAATGTGTCACTCTATGGAAACATCACTGAAAGTCTCCTGATTCTGTTTATATTCTCACAATATATGCTATGGCACGAATGTCCATGTCTTCCCGAGACACATATTGACATCCTAACCTTCCAGGCTAAGATTTCCATAGGTATTAAGTAATATTTTTGAGAATTGATTAACTCGCTAGAGCAGAACCCTCGTGAGAAGGATTAGTGGCCTTATAAAACTCATTGGTCCCTTCCCACCAAGAAGATACCAGCATTGAACTAGGAGACCTGTCCTCACTAGGCATTCAGTCTATAATGCTTTTGATGGTAAACTTTCCAGTCCCCCAAACAGACAAAAGTAAATTTGTTCATGGACTATGGTGTTTTATCACAGCACCCAAAACAAAGACAATGTGAGAATTTGATTAGTAACATCCAATTTTCTTTCTAGCTCTAGAGAGTAAAGTAAGTATCATGGAATATAAAACTTTCAGGAAGGAAGGTATTACAAGGTATTAGAAAAAACCAACATATTGAATTTCCAGCAAGTTGAGAAGATAGCCACTTGGATCTAAGAAAAAAAAAAAGAAAAGAATCAGAAAACCATCCTTGAGCATTTCTCCATCCATGGAAAATCATGGTGGCAGATTAATCCCTTCTCCAATATTCTTTAGAATATTCTTTGGTATCATGTGATTTTGGTTTCATTTTCATATTTAGAGAATCAGGCTTTTCTTCGATAGATTATTTAAGAGAATGTGCAAAAGATGTCATATGTTTCCCACAAATGTGAGGCATGTAATACAAAAAGTAGCACTTTCTTTTTGGCATTTTTTTTTTCAGATTGCTTTCCCATAGTGGCTGTACAGCCATGAAGGTAGACTGAATTAGTGATTCAGTTGGACTGACTTGATGAAGTGCAACAATAAAGACCAGCAAGTATGAGAATAATTCAGCCTTTCATTCTAAACTTCCTCTGATGCTATAATCCCAGAGAAATAGTCACGATATCTACAAGTGCGCAGCCAGCACCTTCTACCACTGGAAAATATTCTTCCAGAGTTCTTTAGGAGTTATGAAGTGAATCAGACAGGTCTGAGTGCCAGTGAGCACTATTTCATAGACACCAGCCATTTAGACAAGCAAGTCAGGGATGGCATAAGATATAAGTGCAAGTGATAAAAATCCCTGGATTAGGAACCATCAGGTGATTAAGGACCTTCTTTATGGTACGAATAGATACAAATATAGAACCTTAAAAGTAGGATATTGAGGTCTGGTTTTAAAACATGGCAAAGTTATTTATCAGACATAGTAAGAATAACTCGTCATTTGGTTTACAGAAAATAAACTGAGCCCCAATTTGCCTTGATAGGGCTTACATCCTAACAAAGGAAAAACACAATGAACAGAGTAAATCAATCAGTATATGGTTGAGGAAGGAAAAATAGAGCGAGGATCTAAGGTTTTAACTTTCTTGAGAGGAGAAAGAAGAATACTCAGAATAAGCCTCATCATAAAAATGATGTGTGAACAAAAACGGGAAATCTGAGGCTATCAGCCCAGGGATAGTGGAAAGTTAGAGAGTGCAAAAGAATACAAAGACAGAGTGAGTTCCCTGGGAACGGCAAGAAATGCGAACTCTGGTGCCCCATTTTTGACCACGTCCCCTGGATGGGGAGACCTGGTGGCACTCAGAGGAAGGATAGCAGGCTACAAAGAAGAGACTTGATACCCTATGATCATTTACAGGGGGAGGAGGTCCCCCTCAGGCACAGTCATAGGGGAGGGGAGTAAGGGGAAAATGGGAGGGAGGGAGGAATGGAAGGATACAAGGGATGGGACAACAATTGAGATGTAATGTGAATAAATTAATAAAATATTTTAAAAAACAAAACAAAAAGAAAAGAAATGCAGGGCAGATGAGGGGCTGAGAAGAAAGCCCTGAGTAGAAGAATGTGGGTCAACCATGAAGGTCAGAATGTGGAGTCCTTATAAACAGATCATATGATCATGTCGGACTAAAGGCCATCTTGCAGACTTCAGCTGTGCCTCTTCTGGTGAAGAAATTACATGATTGCCACAAGGCAGGCAGAGTTTCTGGAGTGAAAGTAGTCTGGAGGGGCTGGAGAGACACTCGGGGGTTAAGAGCTTGCATTTCCCTTGTAGAGGAGTGGCATCAGGCAGCTCCCAGCGGCCTATAACTGTAGTTCCAGAAATCTGATGCCCTTTTCTAGACTACTCGGGCACCTGCACACTTGCCTGCCCATAGCTCCCTCACTCATATAAACATAACTAGATGGAAAAAATAAAATAAAGAAAACAGATTGAAAATGTTAGAAAGCTCACCTTGCGGGAATCTGAGTATACTGCAGAGGAAAATGGCGGCAGAACTGTCATGGGACATCCGCTGAGCTTACTACATCTGAGGCGCAAGGATTCTGGGATATGTTTCTTATACCTCTTTTCCCAGCTTGTCATATAAATTATGGCACATCTTTTGGAAAGGAGAAATAGCTATCCAAAGTCAGAGATTTTTGTCCTACTATCCTGAAGTACACACTTCTAAGAATCAGTATTTTCATTTAAGCTCAGGCTCTCGTTTTCCCCTCTGAATTGAAAGCCATATCACCATCACCTTACTCTAGCCTGGGCTGTCATTCCTTGCCTCAAAATACCTGCTGGTTTCCACTTGGTCGTGTGTTATTTCCTCAAATCAGTGTTTCTTATATTTAGCCCGTCAACACCCAATTTAATTGTCTCAGTCACAAGTCCACAAGTCTGCCAGCTCCTCTGGCCTGAAATCAGAAGCCTCTTTGATTCTCAGCTTTTTATCTTGTCTGCCTTGGCGATCTTTGAGAGGTTTTAATGATTCCTTCACAGCATCTCTCCTTTGAACTAGACCTTCTGCTTTCTGTATCCCGTCACCTGAAACAACGGACAACTCACTCTTGTGTTGCTGAGGTTGTTTACCAACAGTTACCTCACTCACATTTCTCCATCCTACCTAAAGCTAATAAATGAACAACATTATCATTGACATATAAAATATTTAAAAGTATGCAGCATAGGCTATCATTTAAAGAGAAGAAATTTTAAAAATTGTAAATATTACTTAAAATGGCCAAAGAACAAGATCAGTATTTTTGATTTGACGAAATTGAAATTATGTTTTTAGAAAGTATAGATAGAGAAAAAATTGGCAAGTGAGAATGAAAAATTAATCAATTTGTTTATGGGTCAAAAGTTTGAAGTGATTTTTTTCATTGGGCTAAAATTTAGATGATCATGTGTCCATGAAAATAAGGAAGGATATGGTCCTTTTGCAGCTCCTGAGGATACCTCTACACTTCAGCTCATGTAGTCCTTCCACCATCAAAGGCAACAACCACCTGCCTAGTCTTGGTCACATTTTCTATCCATCTACTCACTCTTTTGACCCTTTCTTGTACATTTAATTGGTCCTTTGATTACACTGAGAATACAAAGGTCTTCCAAGGTTTCAGAATAAGAACCTCATTTCCAGATAAGATAGGTAGTAATGGTGTCTATATCCTATTTTCTTTTAATATGTAATATATAATTTAGTAACTATAGCATAGTCATTGGTTTTAGAGATTAAGGTATGGATGTATTTGGAGGCCTACTATCTTATCTGCCATAGTCTATTTCAAATTGTTTAAATCTATACATACATTCATACATACAAGATGATTCAAAGGAAAGATACCAATGTCTAATCCATAGGCTTGAATAAAACATACCTTTTTCATATAATATGTTATCCCTTATGAATCTAAGAAATGTCCATAAAGGTCAGAAAAAGAAACATAGTTATTTTAACTACTCTAGTTTTGCTATTATAACCATATGACCATTTTTCTATGTCTTTTCATGTCAAAATTTTCCAGGTTGATAAATCAGATGGTCACTTGTGTGTTTTCACTTCTGGTCTTCCCTTTCTGTTTTTCTTTTACATGGCTTTCCTTTCACAAATGCCAGCCATCCTTCAAAATGAAGAGTTTTAACTTCAAAGCTCCCTCAGATCATCATAGCACTCCCTCATCTGAAGTCCTCCAACACATTTTATGCCATGAGAGTCACCCAAGGCTAACCACTTAGGCTTGGAAGTTAGTGCATGGTCCTACCCATGATATGGGAAATGCAGATGCTCAGAAATTACTGACAAAATACACCAAATTGCTCTCTGAGGTATCACTTGTGGACCTACTGGCAATCCTGTGCACATTTAAAAACACTTGTCAAATATGCTTCTAAGACTTTTTTATTGAAGTCATTTTTAGTTTCTCTTTAATTTTCACAATTAATCCCATTTACTACACAGAAAAAACCTTCATTTCCCTTATCTCCTTGCCACTAAATTCTGAAAATCGTCAAATTGACCACCCTTCAAATCTCCTTTTCCTGTTTCTTGATCTATAAATGTGATTGTCACCATAATTAAATAATAATTTCTGCAGTCTCTTACTCCCTTTCATTTACTTCTTTATCTTGATGTATTAGCAGCCAAGTCCTTTAAAACCTATGCTCCCTATTTTAGTTCTTGGAGTTCTCTGTCAAATTTTCTTTTGATGTCTACCATAGCAATGACATTTGTCTGGCAGGTGACAAATAATGGTTGATAACCAATCAATTGGGCTGTTTGTTTGCCTTTTGCTTTCTTGACTTAATTGACATTTTGGTTTTTATAGGATCTCATAGAGGGGAACTCTCTATGTAGCCCATGGCTCAGCTTGAAACCTTTCTGCTTAACTCTCCTGGAAACTGGGGTTAATAATGAATGACATCAGATATGCCAAGTGAATTAATTTTGTTTATTTATTTAAATTTTAATAGAAAAAATAGATTTATTTATTTGATTATGTTCATCGGTGTTTTGACTGCATGTATGTATGTACCATATGTGTCTCTGGTATCTCTGAAGTTCAGAAGCTCATCCAAGACTAGAGTTAAAGGCAGTTGTGAGACACTTTGTAGGTGCTGGGAATCAAACAAGGATTTTTGTAAGAGTGACAAATGGGAATTTTCAAGCCCTTGAACTGGTTTTAATTTCTGACTCACTTAGCCACTTAAGGGAGGTCAACACTGCTGACCAATATGTCCACTTATTCATACTCTTCATTGACTTCTAGTATTTCCTAAGTGGTCTCTGGTCTCGTTCTTAAGTGGTTATCCTCTTCATCCTCCATGCTTGCTACTTTTATGATCCAGAAAAATCATTCTCAATGGTAGTCTTTTGAACTATGTGGATGTCTCATCTTCTGACAACTAGATACTTATAATGTTCAGGAACATATACTGTGTCTATTGTAGTGGAGAAATTGAAGTATTGACTACACTCAGTTTTTAACAAACTCCAATTTACACTCCTATATGTGACAGTAGGTCAGTATTGACAATCATAGTTATAAAATACTTGGCAAGTACATCTCAAACAAATCCAAAGAGCATCTGATAGTTAAAATTAGCACTTCAGAGTTTTATGTTTTTGTTCATTTAAAAAAGCAAGAAACTATTGAATTTATGGGCTTTTTCCCAGGCATTGAAGAGGTTTGGTGAGATGATGATTTTTCTTCTTTATTCTTCCAGAGAGGTAGACTGTAAATGAGGACACCAAGAGTCTTGATGCAGGATGAAAGCACTGCTAAATAATTGGAATATCTAACCTCATCACTCCGGTTTTACACTTAAGCATAAGCACTGGTTTCCCTCCAAGATTTAAGATGATAACATTCAGAACTAGGAAAGAAAGCTTACTGAGTAATGATTTCAAGGATATAACTTGTTGTAGGAGGGGTTTTTCCTCTTGTCTCCAAAATTTCTGGAAATAATGCCTCACAAGACTGTTATTATTTATAAATACCTAGGTCATATACTTCAACTCTTCTCTGACTAGCTCATAACTTAAGATAACCCATTGTACTAATATACATTCTGCCATGTGGCTGATTACCTAAGTTCAGGTACCATGCATTCATCTTCCTCAAATCTTGCCAGCTGATCTTGGGCACCTGGCTCTATTCCAGAATCCATTCTGCATGCCAGACGTCCAGCCTATTTTCTACTTTAGCCATAGTCATAATGGTTTTTTTAACTGACAAGTGTTGCATTCATATAACACACAAGAGATTTCTTCTACAATAACTCAATGTAACCTAATAGAGACATACAATTAACTCCACTGTTTTAACATGAAATACTTAAGACACATGAGTAGGTCAAATTCTTAGGACCATGACCAAAAAATAAGAAGTTTGAATTTCAGGTGATTCTCATGGTATCTGTATATCAAATTTTAAGTAGAAATTAGTCAATCATATTCTAAAGCCTTTTCCCTGTTCCCATCTTACATAGCACTCCTCTACTCTTTCAGTATACTTTATCCTATTTGAGAAGTCGTAATAAACTACTTGCTTATATGAATTCCTGTTTATTAATAAATTATGTGCCATATGCTTGTCATGTATGTGTTCTCTTTATTTTTACATAATTTTATATGGTGAAAACATCATTCACTTGTTACTGATAAAGAATTGAAGCCTTAGTTTACATTTTTACTTCATTTTCATTTTACTGATTGTAAATCTTGGTTTTATTTCCTCAGATGAGAGCTTGGGTGCCAAATGTAAAAGTAACTTTTACTCGTCAGATGTAATTATCGTCCCAGAGCCTTACTGCTGAATGAGATGACCCTTTTTAGTTCTTTCTGAACTCTGGCTGGCTGGCTCAACTCAGCTGTTCCAGCTCAAACTACTCTTCAAGCTGACTGATTCAATGTGGCTTCTCTGGGACTCTCACTGAATTGCTCTGTTTGGGCTCAGACTAACACTGGCAATTTGTCCTGTTCTTCTGGTTCTTATTCTCTAGCTTCAACTGCATCTACACGAACTCATGAATGAACTCCACTATACTGCCCTCACTCAACCAAACTGTGCTGACTCAGCTCCATGAAACTGAACTGATTGAACTGGTCTACACTGCCACAGACTGAACTACCACTGCAGCGCCTCTCCACTGACTTGCCACGGATTGCCAACTGACTGACCTCAACTCCACTCAACCGCTTCTCCCTGCACTCTGAAGTAGACTCTCCTTCCTCTCTGTTCTCATGAAAGTTGGCCACATCCTATCACTGACTCCTTCTGTCAAAACATCATCTGATTCATTACTTTGTCTGCTCCTCAAATTGAATTCATAGTTTGTGATTACTAGTGTGTGCTAAAGGCATGCTTGCATTCCAGCCTCATCACATAGGCCTAGAGGGTTTCTGAGTGTGATCAGATCAGCTGGCTGGGAAATTTGCTGGTAGAGACGGGAAATTTGGGAAGCAAGTAGCACAGGAAAAGAGAGATGGCTCAGACCTGGATATTGAACAGGAGAACAGGAGTTAACCACAGGATGAAAGAGGGAAGAAACATGGGCTGAAAGGCAGATTTGGGCTTCACCTGGCCTTGCACTTTTGGTTTTAAGTCTGCCCCACCCCCACCCCAGACCCTGGCTATGGCTGGGAGCCCAGTGTCGGCCAGGAGGAGGGGAAGCCTTGCAAGGTGAAGAAAAACAGCCTGTTTCAACAAAAAAGGTTAATTTCAAACCAACTGTGCTTACCACCATCATCTTTCCCAGTGCTTCAATTCCAGTAAATTTGGTTGTTTACAATGAAATTATGACCAAGCCTCAGCTCTCAAAAATCTCTGGTTCATTAACTGTGAGAATACGGTACGGTACTTTTTACTGGCAAAGAAACAAGCTCTTTGTAGCAGCAAGGGGTTTTGAAAAGAATGTCTAGGCTTCCTGGGGTTTGCAGAAACAAAATTGGGGAGCTGGCAGCTAGAGGCCTCACAGCAAAAAGTACACACCATTTCAGACCAGAGCAGCTGAGACTCACTAAGTTTTAGAGAAAACTTTGACCACTGATTGGAAAGACATTGAGTTTAAAATGATTTAAAACAAGAAGGGGAAAATGCAGTGAGAGTTCTGCCTTCCTTAAAAACAACAAAACAACCACCTCAATTAAGCTATGTGAATGTATTTTTTTTTTTTAACTCCCAAGTGTGAGATATGGGGCTGCCTCAGATTGGTCCACAGCACTGACTATGATTTGTCTCCTGCTCCAGGAGGGGCATGGTTTTTGCCAGCTACAAAGAGTTTACATTTGGAATTCTGGGGACTTTTATAAACAGCAAAGCCCCAGGAGGTACCAGAGGTGCTCCATAGAGCTGGCTGCTGCCCTTTCTCCTGTGGTTTGTCAAGTGGCTGTGTGTCAATAGCAAGGAACCAGTGCCCTTAAGCAGCAGGAAGTAGTCTAAACGGATCTGTGCCCCTCTTCCCCTTTATTCTTCTTTCTCTCCTTCATAGTGTTGGGGGGTTGGAAAGGATTGGGATGGAGAAGGGTGGTAGGTATAAGAACCCAAACAAAACAAAAACAAAACAAAACAAAGAAACAAACAAAGAAAGAAAATCCCAACCCAAACCAAACCAAAAAAAAAAAAAAAAAAAAAAAAAAAAACAGCTACAACCAATAATTAGTATTTCTGCAGGTGCAATATGGATAGACCTCAAAACATGATCTGACTAGAAAAAATATAGGAAATATAGCATGTAATGCTATATATGCAAAATGTCATTAGGGGTCATTTATCAGAATACATGTGAAGATGACTGGCAAAAAAGGAGGATGGAATCTATGAATAAGCAAAATGGATGAACAAAATCTGAAACAGTTATAATATGGAATAACCTAGTGATGGAAGGAAACAGAGAAGCTGAGAAGGGAGAAAGGGGATGAGGAAGAGGGGGAGGGAGAGGGGAAGGGAAAGGGGGTAGGGAGAGGGGGACAGAGAGAGGGGGAGGGGAGAGGGAATCCGATTAACATTAGACTATGTTAATATGAACAATTGGGAATCACCTCTCCCTGTTGTTTGAAATACAAAGTTACAATAGTTCCTGTGAAACAAGTTACTCAACAGAAATACTAGTTGTCAAAACTAGACATTTCAGCAGCATCTTTAGTGTCACCCATAATGTGTTCAAGCTACTATAGGGAGGAGGAGCGGCCTGAACTTTTGCCAACTGTGCTTTGTTCAGTATTTATGCCCACATGTCTATCCCATGCTTATTTTTAAGCACCGTTACTCATTAAACCAAAATCTGTTTAAAAAGAAAAAAAAGGAAAAAAGTTTGTACTTAATTTTCTTGGTATAGTCCTTACTTTATTCACATGACAAAATCATATCTGTATCTTTGTCTTTTAGATATGTCTGAAATTGTAAGTTCTTTAGTAAGCATAACTTTTTATGATGGTTATTAAGTATGAAATATATGACCTTCTTAATGTCTGAGTGTTAACCATCAAAGCTTATCATGGGTACTGCTGAACTTAGTCCCAATGTCTAGGGCAATCAAATGTATGTTAGCACATGCAGATCTTTTCAATTATGTAAGTTCAACCAAGAAAGTTTAACCCATAGCAATGGAAGTCAGAAAGTGAAAAACAAATGATATATTGGGTAAGATACTTCACCTATGCCAGATTCTTTTCCAATATTTTAATCAATACTTTACTTTTCTTGATATTCACAAGAATTTATATTTCCCCTCAAAATGACTGGCCTAAGGACAAAAGTGCTATCAAGTGCAAAAAAAATTCAACATTCATTTTCTTTGTTGTTGTTGACTAAATCTGGTTCTAATAGTGAGAGGAATTTCCAAATATGACCCTGGAGGAAGGCAGAAAGCAAAAGTCAATATGTTTCCCAAGGTATTAAAGCCATCAGAAGGATGTTCTAGTATTTCCTTATATACACACAATGTGAAGGGAATCAAGAGATGATGTCATGCTTTGCTGCAGTATTTATTTTCATTACAATTCACACAGTTCATCAAGGTCAAAATGACACAAGTCATACTAAAAAATGTGGGATTCCAGTTACATCAATTGTTTCTCACTGTTTAGAAAACAAGCCATGAATTTTCTCAAATTTAGGGCATAATGCTAGGAAATAGATGGTCTCAAAATTCAAACGTAAGTGGTAACATTTCTCTTTTTAAAGCCTTCATTGGAAAAAGTTAACTTTTGTAGTTATGTTGAAAAAAATGCAAAGACCAGGGCAGACAGTCCTTTTTTCTTTAGAAGTTGTAGAGGCCTTTTTTTTTTTTTTCAGCAGTGTGATTCCCTGACATTCCCCCACTCTGCCATTCTACTAAATTTCCTCTCACATCTTCTATCCAGCCCCCTCCCACATACACAGGACAGAAGCCGAACAAGTGGAGAAGAAAATGATGAGAGTATTGCCGAGGGAAGACAGCAGCGTGGTTAACATCACAAGATCAGAGGGAGCCCAGAAGCAGAACCTAGAAAAATCCTTTCACAGCATGCAATATAGAACAAAAATCCGCAGAAAAACTCAAATACTACTATTATCATGTTTCAAAACAAGAAAGCTAAGAAAGGTGACAAAAAGACCCAAGAAAGAATTGGACATACTTTCAGCCACCCGTGTGTCAAGTGGAAAGTTTTCATCAGATCCCTTTAATTCTTTCCTTTGATGCGTAAGTCCAATCAAGACAATAATATGTCCTTGAACCAAAATGAATCTTCTGTGATAGACTATCACTCTGGGTGATAAACAAGCGTTTAAAGACATAAACCGGCTCCATAGGTGGCCTTCACTCACTCCAAGAAAGCTTTTGATTAAAATAAAAATGTATGTAGGAGTAAAGTTGAATGAAGTCACACCGAAGGTTTATTTCATTTGGAAGACATAAACACAATAATGACTCCTCTTTAACATCTCCACACAGGTAGACGGATTGATCAAACCAGTCCGGTGAGTAAAAAGGAAGCAGCGATCTCACTGTTTTTTCAGCTTTAGCAGAACAGCCATCAAGTGTTGGGCGAGCCTCTGAAGAATTCTTTTCTGCAGTGCTCTCAATCTTGCTCAACAGAGGACAGCATCTGTTCACTGGGCTTAGTAAGAAAACCGAAAAGCCAACTGGACTTCCAGGAAGTCTGTGGCTTCTGACCTAAATGCTGTCTGTTTTCAGGCAGCTTTCTCAGAGAGAGATGAGAACTGGGGAGCAGCAGGAGACCAAAGAGCAGGCAAGATGTGGAAGAACAATGGGAGGAAAAGCGAAGAAATTGGGGCCAGATTTTCACATGAGGAAGAGGCATGCTGGTGGGGAGGAATTTCTTCTCTCACACACATATCTACAGACAGCTCCAGTAAAAACAGCTGCTTCCTTTCCAGTATGAGTGGAAGTATGGAGAACACTACATATTATCCAGTGTTTCAACAAAGCAACTATTGTAAATGTGACCATCTTATACACAGTTCTGTTGGGCCGCTGCTGTACTGTGAAGAACTTGTCTAAAAACAACTAGAGACGGGCACACTGAGTAGCAACACAGCTCTTTCCCAGATGTCTCTGATCAACTCTTTTGGTAAGAATAATCCCAAATTGAGGGCACTGTTAGTAAATTCACCACGCTGGGGCAGCCAGAGAACAGGCCCAAGCAAACCATTCACTCAAGATCCCCTAAGGCACCATGGCTCAAACAGCTGCAAGTGAGAGGGAGCTCGAAGTCACAGGCATGTGTGTGAGGATGCTTTATTATTGTGTATTAAGGAAGACTGAGTTTAAAAAATGTAAACCATGAATGAGCCAGCATTTTGACCTGCCACTCTGCTTTGAACATGGACTTGATGGTCCTTATTTCCCTATAAAGCTTATATATTGAAGTTTTGAACATCAGAAATTACAGACATATAGAAATGCCTGTGTGGAAATTCTGTCCTTTGGTAGAATTTTAAAATTAAATATTACCTTCTCATTTAGTATCTTGCACTGAAAAAAAATGAACATAATTAGAAAATTGAACTAAAATTCTTCTGTAATTCTAATTATCAGGCCAATCCGTTAAATTGTGTGCAATCAGAAATTAATAAGTCTTGATTTGTCTTAATAATGGAGGAGTAGGGTAGTAAGAATAACTTAATATGAATTACACAAACCTATTTAAACCAATGCTTTTCATTTTTCACTTATCAAATAATTCTTATTTAAAAAAAATAAAAGTGTTAATAACTATAGACACCTATAAATATACTAACAACCATTACCGGGTGTTTCTAAATGTTGTATAAAATAGAATTCAAGTGTGAAAAGTGCTAAGTGCTTGGGCTTGCAGAACACATCAAAACCATCTGTAGTTATTTTGACCATACCAATTTAAAACTAAAAATATTTGGCCTATAAACATTTTTGCAAGCTTTTTCTACCACAGAATATAGAAGCAAGAAAAACTCAGCAAAGTATTCAACAAATAGATAAAAAAAATTAGTATTAATATGCTTTTGGGAGAAGGGACAAGGAATGAGAGAGCAAATGAGAACAGAGAGACAGAGAGAGATGGAGAGTGACAATGGTGAGATTCTACAGCTAAGAAGAATTTTTTAAAAATAAAAATATGTATTAACCATTTTTAGAATAGAAGTAATTACTTATTATATAAAAGATACATTTGGCTCTTAATATTTGTTCTAACATTTTTCAAATTAGACATTTTCTCCGCAAGTTACTGGGTTTTGTGTGTTTTGCATTCAGCCATTAAAATTTTGTGAATATAAATTACTTTTTCTTAATGATTTCTTCCATTGTGTTTAAACCTAAAATATCAGTAATGATTTAAGAAAAGTACAGTTATGTGTAGATGTAATCTTTGGAGTAATAATTCTTAAACATTTAAATTTAAAATTTCTTTATGCTGTAAAATTATTAAGAACTCAAAAATGTTAGGTTTTTGAAACAGCATAGTTTTTTTTCATAAACTGAAAGATTAAAAACATAGTGGTAAAAGTTTCTGTGTGCCTCTTGTGCACTGCCCTTACATTTAACTTCTTATATGATTTATTTGTAAAAAAACAAATGACAAACATTTCACCACATTCTAGGCAGTGTTTGGATATTGCCAACTTCTTTTTTATTATTATTATTCTTTTTTCCTGAGATTTTTATTAACAATTTTTACATATACATTTATATTATTACACATATACACAATAAACTACCTACAGCAATAAGAACCATGAAACAATCAGGAATTATATAAATGTTACATTCATAGTGGTTTTGGCTATTTGTATTTCACAGCCTTGAAGAAAACATCTTTCCTATCTTGGTGCATCTAAAATTCTGAATGTAAATAAATATCTATCATATCTCATCATTATTAACTTAAAACATCAATATGTAGACCGAAAAACATCTTAACCCCTAAACAACTAAGCTTAATTGTAAAACTAAACTATCTGGTCTTCAAACCATTAGAGACGAGAGAAGGAATAAAATTAATTACCTGAGTATACAGGGAGTGCAGGCTAGCAGCTTCCCAAATAAGAAAATGACAGAGATAGTTTGCAGCCTGAACAGTCACCCCAAATTCTCTATAATGTTGGAACGTCATCTTCAGCCTTCCGGCCCAGTATATCTGACAGACATATTTGTGAGACAGGAAGTACGGAGGACTTGCTTTCTCTGTCTTGGCAGAGTTTGGCTGTCAACTCTGCCTACATCTAAGTTTGCCCATTTTAGGCAAAATTCTGTTTATGGCAGAAAGGAGGACATTTTGCCCACTGGCTCCTTTGCAACATTTGAAGTCATCTCCATAAGGAAGTTCTTTGATGCTCATCATCTTCTTTGAGGTAGGCTGGGTGTTGTCAAGAGTTAATCTATCTCATTGTCAATGAATCTTGAAAATAATAACATCATCTTTAAATGCTATATTCTGTATGTCTCTGAGGTTTTTCAAGACCTTATCTATTTTGCCTTATCTAAATATAGAAACATATATATCTGTTATACCTTGGATGTATATTCTGGTGATAAAAATAGACTACTAATTGATATGACCATGATTTGACCAACTATCAATTAACTTGTATAACTTACTTATCCTGAACAGCCTGTAATAGCACTTTCAAAGTATTGGAAGTAAACCTTGTATTATAGTTGAGTTGTATGGTATAAGACCTCACATTAGAGTAGAAATGTATATAATGTGTGTGAAGAATAACCTTACATTTGAATTCTATACCAATGTATCTAAATTTAAACTTATTTTGTATCTCTATACAAAATTCTATACCAGTGTATTAAAAATAACCTTGTTAGTAACAATTAAGGCATTAAGTTGAGGAGTAGATTCACTAATCTACTTTTTTGTCCTATTCTCCCTCTATATTTCTATATTCTCCCCTCTTTCTTTTCAGGCCTTATCTCCAAACATTGACTAAAAACTTTTTTCCGTCAAGATTCAGTTCCTGGTGTGAATACTGGCAACTAAACTGGAGCCCTCTGTATGAACAGCTTAGCCACAGAACCATCTACCCTGACCTCATCATTTCAAAAGGCTAATATATGAGCATTCATTCCCCATAAATACATGCATGAGTCTTCATCTTTCTATGTCCCAACTAAGAGATCATTTTGCAACAAATCTAAACCATAAGCAGATAGTAAAATGACTCCTGTATTGACCTAGACAGTTTTGTGAAATTGTAAAACAGTGAAATCTTTCTTAAATGGTTTTGTCTAGGATATGTTTATGATGTACACATAAGAGTTCTTGAGACCTTTTATTTCTTGCTATTTCCGCATGAGTCAATTAATCAGCTTTTCAAAAATCTGTTTTTAATTTCTAATACGGAAACTATGGAAAGTTATAACCATCATAAAAGATTTTTGTCCTAGTTTACTTGGCTGCAGCCACTTAGGGATCTGAAGTGGGTTTGCTGGCCTTCTTCCTTGTCTTCCCTCTGAGAGGAACATTCCCCTGCTAGTTAGTATAATACACTTTTCTCCCACTTCATTCAGGTTCATGGCAGCAGAAGTGCTTTCCTTGGACACTCCAAAAATTAGGAATCACAATCCATTCCTCTAAGGGAGCCATTATTGCATTCATTCTTCTTAATTGAAACCATTAGTTATACATATTTATGTATGTGTGTGTGAGAGTGTGTGTGTGCCTTTGTGGGTGCCCTTGGAGGCACAGGCAGGGTGTTGGATCCCCTGCAGCTGAAGTCATTGGTGCCTGTGTGCTGTCTGTCTTGAGTGCTGGGATCTGAGCTCAGGAAGTGAAGTATATGCTCTTGAATGCTGAGCCATCACTCCATCCCAGCACTCATATATCTTTTTTTTTTTTTGTTTCTGTATTTGGTGTGACTTTTGTCATTGTTATTTTCTATTTTAATTGGTTAATTAATTAATTTCCATCCAAACTGCAGTTTCCCCTACCTCCTCTCCTCTGACCCCTTCCCCCAATCCTCTCCCGTTCCATTCCTTTTCCCTTTCTACTCAGAAAAGGGAAGGCTGCCCATGGATATTAACCAGCCTTGACATATCAAGTTCTACTAAGACTAGGTGCATCTTCTATAGGGTGGAGGGATGGCTTAACAGCCAAAAGCATGCACTGCTCTTGTAGAGAACTGGGGTTCAATTTCCAGCCTCCAAGACATATAACTCTCACACACTTATCATTTCAGCTCCCTGTGATCCAACACCATGTTCTGGGCATCGGAGAGCACCTGTAATCACATACACATACTCCCATACAGACATACATAAATACATGTACTTAATATTTTTAATTAAGCAGAGTAAATAGAATAAGGTCTTTGTAGGCTAAACAAGGCAGCCCAGTATAGAACAGGGTCCCAAAGGCAGACAACAAAGTCAGAGACAGCACCTGCTCCTGCTTGAGGAGTCCCACATGAATACCGAGCTACACAACTGTTACATATGTATAGAGAGTCTAGGTCAATAGTTTTTTTTTATGTATTTCCCATCACAATCTAATATGTCTATATGTGTATTGGCTCCTTATCCTAGAATGTAAGTCTCTAGCAAAGTCTTTGCTTAAAAATGTTATTTGGGCCCCTACAAAGGTTTATTCATTCAAAATCAGCTGGAAGAAACCTTTAGAGAATGGTGCCCCATTTCCCTTAAGGGGGAAGGGTAAGGGTTTGGTGGCTGGCTTGGGCTATAGATGTTTATTTTCATTGGGAGTTGGTTATAAGTTATTATTGGTCTTATACAGAAAGAAAACGAGGTTGGATTCTGGTGTGTCTCTCTTTTCCTTTATCTTTCATTCTTAGGAATGGAGATGGAGGTTGAAAAGAAAGAAGGGGGAATATAGACATATATAGGGATGATAGGACAAAAAGTAGATTAGTGAATCTCCTCTACTTAATGCCTTAATTGTTACTCACAGGGTTACTTTTAATTCATTGGCATAGAATTTTGTATATTGATGCAAAGTAAGTTTAATTTGGATACACTGGCATAGAATCCTAATTTAAGATTATTCTTCACACATATTATATATATTTCTACTCCAATATGAGGTATTGTACCCATACAACTCAACTATAATACAAGGCTTACTTCCAATACTTTTGAAAGTGCTATTGCAGGCTGTTTGGGATAAGTAAGTTATACAAGTTAATTGATAGTTGGTCAAATCATGCTCATGTCAATTGCTAGTCTATTTTTATAATAAGAATATACATCCTAGGTGTAACAGATATATATGTTTCTATAGTTAGATAAGGCAAAATAGATAATGTCTTCAAAAACCTCAGAGACATAAAGAATATGGCATTTAAAGATCATGTTATTTTCAAGATTCATTGACAACAAGACAGGTTAACTCTTGGCAACATCCAGCCTACCTCAAAGAAGATGATAAGTATCAAAGAACCTCCTTACAGAGATGGCTTCATATGTGGTAAACCAGCCACTAGGAAAAATGCTCCAATATTATAGAGAATTTTGGGTGACTGTTCAGGCAGCAAACTGTCTATGTCATTTTTTTTCCATTATTGAAGCTGCTAACCGAACTTCCTGTTTACTCAGGTAACTAATTTTATTCCTTCTCAAGTATCTGATGGAGTTGAAGACCAGATAGTTTAGTTTTACAATTAAGCTTATCTATGTAAGGGTTAAGTATTTTTAGGCTTAATAGATGTTTTAAGTTGGTAGAGATTAGCTATGATAGATATTAATTTACATTCAGAATTTTAGACATACCAAGATAGGAAATATATTTTCTTCAAGGCTGCCAAATACAAATAAGCCAAAACACTATGAATGTAACTATTACATAAATTACTTTGTAATAATAGTTTATTATATATATGTGTAAATAATATAATATAAATGTATATAATATAAATGTCTATGTAAAAATAAGTTAATTAATAAAAAATAAATAAATGTTTTCTCTTAACATTATATCTCTAGTAAATTGTATATCTGTTAAAGAGTCTAATGATGGCATTAGTTGTGGTAGAGTGTTGGAACACTTTCAAAATAATGACTCATGATGAACAACAATGCCTTGGGAACTGTGTGAAAGAAGCTCCAGAAAAAAGCAGCATTTAACTCAGGTGTACATTGCTTCCTGGATTGTTCTTACATGTGACTTCATGTCTCCTGTTCTAAATATTTCATTCAATTAATAAGACATGCTTATTCTTGTTGGATATCAGATCACAGCTATTGAACCCAATCTGGTCAGTGTACCTTAAATCTGGATATGGCCTTATGGCGTGTCGTCATCCTCCCCAGATATAACCTATAGTGCATGACAGACAATTGTGTTTAAGTTGGTCTGTCCTAAGAAAGTTCTGGGAAAACACTGCTCTGTTAATACTTAGTATATGCTTACTGGCATTTATTGACATGATTTTCTGAACTCGAATAACCTTCCTTGGACCATTGCCTTCCTTGGACCATTGCTTTCCCTGTTACACTGTTGTATGAAAGTACACTAAATCTGAAGTAAGATTGTCTACAGCATTAGACGTAAGGAACACAAGCAACTCTTCAAACAATATTACTTTAAATTTACAAAACTTAGCAGGATTTTGAAAGATGTATTTTTTTTTAAAGAAGAAAAGCAGATTTAGAGTGTATAATATTGAGGTCACACAATCTCAGAAATAAAAATATTGAACAATCTCCCTAATATGCATAATCTAGCCAATAACATATGATGATGTGTAAACAAGGGCACATGAGTACAATATAATACATAGAACATGTAACAAGAAAGGCTAACTGTTAGCAGATATGGAAGAACTGAATGTGTGTGACGAACATGAGCTGTCAAGGAAGACATAAAACTAGTTGTTTTTCTAGTTGTAACTGTCATGGAGATTTCCTTTTTGGTGGTGGGTAAGTGCATGCAGGAATATTTAATAGTGTAAGTATAAGAACCAGCATGAAGCTCCACAGCTTTAGAATGCTGCTCTAACTGTGTAGAAGTTCACTGAGATACATAGGCCAGGTCTAGTTATCTTGTGTGTGTGATGTCTATTTTATCGGCAAGGTTTTTTATTTTTAAAAAAGCAGCTGAAAATGCTGTTTACTCTCCAAATTGTTTTGTGGAGGAAAGTAAAAATAGTTAAATAGCACAAAATATTTGTTGAAAGTGATCGTTTTTGCATGAGATGCAAATAATATGCACTTACAAAAGCCAAATAATTTGGAAATAAATTTTTAAAATATTTCTAGGACTGATGCTGAGAAATCCAAAAGTGGAGTCTTAAACATCCGTTCCAAATAAAGCTCTAGAAAAATGGGTTTTTATTAGAACAAGACTGCATTTCAGGGATCACAACCAATAATGTGAGTTTTATTGGCATGAAAGAGAAGCTTGAGTCACAGATATTATACAATCTCATGTTACTGTTAATTTTTGTCAAGAACCTCAGGTTGAGAAAAACCTGTCCACTGATCTCATCTTCCCAAGGGTGCTGATGTTATGTACACACTGTGCACTGCCAGAAAAGACTGGGAGGAGATTCTTGGGTTTTTTTCCCTCAGGTAAAGATTTGTTTAAAGATTTTTTTTTTTTACTATTTTTCTAATTTATCCTAACTTGCTATGTATGCTATATAGGGCATATATATTTTTTTTTCACATTGCAAATAAGTGCCAATCTGAGAGAAAAGCACACAGTACACACAGTATTAGAAAAGAAAGTCCTTCAAGGTCTGATTACATTGTCCTTCACTAATTGTGCTTAACAATTCATTCAAACTTTGAAACCTTTTTAAAAATTATGATTTACCTCATTTATAAATAACAATAGAAAATTAAAGGCTATATGTCACATTTTGAGTTACTGTACTCTTAAAAGACAAATACATTCTAATATTCTTGAAATGTTGTCAATGATAAAAGAATGTTTATTATATTCTAGCTGTATTAAATGCTATTTCTTACTTTTAAAAAATACTGGATCCTTAGGCAGCTATGATTTTCTCAAATAAAAATAACATTTTACTTTCAATATTGAAAGAGCTGATACGCTTTAAATTAAGCTTACTGACTGCCCATCTCTCTTGCCTCTAATGTGCTCATCTACCCCACCCCCCTGAACTCACTCTTGTTCCCTGTTCTATGGAAGTTTGGATTCTGGATAATTATAGCCTGTAATAATATATAATTATATAATAATATATAATATATGACAAAAATATGTGCTTTAAATTCACTGGATTATTGGGACATGAAAGAAGGTTCTGATGTTGGATAGATAACAAATAGTGTCATAAACTTAACAAATCTACTGTCTAAATAGAAATGAAGATCTTAGAATGAATTGTAAAATATAAGTGTCTTATAAATCCTCATGGATGAATCATACCCATGTCTTTCCACGGTTCTATTTATCTTTGCTTTTATTATGATACTCTTGCATATTGTCAATCTATTGTTTTAACCGAATTATTCCTCTATTCCATGCACATAACAATTTGGAAAATCATATACAGGAGGAGAAGGACTGTGCAGGAGGACAAAAAGAGAAGAAAAGATGTGATCGGTCATTTACGAAGCTGAAATAGGAAGGTGGCTGTGAGAGTGAGGCCAGCTTGGGTGGTGTACTGAATTTCAAGCTAGAAAGACATTGTCTCAAAAAATTCCAAACCAAACCAAACTGCAAAATAACAAATTAAATCAAAACACAACAACAACAACAACCAAGCTAAGTGACTCTGCAGAAGAAAATGGAATGAGTAAACCACATTGAAAATTAATGTGAGGCTGAGGGGGGGGGTCTCATTCTTCTGACTCGGGCAAGTGTACAGAAACTTCATTTACTTTAGGAAGATTCCATAGAATGTAGAAAACTCATCAGAACCTCCATGGTTCCTAATATAAATTTCTGGATTGTTTTATATCCTCTGCTGCCCATATGCATTGAAAATTACTGCGTTGGGTCACCTGGATCCATCAGTGGCTCAACAACACATATTTTTAGAAACGGAACGAAACCAAGAGCAAATCCTATCCAGTCATTGGCTTTCTAACTCTTGACGGTGTACAAGAATGTATGTATAGTGAGCACCATAGAACAGAGATAGCATCTCCTTCTGAAACCCAGACTTCGCTTGTTTATTCTCCAATAACTCAATTATCTCCTGTCAGCACAGAAATAAAGTACAAGATATTATTGCCAAATGCAGCCATAACTAACTCAACAGTTAGCATATACAGGAATTGCTTGTAAGTCTTAGTAGAAATCTGAGGTCAGGGAACTGGTACAAATTCTCATACTCTAGGCAGTCCTACTGTTATTAGTAGTAAATCTTTCTACCCTTAACCCTGAGGCTTTTGTCTTCTGCTAGTATTTAAGACATCATTTCAGACAACACTCAACTAGAAAACACACTCTTACAACCTTCACATTTGATACTGTAAAAACACTGAGGTGGATAAATCTCATATACATCCTGTTATGGGAAGAATGCTTCAAGCAACATAAGTATAAATGTATAATACAAATGATTTTAAATATCTGTGTGTGTTCTTATCTGTATTTATGATTGTGCATAAAATATAAACCCATTTTAAAGCCAATATATACAAATAACCACCTAAATGTTTAAAGAAGGTTATAGAAGGCTATATGCCAAATAATTGTACAGAATTCCCACTGTTAGAAAAGAAAGAGGATCAGACATTGTGGCTAGAGGTTGGGGAAGCAATAAATAAGGAGGGGAAAGGAATTCCTGGAGTTGCTTTGGGGTTTATTCACCCTCTGGGTAAAAAACCAACCAAACCAATATAAGTGATCAGTAAATAAATACAAGCAAGTTGTTCTAATCTCTTTGCCGAATGAATTTCCACATAAATAGGCTAATTGTATTTGCTGGGAGAAAGGGGTCTTATCCACAGAATCCCCTTAGTAGAATGAGTTTAAATAGGTTTGAGATTTATGAGTTTATAAGGAATAATTCATTGAAGGGTACAGTATAAATCATTGAACATTTCTTAGTATAAACGGAGATGTTTCACAGTCTGTGTTTCTTCTGTAAAGTCACTTTGGAAGTCCATATTTGGTAGCATCTAGCCACCTACTACATTCTGATTTTTCTTAAAAGTAATGAAATGTTAGTAAATTCTTCAATATATCCTGTGTGTTTTAATTAGAACTGTTGTTTGCTTCTCTGTGTGGTTCTTTTATCTCAGATTCAATTTCACTGCTGCTCCTTGAGTGTATTCTATTTCTCCAACAAATCTTCATTTATTGAGCATTTACTGGCTCATTTACACACTTCCTATTTTATACTCATATCACCATGAGACTCCATCTCCTGTTGCCTGTGTTAATCCCACCAGGCTAGAGTAAGGCCACTACCACAATTTTGAGCCAAATTTGAGCAAGGCTTTAATTAAATACTGGCCAGGATGAGGAACTCTGGCCAGGACCATCCTGGGGTTTCCAGAAAATGGTGATGATGCACATTTTGCAAAGACTTATAAAGGCAAACTCAAAAAAGCATGTATTTCCCACCAGGTCCAATCATGGGCAAACTTATATCCTTATTTGCTTCTTGCGTACATACCTCCCACCTACAGCCAATCAAGGGCAAGCATACATCCTGACTTAGACACTGACTTACATCCAATCAAGGGCAAGCATACATCCTGACTTATTTCCTGTCTATACGTGTGATCTCCCACCTATGTGTGATCAGATCAAACATATCCAGTATAGTTGGGCCAAACAAACTTGTTTAAGGGAGCAAAAACACGTGGCTTGTTATCTTACATAAACAATAGCCTCCAGCATTTCACAGAGTAGCTGTCCTTTGGCAAGGGGCTTGCAGGTTAGAGGCATTTTTGTCTTACTGATCTTTTAGCCCCAGTGATTAAAACTTAAAACATAACTTTAGCTCTCACATTCCTCATTTCATCTTTCAGTATCCTTATCATATAACCTAAATATAGGTTCTCTTCTTTGATAGCAATGTTATACAATGCTAAACTAATTCTCAAAAAAAATTTAAAATTGATTTTCTAGTCCTGGCTTTTCCTTTACCCCCACAGCCCACAGTCCACAGCCCACACCAAGCCCATATTGTATATCAAAGGATCACTATGCTGGCCTTATATATTTTTTAGACAGTTTGTTGCCGTGGTAGTCAGAGGTCAACTCTGGGCGTCCTCTTCTATCTTTCTTTCCAGATAGGTTCAGTCAATGAATGGTTGCCTAGGCTGGCTTTTCACTGAGCTCTGAGATCCAGAGTGCTGGGGATCTGGAAGCATACCACTGCACCTAGCTTTATTATGGGCTGTAGGAATTTCAACTTAAGGTCTCATACTAGTGAGGCATACACTTTACCTAATGAACTATCTCTCCCAGCCCCATATGGCTGGTCATTCTTAATTTTATCTTTCTGCTGTTTCTTATCTTGCCTGGTGCCATCATCACAAGGGAGATCTCTAAGAGAAAAATAACACAAAACAAAAATGATTTGGTGTACACTTTCAGCTCTTTTTCTTATCAAGTCCCTTCCCTTTGTCCTTAGCTTATCTTGGAATTGTCTCCTCCTACCCAACAGCCCCTTCATCCTAACCCAATCGTCATGGCTTTATTCGCTTCTACTGCTAGACACTTCCCTTGCAGCCCAAACTTTCTCCTTAATCTCTTCTTCCTATCTACTGTCTTCCATGCTATTTACATATATGAGCCTGCTCCTCACTTTCTTCCCTGCCATTCTGCCCTTGTACAGCTGTTTCTCAGCCAGAGAATGTTCAACATTCTTCTGTCTGAGCACGGATCTCTGGTTTACACCCTGCTGTGAATTTCTAAATAGCATTACTTCAATCCGAATTCCACTCTCATCTCTCTTGGTTCAACTCAAATCATCATTGTTTGCAGACTGACTAGGGTGATGTTTCTGTGTCATTTCTTGTTTCATCTGTCCCCCAGTTTGCTGCAATCCTAAACAATTTTCACCTTACTCCGAGTAGTCCCACCAAATCTCTTAAAGATTTATTCACATGTGCTGGAGAGATGACTCAGAGGTTAAAAACACCTGTTGCTCTTACAGTAAATTCACTGAATTCCTAGCACCTACACGGTAGTTCACAACCATCCATAGTTATAGTTAGAGAATCTGATGTCCTCTTCTGGCACACACACACATACACACACACACACACACACACACACACACACACACGAGAGAGAGAGAGGGAGAGAGAGAGAGAGAGAGAGAGAGAGAGAGAGAGAGAGAGAGAGAGAGAGAGAGAGAGAGAGCATGCACAGGACTCATACATACACATGTGCATGTATATATGCAAGCAAATTATACAGATAAATAAAATGAATAAATCTAATAAAAAATAAAAAATAAACTTCTTCCCCATTCATTTCCTTCAGTCTACAGTGTCAGAAGCACCGAAAACATCTGTGGTTTTTGTTTGTTTGTTTGTTTGTCCAGTGCCTTGAAGGAAACAACCTCTTTAAAAGGTGTGTGTCAAACTGAATGGAGGTGTCCTGAGGATGTTCATGTAGTAGATGCTGGACACCAGTGTAGAAAAGACTGTAATAGAATGCACAAACCATATTTAGGTAATGTTGGAGAAGTGAAAAGAAATGCATGAAAATGGAGCTTTAAGACTGACGAAAAGCCAGAAGTTATAAAGAGAAATGTCTGTGGACAGAATGCAAAGGAATAGCTAACCTAGAAGACATGGGAACCCAAGCCCAGGCATGGGCCTAGAATAAAAAAGAAAATATCCCATGAGTGACTAGTGCTACTTTCCCAAAGGACTGCAGTGGTCAGACTGCTGTGTTTTCACAATTAATTTAGTCCGTCATTTCAAACTGGTCTCGCAGAATTATTGAACACATAAATGTAACAAGTACCCATGAATATAGTTTACAAGTCATTCTCTCTTAGAAATGTTTTATGAACTGTCATTCCTCTTAGAGAAACTTGGTGCTTTGGATTTGTTACTCAAGAAAATCATTGTGCATGAGGATTTTTAGTTTCTCATATTTTACCGAATTGGAAAGCCAGGGCTCCATGAGTAGTGGTATTAAGCTGCCAAAAAATCTCAGAACCTTTCACAAATAAGAAAATCAACACACTTCATCCCTTGAGCACATCCAGAGCGAACAGTTCTGATTTATACTGTTAATTCCTTTTGCCAGGCAATAGTAGGCAAATGGAGGTGATTTGAAATCCACTCTCATTTTAATAAGGAGGTTATGTTGGAGAGATAAAGACTGTTATGCTGTCCAAAAGTTCTGCATTTCTAAAGAAAAAGATCTGTTTTAACTCTCCTAAAAGCCTATTTTTTTCCTCCTGAGTGCAGTGTTCTTTCACTGCACCCTCACAGCACTTGCTAGTCTATTGTGCTACAATTTGACATTCTGTGGATTCCTTTTTCCTCCAATACACTACCAATGGCCTTTGACAATATTTGCCGAGCACAGTATGATCATTTTTAATCTGTTCTCTATCTGCCCATGTTCTCTGTATAACTGAGCTGTTTTAACAGATCTTTCATCTCTTGGGAAGAAAGAATGAGATTTCTTACAGCAATATTGTACTCATATATTTCTACAGAAATATAAGCAAACTTTCTTCATATCCATCACCCAGAGAGGGTCCTAGCGTCATTTGGGTAGTTACAATGAAACAAAGATGTACACGTAGATGTGTGCATATAGATAAAGTTCACCCAAGAATGATGGAATTTTGTCTAGTTGAGTGGAAAGAAGATTCAAAATGCAAGTTAGAAAATGTTATAAGCATAAATTTTAAAGCAAGTGAATAATAGTGACATACAGCAAACATAAACTTAGATAGTATGTTTTTTTATTCTTCTCTCTTGATGAAATTTAGTGTAAGATATTAATATTTCATATGTATGTGTGAATATCAGTTTCTCTCACTCTCCACATACTAGTTTCTTCCATTACCTTATAGGAATTCCTGGACCATAAACTACTCCTGAGAATTGATTCCACACTCCCTCAAATATGACTTTTTATATGCCAACGCTTTAAAAAATATAACATTTCATATATTTCCCAGACTACACATCAAACCAGTTGCATGCACACCTAATACTTTTACTGCTTTTTAGCTCATGGTGTTGAGAGGGAAAATTTTAATATATCTGTGTGATATCTACATTAATGTAATGGTAGAATATTGAAGTCACTTTTATCTGCCATGTTTCTCAAATGAAAGCGGCAGCTAATTTTTATGGTAGTTAGACTGTGACCCTGGCTCACAATCTTGCCTCTGTGGCTGTGACCCTATGGTATTATTAAGGCACTAGTCTTTATTCTTCATCTTGCACTTTCAGAGTTGCTATGGATATAAGAAACCTATCATGTGGCCATGTCTGCCCCGGAAAATGTATGCAGCAAGTTCTTACTAGACTTCACAGGTCTTTAGAGATATTGTGGTAAAATTTCCCGGCATTTCCAAGGCACTCTACAATGAGTTTGCCACACTCTATGGATTGCTTCTCTGGTTTGCTGTCTATCTTATAACTTCATACTTCACACACCCACGGGGGAGTTTTCCTTCTTATAAAGGCTTTCATTCAAATTTTGAGGTAAATATGACAACAGTAAATCTTTCATGCAAAGTTACTCTTTGCATCATCAGCAAAAAGGACATGCTGATGATAAGCAAACTTCTCTTATGAATGCTTGATTGGCTTGGGAAAAGACTGCTCAACTATCCTTATGCTCTTATGTAGATGGAGCATGCCCAATTCCTTGCTGCAATGCTGATAAACTGCTTGTAGCATCCACAGTCAACAATATCTTTTCTGTCACTGTCCTGATTTGGTGAGTGACATTTACTGTTGGTAAATCTCCCTGGAGTAACTTGAGCTCACATGTGCCTAGCCACAATACCCATAATGACAAGATCCCATGGGTATTTGAAACCCTACCTCAACAAATGTATTTCTGTTTTTCAGCCTAGATTCAAAGCAGCACTTTGGCATTGTAATGTGCTTCTTGACAGGGTATGGTAAATTCATCATGCTAAGCTGAAATGTTCCTGGGAGATGTCTACTCAAATAGCATGTGCTGTGATATATGACAACTGCAGTGCTACCTCTACTTGTAAAACATGCAAGTATAACACTTTATTAATAAAAACCTAGAATGCAATTACATAATGCATTATCCCACCATGTTTTTTTCATTTAGAAAAACTTCTTGCAGACAGCTTGCCAACTTACAAACAACAGAAAAATTTTTAATGAATATAGGAAGAAAAAGAAACCATAACCTTTACATTTCAAAGATATTCAGGCATTTTGATACTTTTCAAAAATCATATGCCTGCTGAAATTTAAGAAAGCATAAAAGTGAAATGTTTTCTCTTATTAAATATTACCTTTGCTCTCCATGGAAGAAGTCATTTGTCCCAGATGAATGCTCTTCTTTAGAGAAGAAATTATTAAAATGCCAACAGTAAGCACTGACCTCTTAAAAGTGAATAGTTTTGCAATAACCTAAATATGGACACTGTTTACATGCTTTCATATAATTTATTTTATTTTAGCTCCAAGCGCCTAAAACATATTTTGCTTAAAAGAAGATGTCATCCAAATGAATGGCACTCTTTGACTTTCTAATAAATTCAAGGACTCAGCATGTGACTTCTCAGTCAGTGGCATGCTCACTCAAACCCAAAACACTCATGGGATCAAAACACAAAACCTCCTAAGTATCTGCCACATTTAACTTTCCATGGTAGTTTTCACACAGCAATAATTCCTGTTGCCTTGTTTCTGATACTTTCAATAATTACTTCAAAATATGTATTTGCATGGACCAGTAAGATGACAGTTTCTATTTGATGACCCAGATGACAGAGATAAATTGAGTTTCAACCAAGGAATTTGAACTGACTCCTTTTCAGTATCTTCCTCTCTCAGTAGAAGCAACTCCTGACCGCCCCTCCCTCAGTATCTTTCTTTTGCCCTGATAACACCTTTTCTTTTGCCTTTACTATTTGTGTTCACTAAAGTCTTCCTTGAAATTCCCTGGTATTTGCAACTGAAATTTAAATATTTACACTTGAAGTTAATTATTTAAAAATATTTAAATATTCACATTTGAAGTTAATTATTAAAAAAAAACACACACACAGCAATTCATTCAATGTCCTTTTTATAATTTAGTATGAACGTTAAATAGTTAAAACAGGTTTGAGGAATTTTATTAGGATTAAGGAAAAATAACAGAGGATGCCTGGAACTCAAGGCAAGTTAAATAACTTCTCCAGGGCAGTAAACACCTGCTCAGACCAACACAAAACTGGAACATCTCCAATTGAGAATTTGAATCAGGTGGTGCAAGAAGACAAAGATTGGAGAGAAAATAACTTCGGAAACTTTACTCACTAATTTTATTGCTGCTGGAGGCCAAGCAGAGATTTGAGTCATACAGTACCTAAGACTTGTGCCTGGAACTGGAATTACTCATTGCATTAGTTACAGAATTATTCACTTAGTCAATTGGTTAGTTACCAGTAAATGAATGCTTGGGATTTACTGACTTAGCTTTAAAAGGTCAAGCTAGAGTGTATGATAAGCCAGTAAAGACTATTCCTGGTATCACTCATCCCTCTTGTAAGCTGCTTAGTCTACCTCTCCTGGGCACCTTTTTTTTAGTCCATGCCTGATTTTGTACCTTTTTTTTTTTTTTCAGCGTTTCCATGGTGTACACCTAAACACCACTGGTGGATACATAAGCGTCTCCTCTCTGCTGGGTCCTATAGATACTTATGTCCATGTCACCTGCTCTTTTGCTGCCTTTTACATCTCTCACACTAACCTTGTCTCTACACATCTCACCCTCCTTTCACCCTAGTCCTAAACTCACCCCATCCCTGTACTTTGGCTTACAAGGAAACATTAGCCAACTACAGAACTGTGGAACATTACATTCCAAGTTGTCACCTAAGATCAAGCACCAGACCACCGCCTGTGCAGCCATGGTTACCTCCAAACTCATAGAAATTTTGGCAAAAGTTCCTACCACTGGCGAGGCTGCCTTAAGCACCTTCAAATCCATATTGTTGAGAGACTCGTAGCATTCATGTCTTCAAGCACAAATGTTCTTTCAAACTTTGATGGGCTTGATTTTATTTCTTACTTATATGATTCACATGAGAATATTGGACATACTTAACAAATCCATTCAGCTAAGATATGTTTTCAATGATTACACTTTTAAAAATGGTTTTTAATTAAAGTCCTTGTGTTCTGCACATGCCCCTGCAAAGCCTTGATGCCTGTTTTTACCATAATTTGGATAAGTGAATCAATACACAATCTTTCCAACTTTTGCTTCATCACCTCCAGTCCACCATCCATCTCACTTCCTTGACAAAATGCAGGAAAGTATGAATCTGATCTTATCCTCATTGAGAGTCCTCACAAGCCTCATTCATATGTCCTGCAGGAAGGAGTCCAAACGGTTCCTAAAAGCACCCGTGTTATTGTCTAGTGTGGCTCGATTCTGCTTCTCACCTCTACTCCTTCTCTGTCCTGACCATTACCACAATTTCATAATATACTTATGATGGTGAACTTTCTCAAAATCTCAGCTGAAATATTTCTACTTGGCAAAATGTCCTGGTTGTCAGAGGGAGCCTATTTCTTTCATCCCTCTTCTGTATGGACATTCTGCCTGTCTCAATATTAATGCTCACCTTCTGTCTCTAAACTCAGAACTTGACAAACACCACAATCACATCACAGGGTCCTGTGTACACATTTATGTGTGCATTCATGTGGGAGACAACATCTGGTATTGTTTCTCAGGTATGATCCTCAATGTTTTTGAAAACAGGGTCTCTTATTGGCACAGAAGTTGCCAAGTAGGCTAAGCTTGATAGCCAGTGACCAGATAGTCACCTGACTCTGGGTGCTATCATGTTGCTTTCTGATTCCCAAGGTCTTACAAAGAAGATCAATAGAAGTTCCTTAACTAACTTTGTGAATAACTGAAATAGCACTAAAACTGTTACAAGTTTACCTGCCTAGGAGTGAACTGACATCTAAGGCTGGTACTGGACCTATTTTAGTTCAAGAGCAATACCGTCACTGAAGGCATATACATATAAATTATTTTATTACCATTGGTAATATTATTTAAATAACTTCAAAAGGACACTTTTGGAAGCTTAATTTCCAGACTAGGATTTTTTCCCCTATAGATCTGCTTATGTGCACTGGTGCATAATCATTTCAGATTGTGGGGAAATGTAAAATTCCATTACACTCAGGAATCCACAACTTCCTCTGTGAACCCACATGTAAGCTGGACAACTGAATAATGATATTCTCCTTTTTTGCCTCCTCTAACCAATATATAATAGTATCAAATGACAGTGGGTTATCATTAAAAGAAGATTGTTAAAGAGCTATCTGGACTGCCTACTGTTGTACTTACTCTATAATATTTCACAATCTGTCCATGATAAACATACACAAAAGTCCAATGGATTCTCAACATTCATATTTTGAAAGAAATTTAGAAATATGCAACAAAATGACTGGATTCAGACATGTGCTTTTGTACACATGTGACCTTTCAACCTCATTAGTCAGGACACTGGCAGGAAATAGATGAAGGTTCACTCGAGGAGCTTAAGGTTTTATAACAGACTGTTTGCAGAAGCACAATCAATTGCGAGAACATCAACAAGGGGACTGAGGTGTCAAGAACCAACCAGTCAGAAATTATTACCTCCAAAGCCTTGAGAGGAAGAACAAAGCATCAGGAGTCCAAGGAACAGGAGCCCTGGGCAGAAAGCTTGTATATGGAGGAGATCAAACACTGTCTATCAGAAAGGAGCCTGCATCCAGGATGGAGTTAATACTGATCCCTTTCTCCTCCCTTTTTGGTTTCTACTAGTATCAGCCATCATCGACAGATGCCCACCAGAAAGCAAAACACATAAAAGGGCAGAGGTATTAAAGAGACATCAAAGTATAAATAGAGGATGAATGACACGATCGGTCTTAAAGACATCAGATACTTCACTAGAGGAAAAGGCACCAACATTAAGCACAAGTCAGTAATCTACATTAGGTGGACTCAGTCAAGGGTAAGTACACACAGGGACAGTTAGTGCTATAAGTAGCTATGAGTTTGTATCTTGTTGAGACTCTAAGCCAGTTCAACCATTCAAGGCAGGAAAGATGGGAAACAAGGAACATGACAGGTAAGATTTTACCTCCTCATTCCACGTTGACACTGAACAATGACTACCAATTTGTCCCAACTAAAAAATGTGTGAGATTTCATAAAACATGGGCTGTATAAAGACATGATCCAAGAATACAAATCAGGTTTCTTTGGTTTATCAATAAACTAAGTATTACTTTGGGAAAGAAGGTCTAGTAATATGTCCCAGGTTTTTTTTTTTTTTTTTTATCTGTAAAATTGGAGGAAAAAAAAAAAAAAAAAAAATATATATATATATATATCCAAGAAGAACTGTAGTGTTGAGAAGATCAAATAAGAAAATGGATTTGGTTTGCTTTTGAAAAGCTTAACAAGCTCTACAAATGTCAGGCCCTATCACTTCTGGATTGCTATCTCCCAAAGCTGGTCCCTGGGTATGTGCTTACCAATCATCATATCCTGTCTTGGACTATCTTTCCTTAACACATGGAGCACTTCACTCAACTCCAACTGAAACATCACACACAAAGGAAAGATAAGCGGTGAGGAAATCCAAATGTGTTGGCAGTACCACTGCATGTTAAAAAGAAAGACCAAGACTCCTGTTGAACTTCGCTTCTGCCATGCATAACTCCTCTTTCCATAGGTTCTATTAACTTCAAAGGGAGCTCCGTGCATGTAAATGATTATATTTATTGGATGCGCCAACTCCTTCTTATCCTCCGGGCACAATTAGAAATATCATAGAAAATGAGTGTTAGAGACTTGGACCCATATTTGATATTCTATGGGAAATTTCCCATCGTTACAGATGTTAAAAATCCTGCCCAACAGTCCAGCTATGAATTTGTAGTATTCATCCGCTTTCCCACACCCCAAGCCTGTGGTTTTAGGATGCTCTTCTTAAAAAGAAAGAAAGAAAGAAAGAAAGAAAGAAAGAAAGAAAGAAAGAAAGAAAGAAAGAAA
>OU015744.1:103298226-103315109 GCA_907169655.1 Acomys percivali
AAAGAAAGAAAGAAAGAAAGAAAGAAAGAAAGAAAGAAAGAAAGAAATGCATTCTTTTTGTATCTGAGTAAATGGTGATAGGCTCTTGGCAAATATACAACATGGTCTAATAATACAAATTTAGACTGCACAAACCTGTCTTTTGAGGAATTATTAGTCCCTCCCTAAGATCATCCCACAAACACAGCAACTCTGTTCCTACTTCCAGCACACTCTGGGAAATGTTATCAAGTCATGGTCCAGGATGCTCAACTCAATATTCCATCCACTAAACTACACTGTGATTTCAGGGTTCATTGTCAATTCAAGCATTATCACTATCCTTGTTAGACAGTGTGGTCTCTCGGGTAGGAATCTCTTGAATCAGTGAAAAGCCCTTGCTGTGTACAGAGCCCCGTGCCTTTTACAGCAATGTACTATTTATTCACTCTATATTCAGGAGTCTTACAGCTTATAATGGAAGTGTCTCTGAGACTGACTGTGACAAATAGCTTAATGTCCTTATTATGTTCTTTCAGTAAATATAAAAATCATATAAATGCTACAGACACCTGGCCTCAGCAATATCATGGGTATGTACTTGTGTGTTTATAAATTCACCTAATAGGACAAGTTAATATTCAACTGTATACTCTTTTAAAGTGTCCCATGGAGAAAATAAATGAGCTTTTCAAATTAAATATATTGAATTACTATGAGAGAATGTTAAATTACATGATGGAAGTATCTGTACTGAAATGTACCCACATACAATTGACAAACTGAAAAGTACAAAGAATCTTAATAATACTTTGATAAACAGCTAGTTAAAAAGATCTTTCCAACTCACCTGGACCAACATATAAAACTACATCAAAGTAATTTAAGTCCAGCTTGAATTATTTGTAGTAAATAAATAACGAGAGTCTAACTTTAGTAAATATTTATAAAGTGAAATAATCTGAAGTCTACATAGGAATCAAATTTGTAGCGAAAATATGTGTAAGTGGGTTTATTTTGAAAGGAGAAGTCCTGCTCCCAGTGTCATAACCAATTAAATTCTCCAGGTAATGACCCCATTTGCATAGTGAGCGGAACCCACAAGTGGGAATTTTAATGGGTATACCACCTGAGTAGAGTAATTGAGAGTGACACAACTTGCACTAGTTTTGTGCTTACCTCACTGAAATTCTACTCAGATTATTTTGAATGTCAAGCTACAAGTCAAATTCCAAGATGATGGATTTGTTCTTTTTTAAGCACCAAGTTTGAATAAAAGAAATGCATCAGATATCTTCGCTTTAACTAATCTGTGTTTCTGCTCCCCCGCCCCCTCCACTGGTTGCTTCAGTTTCTTCGGTGACTGGAATTTAATTTTATTCATTAATTTGTGAATAATTAGATAAAAAAGAAATAATGCCCTCAGCAGCTAAATTGCTTTTGGATTGCAACTTAATGTACTTTTACCAGAATATATATTATACAGTTAAAATGGCATAGCAGTTTACTAAAATGTAATTGTGTAAATATGCACAATTATTCTTTCTGGTTATCTAACAATGTTGAGTGTAATGAGTATCATAGGATATTTCACTCGTTCCTTAACCCTGATGCTAATAAAACACACTTTCTGCAGAGCTGATCAGAGATGGTTTGTCACCTGAAAGTGCTGCTTCTAAGATATTCTCTGTATCTCTCGGGCACTATTCATGTCCTTGAAAGAACTGTGCACTCTGATTGAGGGATCACATGATGGCCACATTAAATTATATAATAAAGAACATTTTAAAACTCCAAGAGACAGACACCTGATGAACTGTGCTTCTTAGGTTTTGAGGGGACACTTCAAAACCTCTTTTGTTTCACTCGAAGATTGCTTTCCGTGCTGTTTGTAGGTGTTTGACACAACTCAGCCACATCTGTAATTGGCAGAGCATCCAGCAGACAGGCTCTGTACATCTTTACACTGCAACCTACCAAGTTAAGAAATGTATTGGTTCAATATAAAACAGCAGGCTGTTTTTAGACATAGTTACTAGTGCACAAGCTTTAATATGGCTTGGTTTCATCCTATAATGAGATCTTTTGGTTCCCTGCGCAACAGACTTTTATTCCTTTGGAAAAGGCTATGAACTATGTCAAGTGGCTCCGATGCTTTTGTCCACTTTCTTTCTTGGCTTTGGAATGTAATTCCTTTGCTTCTGCCCCTCTATGCATCAGACAGAACTTAAGAACTGTTTCACATTTTTTTTTCCAAGTTAAACTTAGAATTTCTGTGTTTGAATTTGCTTTTTGCTATTTTTTTCAAAAGAATAATTATTTTCTCAACTAAATTTCACAAGGAGGGGGGCTGCCTGGAGATGAGTGTCTAATTGTAGAGCTACCTTTGTCTTTGTCTTCTACAGATGTATCTTTAGCTCTAGGTGACTAAAGCGTCAAAGGAAAGGTTTCCTAAAAATGATTTCTTTACAGCCTCTTCCCAAACAAGTAAGTGATTCTTGGTTTGTGATCAGCAAATAGGCTGAGGGGAACCTATTGACAGAAACGTAAATGAATATAAATAATGCACAAACAAGCCACAGGAGGAAAAAATGTGAGTTAGTGCCCAATTGGAAGGCATGGAAAAATTGGCTGCTTCTGAGCTTTAGTTGTGGCCTTAGTGAATATGCTCTGTCCCGGTATGGTAAATACAGAATGGGACAGGTCTCTACCTGAAGGATTCTGGTTTGTAGCTGGGACATGGTCATGACTTTGACTGTCTTCTCTTGGTTAGCTACTCATTCCATTAAAATCTGATCTTATGGGTAGTATTTTGTGTCATAGTATTTATTTATCTATTTATTTATTATTTATCTGTGTGTGAGAGAGATAGGGGGCATGAGTTTACATGTGCCATGTGCATGTGGGTATCCTGGGAGGTCAGAAGTAGGTGTCAGATGCCTTGGAACTAGAGTTAAAGGTGATGGGAGTCCTCTGATGTGGGTGCTGGGTCAAACGTGGGTCCTCTGGAAGAACAGGAAATGCTCCAGCCCAAGTCACAGATTTTAAAAGTAAAACGTGCTGCCACTGTTGACTGGGAATTTTGCAGTGAGGAGATACAGGATGAATTTAGTAACCAGTGACTATATCTGCTAAAGTAACTTCGTGTCAGGCCTGTACCGCAATGCAACCCTGTTTCCATAACTTTTTTCTGTTGGAGCATAGTCTGATGTATTATGATGCTAATTGATAAAAGGCTGTGACACCTGGGCAGGGCAAATGAGATAGGTGTGGCTAAGGTTCCCAGGTTTAGAGAGACAGATGGCATGGGATTGGGGTAGCTATCACTTCTGACAATGGAGTTTTACACAGAATGTTTTAAATGTAATGCCCAGTTTTATAACTTGGGATATATGTGTTTGCCATTCAGTCTCAGTATATAAAAAATGGTTTCTTTAGTAATTTGAGATGAATTCCCTGGGTAAATAAGTGAAATCAATCTATTGAACAAGTGAAAGCAAGTAAATTGTTCATGAGTAATTCCTGCCCTTGGGAGGCTGAGGAGGGGAACGGATGTGAGTTTAAAGTTACCCTGAGCTACACAGTGAGGGGCAAGTCAGCCTTGGTTATTGTATTAGATCTTATCTTAAAGAAGAAAAGAGTCAAAGGTTTTGTGGATGGGTTGGTGCTATCCCTCCAATCAAAGTCCTGCCTGGCCACTTCAGGCTCTATGTCCCCTGTTGCTAGGAGTCTCAGCTAGGGTGACCCCATAGACTTCCTGGGGCCTCCCCTATCTCAGGTCTCTGGCAAATCCCAGAGAGGCCCCCCATCTCCATTCTCTCACCTGCCCCACTCCCAGCTCTCCCTACTTCTTACTTCCAATTCCTGCTCTTTTCCCCCTCCCTTCTCCCTACCCAGTTCCCTCCCTCCATCCACCTCCGATGCCTATTTTATTTCCTTTTCTGAGTGAGACTCAAGCATCCTCCCTTGAGTCTTTCTTGAAACTTAGCTTCCTTGGGTCTGTGGATGTGCAGGGACAAAGATGGAGCAGAGATTGAGGGAATGGCCAAGGAAGGGTTGGCCCTACTTGAGATCCATCCCATGGGAGAGAGCCCACCCCAGATACTATTAAGGATATTCTGCTATGCTTGCATACAAGAGTCTAGCAGCAGCTTATGGAAACAGATGCAGAGACCCACGGCCAAATTTTAGACAGAGGTCAGGGAGTCACATGGAAGAGTTAGAGGGATGACTGAGGGAGCCAGAGGGGTCAAGGTCTCCACAAGAAGACCTACAAAGTCAACTAACATGTGCTCACAGAGAATGAACCATCAACCAAAGCGAATGTGTGGACAAGTCCTAGGCCTCCTGCACATATGTAGCAGATGTGTAGCTTGGTTTTCATGTGGATCCCCCAACAACTGAAGCAAGATGCTCTCTGACTTTGATGCCTCCTTTAGATCCCCTAACTGGGCCGCCTTGTGTAGTCTCAGTAGAAGAGGATGTGTCTAGCTCTGATATGCTAGGTCCATGGGGGACCTCTTCATTCTTTGAGGAGAAGGAGAGCGGACAATGGGGGGAAGTTATGTGTGAGTTGGGGACTTTGAGGAGAAGAGGGGGCATCAATCAGTATGTAAAATTAATAAATATATAAAAGAAAAAAGATGTTACCTTAAAGAAAGAGGATGAGAAAGATGTAAAGAGGGAGGGAGAGTGGGGATAGAAAAAAGAAAGGAGAAGATAAGGAAGAGAGAGGGAAGGTGGAGGTAATGAAGGAAGAAAGAGTGAGAAAAAAAGAAGCTCCTATTTGTACATGCTGTGACTATTTGAAAGAACACTGTATTTTGGTATCACGGGGCAGTATGACTTGTGGACAAAATATCCCATGTATTTCTCAGTTCGTTAGTGGGAAAGAAAGACTAGGAAAATTTTCAGGAAGGTAGATAAAAGGGTAATAGAAATCTTCAGGTTTTAAGTTATTGTGGAAATCTTTTAAATATAAAGCAACTAATATATTAATTAGATATAAAATGATCTTAAGGCACAATAATGAAGTCATTTTTTTTTTTATTTTAAAATATCCAGGATAATACAGCTCCAGTTTGAAAATATGCCACGTTTAAAAAGAGACTGTCTAGCTATAAACTATAGCAATTAGTTTTGATGCCGTAAGATTCAACAAAAACACTTTACATACCAAAATTCAAAAATATGTTGAAACTGTTTTCACATTTGCCTATTTTTCTTTTGAATTATACAAGATGCCTTAAGGAATGGCTTGCCTGGGGTAGAGAGCTGAAGAAAAAGTCCTCCATGGAAAAGTATGGAAATTAAATTCTGGTATTCACGAATATTCTCTATTACAGAAACATATTCCAAATGAACTAACATTTTCACTGTAAATCATAGCAAGATATATTCAAGCATCAGACAAGCCTCTTGGTTAGACAGTTTTACAGGAGAACAAATCACATATTCTAACAATCACTAGGAGGTTTATCTATAAATCGATGCTCTTCTTCATCCTATGATAGAAACACAAACCAACAGTGGGTATATGGAAAGAGTAATGCTCCCATTATATCTGATGTAACAAATGAAAGCTGCTGTTTAAAAGACGAAGGGGAAGGCAGCTGTACATTAGCATCCTGCGTAAAGTGTATGCACATGTAAATTGCACTAGAAGGGAAACTCACTTTCTTTTCATAAGAATATTTAAAGTAATAATTTAACTATAAGCTAGGCTAACTTTCAATGGAAAAAACATTGGTGACATTCTCATTCTTCATGTTAAAAAAAAATGTTCAGGTCTCCTAAAAGTCTAGGTTGGCTAAAAGCTTCTAAAAAGGCATTATTTCTAACAATATGATATTCACCCGGAACTGAAAAGAACCACTAACCCAAATATACTTTTAAGACCCTACAAGAAATTATTCAGTGTAACCGAATTTCAAATCTGGAGAGAATGAACCCAAACCTTCCCTCCCAAGTGAGCTCCCTCCGTCACTATATACTCAGTCTCATCGGGAATGTATTTCTTTAAGCTTTTAGTGCCTTTGACCCGCCACATTGGCATAAGTTAACACACAATTGGAATACTGATATCTGGTGACGGTGCTGGACGGCTGAGCTCCTCCTGTAGTGGATCTAAAACTTACACACTTACAAAATACAACGAGCCTATGGCTACAAGCCAATGAAAATAAATAGACAACCCCCCCTCCACCGACGCCACCCCTGCATAAAGAACTGAATCTTTCAAAACATAAGCCAGCTTTGGAAAAACACCAAATCAGAATACTGGGACTTTTTAATCTTGGGGGAAAAAAGCTCATTTAAATGAAAGTTGTTAAAAAGTGTTCTACATTTTTTTTTTTTTTTTTGGTAAAATATAGTTATGTTAACAAGGTATTATGTTTTCATTAAAATTTATAACACTTAAATTATGTGTAGAAAAGTGCATATTTGCATTAGTTTAGACTTTATAGTTCTAAGAAAGCTGTGTTGCTGCAATGTGCAAATGGATGCACATTCTTTCCACTTGTTCAGAGCACAGACAGTTTAGGCCGTCCACTCAAAACTTTCCGCTAAATTTAAGTAGCTCACCCTAAGGCATCCACAATGTGACGCATCCTCCTGCAAGCCTTCTTCAATAGCCTGTCATTTGCTTGTGTTTGTTGCTACGGCCTCTGTCCTTTACAGTCCTGATGTCATGACCGTGCTAGCTCTGTGAAGCTCCCATCCCATCTTCCTCCCTCATTACGCTGAATGTTGCACTAGGTGAGAGCAGACCAATCTTCCTCAGCGTGCTCCTCAGCGCAGGAGAGGTGGGACGCACAGAGGAGAGTTACACAGAGTGTCCACATCTGTTTATAGCGCCATCTAATGCTCAGGCTTACTTAGAATTAAAATAATGTTCATTTAACCCCTAGGAGATAAACATCAGACATAGTGATCTGGCTTAAATACATACTGAGCAAGGTTGTATTTAGAGCAAAGAGTTCATGAGAATGGTTAGGAGAGACTGACACGTCAACAGAAAGAAGGCATTTAACATTTTAGGGTATGTGTGTGTTACAAAGTCTTCCAATTATTATCATCCATGAAGACGCTTCAAAAACCTGTTAGTTAAAACTTCACATGTTAAACCACATAGATCTGATGAAAGAGGAAGAACTTCAGAGATTACTTAAAAATCATGAGTTAAACAGTGCAAATACTGACTTGCTTCATGAGAATCTTACCATGTGCTCTTCTTTCCCCTACAAGAAATATTGTAAAATTGTCTCCAGTTTTAATACAAACAAAAGATGAATCTTTATGAAGGAAAACAGATGCCACAGCATTCCATGCAGATTTCTAAACAGTCTGAGGATTCACAACAGGCATCCATGATGCCACAGTCCATGTCACAAGGGCAGTTGCAGCCGTCGCCCATCTCGTCCCCACAGCAGCAGCAGCAGGCTTCGGAGGTGCAGATGCCACAGGAAGCTTGTCCCAGGACAATGTTGCAGAGGGTCAGGAATTCACAGAACAAGCATGCCAGGATACAGTGGACACAACAGTCTTCATTCGCCGGCCAGAGGGAAGCACGGAGTGAGAGAAAAATTGACACAAAAGAGACGTGTTATCCAGAGGAGACAGGGCAAAAACTGGTACAAGTTATAACTCAAAGGATACCCAGCCCTACACATGTGTCATTGACTGTGCGCTAAGTGTATAACAAGGAGCTCAAGTTAAATTCCAGACGAGTGGCCTGGAAACCTGAGCTGTGATTGTGCACATGTGACTCTGGCTCACTTTGTCACGGATCTCGATCCCAGGTATCACTTTTCTGCATATCTGTTTTTTTTTAATAACAAATTTTTATTGAAAAATAAAATAATTCATATTACATCTCATTTTCTATCCCATCCCATGCATCCTCCCATCCCTCCCTCCCTCCCACTTTCACCCCAATGCCCCTTCCCTATGACTATGACTGAGGGGGACCTCCTCCCCTGAATATGGTGCTAGGGTATCAAGTCTCTTCTTGGTAGTCTGCTATCCTTCCTCTGAGTGCCACTGGGCCTCCCCAACAAAGGGACATGGCCAAATATGGGGCACCAAAGATCCTGTGAAGGTCAGTCCCCAGTCTCCACTTAACTGTGGAGAATGTTCTGTCCCTTGGCTAGATCTGGGCAGGGGTTTGATGATGACTGCACGTTTTGTCCTTGGTTGGTGCCTTAGATCAAGCCGAACACCTGGGCTCAGATCCACCCATCATAATGTTCCTCTTGTAGGTTTCTAGGACCCTCTGGATCCACCTACTTCCCTATCCCCTATATTTTTCTCACCTACAGTCTCAATAGGATGTCCTCACCTCTATCCCACTTTCCTGGTAGGCAAACTTTCATGGGATCTGTCCCTTGGGCTAGTGTCCAGTTATAAGTGAGTATATACCATTTGAGTCTCTCTGCTTCTGGGTTAGCTCACTCATTATGATCATTTCTAGTTCAATCCATTTGTCCACAAATTTTGGGAATTCCTTGTTTTTAACAGCTGAGTAGTATTCCATAGTGTAAATGTACCACAGTTTCTTTATCCATTCTTCTACTGAGGGATACTTAGGCTGTTTCCATGTTCTGGTGATTATGAATAAGGGTGCTATGAACATGGTTGAGCAAATTTTCTTGTTGTGTGGTGGAGCATCTTCTGGGTATATTCCTAGGAGTGTAATAGCTGGGTCTTGAGGAAGCCCTATTCCCAGTTTTCTGAGATAGCTCCAGATAGATTTCCAAAGTGGCTGTACTAGTTTGCATTCCCACCAGCAAACAATTAATAAAGGGGACCTCATAAGGCTGAGAAGCTTCTGTAAGGCAGGAGACACTGTCAAAAGAACAAAGCGACAGCCTACAGACTGGGAAATAATCTTCACCAACCCTGCATCTGACAAAGGTCTAATATGCAAACTTTATAAAGAACTCAAGAAATTAAACACCACCAAAACAAATAACCCAATTGAGAAATGGGGCTCAGAATTAAACAGAGAATTCTCAACAGAGGAATATCAAATGGCTGAGACACACTTAAAGAAATGCTCAACATCTCTAGTCATCAGAGAAATGCAAATCAAAACAACTCTGAGATTCCATCTTACAACCATCAGAATGGCTAAAATCAAACATTCAAGTGACAACACATGCTGGCGAGGATGTGGAGAGAGAGGAACACTCCTTCATTGCATATCTTACAACCCACTGCTCTCAGCAACACTGCTGAAATAAACTGACTAAATAGAAAGTTTATTGTTCCACACATACGCTTCAAAGAAAGAAAAATAGGAAATATTAGACATATTAACCATCAATTCAATATTTAAGCATCCATTAAACCATGAACCACAGGGTTTTTTTTTTTTTTTTTTTTTTTTTTTTGGTTTTGTTTTTGCTTTTGTTCTTGGTTAGTTTTTATTTTTACAAAAATATTTAAAGACAAATGGCGAGACTCTAGTTGGGTCCAAGTATAATTACTAGTTTTACTTACTTTTAACAAAAGGAATAGCAAACACTAAGAATAACAAAGGGGCTTTACCTCTTCCTGATGGTAGCAAAGTACTTCAATCTTTACCACTTCTTGATGCCTTCCTAAGTAACACTTACCATATTTCACAAACTGACAGAAAAAAAAAAAATCAAACAGCCATCTAATATATATACACATACATATATGTACATATACATATGTATGTGTATCTATTTTGGTTTTTTGAGACAGGTTTCTCTATGTAGCCTTGGCTGTCCTGGAGTCACTTTGTAGGTGAGGTTGGCCTTGAACTCACCATGATCCACCTGCCCCTACCTCCCAAGTGCTGGGATTAAAGGTGTGTGCCACCATGAGTGGCTTCTAATATATTTACTATAAATGCTACAAAATTCTTTTTTTAAAAAAATTGGGACAAATGAGAGGATTAACTGGTGAAAATATTTATTTATTTATTTATTTATTTGCTTGTTTTCTTGAAATACTTATTTATTAATTCTTTAACACATGTAATAGAACAATATGACTAAAGTTTGAGGCTTGTACCAACATCAGGATATTTATACTTCTTACAGTATACATTTTGGGTTATTTTATGGAAGTTTTTTGTTTCATTTATTAGTCTGTTTACATATTTTGTTCAATGTACATTGTACTGCACTGGGGATCAAACCCACAACCTCATGATTGCCGGGCAAGTGCTCTGCCATTGAGTTACACTACCAGCCTTCAATAGAGTTTCAGCAGTTGATGTGAAAACCAAAGGATAAAGGGAGTAACCAGACAAAAAGCATGATTGTTTCATGGCTAGCCTTGCTGTGATAGGGAGAGCACTCCTCGCTCTGCCATGCTGTTCTTCTGCAAGGATCTGTAACCTGACAGAGCTATCCCGTTACCAGTGATACAGCTTTCTGGGGAGGAGAAGCAAGCAGGCACCTTTTACCCCCCACAAACCTGTAACTAACCCTCCCATTGTCAGCCTCCTATCTCCTGGAACATGCCAGTTTTTCTGCAGCGGAGAATTTGGTGGGCGGCTGAAATAAAGGTTGAAACACAAAATCCTTTTTCCATACACCGAATACCATGAAGGAGAAGGGGTTGGAACAGTCAGTCAGTCAGAGGACAAACTCCAGAGCTGTCTGTGGCACTAAAGACTAACAGCATCTCTTTCCTTTTCAAAGTGGCAAAGCCACTCTCACATACAATGCTCATACAGAAACTTAAAAAGGGATGTTTTAGTTGAGACTTTAGACTTTAGTGTTGCAAAGTGTTTAGGTCTTGCCATGTTCCCTAATATGTTGACATTTGGTAGTATCCAAATATTTCAAACAATTTTTCTTTCTTTTATTTTTCTTCTTCCTTATTATTATTATTAATTTTTTGGTTACAAAAACATTTAAAGAAAAACAGTGAGTCAATGTGAGTGTCTAGACTATGTGAGTCTGAAGCTCATGGCCTTACAAAGCTCCTGATTTATAGAGCATCTTTGGGTGAGTTCCTGGGCCAGTTCTCCCTGTACATCTTCATCCCAGGTTCCACCTGATATTTCTTTGTTCATTTGATGATATTATCATAATGATTTGTAAAATATGTGAAAAGTTATAGAAAACTACCTTATCATTAAGAAAATAGTGTCGAGGGCTCCATGTCATGGTGAATGCAGATAGTCTCACCATCTATGGTGGAGGGGGGTCATGAGTGAAAGGCCACTCTGTGCTAAATGGTGAGAAACTGTCTCAAAAATTAACATAGTGCTTAATTGGTAGCATTTCAGCCCTATCTAATGAATCTTTAAACAATTACCCACAGTGACCAATCTCAATAACATTTCACTAAGAACTTAATTTCTATTCTACTATGTTTAAATTTCAGGAATGTGAAAGGAAATTTATAAGCAATATACATTTACTGAGTATTCCCAAATATTAAAACACTGATTAAGCATGTAGATTCCTTACATATGAATCATAAAATATGCCACACATAGAACTACTCATGTGTGATAAGTCTATCAAAATAAAGAGGGAAAGAATGTTTGTCCCACTGAAAAATATAACTAGAGAGTTAGGCCATTCATGGTGGGGTCCTTGCCTGTAATGCTAGCATTGTGGAGACTGAGGTAAGTGGGTAGCAATGAGTTCCAGGCCAGCATGGGCTTCAGGGTGAGGCCCATTCTTAACTAGATGGCAAAATGAAAAAAGAAAAAATAGTGGGGCTGAAATATCTATTTGTCCACGCTCTATCAGAAAGGAAGTCGCTCCGCATGCAGTCTAGCGAGCGGCACCTTTCCTCGGAGGGCCTGAGATCTATCCACCTTGACTCAAACGGCTCATTTTCCCCTCAGTGCAGCATCTTCACTGATGAGCACACCAGATCTGATTTACCCTCACTAATCTGTAATATTCTGGCTGCTCCTTTAGCTCTGCCTGACTAAACATGGTTTTTGGAGAAAACTTCCCTCAGAATACACACACACTAAGTAAGTAGCTGTATGACATTGGGATTGTGGGACTGTGATTGCTTAATATTACTTGGAAATGGAATTGAAAACTTTTTCTCTAAAGCAACTGCTCCAACTGCTTCTTTCAACTAACAATGCAAGAGAGCTCCCACATTTTCATCAATTGCTCCAAGTGTCCTACCTTACCATATGACAAGTGGTTTGAGTCCCCCCAAAAGAGGTTTATTTTGCTTTTCCAAATGGGGACTGTTTTCATTTCTGTTGGCTAATCAAGCTTCCTCTCCAATGAAGTGTGCTTTCAGTGGGTTTGTGTTGTTCTCCACTCTTGCCCTTTCTCTCGTTGGTTAGTGTACGTGTTTTGTCTTACACATTTGAACTATAAGCCCACTGTGAAGTGAGATTGGTCTCCCAGTGTGCAACATACTTTGGTTAAAATAAAAGGACAGAATGGAAAGCTGATCGAGTCTTTATACTCTGACACTTTGAGGTTATGTGGACAAATGACAACCAAATCTCAGAGCAGCTGGAGATACAGGATGACTTGGTGGTCAAGGCAGTGAAGGGCATCAGACGAAGGGAGAAAAACAAAGACCGGCAGAAGAACAGGCATCATTATCACCACTTGGTAAAAGAAGAATGAGCTGGTAAGTCAGTGAGTTGTAGTGTCTGAAGAAGTGACAGTACAGGAGAACCTTCAAGTCACACAGAGTTGGAGGACAAAAAAAACTGTCAGCAGCCACAGTGTTGAAACTGATGTCAGACAGTGGGCATCCTAGAGATGATGCCTCACTTAAAGAACTTAATCTGCAAATCCAAAACATAGAAATGCATGTCCACTTCCATGGGCAAGCACTGATGGAGACAAACACCTTAGAAGAGGAAGCCCTTTACAGGAAAATTAAAGTTCACAAAACCTCACCCTCATGGGAAAGACATGGGTCCTACACAGTTTACTACAGACATTGGAACTAAAAGGAAAAATAAATAAATAAAACCAAAAGAACTCTAAAATCAAAATATCACCAAGAACTTTGGATCCCTCTAAAACACAAAGAAAGACAACTGGTCTTTAAACAAAGAAGCCACAGACCCAAACTGTAACAATTGCAGTGACATCAGATAAGCCACCTACACAAACACATTCATTTTCTATTCTCCACGGATCCCTAAATTTTACCACGTCAGTTACACAGTTGTATTTATTTCTTTCCAAAACAGTGTTCTTTTGTGTGCTATTTTGCTGTTGTTTAGTTTAGTTTTTTCAGAATTATGACTTAGCAGAACGCAAAAGCTCACCTAGAGGGAGCACAAGTCAGTGTTAACAGATTTTGTTTACCACTCACTGCTTAGGAGTCAGAGGCCACAAAGGACTTTAAGATGGTGGGGATTTGTGAAGTAGAAAGAATTATCATGGCAGTGTGGAAGAGCATGCCAGCAGGCACCACACTTGGGAGGCAGAGGCAGAAAGGTCAGGATTTCCAGAGCAGCCTTGGCTTTAAGAAAACAATGCCTTAAAACAACCAACAAAATCAACAGCAAAAGAGGAAGAAAGTGTCAGGCAAGGTAGCATACAGTATAATGCCAAGATAGGAGCATCATGAATTTGAGGCCAGGCTGGCCTATAAAGAGAGGCTCCAGTTAAAAACAAACAAAGCAAAGCAAAAGAAAACAAATAAGAACCAAGATAAACACATCAAATTCAGGAAGAAGGGTAGAGAAACAAAGTTTGAAAAAGAAGTTTCTGCCTGTATGTGGTTCACTGTCAAAAAAAAAAAAAAAAAAAAAAAAATTCCTTTTCCCTCTGTCCTTGAGGTTTTCAGTTTTTATGGGTTTTATTTAGTCATGATTCACAAGTTTTTGCCAAAACGGTTTAACCTTTAAGAAGCCAACTGGGTTCTGGGAAGGATGCCTATGCTAAACTGGGCCAAGCAAGAATTGTGCAATCCAGGGTACCAAGAGGGAGGCCTCAGCCCAAGACTGACAGCTACTGTAACGTTAGCAAAAACAAAGGAAAAGCCGCTGCCAAGGAGCCCAGAAGAAAGCATAAAAAGAGTTCTTTAGCAGAACTTTTAACTGAAAAACACCAGCGAATAAAACAAAAACACACTGTTATGAATTACTGCTGTCACAGTCCCAAGCCAAGGTCACCACTGTGCTGCTGGCCATCAGCAGGGCTTCCAGGCCCACACCACCCCTAAAGTAACAACCAAAACCAGAAACAGTGGTTCAGACACGGGAAGATTGTTTGCCACTGATCTCAAGAGTTCTGTTTTGTTGAAGACGAAACTGATGGCTCTGTTTGGGAGACGAGCCAGTTTATAATGAAAGTGTCCTAGATTGATTGATCTGATCAGTATGTGGCCAAATACACTAGGAAGCATTGATTATCAGAGAGCCAGTTCTTCAGAGCAAAGACTTGATCAAGAGTCACCAAAAAAAACCCCACCAATTTGGGTGATAAACTCAGGTCTACTATAGACAACTCTTTTCTTTCTTTCATTTCTTCCTCCTAAGATGTGGTATGACAGGTACTCTTAATTTCCTGGAACGAAGATACCAGAGAGAGGAAGTGGAATGCAGGAACTGGCAGAAAGCAGAGAATTCTCAGAATCACCCACAACCCATTTTTGAGTGAAGGGAGAGTTGTATGTGTCTTATCTTGACTAATCTGTAATAAAGTTTCCTACGACTTAAAGTGCTTGAGAATACTTTCCTTTCTGCATAGCTAACATGCAAACGCGATGCCGAGAAACAAAAAGGTACATTAGCACTTGGCAAGCCAAAGGAAGCAATGCTGCCTCAGAGCTTGCAGAATGATACACCATTAGTGATTGAACCAAAAAAAAAAAAAAAAAAAAAAACCTGCTTGGAGATCAGGCCTGACTCTCTAGTTTCACCATCCAAGGTGAAGAGTACCCAGAAATATTTGCCCATCTATCTGCCAAGTGGTGGTGCAAACTACACAGAAGGAGGGCCCGCCTGGATGAGGGCATTTCTGTCTCCAATATTGCATCACTGCTCCAAGAAATTGCATCACCGTGTTTGTTGTTTCTTAACAGAGCATGGAAAAGGAGGCTGGAGGTAGGTTTGAATTATCCCAAGTCACAGCCATAACGGAGAAGTGTCTAGCCTTTGGAAAAAAATAATCCAGCTGTAGGGCAGTGACACAAGCATCTCTGGGGAGTTCTGCTTTTCAAGTGTGTTTGGTGTGCGTGGGTGGGGCATTGTCACAAATTCTGCACAGTAGCTCAGCTGCAAGCAAAAGCCTGACTCAAGACAGGGGCTGCGCAGCATTCCTGGGCCCCAGCCTAGATTGACCACCTGCCTGAGCAAATAGGCCTGGAGTGCACCGCCTACACAGAGGCCTCTGGCACATGGCAGTCCCTAGGGCTCTGGGCCATGGCTAGAAAACAGAGGCAACATTTTCCTAATGGAGAGGAAAGTGAGCTAGGTCAAGAGGATTTTAAAAAGAACGCTAGAGAAGAGTTATACTTTCCATGCAGGGCTGACTTTGGGGAAATAAACAATTGCCTTTACTATCTTCCTCCTCAACAAATTCAAAAGAATATTAGAGGAAAACCCCTGTGTCCTCCTGCATTCCACCGAGGTACTCTCCAATAGCTTCCCTATCCCACATCCAAATCCTGGAATCCACCTGGTCTAATGGAAGGTTACTGAAGGTTACAGGCAGATAGCCTGGGTCTTTATTTATTTATTTATTTTTCTCTCTCTGTTCTTTATTCTGTTGCCAGCATTATCCACAGCTAACACACATAGTCTCTGAGATTTGATCCAGAACTCGGTCTCAACTACAGCACTAGTTCAAGAAGTCTGTTTAAAGAGTTGTTTTATAGTCTAGGAAGATAACATTCACATCAGAGTAATTATTGTTTCATAGAAGTTTAACACAGAACTCTGAAGAGGGAATGGAGCTTTGGGTATTACATATGTCTTTACAAATTTGCAACATATGACATGTATGCAAGTGAAGGCTCTTTTTCTTTTCTTTTTTTTTTTTTTTTTTCTTTTTTGGCCATAGTGTGCACAGAAGTCAGAGGACAACTTACTGCAAGCATTCTCTCCCTTTTGTCATATGTGTCCTTGGGGATTATAGTCAGGTGACCAGGCTTAGAGGCCACCTACCTGTACTTTCCGAGCCATCTTGTTGCCTCAGAAGCACTAGTCTAACACATTTTGCATGGAAAGTCAGGTCAATATCTGAGTTGAGAGTGGCTAAAATATTAGTGATGCAAATAATAGCATTAGTTTACTGAATCATTCATATTTAAGATCACAAATTGGATAGAATATCACCATCTTCAGGGTTGTGAACACTAAACAATTACAGAATTAAGAGGTGTCACTTGCTAAGTATTAGCAGTGTGCTGCTGCTGGTAGTGATGATGATGGTCGTAGTGATGGTAGTGTTGGTGGTGCTGGTGCTGGTGGTGTTGGTTGTAGTGATGATGGTGGTGGCGGTGGTTGTGGTGATGGTTGTAGTGATGGTGATGGTGGTGGCAGTGGTAGTGGTGATTCTTGTAGTGATGGTAGTGGTGGGGGTAGTGGTTGTGATGTTTGTAGTGATGGTAGTGGTGGTGATGGTGATGTTTGTAGTGACGGTGGTGGTGGTTGTGGTGATGGCTGTAGTGATGGTAGTATTGGTGGTGCTGCTGATGGTGGTGGTGCTGGTTGTAGTGATGATGGTGGTGGTGGTGGTGGTGGTGATGGTTGTAGTGATAGTGGTGGTGGTGATGGTGGTGGCAGTGGTAGTAGTGATTCTTGTAGTGATGGTAATGGTGGGGGTAGTAGTGGTGATGTTGTAGTGATGGTAGTGGTGGTGGTGATGTTTTGTAGTGATGGTAGTGGTGGTTGTAGTGATGGTTGTAGTGGTTGTGGTGATGGTTGTAGTGATGGTGGTGGTGGTTGCAGTGATGGTTGTAGT
>OU015744.1:103324101-103334435 GCA_907169655.1 Acomys percivali
TCTCTCTCTCTCTCTCTCTCTGACACACACACACACACACACACACACACGGAACACAGTATGTCATGATCTTCTCCCCTTTCACTTCCCCAGCTCCAACATTCTACATCACATATATTTCCCTTTATTAAGTGACTTTGTTAATCAACACATTCCTAAAATTTTCACCTTTAGCCTCCAGTTCTTTTAGGAGATCTCCTAGGAAAGAATAAACTGATCTTCAGCCTTTTATTTTTCTTTCTGTCTAGAATCCACATGACATGAACTCTTTCCAATAACAGACCAAACATATTGCTATCTCTGTGATGGTTAAATCTTCACTGTCACTTTGCGTGGATTTAGAATCGTCGAAGCACACTTCCATTGTGCCTACAAGGATGTGTTTTAGAAAGGTTTAAGTGAAGAGAGAAGGCTCACAGTGAAGGTGGACAGCCCATTAATGGAGTGCAAGCCTGAGCTGAATAAAAGGAGAAACCTGGCTAAACACTGGCATTAATCTTTTATCTTGGTGTCTGAAAATGTAATGTGCCCACCTGCCACACATTCCTGTCACCATGACTTCTCTATTTTCAAAGCATGACCACTCTTTTGTAATTATTTAAAATTTGATAGTATCAAAACACACACACACACACACACACACACACACACATACACACACACACAGAGACACACACAGAGACACACACAGACAATAACAAGGTAATACATTATGAGCCGCCCTACCCCTGCACTCACCCAACCTCATCCTTATACGTCATCATAGCCCACACCCTTGAACTGTGCACCAAAATAAACCCATCCTTAACTGCCTTTGTCAGGCATTTTGTAACAGCAATGAGAAGAGTAACTGATACAACCACCCACCAATGACCTCCATGAGTCACAACCTCCCACTAATGACCTCCATGAGTCAATCTCATTGATCCTACTAAACCTTTGGTTGCATGTGACACATAAAACACTCACTCTATTTTGAATCACCTTCTTCTTTTGGTTTCCAAGATGGTTCTCCATTCTTTTTTGAAGAATGCCTACCCATCTGTATTTTTTTCCCAGTTGTTTTTCATTTTGCTGGCTTCCACATAATGAAGAAGCAGTACAGGGCTCTATTGAGATGTCTCTGCACTTTCCTTCTTGGCAGTTCTTAACCATGAATCCATGTTAGAATTACATGGAAAGTGTCCAAAGGATGCTGGCTCCTTGGACACACTCTTTTCCAAATGAATCATAGTGAAATCCACACTTATACTTTATTCCCTGCTCCCATCATCCTAAACTATGATGACTCAGACACACACTACACCCTCATGTCCCATAGAATATATTTCACACTACAGGCTTTCTTCTGAACTCTATCTCCCCATACTACCATACATTGCAAACCACCAGTCATGTAAATTACAGGATCATTCTCAAATCCAACAACACCAAGGACCAAACTATACCTTATCTCTAGTATTACATGTTAGTGGCAATTCCATTCTTTCTTTGGCCAAAACTGTGAGAATCATCCTTAATACTTTTATCCTTCCTGCTAAAATCATATTCTTCACCAAAAGATATTCTACAGTCAGCACATATTGACATACAACAATATCTCATAGCTTCCTGCCATACGGCTGCTAACCCATCGCTCACCCTCTGCACCATGGCAAGAGTGCTTACAAAGAGCGTTCCTTTGGCTTTTTTGTAGAACTTAATCTATTCTCAGCAAATAAGACATGGTGATGTTTAAAACAATTAAATCAGATCACATTAGCACAGGTTGCTCAGCACTCGATGCAGGCTTCCTGTCTCAAAAGTAAAACCTGCCACAGTGGTTCACTAAGCCCTACCATCAGTTCGGTTCTTAGAAACACTTGATTTTTAAACAAGATATCTGTATATATCTAATCTCTCTAGTTACCTCAATAATATCACCAGGGCTAACATGATTTATTACCTTTCCTTAAATCTTAGAAAAAAAAAAGGAACAACTTTTATCAGATCCTCAAATTAATCCATTAAGCCAAACATGATTAGTTACTGTGTAAGATACAATCACAAGGAATCACAATTAAATTTCGACCTTTTCTAGTCTATGCTATGATATTTACTCATAAAGAGTAGATCATACTAAAGCATACCTTTGCTTTAGTTGTGTAGCACTTTTCCCCAAGATTAAAACACCTACACTTCAAGGAAGATCCTAAAACTCAAGAAAGAAACAACTCAGTAGATTTAGGAAGTCTCTGAAACTGACCAAATTTACTAGGACCCTCCTTCCCAAGCATATATAAGCTATAGGGATTGCTGAGAAACACTCTCAGACAAGCTGAGCTTACTGGAAGAAGCAGAGAGAATCTGAGCTGAGCAGAAAAAGGGCAGAGAGCCAACGGAGCTTCCAGGAAAGGACACTCTTGAGAGAAACCTGTTGAGTTATTTGTGAATTGTGGGATATGCTCCAGGCTCCTACCTTTCGTGAGCTGTCACCCATGCTTGGATGGGTTTTGGAGATGAAGCTGCTTTTAAGGTATCTATGTTCCTATAAGGAACCCCTCACACATATTCCTATAAGTAACCCCAATGACACTTACTGGTTCACTAAGATGGACTTTGGTGGTGTCTGTACTTGCTGTTAATTCCCTACCCGGGGTGACTGACAATTGTTCACTTCTCCCCAATAATAGTGCTATACAATGTCTTCAAACATACATTAAAATCTACATATTGTATTCTTTTTGTCTAAATTACACAGTGGTTTCCTGACTCATCTTTCCTATATGCATGTTAATGCTGTAACTATTTGTTCACTACTTTGTGTCTTGTTTTATTGCTATCTATTATTCGTATAAAACTGTGATTAAATTCATCTCAGGACCTTGTGAATGTCAGTTACAAAAAGCTATCAAGTCCCATGGATCTGTGCACCAAGACACAAAAGTCAGAAATGTAAGACTCACAAGCGTATTTAAGGCCTTCCATTAGAATGGGATTGGCATTTTTACAATAGCATACAAATGGAGACCTGAGTAGAGGGGCTGGTTGTTTGTGGTTTGTTTTTGTTTTTGTTTTGTTTTGTTTTTAACTTTTACCCTAGTGGCTAGGTTTTCATTAATTTTAGCAAACCTCCATATCATGTCATTCCATAGACATTACTCAGAGGCCTTCAAAGATTAACCAGGCACACATCACATACAGAGCAGAGCCCCTGAGGCCAGTGACTCATCCAAATGCTTTTCTGGTTGCTCAAGTCTCTTGCTTTGATAATGTTTGTATATTCATTTAGTCTAGTGTACTGAACTAAAGATCTAAACTTTAAGGAAACTATGTGTGGGCTTGTGAAAAAGTCATGCTAATTACCTTCTTGTATCTTCAACCATTTTCTCTCTCATGGATAGTTCAAATCCAAATGTAAACACATTTAAATCTTTCCCATCTTGAAACAAAACAATATAAACCTGGCCCTGGTCTTTGGTCTGTGTGTGTGTGTGTGTTGGTGTGTGTGCCTGTGTGGGTGTGTGTGGGTGTGTTTTACAAGGCTTCTATTGCCGTTTTTCTTCACACCAATGATCTACATCATTCTGGCTACTACATGAAATGGTTCTTAGACGATCATTAAATAATATCTAAGTTATTAAATGCAATAAGCTTGTGTCGGAGCTTAGCTTACTTACCTGCTAACAAAAAGTGGTTCATGGTCCCTTCATGTTCTTAGAGCCTTTGTTTTCTGTACTCCTGACAATAGGCTATGTAGTTTGTCTTATCCATTTCTTATTTTGTCCCAACCATGTGGTCTTCCAGTTCTCTCTGACTCTGGATTCTTCCACGTTGCCCTGTCAGAGTGGCAGGGCAACTCATGGCAACTCAGACTTGCTTTTCACCCGAGTTTGTCTCTGGAGAAAAGTCTGGCACTGCTGTGTGTTTGTCTCCTCTGGCCAAACTGGCCAGCCTCCAGGGACCTGAGATACTCTTATCCCAGCCACTTGATGTTCACTTGGAAATCTCTACTTAAGAATGGACTGTTCACAGGTTCAAATGTCTTCTCTGTGAGAACAAATATCAATGAGCATGCTGGGTTCTGAACTTTTCTCTCAATCCTCACGAGTGTGTTTCCAAATGTGCTTTGGAACTTTCCACGTGAATTATCGCAGATGGACCTGCATAAGACCACCCACAAGCAGCTGCCAACTACCTTCAGCTATTCCTCTTGATTTGGTCATTTCTCGTCATTTCCCGAAGGACCAGAACTAGGGAAGTAATGGCAGTCCTTCTTAGAATGTGCATGCCACCCATTTCTGTTTCTATTCTACCTAGAATTAGCCCTTGGCCAAGACCTGTCTATCTATCTGGAACTGAGGCGACAAATTCCAGGGCTTCTATTGTTCACTCATAACACAACTTGTGTTTGAGAACAAACCTTCCTCTATACCTATGCACTCTGTCTGTAGAGTGCAAATTGATTTCAGAACAAAGAAAGCAAAAAGTAAAACAAACAACACACACACACACAAACTAAAGCCTAGAGTTTTCACCACTGTACTAAAAAGTGTGCTAAAAATGATGGTATGTGAATAGGGTCATAGGTTTACTCAGCTCTTTCCATTTCACTTGGCTCTGAATAGTCTCTTCTCCCAAGCACTCCACACCCTAAAGCTTCCTGGCCAACCTATCTGTATCTCCATTGTTTGACTTCCTCCCCACCCATCTCCTGAGTGGATGCTGACCGACCGTTTAAATGGTTAGACCAGTTGCCTGAGACAAATTGACTACAAAACCAAAAGCCAGAAATTCCAGAGTTGGATTTCATATACAGCTGACAGCTTTTACCACCATTTCAGATAACCTGAAAAGATGCTGATTATTTCAACAAGGGATGAATGGGTGGACTCTGAGAGTTGAGGCATGAGAATAAAGCTTTCAGTATCTCTTTGTTGGTGTGTGTGTGTGTGCATGCCAAATTTCAAGTTTCAAAATTTTGCCAAATCTTTTCTTTTTCCTAATCTCTAAAATAAAGTTACTTAGATGTTTATTTTAGCACTACAAATGCTTTTGTAAAGTTAATGATAACTGTTATAATTTTTTAAACATTTATATATTTCAAGTAAATAAAAAATAATGACTTACACTACAACACACACACACACACACACACACACTGTACTTGTTCCACTTATTGTACAGAAAGATCAGTGAAATTGGTTAAACTCCTATTCTCCAAAGCACTGGAAATACTGCACTGGAAAGCACAATTCTAAACCAATCATCCTGAATGCTATTCTGATGTGCACTGGAAAAACACTATACCTGAGAAAACAGGACACAATCAAGCAAAAGGTCACCCAGGCACAGAAAGTACTTTGAGGAATGTTATGACATATCTTGACCAAGTCATAGAAAATTTGTCTCTGCATGCTCCAACTATAACACTGTGCTGATTTCATAAATCCCAATTCTTATACTGGTCTGCTCCATCTACAGCTATAGACAAAAATCTCTTTTCATGGGGAAAAACAAAGATTTTAATGTACTACAAAACAACCCAGAATGAATAACTTAACCTAAATGTTGACATTTCACTCCAGGTTTTAAAATTTGGGGATGTGTAAGACATCTAAAACTATACTGAATAAAATAATATAATAACTCAGATAAAAGCGCAATGAGGTTGGCGCAGTTTCCTGTTTGAGAGAGGATGCCCAGCTCTCTGGTACATTGTGCAAAACTGTCACGGTATTAACGCCCATGAAAATGCACAACAGTGGAAGAGGAAGAGCATAGAAAAGAGCAAAGACAAGATCATGGAGCCAAAGCTCACAGAACAGTGTAAAGAAGGACGACAGAAGACAAGGCCTTAGAGATTGGGTGTTAATCCACCTACAGAGACCTCCACGGGCGCCTGGTCGCTTCTGAAATCCAGCAAGTCTCAAACCAGCTCATATCTGACTTACAATAACAGTGCATCACTAAAGCAAAAGAGCAAAAGAGAGTCAGAATAAAGACACTGCAGTTACTGCAGTGCATTCCCCAAGCAAAAAGGTACCTAGACATACACAAGTACAACCAAGAGAGCTGTAAGCAATAGGAAGAAGACACCACATGAAATAATGTAGCTGACATGAAGATGTCTTTCAGTAAAGTCATATAGAATGGGAGTACATCTTCAGAACAGACATCCCTGCTGCCAGTGGAATGACTCTTTCCTATACACTCAGTATTATCGCTCCTAAGCCAGCTTATTCACAAGATCAAATGGTTTATGTAATATGAACACAATATTAGTTCCTAAAACTTCTTGTACCCTTGTATGGCTAGTTTTAACTGTTAGCTTGACATGGTATAGAGTCACTGGAGAAAAGTCTTAATGAGAACATACTTACATTAGATGGGCCGGTAGGTATTTTTGTGGGGGCAAGCCTTGATTATATTAGTAGACATGAGAGAACCAAGTCCATGTGCTTGGGATTCTAAATTGTATTGTGGTTGAGAAAGAAAGCTGAGCCACAAGCAAGCATGCATTTATTTCTCTTTGGCCTTGACTATTGATGTGATGTGACTCTTAAAGTTCTAGCTGGCTTGACTTCCTTGCTATGATGGACTCTAATTTGAAACTGTGAGCTAAAATAAAGCCTTCCCCTCCCCACAGACACACCCCAAGTTTCTTTTTGCCAGGGTATTTGATAATGTCAACAGAAGAAGAAACTAGGACAGTCTTACTTTCTAACCTCTAACTTGATTCTACCTTATCTTTCAAGTCCCCACTGAATACTTTTCCCAGAAAATATACCTTCCCAACACCAACCCCCATACACTTTAGTAATGACAATCACAAAGTGGCTGAAGCCCACTGAGGACTTATACCACTCCTATGGCATAGTACATACAACATGCCCATTTTCCAGTAAGATACTCCAAACCAACATGCTACTACCTCACCCTCAAATGCATAATGGTCAAGGGTAGAGATGATAAGCAAATCTGGGCAGATGGGTTCCATAATATATGTTCTACACATCAAATTACACCACCTCTATATGGTTTAAAATGAGATGTCCCCAGCTACTGCTGTAGATCCAATGCTTTTCACTGGTTTTCAAAGCACTGATGTTCAATGTGATGCTGAAATTCAATGATAACCTCTTACAGACACTAGAGAATCAAGTGTGGAGTACAAACAAGTTATCAAACATCCCTGAAAAGAAAAGAAAAGCCTTTTAAACAATATTTTTGTTGAGATCTAATTTTTACAAAACAAATAGCTATAACTGGCATACCTAAAACATGTTAGCATTTACTATCCCTATGGTAAGAAGTGTCTGCAAGACTAATGAAAACCCTTGGCAATTTTAATATTAGATGATACTAAATTACACTATAATTATTTCAAAGGTCAAGAATCTTACACACTTAGTCTTAAAACTCTCCACCTGGGTGATGCAATCAGAAAATTTAAGAATGTATGAAAATATTTAATTATACAAAACAGGAAGAAACCTACTAATTTAATAACCTTTAAGTAAATGTGCTGTCTTCCCACGTAAGTATATTTTCCCTCTGCTGCAAAAATGAACATTTTAGAAGAATATATGAGCTATGTTAGTTTCAAGGAAGAGTGAGACAGCATGGCTTAAAAGGAATCAACACACCATGTATGAATACTTGGGAAACTGTAAGGCTACAGGACCGGTCTTCAGCACAGTTGATTGTGTTGAGTGCTGAGACAAGGCTGACTGCACACGGGAGGCACCTCCATCAGCTCCTTTCAGCTGTGCTGTCTCATCTAGGTAGAGAGTGCCTGCTATGTACCTGACATGTCCTCTGCATGAAAATTGTCTACCTGAAATGTTAATCTAGATTGGGAAAAAAAAAAAAAAAAAAGATCTCAAAGTATGCAATTGCTTAAGTTCTAGAACCTAAAAGAAAGTAAGGACACAGACAGGACTCTCCAATGTGTTTTGATACTTTCCTTTATGTTTCTTACTCCTCATGCCCTCAACTTGATCTTAAATCTTACTTTATGAGAACTGTAGACTATAGAGGACTCCCCATATTCAGGTATTTGTGGTCGGTACTAAAAAGTGATTGGAGGGTAGAGACGAAGAAGAGATATAAAATAAAGAAACGGGAGGTTGGAGAGAGAATTTGTTTCGTTCATATGGATTGTCTTTTTTCCGCCATGATTCTTCCAAAGCTGCATTCTTATATTCCAAATAAATTCCAACACAATTAGAAGCAGGACTTACTGAAAAACTCCATACACTATTTACAGCTAGGCTGATAAGCCAGTGTTATCACGTTTTAATATTAAAATAAGCAAATATCAACTGGAAAACAAGGGCTTAAGAATATATAAGCAAATTCCTATGTATAAAACAAGTAGATTTCAATTGCATTCAATTATTTCACCCAATCACCTCCAAGTGAAGATCCTCTAAAGGAAATTGCATTGCCTTCCCAACTCCTTGGAGAGCCAGTTTAGTTAACAGCCTACCTATACTTCAGAGATGACCATGCAGCTTACATGTCAAACTCATTTTCAAATGTCAATCATGTCCTTTTCAATCTAATTAGTTTGGAAAGTAGTGTCACTGACCTGGAACTATGCAGACCATTTATTATCATATCACTTGATCAACCTAACAGTTTGCCTCAGTTGAATTTAAGACACCTGTAGCCAAAACATAATATCCTTTCTCCTACTCATTACTGGTAACTCTCAATACAATTCCCTATTTACAGCTCAATCTATCACTGTCAGTATGCATGTTAACTTTACAAAGGCATTCCACAGACTCTTGTTTAAGATTTTAGGCCAATTAAAATAGATAGATAAAGAAAATATACACAGATAGTGAAATATATATGCATATATACATAATTTTATTAGTACCAAAAAAAAAAAAATATATATATATATATATATCAGATTTTCAATAAGGAATTACATGTAGGGAAAGGAGGAAGAACAGAATGTTAAGCACAGGCTGGGAATAATTTACAGTCTTAACTATACAGATTGGGCTTTTCTTTCCTCTTATATGACACAACAAACCATACAAAGAAAGTATGCAGGTTGCCGTTATATTGGGTTCGTTTTATAATAAACAAAAACTGCCGTGGGTTCATAGTATTTAGCCTGGCTTTAACTTGGCTTTGGCAGCTGGCATAGCAAGGAAGAAGAAATGGCTCTCCTGAGGAGACAGAGCATTGGCACAAGAATCTGAGAGAGAAGCAAAGGGCGGGGCTAGAGTGGGTGTGTGATGCGTGCTGGCAGCTAGGGAGCTGGGAGATGGCTCACTGAGCAGACACCATCACCTGTTCCATTCTCCAACAAGACTGGAGAAATTATATGATCTTTTTCCTATTTCAGCTTTGCATAGTATGAATGAATCTGTGACTAGGGTAAATCTTATCTCTACAGCACAGAGTACACATCGCACCAAGGAGGGAAAGAACACAGGCACTCTGATATGCCCCCACATGGAATATTCATATTCTTAACTGTGGCATTTAAAAAGAAAGTCTACCTGTTATATTTACAATAGTGACTAGTCACTCTAGGACGGTTATCTAAAAGCAGAATGTTGGCTGCCAGATCTTCCTTTTTTTTTAATCCTGGATTTTTATTGGAGGAAGTTAAGTGGATTTTACCAAAATTTATGTTTGCCTGATGGAAAGATGAGACTATTACTCGTGTTTTGTGGATCAATTTACTACTTCTGAATAATTTTCCATGAGGTTCTAAAAAATGATGCACATCTATCTATCTCACACTTACCTTCGGGCGAGGAAGCTGACTTTTGGGAAAAGACAGCATTTGCTTTACTCTTCTTACTGATGTCATTGTTTACAGATAAGCTGGACTGAATTTTTCGATGCATTTTCTGAGAAACAGGAGCTGACATTTTGTGATTATCTGTGCACACATGTTTGGCTCCATTAGGAATTCCATCCCCATTGCTCAGACTTGCATGGCCGCCGTTCTTCATCCTGCGTGTTTCCTCCTTGCTGAGTTCCTGTGCTGAGGTCTGCAGTTGAGGCAGGCGCTCCGGTTGGGCTGATTTTAAAAACAAAAACACCTAGTTAAGCAAGAGAAACTATTATTTTATAATAACGATAATAGAGATTTCAAAATAGAAACATGAGGACTAACCCATAATAATAAAACTGAAGAGACAGATAGAGGAGGAAGAAGAAGAAGGAAAAGGTGAAAATGGTAGAGGAGGAATGTCCCAGAAGTAAGAGAGGAAAGGAAGGAGGGAGGGAGGAAGGGAGGGAAGGAGGGAGAGAAGGGGGAGGGAGGGAAGGAGGGAGGGAGGAAGGGAGGGAAGGAGGGAGAGAAGGGGGAGGGA
>OU015744.1:103334835-103350871 GCA_907169655.1 Acomys percivali
GGAGGGAAAGAGGGAGAGAATGGGGAGGGAGGGAAGGAGGGAGGGAGGAAGGGAGGGAGAGAAGGGAGAGGGAGGGAAGGAGGGAGGGAAGGAGGGAGGGAGGAAGGGAGGGAGGGAAGGGGGGAGGGAAGGGGGAGGGAAGGGGGAGGAAAAGACAGAAGGAAGGAAGGTAGGTCTAGGAAGTGAAAGTAAGATCAACAAAAATCATTTCATACAAAGATACAAAAATTAGAGGACTAAATTGATTTTTTTTTGTAATTTAAAATAATGTTTAGATTAAAAATCTGTTACAAAAAATTCAGCACTGGTTCAGTGAAAGCTATGCTTTTTTGTTGTTCTCTCTCCTGAGTGCTATACTTGCAACCGCATGATCCCGATACTAGACACATCGGTCACCCTTTGAAATGCAAAGAGCAACGAATTCAGACTCCCCAAGATGGAGAGTAGTCAAACATATGGTCTTCTTCAAAGCAATTCTTAATCTGGAAGGAAACCTTTTCTGTGTTTATTCTTTTAATTTCATTTTAAAGAAAACCTGGTTCAATCTGATCTAGGGCAGGTTCCAAAAGCAAACGTGAGCACTGCAGAAGCACTCGCCGGGATGAAGCACAGGCACCAGCTCCATTCCTCTTATTTAACGTTACACCCGCAGTCCCAACAAAAGAAATGTTAGGAAACACAGCAGAGCTCTGGAAAGGAGAAAACACACTTGTGCACACTTATGAATGAAGGATTAGCCTAAATTACTAAAGGCTAAGAATTAAGAAACATGTATTTAGGTTAAACTGTACAAAATAAATAGTACTCTAGTATGACAATGTCAATAGTAAAAAATCACTTTTTCATCATAGGGTAAAAAATAAAATTCAAAATCCACCCATTAAAAAACACTAGGAGAAGAATGGGCAGACATAGTTACAGGTATCAAAAATATGACAAAACAATTCAAAGCATAATAGTCCAAATAGTGGACTGAAGAAAGTTAACTCTATTATATTAATTTAGTAATATTTTCTCTTTTAGTCAATAAAGTTTCCACTAACATTTCTTTGGGATTTATTTTTAATGGTACATGAGAAGCTTACACCAAAGTTAAGGAAGAGAAATAAAAACTATCAAAGAAATTTTTGGGAAGAAATGAGGATTGGTGGGACTTTAATTAGATAGGAAATTATACTACTCAATTCCAGTAGCTATAGCACAGAGGCATTTGGCCATACACAGGCAGAAACCAATGGAACCTCAGAATTCCAGATGTGTAGGTGCATGCACATATATGCTCATGTCTATGCCATAAAAAATAAACTCCGAACCACCACAAGTCTGTGTATGAAAAGAAACCCTTAACATGCACAGTGGTCAGCCTGGTCTACACAGCAAGACCCAGGACAACCAAAGCCACACAGAGAAGTCTCAAAAAGAGGAAGAGGAGAAGGAGGAGGTAGCGGTGGTGGTGGTAGAGGAGGAGGAAGAGAAGAAGAAGAAGAGGAGGAGGAGGAGGAGGAGGAGGAGGAGGAGGAGGAGGAACCTTTTAGACTTAAAGTGGAAAGAGAGACTTTTTTTATGGCATGATAGTAAGAGGTGGTAATGAGTTTAGTATTTGGACCGTGCAACACTGAATCATAGGGTAAATCGTGACAATCTCTCCTGATCTGCCTTTCTAAATAACTTCATGTGACCACAGGACCAATATCTACACATCAGCCTTAAATCGGAGATCTGTTTCTTAGGAATGGACAACCATTTGATTTAGAAAATCATACACTCTTGCTTCTTGCATCAAGCAGAATGCCATGGAACCTGCCATGGAACCCACAGCTAGTTATGCATATGCATTTCAAAGGATGCCAAAAGAAAAAGGAAAGAAAGGCTGTTTACACTAGTTAACTGTTCTTTACCCAGCACCTTCTAGTAATCTCTCCAAGTAAATGGAGTGTCTGAGCTACTTCTTCTCTAAAACTAACACTCTGAGAGCTGAGTTAAGTTGAAATGTCATAGACCAGTGCTGCACAATTCCCCAAATCAGTCAAAAAGGTCTTCTCATACTAAGTCCAGGATAACCTGAGAATTACTATATAATAGTTAAACAGTCTCATTAAATAAATAAATAAAAAAAATGCAGAGGTAAAGGATGACTGTGTCTTGCCTCCAAATTCTAAACAGTAAGAGATTTCAGTTTTTTCTCCCCGCTAACATAACTGACTTTGCAAAATTATAGCTTACTGTTGGAATGATGGTTTAAAACACCATTGACTATCTATTTACATTTCAGTCTTCACACTGTATTTCTGGGGGCAGTTAAATGGTAGTACTTGTATTTTTTGTTTCACTGTCACCTAATTTTTTTCCTTTGGTTTTGAATTACAATTAAGTAATCAATTATTACCTCTTCACTTCCATTTTTCTTTAAAAAAAAAAAACAAAAAAAACCATTTTCTCTAGTTGAATGATTTTGCCATATGTGTGCAGTACAGCAAATCAAAACTGGATAAGCTTTATCTCCCCAGACAAGAAATGAAACTTCATTGGCCATTTTTCATGGGTATGATTTTAATCTTATGGTCAAGATGCAATTTAAAACTAAGTAGGAAAGTTGATTTTATTTTCAAGTGAAGAATGAAACTCCCTTCTTGATTATACCCCCAACTCTTTGGTTTAAAATAGATTTCTTCCTATTGTGTACAAGTCATGTGTAGTTCTAAAAAAGCATGCCAATATGTGGATGACACAATGCTTCTTAAAACACAGGCAATGTCTGGGGACCCTCTCTCTAGCTTTAATGATGCACCGTTCTCATTCAGCTGTCTTCCTTTTTTTCAAATCTTTACATATGTGACAGCTCTCAAAAGTAGACCATAGACCATCTGGCATTTTCCGAGGTGTAACTTGTGCAAGTTCAGCTCTATTGGGAGTGCACTGCTATCTTCCGCCTGTGTTATAAAGGGACAATAGAATGTAGAACTTAGGGGCTGTTTTGAATTATTCATTTTTTTTTGCCTGTATATTCAAGAAATTTTTTACAAACTCTGCATTTTGTACTACATAATCACATGCGTTAAAGGTACAAAGAAACTTTTTGACACCTCTTTTCGGCAGGAGGCTGGCATTTTGTTTGATATGTGAACATTCAGCATCTGTTATATCAGTCCAAACAGGATGGGTGCTGCTACAAAAGACCCCATTTTAAATTTACTCTCTATGAGCAAAAACGTATTCGTGATATTCAGAAACGAATGCAATACATGTCAAAATTTCAAATACCTGCCATTAGAACATTCAGCATCTTCAAACCCGGATAGCACTGATCACCTGATCACCGTATGTGTAGAAATGTTTTTTTAAAACCACAGCTCATACAAGGCAGCGTGATTGTAATTTTAATATCCATGATGAATAGTTACAAATGTCTTAAGAAATACAGTTCCTTCTAGGTTCAAATGTTTTCAATCAGGGAGGAAACCAATAGAATTAGGTCTGGCAGTTTTCAATGGGAACAATAAACATGGGGACAAATGAGCCAATAGCATGAGCTTCTTTTGATAATTAAAAAAAAAAAAAAAACCAGGTGATATTGTAGCTAGTAAGAAGTGTATTTGAAACTGTAGCTGCTGGAGCAGCAACAGAAAGCCATGTTTTCCTCCAGCATATGATCTTTTAGCACGAGCAAATCATCTTCATTGCTGGTCTCCACAGAAGTCGTATGTAATAAAGTTACATGCACTTAGTTAACTTAAATGGTTAATGTACACATAAAAAGAGTTCTCGTGTACTTAATTTGAATGATTAACATCCACATAAAAATCACACTAAATCCCAAGTTACTTTTCTTAGAGATAGCTGTATGGTTCTTAGTGCACATGGTCACTATAGGATGGACAGACAGACAGATACAGACACAGACACACACACACACACACACACACACATACACACACACAGTAACTGTAGAGATTTTATATATGCAATACTATATATGAATATATGTACAGTTTAGCATATTATTATTAATTTAGACTATAATGAAGCATATTTAATGCCTGGAGGAGGAGACTGAGAGCTTCCAGGAAACCCGTCTCCATGTTGTTCAAGGCAGGTATCTACTCCCATGTTCCAACCTTCCCTTGATGGGACATTCAGCCTTTCAGCCATGTTCTCAGAAATAGACTTGTTTCTACACCCTCCTTCCAGGCCTGGCCCTAGGGGTTTGGGTGTGACCTCTCCTTACTGTGGCTGGTGGCCACCCAGCTTTGCCACAGCTGAGTGCACATGTCAGGGATGCTGAAAAACCCGAACACAAGGGATCTGCATGTTAGCAGTGGAAAGACTGCCTGCCTAGTCCCATGCCTTGGTTTGCTCCTTACCTTAACCTTCCTTATATAGTTTTCCCACCTTTTAACATTTTTCTCTTTGCCTCCAGTCGTTATATTCTCTGATGTTGCTACACTGATTCTTTGTTTTCCTATCAACCATTAAAAACCTCTATCAAATAAATACGCAAACACAATATTGCACTTTCTAGAAAAATGCAATAAAAATAAATTCAAAAAAGAAATTTTAAGGAACACAAAGCATTTTTCAGCTAAGATTTATAGATATTGCTAAAAAGTCCTCAAGCCATAAATCAGTGAAGAACAAAATTCCACTGTTTTTTCTCGCTAGGTGTAGTTTCATATCTACTGCTTGAATTTATACTCAAATGAATGACAAGTTTAGCCTTACATCTTATAATGCCTCATAGATTCTAGTTAACATATCTGGGTAAAGAGTATATTATTCAGGGAATTTAAAAGTTTAAATTCCCAGGTATGATTATAGAGTATTATCTATATGCTATATGCATGTGTTCAAAATATTATTCTTCCTGGATAATCTCATGACATTGTGGCATTTGCTGTGGTATCTCTTTGTTTCCTGACTCAGTAGATACTTCTATCACTTTTTTTCATTGAGTCAACTAATAAAAGGGACTGCCACCTGTAACTATTAATAATTATATTGTGAATACATCTCAAAATAAATACATATGCACTTATACATAATTTACAGAGAAATTACTAACACTTGCTTTATAGTATATAAACAATAATTCAATAAAACAATTTTTATAAAGATATGATATTTCTTTTTTTTTCATTTTTATTTATTTATTTTTAAATTAATTTATTCTTGTTACATCTCTATGGTTATCCCATCCCTTGTATCCTCCCATTCTCCCCTCCCTCCCATTTTCCCCTTATTCCCCTCCCCTATGACTGTTCCTCAGAGGGATTACCTCCCTCTGTATATGCTCATAGGGTATCAAGTCTCTTCTCAGTGACCTGCTGTCCTTCCTCTGAGTGCCACTAGGTCTCCCCCGCCAGGGGACATAGTCAAATGTGAGGCACCAGAGTACTTGAGAAAGTCAAATCCCTCTCTCCACTCAAGTGTGGAGACTGTTCTGTCCATGGGCTAGATCAGGGTAGGGGTTTAAATTTTACCGCCTGTATTGTCCTTGGCTAGGGCCCCAGCCTGAGCGGGACCTAAAAGCTACTTTAGATACTGAAACTTGTATCAGATGGCAGATAGCTTTAAGAGGACCAATAAATTAGTTTCTTTAAAGGAATCATCCATGAGTTTGCTAATAAACAATAATGGGCATATTTGGGATCAATATATCTGTGAGTATCTTAGGATATAAAACACATTTCTTTAATGCTTTAAGGAGAATCAATTGATGGGACATTTGAAGTGTGAGAAGTTGGAGTACACCACTGTGCTTGGCCATATGATTACATCTTTTTATTCACTGCAAAAAGTTGGCTCAAGTAAATATACATATCTACTCAGTCATAAAAAAAAAAGAAGTGTGAGAGGCCCTACATCTACATTCTGCTTTGCCGATCAGAAGCTTTGCTGAGAACTCTCAAAACAACAAGGCGATGACTATAGGAAGGCTACTACTTAATATTATGACCACCATTTTATAAGTGAAGCATTTCTTCACTTTTGTTGATGTTTATACAGAAAGGATTTAGGAAATTGGTTTTTAAGTTATTATCTGAAGGTTTTTTTTTTTTTATAACATAGTCATTTTAAAGGCACTTTGTAGTCTATATAAGAGCATAGGATATATTTAAATATAATCTTCTTAAATGAACACTTTGGAACCCACATCACTTAACCAAGTTTAGCATCCACAAACATCCAGTGCATGCTACAGTGAGGTTAGGACAAATAATTATGGTAGCTAGAGGATAATCATAAGGCACGAGCCCAAAGTTTCAAGTAAACTAAAGCCTCAGAATCCACCTAGAGTCATTCCACACTAATAAAAACATCCATGGACCAGAAGCATATAAGATCTCCTTTAGGAAGCCTAGAGCACTCTTATGCAGCATCCAAACAGAAACACTGTGAATTGGACAGATGTAGAACTGATCTGTCATGTAAGGCCTGGACCCAAGCTCTGCCTTTGGATCACATAGCCTTCCTTGTGTCGTACATAGGGAGTGAGCACAAATCAAAACACTTTAAACTAAGATTTCTAGCCCAGAATCAAAAACTGCATGAGGAGTCACTTGTTGACAGACGAAGCTAGCCAACTAGAGGTAAGACTGGGAGAAAGAACATGACTCATATGCGCCAAAACTAAGCAGTCAGTAACAAATATTAACAAAATGTAAGTTGCAAAAGTGCCCATCAGTTCTTGAGATGCAAAGCTTGTGCTGAATAAGGGTGGTATTCTGTGTGAAACTTCTCCTAGATGGAGCAGTTGTAAGGGACAGAACGGATACTGACGTCCTGGACTCCGAATCCTCTAGAGTTAAAACACCAAAATGATTGTAGGATGTGGACACCTACTAGAAAAAGTAGGCAGCTTTATTAAAAAGCTGATTCTCCTATAAGAATTGTTATCAACATGCAAATAAACTGGCCAACTTTAGAAAGCTAAAACAGCATACCCCTCTATAAAGACAAATTTCAAAAAGCCACTGAAACTAGAAGTCGAGTAAGGCTCAATGAGTGGATAAAAAGTTGGTGTTCAGCCTCCAAGCATCCCTGAGCCATCCTGGATACAGGGTAGCAAGGAACAGCCTAGGTAGCAAGTGATCTAGATGCACTGAGGTTCGGACAAGCATGTGCGTCAGCTAAGTTGCAGCAGGCCGGTTTTTTGTTACGTTCTCAATTTAGTGCTATAATTTCACATGCCACGAAAAAAAAAAAAAAAAAAAACCTAGGAGCCACTAAGGAGGAGCAAGTGCAATAGTGGAAGCCTGGAATGTCAGGCTATGGGACACAGCTCTCTGTGCCCTGCACAGGAATGCTACTGACGTGAAGAAAGCCTGAAGTGCAGGAGCAAATACCACCCGGAGTAAAGGCCACTAGCACCAGAGGTAAGGCTGGTGGTAGGAGGCTGGTAAATGGTGACTAAAGAGATCAGAGAAGGCCAGATCACAAATATAAAGGTGGCGAGGTACCATAAAGACAAGGTTCTCCATGAGGAAAAGGAGGGAGGAAGGGAGGAAGGGATGGAGGAAGGGAGGAGGGAGGGAGGGAGAACTGCTATAAAAAATGAAATCCCTTGGGATTTCTTCCATTCTGAGGTAATCCCTAAAACTTAATATTTGTTAGCAACCAGAGAAGAACTGCTAAGTCCTCCAAGGGATTCCTCTCTGAAATGGCTGTGGTGGCTCCCAACCAAGGACATCTTAGAGTCCTCCAGTAAACAAACTCCATGCATACAGAACCCAGGGTGAAGTCAGGGAAGGGACTCAACAGGGCTAGGCTACACACAGGCTCTGCTCATACTACCCTCACTACCATGCATTCCATAGACCCACCCTGCTCCTTATCTGTCTTTCGAGGGCCTCTCCTGAACCACCTTCACTGCCTCAATGCACATATGGGATGAACACAAGGTATTCCAAGCCGATCTAGGTTGGCCTTGCAAATAATTTCAGAGGAGGGACACACAGCACCCAAAGGTCAAAAGAAGAAGATGCACTAGGTCTAGATGTACCATCTACGTGACAAGTGTCTCCTGAGGAAAGGTGAGGTACACAGGTGTCTGGGAGCTTGACAGGCAACTGGATTGCACTAAGTAAAAACACTGTGAAATTATGTGTACAGGACACAAAAGACCTGCTGTAGACCCAAGGATAAGTGTACACTGGTGAGCCAAGGTCACCAGAGCTTGTCTATTCAACTTCACTCTATTTTCCTGGCAACAAAATAGATATTATTAATGAGAATGGAACCTAGATTTACTGACAGTAATTTCCGTAGCAAAGACATGTTTTTAGTTACGTGCATTTGTACACAGGACTTGACAATTCTGGGTCTTCATTGCCTCACATTGACAGCAGAGTACTCCTTAAGGACAAGATCCCATATTCCTAGAATTCCATCAGCCTTATCAGGCGCATACATGCTGACAAAGAGCCTTGTATGACGTTCAGCACCCAGTGGACACCCACTGAAAATTAACTGATGATGATGAATTATACTAGCTTTTAAGCTGTCACTTGATCCCAGAATATAATAACCCTCCTGAATAAATCAAGCAACAGTTTGGTATTCAGTACCATTATAAACTTCATCCTTCACCTTCCTGAGCCTAGGGAATTGCTGTAAAAGCATAATATGAGGATGGTAGAACTGTAGCAAGAATTCAAGAAACTCTCTCTCTTTTAACAAGGGAATTCAAGATTCAGTTACAGATACCGCAGGATGTGTGGAGAAATGCACCAAAAGTGCTCACAAAGTAACCTTTCTGAAAAGCAGCATGAAAAAATTATATATCAACGACCGTTCCCATAATAAAAGCAAACTTGACTTAGTGCGCAAGTAAAGTAAGCACGGGGCAGTGGATGTACAAATGAAGTCACAGGAAAAGACAGGGAATCAGGTCGAAGAACCTAAAACGCTAACTAAGCAATTTAACGTTTGAGAAAGAAAAGGTATTCCTGATGGTTTATATAAAACAAGACAAAAGGAAAACAAATCTCAAAAGAAAGTCCTTCAGCTTTAACGGAGCGCATCATCCCCAAGTTCACTGGTCTGAGAGCAGAGGCGGTGGCGCACGCCTGTAATCCCAGCACTCAGGAGGCAGAGGTGGGCGGATGTCTGTGAGTTCGAGGCCAGCCTGGTCTACAAAGCGAGTCCAGGCCAACCAAGGCTACATAGAGAAACCCTGTCTCGAAAAACTAAGCAAAAACAAAAACTTGGTCTGACACTAGGAAGTCCCTGTGCTTTAGAATCAGTAGTAGCTCTTGTTCCAAATAATGCTTCTGCTGAAAAAAAGCAAAAATTAAGACTGACAGTAGAGCTCTAAGAATTGACACAAAGTCCTAATAATCATATCCAAATCCTACATAGGGTCTTGGCAACATTCCTCTCTATAAAGCAGCAATACATAACCTGCTATCCTAGAAAAGTGCCAATGATATTCAAAGAAATGATACAAAGAAGTTTTTCCACACTGCACGAGTAGATTCTCATATGTACATTTAAATATGTATATGTCTACGGAGACTATGGTTGATACCTAAGGAAACAAGATACTGCTTTCTCATTTTCATCTCCAAGGTTAAAATCTTAACTCTTCTATCTTACTGTAGCTTTAACTTTTTGAATCCTAATTTAGATTATTGTAGCCATCAAACTGCAGTATGACTTGACAGAATAAAATATTACTTAAAACAAAAGCATCAACAAGTGCCTACATATAAAGGGACAAAGCCATTAACCACACTTGAAGAGTCACAGATTGAGACCATTTACATAAATGCTTCTTCTCCTAATTTCTCCATTAAAATACACTAAATCTATCAAGGTCACTTTAGCTGCAAAATGGATGAAATAAGTCATTATAAAATATTTGTTATGTACTATTCTAGGGACAAGGGATTTTCCAGGGGACAAATTTACAAAGAGCTCAGCCACCATGGAGCATATGGATATTTATGAACCCAAGTGACAATAAATTCAGAGGGTATCCCTACTAGTGTGAATTTCACATCTCAGTGTCATTCAAGGCAAGGATTCAAAAGTAGGGAAATAGTTATCAAAATGACTTCACAGTTTTCCCTTGTGCCAGACCTCAGACTGAAAAACGGGTGGTAACCTCTAATTGCAATTCTTTCAATGGTCACTTTATCTACATTTCTGCTGTTCTGTGCTCAAGGACATACTAGCTTCACTTGTACAGTAAGTTGGCTTTGCTTTTGTTCTAGGAAAGAAGAAAAAAAACACTTTCAGATATACAGTTTGGCACATTCTCCTGTGAGATGGCACCCCGCATGGATACCTGTTATTTTGTTTGCATATAATATATTTAAATGACAGTGTTCTTTTTTAAAATATACTTTATTAATTTATTCATATTACATCTCAATTGTTATCCCATCCCTTGTATCCTCCCATTCCTCCCTCCCTCCCATTTTCCCCTTACTCCCTTCCCCTATGACTTGTGAATGAGGGGGTCTCTTCTCCTTGTATATTCTCTTAAAAAGAAAAAAATAACGACAAAATTGAGACACAGCGTCAGAAAAACAAGGACAAATAGGAGAAAAACAAAAAAGGAAAACACAACAGAATGAGAGATGAAAGAGGATAGAGAGAAACAGAGTGGTGAAAGCAGGACTGGGGGATAGACAAGTGGGAGCCTAAAGGTCCCAGTCGCACAGACAGGCTTCCATGAAGAGCTAAAGCACTTGTCCCCTCAAGCTATGTCTTGCCCACAACCGTGCATCACCTGCCACCTGTGTTTAGCATTTCGTCCTTCTGCCTTGGCCCCAACAGTTTAAGCCATTGTCATTTCTTACCTAAGTCATCAGCTCTAGCCCAGTTTCAAAGCAACAAAAGCAGAACCAACCCAGAACTGGTTTCCTTACTGTCCTGATGAAAAATTCCATGTTTAGTTTTTTCATCTTTAGGATGAAATCAATATTTTACTAAAGCATTTCCAATAATGCCTTAATCTTCTACCCCTCCATTTTCCTGGACCACAGCTATGCCAAATTCATCCTGTTTCTCAAACGCATCAGTCTTTCCAAGCCATTGCATGATTCTTTTCTATCCACTACCTTGGGATATTCTCCACTGTCTCTACTTCAAATCTACATCATATTTCTTCTACTCTCTATATTTGTTATATGCGTGACCCCCGCCCCCCCCCCCCCCGAGATATCTGAGACTCCTTCCTCTGGAAATCAAGAAAAAAAATTTAAAGTCTGCCATCACCACCAGTTGGTATGTTCCTCCATAGCATCTTGCCATTCGTGCACTCATGCAGTCACTTAGCAAGCATCTGCTTACTAGGACATGTGCCTACAAAGCTATGCACAGTATCTGCTCCAGCACTTAGAATACCAGACACTAGAAAAATGATACAAATGGAAATATGGAAGCAAAGGCGTTCTTCTGCAGCTCCCAATTTCAATCCTTTAAACACAGCCCTAATAAGTATATAGAGTTGTCACAGAAAATCTGAGCAGAATTGCCTTTTCCTACACTCCCTAATAGAGTCTAGCTTCTTTCTTTCCCCTGGTGATGTTTAGAAGGTGTGGCAAGTATCTGAATCCTCTAAATCCCCAACCACCCAGCACAGCCTGTAATACATTATTTCTCATTCAAATAAATTAAGAAAAATGTCAAATTTATATATTATCATGAACTCCATATTAATTTCACTTTAGAATAATGTTACCATGTATTCCAATGGTGGACAAGAAATCATAAATAGAGATAACAAAAAATTGCAACAACAAAATATTTTAGTACTAGTGGTGAACAGCTGATGGAAGCGGCTGTTGTGTAGAGAACTGGGCTTATGGAGGGTTGTTTCTTTGTTTGGTTTTGGTTTTGATGCAGTGTATTCTTCCATCAGGTGTTACTGAATATATTTTATGTATCAGACACAATGCAAAAGCTAGTGAAACAGAGGTGAGGAACAAACAAACAAAAATAGTGCAAAATTGAAAATTCCATTAACTATTACAAAGTGAAAAATACTACTTGAGACAGTATTTTCCAAATATCAAGAAAAAATATTTACACTTCCGACAGCTACAAAGGGCATCGCAACAAACACCTGAAAGGAAAGGGGCCCCATAAAGAGGAGGAATAGAAGTCTGGGCCGACTAAGCACTGGGCAAAGCCTTGGGTCAGAATGAACCTCATAGGTTGTACTAACCTGAGAGGGAGCCATGCTCCCTGGGGAATTCACACACTGCCCTTTGGACAATCCATTTATCACCTAATTAAAACTATAAACAGTAATGAAAATGCTGGGAAAACACAGTGTGCGTTTCCATAACTATTCCCGGCAATATTTTCCTGCATATTGTGCTTCTTTACCATAAGTCCATTACAACAATAAATTATTCACTTACAAGACCACTCTCAATTTCTATTGACCAGAAGCCAGCATAAATACTTTGATTTGACTCAAGACACTCCCCACCCCCAAAAAAATGGCTCATAGGAAGCTACCAAACACAGATATCAATTATATACAAATGGAACATGAAACCACAACTTTGAATATTAGGAAACATTTACAGAAATTTTACACTTTAATGCCCATCCAAGAAATGGACTAACCAATCTATGCTGCAATTTGGGGGAAACTGACCTCAAGCTCCATTAGAAGAGCCTGCACGGGATGATGTTCTTTCTATAGCGGAAAGAAAGCTTAAGAGAACTGCATTGCTGTTTTGTTTTGTTTGGAATCAGAGTTTAGATGATTACTCTGGTTTGTTCTTACTTTATTTGTTCCTAAGCCAGGTTCCTTTATCAGTTAGGGTGAGCAAGCTTCTGCCAATAGGTTCCAAACTTTGTCCAGCTCCACAGAGCTGAACAACATATTTACCTCACGTTATTCCTTCTCTGGGAACTATCCCATCTCTTCCAATGTGCACTGTGGTCCAGAAGGACAAATATAACACAGGACCATAGATAGATAGACTGCAGAGCATCAGTACTTTCTCAGAAAGTCAAACTCTCAGAAAACAGACATTTTGACCATGAACTGAGTAAGTTTGTCTACATGGAGATTTAAAAAACTCCTATTAGCCTCTATTAATTGTTTCCTATGAATATAGCTTTTCAAATCTCTCATTACAGATTACAAATTGCAAGTGGTTAGTACATATTCTTGTCCACAAACAAAGCTCATTATTGAGAATTACAGGCAGCCGCCATTTTGGACATCCTTGGGCAATTCTTACCTATTTCATTTAACCTCACTTTGTCAACTGAGAAACACAGATTAAACACACTAATTCCTATGGCATCTCATTGATCCATAAGACTCCAAAAACATAGGCTTCAAGTTAATTATCAAGAGGTAGGTACATGATATATACATGCTATAATATCCCAAAACCTAGTAAAATATAATAAACAGTGTAAAGACTGATTTCTCTAGGGTCTTGTAATTTTGAAAACTATGTCATCCAAATATCAATCTTGTTGGAGAGTTGGCTCAGCAGTGAAAACACTTGTTGCTTTTGCAGAGAACCAGGGTTCGATTCTCAGGACACATATGACAGCTCCCACACAGCTGTAACTCTAGTCAGTAGGAGATCCAATACCCTCTTCTGACCTCCTGGAATACCAGGCACGGATGCGGTGCCATACGTAAATGTAAGAAAACACACATACACATAAAATAATAAAATAAATGAACCTAAAAATAAATGCTATCTACCAATGACATTATCTAGCTTTTCCCAGAGAAGGAAGTACAAAGGGGTGCAAAGTCTAACATCTTATCTAGAAAAAAAAAAAGAGTTTAGGAGCAAAATCAGCCTGCATGAATGATGAAGGCGACTGAGTACTTTTGTAAATACTTACACCAACAGATATTAACTGAGCAAGTGCCAAGTTCTTTGTTCCCGAGGCTGCTACAGTGACAGTAGCAAGGGAAGACTACATCCTTGCCCTTTCTTGTTGAGGTTCCTCTTCCAGTTGGAAACCCACTGAACAAAAGGGAACATGAAAAGAAACATTTCCTGCATCAAATTCACACCATCTGGTTCACGGGAATAAATGCTTAGGAGGGAAGGGGAATAAAACAGCACATGTGTCCGGCAGGAGAAAGGAGGGTCTTTTCTTTGAAGTAGTATCCCACTATGTGGCCCTTTCTGGCCTGGCTACTCAGAAATAACTAAAGACCAGGCTGGTCTTGAAAATCAGAGCTCTGTCTGGCTTCACCTCCCAAGTGCTAACATGAAAGGCATGTACCACCACCCCCAGCCTCTTAATATTTTTAGAGCTCAGGTAATATGACAAAATGTTAACCCACATTAAATGTGAGTGGCAATACATTGGTGATGGTGTTGTGCCCCCTTTTTCCATTCAATTAAACTATATTGTGAATTAAAACTCAAAGCTAATCTTGCCCGTCAGTGCTGCCTAGTGCAATGACTTCTTGCCTCACACTTTGTACATCATCTGGCCAGATACGGTTTTATGAGTATTTTATGATCATGCAGTAGAAGCCACACTAGATCTTCTGGTCGCTTCTCCCAAAGTGCTGAGTAAGGAATGAGATATGGAGTCATCCTCTGCTTTTCTCTCTTGCTTCTACTCCAAATCCCTACTTACACCTGCACAGGCAATATTTCCATAGAGCAGCATAGCCTGCAGTGCACCAACACTTCTTTCTCTGGACCCATTATTGGACACCCCATCACCGAGGACTTGGATGCTAAAGAGAATATTTAGATTTTCTTGCTTACCCTATCCCCAACTGTATGATGAGGAGAGGGATAGCCTCCAAGTGTGCATCAACATTGGCAGAACTTAAGGCTTAAAAACAGAATGATTTGCCCAATGTCCCATAATAAGTGAATTTTATTTAGAAATGGGATCTAAGCCACAGGACCCTCCCCCTCCCTAGGCCTCGCCTTCTCTATGGAAATAAAATCTGTCTCTGAATCTTGCTGCCTGCACCATTGCTGTGTTCAATTCCAGTCAGAAATAGAGCTTGCTACTAGCAAATAAGATTTGGAGCCATTACATCATTTTCAAGCTAATTGACTAATGGCAGGAGTATTTTCCCTTTTTATTTACACACTATGCTGCTTTTATCTGTCAGTGGTGGTGCCTCCAGTTCCTTTAGAGTCTTCATACATTATCCTTAGAGTATAGGTGCTTCCAGCACACTCATCAGATGGACAATGGATGGAAACTATCTGAGGTGAAACAGCTCTTTAGGAAGATTTATAAGAGTAGGGCCCGTGAATAAGACGAAACAATCGTTGTGACATTTTCCAAAGGACTGGTTTTAATGCAGTGTGCCAAAAGCCTATCACAGACGTGTGTTTAGTATGGGGATGTGTGTGCCAATAAGCTGATTTTCCAGAAAGACTATCCACACATAGTGTCACTTTTCTTACTCATATATAAACAAAAATGATAAGTGTCAACTAAGAAGAAGAATAAAGCCATTCATAAGAAGATGTCCCCAAACCCAAGAAATGCTATTCTGAAACTACAAACTGCCCATTTTTCAATTCTCTATAATTTAGTGTTTCACACACTAAAGTGGACACTAAAATCTGTCATTATTACTGACCAAGCTGTCATTGGTCCCTCTCAGTCCTGCCATAGCTCTAGATGCTGACTCTGAGAGCTTAGACGCTCAGGCTCAAAATGTGCTGTGGTTAGTTAACCTTTGTTTTTAGTTAAAAAAAAAAAAAAAAGAAAGTGAGCACTCCCACATTGGCTTTTCACATTAAATATGTACTCTGGGAACTGTACCATTCGAATGTTTTTACCTTAACACAGTAGATATGGTGAGGAAAACAAACTAAAGACTTCTTCCCAGGCTGTGTTACACTTAGCCCCTGTTTTCTTTAAGCTTAGTGGGACAAGGAACTGATCATGAACACAAGGCTTATCACAGCAAGTCAACCCGGGAAAACTGAAAATCCAGGAGTGATGGGTAGAGCCATGTTACGCCTCCATTTTTCAGGAAGGACGTTTGTGTTATGTAAGAGCATGATGATAATGCACACCATCTTCAAGGTACACATGATGATAATGC
>OU015744.1:103350881-103388516 GCA_907169655.1 Acomys percivali
AGGGTACACATGATGATAATGCACACCATCTTCAAGGTACACATGATGATAATGCGCACAATCTTCAAGGTACACATTTCAAACAGTCAAAGCGCTAAAACGCAATGTGGCGGCACACTCCTTTAATCTCAGCACTTAGGAGGCAGAGGCAGGCTAATCTCCTCTATGAACTCAAGGCCAGCCTGATCTACATAGCAAGTACTAGGCCAGCCAAGGCTACATACTGAGACTCTATCTGAAGAGGAAAAAAAAAGATAGAATTTATTTTTGTGGAATTTTTATTATTTCTACCGAGAATCCAGAAATACGTGAATATTCTTAGTAATATGTTAGTATATTACTTATTTCTATATAGTATATTTTGTTATATGCCAACCATGACTATCCCACGAATTATTTTACCCTAAGGTGTCTTTGAGTCATTTCAAGTTTGAATGCACATAATAGTAGTTCCAGGAAAGTTGAGGAGGTATGATGTTTTATTGGTGAGCCTTTTTTGAAAAGGGCAGCAAATGGACATCTATGCATGCATGCAGTCCTCTGTGTTATGTATACTGTATCCTCCTTCGCTTCTACCTTGAAAGTGAGATGTTCATAGGCTATTGTTCCACATGAAGACAATTGAAAATCCAACCAGACGAGCAAACTCTAGTTCAGAGTATGTATTGCCCGCAACAGATCCGTGCCTTGCAGAGAGGCCCTTCCTTGTCCTCTCTTAAGACACCCTACGTATTGCAGCCTCTACTCTTCCCTTTCTCAACTATTGTTTATGTCAAGACTCCGAGCTTTCTTACTCAGTGAACACTAACTTTCCTGCACTGGTCCATTGTATATTAGCAAAGAAAAACGCATCATAATTTAAGTAGCCCAGCCCTGTCTAGTGCTTAATATTGCCATTCCATAACTCGCACACAAGCAAATGATTATTATTAGCTTGCTGACTACAAACAATAGCATCAGTGTTTTCCCGGAGTCTCGAAAACACTAGCTATCATCCTTGTTTTAGTCGATGTCTTAAATAAGCAAACTATGGACCTTTATATCATAAGAATGGTTTAAAATTGCGCCTAATAAATCTTCTCAGACTTCTGCTGTATTTCCATACCATTGAAAGAAATAGCTGATATTGCACAAAGTTTTGAAATACACTGTTCTCCAAAGTATATGCTTCATCAGCAATTTATTTTAACATCCACATCTCTCTCTCAAAGGGAATTGAAACTAATTATGTATTGTCCCAAATGCCTTGATACCACTGATACCATATGGATTCATATATTATTCAAAAAGCTGATTTTTTTCTCTTATTAATATGACTCTTAGGTAAACCATATCTCTATTATGAGAGAGCCCACTTTCCTCCAAGAACACGCTCTAGATGTAATAGTTAAGAAGCTATTCTTTGCAATTTATCTACAAACACTTAACTAGAGACTGCTTATTCTAGACGTTTTTAACTGAAAGAGAAAGCTTACTCCAATTCAAGACACAGCATCAAAGGAAGATGAAAGAGGCAGGTGTGTGTAATTCTTCATAAAATTAGATAAAATGATTTTCATCTTTAAAATTTCACTCATATATAAGATAAACTTTGATTTTTATTTAATGTATCAAGAACACTAGGACAATCAAATAATTCCTTAAGATTACATCTAAAAGCCTCTGAAGCCCTTTCATTGTGCCATTTAACAAGGCTACACATGCAAATTAAATAGTTCTTTTTTCAATATGATGAGACTGACAAGCCATGCATAGTGAAACTAAAAGTAAGAAACACTTTGTCTGAACACTGTTTGAGAAAACAATTTCCCCAAAGGACAATGGGATTGAAAAAAGAAGCCTGTACCTGCTCTACCAAACAGATACACAGATGGGATTTTAGTGGTTTTATTAATTCATAAGAAACTGGTTGTTTTTCTTTTTCCTTTTTTTTTTTTTTTTCCTTTCTTTTTTTCTTCATTTAAGGCAAATGTTCAGCTGATAACTAATGCTCACCTTATTCTACAAATGTATCTGTTCTGGGGCAGTACATTCAAGTGCAAACTTCCTGGTTTCTCTGCATGCTGGAATTACCCAGGGAACACAGGATGCCTAAATTCCACTCCCACGTGATTCCAAGTTAATTGCTTTGGGCGGGACATGGAAAGAAGTCTGTTAAGCTAACATGAAGAGTGGGAGCCATTGCTCCCTACAGACGGATGTGACCACAGAATCTTGTCCCTGCCCCACCTATGTCTTCAGCTTCCATATTGCAGATTTCTTCTTATTGAAAATGGAATGTTGTTTAAAAAAAAAAAAAAAAAAGAATGGTACATGCCAAGGTTCTTATCTCTCCCTTGGAATGACACCAAGCTCTAAGTTTTGAAAACCAAAGCAGTTTTTTTCCCTAAGATGTCAAGTTTATATTAAACCCAGAAATTGTCTTGAATTTATTACAACAGAAATGAAATATGGAAGGCGTAGAGGATGTTGCAGTTCTTCCAACTTTTTCCCATGCCTCTACACGAAGGCAGGCTATAGGCTCATGAATACCGACTGTAAAGCAACAGCACTGGGACCGCCTTTAGTCCCAGATTCTGTCATTCAGAATCACTCCCTGAAAGTTTCCCTTGGTCCTGGAATGGTGCTAATTCCTGTTCCTTAGAACCAGGCGACAGTAGGCATGGACTCTGACCAAAGCGGCTGAAAAGGAAAGAGCACTGAGTGAAGCAGGATGAGAGTGTCTGGGAAGAAGACTTGAAAGCTGGCAGGGCATTAGAAGGAATGGTATGTAAATCTCAGTAAGGAGAGGGGAAAGCCAGCCTCACCAGAGAGGCAGACAGAGGAACTAGAGGCAGAGGGAGGGAGCGGCCATCAGGAGTTGTGTCCCATCGAATACTACAGAAAACACAAGAAAGGAAATCAGTCTACAGGAATGTGCCCGTCAAGCAAAAAAGACTCATGAATGCTACCATTTTAGCCCATGTAAGACAAAAACAAAAATGGCGACAGCTTGGTTTCTGCCCAGCCCTGCCTGCTCAGATGGCTGTTGTGGGGACCAGACAAGGCTGCCCACTTTCTCCATATCTCTTCAATATAGTTCTTGAAGTTCTAGCCAGAGCAATAAGACAACACAAGGAGATCAAAGGGATCCAAATGGAAAAGGAGGAAGTCAAGCTATCTCTATTTGCAGATGATACGATAGTATATATAAGTGAGGCCCAAAATTCCACCAGAAAACTCCTACAGCTGATAAACACCTTCAGCAAATTGGCTGGATAAAAAATTAACTCAAAAAGGTCAGTAGCTTTCCTATATATAAATAACAAACATGCAGAGGAAGAAATTAGGAAACCACACCCTTCACGATAGCCACAAGCAATATAAAATATTTAGGAATAACTCTAACCAAGCAAGTGAAGGACTTGTTTGAAAAAAAACTTTAAATCTCTGGAGAAAGAGATTGAAGGTGACATCAGAAGATGGAGGGATCTCCCTTGTTCGTGGATAGGGAGAATTAACATAGTGAAAATGGCCATATTACCAAAAGCAAGCTACAGATTCAATGCAATCCCTATCAAAATACCTACAAAATATTTTAAAGACATTGAAAGATCAATTCTCAACTTCATATGGAGAAACAAAAAACCCAGAATACCAAAAACAATCCTATACAATAAAAGATCCTGGAGGAATCTCCATACCCGATCTCAAGCTGTACTATAGAGCAACAGTAATTAAAACAGCATGGTACTGGCACAGCAATAGGCTGGTTGATCAATGGAATTGAATCAAAGACCCAGAAATGAATCCACACACATATGGTCACTTGATTTTTGACAGAGAAGCCAAATCTATTCAATGGAAAAAAGATAGTTTATTCAACAAATGGTGCTGGTATAACTGGATGTATATATGTAGAAAAATGCAATTGGACCCATATTTGTCACCATGCACAAAATTCAAATCCAAGTGGATTAAAGACCTCAACATAAAACCAGAGACACTAAATAGGCTAGAAGAAAAAGTGGGGAAAAGCCTGGAACACATGGGCACAGGAGACAACTTCCTGAACAGAACACCAACAGCCCAGGCCTTAAGGCCAACAATTAATGAGTGGGATCTCATGAGGCTGAGAAGCTTCTGTAAAGCAGGAGACATTGTCAACAGAACAAAGTGCCAGCCTACAGACTGGGAAAAGATCTTCACCAACCCTACATCTGACAAAGGTCTAATATCCAAAATATATAAAGAACTCAAGAAACTAAGCACCACCAAACCAAATAACCCAATTGAGAAATGGGGATCAGAACTAAACAGAGAATTCTCAACAGAGGAATATTGAATGGATGAGAAACACTTAAAGAAATGCTCTCTAGTCATCAGAGAAATGCAAATCAAAACGACACTGAGATTCCATCTTACACCCATCAGAATGGCTAAGATCAAAAATTCAAGCGACACCACATGCTGGCGAGGACTTGGAAAAAGAGGAACACCCCTTCATTGCTGGTGGGAATGCAAACTACTACAACCACTTTGGAAATCTATCTGGTGCTATCTCAGAAAAATGGGAATAGGGCTTCCTCAAGACCCAGCTATTCCACTACTTAGAATATACCCAGAAGATGCACCAGCACACAACAAGGACATATGCTCAACCATGTTCATAGTGGTCTTATTCATAATAGCCAGAACATGGAAACAGCCTAAGTGTCCCTCAGTAGAAGAATGGATAAAGAAACTGTGGTACATTTACACTATGGAATACTACTCAGCTATTAAAAACAAGGAATTCCCGAAATTTGTGGTGAAGTAGAAATGATCATAATGAGTGAGTTAACCCAGAAGCAGAAAGACTCAAATGGTATATACTCACTTATAACTAGACACTAGCCCAAGGGACATGTCCCATGAAAGTCTTCACCTACCAGGAAAGTGAGATAGATGTGAGGACATCCTCTTGGGACTCTAGGTGAGAGAAGCATGGGAGAATGGGGAAATAGACAAATCCAGAGGGTCCTAGAAACCTACAAGTAGAACATCATGATGGGCAGATCTGGGCCCAGGGGTTCTGCACAAACTATGGCACCAACCAAGGGACAATACGTGCACTAAACATTGAACCCCTACCCAGATCTAGCCAGGGGACAGGACATTCTCTACAGATGAGTGAAGAGTGGGGACTGACTTTCACATGAACTCTGGTGCCCCATATTTGACCACATCCCCTTTACGGGGAGGCCCGGTGGCACTTGGGGGAAGGATAGCAGGCTACCAAGAAGAGACTTTATACCCTATGATCATATTCAGGGGGAGGAGGTCCCCCTCAGTCACAGTCATAGGGGAGGGGAATACGGTGAAAGTGGGAGGGAGGGAGGAATGGGAGGATAGAAGGGATGGAATAACAATTGAGATGTAATATGAATTATTTAATAAATAAATAAATTTTTAAAAAATGAAAGCAGCTATCAGCCATACTGTCGGGAAGTTGGGACTGCTGGGACTTAGCTAACACGTCCGATAGGTGTTCCAGTGATGAACAACTACACTCCAATCCTTGAAGCACAGTGTCACGTAAAGGGGGGAGAGGCATGGCGGCTGGAATAGATGAGAAGACGAACTCAGAACTGAGCAGAAGTGTATAGAACCAGTTCTTCCATCATATAATGTCCTTCCTCTCTTATATCTAGGCCTGGAAGCCATATTTACTTCTAAGGCAAGGTTGTGGCAGAAACAAGAGAGTGGATTTCTGATTTCAAAATCTTAAGTGGAACAGATTTGGGTGCTAATATAGACCAAGATGTGTCCATATTTGCAAGATAGCAGAAGTGAAGTAAACTCTTTAAAATGATGATCACTGTCATCCCAGTGACGTGAAGAGAAGTTAAGGATCAGCCAAAGAGTAGGGAGTCATGACTCAGAGTACAGATGTGACTGACAGGCTAAGCCAGGGTATGCATGCTGGGAAGAGTCCCAGTCATAACACACTCTTTGACTCACTAAACTTCACCTCTGGCTTCTACTGTCACCTGGAAATCTCTCACATTAAAATGACAGGTGTTAGATGCACAACCACTATCACATGTAAAAAAAATTCCAACACTAGGATTTTACTCAGTCAGTCTTTAATAATTCTAAATAAATTTGGAACTAAGAAAATAGATTACTCAGATCATCATTTAAAGGGATATTTTAATTTCATTATCTCATTAGGTCAGAAGCCTTGAAATTCAAGTCATTTTAAAAATTAACTTAGTTATTTAAAATGTCAGTTGTGTCAATGTAAGTAAAAATTATCAAACTTTAAAAGATATAAACCAAACACCAACCACTTTAACTTAGCTCAAGTATTGAAAATTTGAATATATAGGAAAAAGGGTTTAACTTTGTTTCCAATAGTAAATTGTTGTATATATAATTACTTAACGACATAAAAAAAAGTGGGACACGTTGTTGCTCTTGTCACTTTCTGTAACTATGACAGCAGCTTTGTCATTGCAAAGGAATGGCGCGAGGAAAATCTGCAAAGTGGGGCAGGGGACAAGGCATGGCAGGCGGCATCCAGAGATGGGCTGACTGGCCATTTTCTGGTCTCCCTGGCATGAATCAATTATTCATGACGATTTGAGATGGTGAGAATCTCTAATTCTTAAATTTTCCAGGCCAAGTTCTCACAAGTTCTCAAGAGTCATGGCAAATGTATTTAATTAAATAATGTTCCAAGGCAGAACACATTTCTGTATCCGCTCCCGTCTCTGTTTCACTTAATGAAATTTCACCCTCTAATAGCGCCATTTGAGTGCTTTAAAGGCGATTTCCCCTGATTTGTGTGTATCTTGCTGCTGAACCCAAGAAACTTAGGAAGAGTTTGGCTTTAGTGAAGAACTGTGTAGCGAAGATGTGCTACCGACGCCTGAGGACGAGTTGAAAAAACAGGGCACATTATCGCATTGATTCTTTGCTCTGCCGTGGCACAAAGGGAACAAGCTTCTGAAACGGGTGAAAGGGGTTTAACACAACCTCCCTCACTCTGTTCTGAGCCACAGCCTGAACTGACAGCAAGTCTCGCCCTCCGATAGGCTGTGCCTGGCGCAGGTGCGATGCTTCACATTGCCCAAGTTGCCATAGTTCCTTCGCCCTCGGCAGTATCAGCTACTCAGTGGGAAAAGCAGGAGATCAACAGATTTGCCAAACCCCAGAGGAATGCATCCTCCCCGAATGGCAAGAACTCAAGAAGAAGTAAATTTTCATGGGACCAAGGGGCATGTCCCATATAAGTCTTCACTTACCAGGAAACTGGGACAGAGGGGAGGACATCCTATTGGGACTCTAGATGAGAGAAGCATGGGAGAATAACAAAGTAGAAGGATCCAGAGGGTCCTAGAAACCTACAAGTAGAACATTATGATAGGCAGATTTGGGCCCAGGGGTCCCACTCAAACTAAGGCATCAGCCAAGGACAATACAGGCGGTAAACTTCAAACCCCTACCCAGATCTAGCCAATGGACAGAACATTCTCCACAGTTGAGTGGAGAGTGGGGTATGACTTTCACACGAACTCTGGTGCCTCACATTTGACCATGGAGGGGGAGACCTGGTGGCACTCAGAGGAAGGACAGCAGGTCACCAAGAAGAGACTTGATACCCTATGAGCATATACAGGGGGAGGTAATCCCCCTCAGGAACAGTCATAGGGGAGGGGAATAAGGGGAAAATGGGAGGGAGGGGAGAATGGGAGGATACAAGGGATGGGATAACCATTGAGATGTATCAAGAATAAATTAATAAAAAATTTTAAAAAGCCGGGCGGTGGTGGCGCACGCCTTTAATCCCAGCACTTGGGAGGCAGAGGCAGGCAGATCGCTGTGAGTTCGAAGCCAGCCTGGTCTACAAAGGGAGTCCAGGACAGCCAAGGCTATACAGAGAAACCCTGTCTCAAAAAAAAAAAAAAAAAAAAATTTTTTTTTTAAAGAAGTAAATTATAAAATGAGGATACAGTAGTGTTTCGTGCTTAGCACAACTAGATCCCAGCTCCTTCATGAGTCCTCGCCATCCACACCGAGCATTATTGACATATGACCTGCGTGGAGATCTGCAGAAAGCCCAGTCCTTACAATGGCCCAGCACTTGGTTTAGTTTTGGAATAAGATTTCTTCCCCCCCCCCCCCCCCCTCTCTCTCTCTCTGTGTGTGTGTGTGTGTGTGTGTGTGTGTGTGTGTGTTTCTGTCTGTCTGTCTGTCTGTCTGTCTGTCTCTTTGGGTGTGCCTCTCCCTCTGCTCTCTCTTTCCATTTGTACTTACTCTTTATCATACAAATTGTGTGGAGATTCCTGCCTTTTTTAGAACCTGAAAAACATGAAAATTTCCTAGCTCGCTTACAACCTGAGGGTTGCCCTACGCATGCCTGGGTGGGCTCTCTGTTGTCTTAGGACCCTGCTGTTTTTGTTATGTAGGAGCACATGCTTTTAAAAAAATATGGCTGCATTGCATTTAATGTAATAAAACAGCTCACTTAAGGGGGGTGGTCAGAACTGCAGTCTGGAGTACACAGGATACTAAGTGGATATCCTCTTCACCCATATGTCTCCACTCAATTTCATAGAACTGTCCAGGAGAAGGACTATAAACAGATGGCCATATACATTGTACTAAGATGATATGTACAGATACAGATAGCTATAAACATCTATATCATGAAGGCAATACTTATCATGACATATATATATATTATTTTTTGTTTCTAATTTTGTGTATTTGCTGCAATAGATAGAGAAACCGCCTCAGAGTCCCATAATAATGAAGAGCAGCAGCTCCCAATGATCTGCATCATTTCCTATCATTTTAGAGGCTGTAGTTTGAGGATCACAAGCTACTGTCTGAGCTACACACAAGCAGATGCAAGCACAAAGCAGCAAACACCACTAAAATCTATTGAGTACGTACACTCCTGCAGGAAGTTCACCATGGAACCCAGGTGTAGCATACAGGCAGCTAGAGCCCAAGCTTTGTCCCTTACTGGGTTTGTAAAGAAAACAAACACACATTCCTCTGCTTCCCTGCTATGTAACATGGCCATCTGTAAAGAGCCCCCAAAGCTTTCTTAAAAGTTAATCCTCTGATTTTGATATGCACCATTTCACTTGTTTATCTTCCTGACCACACTTAGGCCCTGATCTCACCTAAAATGGTTCTACCTACACACCTTAAATCCATATTTTCCATTATTATATTTGACCTTATCTTTCCACATTTCCTATCCAGTTACAAGAACTGGCCTTATCATGATTCTTAAACAGTAGAAACCTTTCTGTAATATTCACCTTTGTTCTCTTAGTTCTAAGTCCCTTCATGTCTTCCTTCCCTGACACTCACAGCTCATCATCTTAAACCTCCGTGGACAGGTCGTTTTTATGGTCTTTGCATGAAAATGGCTATTTGTTCTCACCAAAACCCTTGGCCTCATTTCATTGCAGACACCTGGGCTCCATAGTGAGTTCCAAGCCAGCCTTGCCCGGAGTGAGACCCTATTGACAGATGGAAGAGAGAGACCTCGAGAGAAACCCACTTCCTCCTTCTTCTATCCTGCAATCCTACCCGGCATATCCAGACCAAACATCTTCCCTTCTCATCTTGGTCAGCACAACAGTCTTATCGTTAGCCTGTTACCGACTTTACTCCTTTCCATTTCCATTTATTTTCTGAAGCATTATAAAAAATAATTATCACAACATAAGTCCAGATTAAAAAGGTGTAAACCTGATTGGGTCACAACTCCAACATCATCAGTCTTCATTGGCCAAAGTCTTTCCCTCTTATCTCACTCTACCCCTAAATCAAACACTTTATATCCAAGCTTATGTAAAACTTCAACTCCATTCAATCATTCCCTCTCCTATTTCTAGGTTCAAAGATGTGTTATGTTTTGGGCTTGTAACACATACACACACACACACACACACACACACACACACACACACACACACACACACACTCTCTTCAGTTATCTACATGGCTTCCTACACAGAGCTTTCTCTGATGCCTTCTCCCATGTGAGGACTTGGGCTTCATCCCTGTGAACAGACAGCAGCTATGCACTTTCCCCTGAGGCACTGCTAACACAAGCTATCATCTCATGAGAAACTGCCTCTCCCACAAGCTCATAATTTCATATGCAGAAACCACACCTGCATTGATCATGCCTTAATCCCCAGCATAACTCAGTAGTAAACTAAACACTCAATCATAGTATGTACTTCACTCAGTTTTTAGCATTTTATTTTAATTCCTAGCCTCAAAACTTTAATATAAAAGCAGTGTACAAAAAAATAAATAAATAAATAGACTCTGTGCAAGTTCTCAGAATTTTCAGATCCAGGAAGTTTGAGGTTGGAGAACTAAAATTATCTAGACCACAGCATTTGTGGTCTTGATAATTAAATGTTATTTACTTCTTCAGAGGTTAACATTTTTGAGATGATCTCTATGATAATTCCCAGGCCTCCATTCCTCTTAGAGACTTGAAAATTTTACAAATGAGAAGAAATTGAATCTACTGCCCATGGTAAGCCTATATCCCTCACCTGAAGTCCAGCTCCACCATGTATTTGCTCAGGAAGGGTCAAAGACTTCAGGATTATCAGAGGAAACTTGAAAATCTTTGGCAGACAAATGCATCATGTGGATTAAAAGGAAAATGTCCTAGTATATGATGAGGAACATATACAAATAAATTAGAACAAAAGTAGAGGCATAAGAGCAATAATAACAACATATGTTGTAGTTTGCATAACACAAGGAATGTTAAAGTATAGCCACACAGTCCTCATATCCTGGAGTTAATCTAAAGCAGTGGTTCTCAACCTTCCATGTTGTGGTGACCCCCACATAAAACTATTTTATTGCTACTTCACCATTGTAATTTTGCTGCTGTTATGAATTATAATGTAAATATATGATATGCAACCCCTGTGAAAGGGTTGTTCAACCTCCAAAGGGGTCTCAACCCCACAGGTTAAGAACCACCAATCTAGGAAAAAAACAAAAAACAAAGCTGTGGTTTGGGGTTAAGATAAAAAGATACATACAAACATCCTCTTTCCATAGTGCAAACACAGTATCTTAAGATTCATAGCTCAGCTCAAGGATAATGCTAAACCACAGTGATGACCTCTCCATCAGCTACTGCAGTGGACCAGCACATAGTCCCGGGTGTGGTCCTCAGCACAACACAGGGAGGCTCCCGGGTTGAGCAGCTCCACCTGGGATATAAGAGCCTGGAGCTCACTGTTGGTCAGTAACTTACTCAACACCAGTAGTGACCACATAACCAGGACCCGGTCCCTAGCAGTTCAACTCCACTGGCCTCTCCACAACTAATATTAAGAAGTTCAACACAAAAGATGAACAGTATTTCTTTCCAGTTTAGGGGAAGATCCCAGGGTGAGCATGGAACCATTCACCCTGAAAGTGAAGTGTGTCAGGAAACCACCTCTGCCCTAGAACAGTGGTCCAGAGGGCCACTATTATAAGAAGAGTAAATATAGTAGAACACCAAAAAAAAAAAAAAAAAAAAAGGAGTCACAATTACACACCAATGAATGTCACACCTCAATCCAGCCAATCTCGAAACCAAGCCATCAGCTGGATTTTGTGATAACTGATGATTTAATGATCTGCTCTAGGAGGAAAAGCAAAGCAGCTGTGTTAGTGGGCGTAAACACTTGGCCAGCATAGTGAAAAACAAAGAATTACTTACAGCTGGATAGAGAAAAGGACACTGAGCAACTCAAAAGTCAGACTGACTTGATCTCAGTACTACTCAGAGACACAAAAGAGCACGAAGTACCAGGCACTGCCTGAAATTACTAGGAAGCAAGGTTTTTTTAAAAAGTCCTCACAAGGTGCTGCATTAATGGGAGATAATTTTTAGTTTCATATAAACTGAACTCTAAATGGAGACAAATAATCGTTGTTGAAATGTGCATTCTAACAAGAGAGCTTCGGAAAACACTTAAATCAAAACCTCTTCAGGCTCTCTCTCTCCCATTGAAATAAGAAATGTTCCAAGTATATGACAGTGTGCCCAAGCGCCCGCCTTTCCTTGGTGTTTTACACACAGGCAGAATCCCCTGGAGTGATGGAATGGTGTTCATTAAGGGTGATCAGCTCTAAGCTGGCGGAGGCTCAGAAAAGAAATAATAGAGTTCCTAAAAGCAGAGCCTGTTGATATGGAGAGGAGATTCAGAGGATGCCAAGAAGAAGACTTCAAGTAGGAGGGTGAGTGGAAAGGCGAGGCGCTGCAGCTCCGTGAGGGCGGGCGAGTGTGAATTAGAGAGCGGCTTGCCTTCTCCTGCCAATTAAGTGCTTACTATTATGAGAGCTAAAAACTCTTCAAAATGAATAAATGGGTTAAAGAGAATGGGGATTACCATTTAAGTAGAGCATTCTAACTTTGCTTCAGATCATGGGAATTCTATAAAATCACAAAGGAGAGAATTAGTTGAGCCAAACAGTTTAATTTAATGGGAAATTTATTTTAGAAGAGAAGCGGAGGAAAATTTCTGGAGTTCGGTCATGACATTTCGAACTGGAGGCATTTATGTACAAGGCAATGTCCACAGATAAAGTTAAGTTACAGCAATGTTCAGAAAGATCTAGAAAAATCTGCAATAGAGACCTTAGGCACTTTATGAAGAGGAACAAAGAAAAATGTTAGCTCTTCATAGGGAATAACCAGGATAGTAGAATTTGACCTAACTTAAACCAAAACATTACCAACCTATACTGTGTGCCCGTCAGAAGAACGCATGTACGCAGATGTACATTCATATGTAAATGCATACACACATATGTTCACAAAAATATGTATACACACATGGGCATCTGCATATACACATATAAACACTCCTTTCTCTCTTGGAAATCACCCCGAGATCATTCTATTTTAAGTATAATTAAGACATGCAATGTTGCCCATTACCCTTTATGGATTTGTGTGTATTACAGACTAAATAGAAAATTAATATTAACTGAGATGTCATTTGACTGCACGTGTATTTTATGAAGTCAGGAAACTGGTGATTATTACAACAAAGCACTATTAAAAGTGTAGGTTCAAATTATACAGTACATCTGATATGCTCTTCTAAGAGGAAATGCTGACTTCTCAGCCCATGCGCTCAGAAAAAAACAAGTTTTTATAAACTCTGAAATTTAAAATACATCCCAGAAATTAAATTATACACCAAAATATTTTCTCAGAATATAAATGCTTTTTAAGCATTTTAAAGGATCTTTTTTTAATCATAAAATAGAAAAGAAGCTTTCCAATTACAAATTTTCCTCAGAAAAACCTCTATTGTGCTTTTAATTCTTTGCTATTTTAAGATTTTTTTAAACAAACTTAAGTGGCTAGAGCTGTATTTTTTTTTTCATTTAAATTTCATAAGGAAGAGGCTCAGAAGGCACACTCCCTCACTAGACTCTGTGTGGCCTATTTATTCGAAATGTTTCATTCCATATGGACTTCTTCTCTTTTATTTATTACTTCCAGAAAGGATTTTCTCTAATAAGTTAGGAACTTGGGGCAACAGATTTCAAATCCAAGCCTTCAGATCACAGTGGCACACCTGCCACCTGCCTTGTGTCCTCTAGAAGTAAGAAGGGACAGAGAAAAGCCAGTGCTTCCGTGTAGCATAGGAGCCAGCCCTCGTGAGCTACAAGTAGGTGGTCCACAGAGGTCAAGGTGAAAGCTCATGGCATAATTTTAAAAAGGTTCTCAGCTTGGATCCCATTTATGAAGCCTGAGAATACACCCTCTAATTAAAATGCAATTTCCAAAGCAGCCACTCCCTCAACTTTCCAGGGCTGTTTTATCCTCAGCCGTGAAGAGCAAAAAACAGCCTCTTCACATTGCCAGATAACAGTCCATTATAAATTACCCCTTAAATGTCCAATAGAGAAGGCATCAGGCGTCCTGGGCAATGGATGCAGACAACGAGTGAGTCCTCTCAGCCGTCAGTAACTACTCTCAAGAACAGATAAGGAAAACTCGGGGCTCAACAGTTACTCTTTGCACTTTTGACTTATGCAGCTGAGCCACCCCATGGAAGATTGGAAAAAAAGAGTGGGTTGTGCATTTGAAACTGTTCCCAAACCCCAGCCGTCCTCTTCTTTCTTTTTCTGATGCTCTCTCTATCCAAGCCAATCTAGCACCTCAGTGGGAAGACTCACATGAAGTCTGTGGGAGCCAGCTGTCCTGTTCTTCCATGGTGTTCAGGGAGCCACACAGGACTCCGGGAACAGGAGTGAGCCAGGGCTGACTCATAGCAGATGTTCCCTTAGAGCCCCAAGGAGCTGTGAGCCACAGTCTCCCCTTTCCATAGCCCATTGTTATGACAAAAAAAAATCTGCTGAGCCTCCAAAATGCCTCAACAGTAAAGCAAGACCGAAAAACACCCAGCTCACCTAATGTGGGAAGCAGACACTGACTTAGGCAGAACTGGCTGAGGACTCTGTTGGGGAAGTGCAAGAAGGAAAGGCAGGCAGACAGCTACACGGAGTATGAAGAGATGAGTGAGATGAACTAGCAGAGGCTACCTAGTACCACAATAGCAAACTTCTTGATGCTGTCTGGAACCGAGTCACATTTAAAATGCTGTAAATTGTTCCATTCCAAATGTTTCTTATACATCCAATAAGATAGCCTTCATCTAGAAAAGTGTGACTGGAAAATTAGCAGAAATAAGAGGGTTTGGAATTTTTAATCCTCTTTCTGAGTCAGATGTTCACCCACAAGACTTTGGAAACACCAGCTTGGCTTTCCAGCGGCACTGCAGGCTATGGCCACTATTCTCTCCTATCTGTTTATCTGCCAAAGGTCTCAGCAGCACTGTCAAAGGAGGTGACAGATCTCCCCATCTTGTTTCTGTGACCATTAGTAGCAAGCTGAATACTTCTTCTCAGATGCTCCAGTTTCCCAAGGCACACACTGCATCATTATCTCAGTAAGGAAACTATGTCCTGCAATATTTTTGATCTGTGTGCACTTAACTGGTAAAGACAATGGAAGTTCACTTTAAGTTCTGTCTTTTTTAACAGTATAAAGTCTGTGTCTAAAACAAGCTCTACCAAGTAGAAAAAAAACAAAACAAAACAAACAAAAAACAAACAAACAAACAAAAAACTTTAACATATTAATCCAGGTCTCCACATCCCTGTGTAACAGTGTACTTGGGTTTTGCATTAAGTGATCTTATTGGCATTTTTCTAATGGGGGCCTTGGGAAAGAAGATTAAGCATTATGCAGAGCTTCGGGAGTCCTGGAGAAGAAGGTGGGTGGGAGGAGGGGGTAAGAACGACGTGAGAAGGCCAACAGGGTCAATTAACCTAGACCCATGAGGGCTTACAGAGCCGGAAGCACCAACCAAAGAGCATGCATGGACTGGACCTAGGCCCCCTACACAGATGTAACCAATGGGAAGTTTGAGCTTCATGTGGGCACCCTAGAAAGTTGAGCAGATGCTGTTTATGACAAGGACTCTGTTGCCTGCTTTTCGATCACTTCACCCTAACAGGGCTGCCTTGCCTGGCCTCAGTGGATGTGGAAAAGCTCAGTCCTGATGTGACTTAATGTCATGCGGTGGGTTGGTGGGGGGAGCTCCCCTTTCCTGGGGACAAGGGGAGGGGTAAATACTGGGGAGGAAGGTGGGAGGGAGGGACTGGGAGGAGCAGAGGAGAGTGATGTAAAGTGACTATATAAATTAAAAATAAATTTTAAAAAATTAAAAAAAAAAAGAAGACTGAAGAAATATATCAATTAAATGGAACTCTTCAATTCTGTTTCTACAGAAAGAGAGACAGAGACAGAGACAGAGAGGGATCCCAATAAGTGGACCTTAAATCCTCTCCTGTATACCTCAGTGCAAAGTCTAGCTGCTAGGAAATCACAGGCAACATATGCAAATATTTCACCAAAATTTATGTTTCTCAATTGTAGAGCCAATATTTCGATAAAAGAGGGTCTATATCTGTTGAGAGATAACTGTTTACTTGAAATACTGTTTATTTGATTCTTTGGGAAAGGCTATATAAATCCTGTTTGTCACTAACATCTGAGTACATTTCCTTCCTTCCTATTCCCTTCTCCAAGACAAAAGTTATCTCAAATCTAAAGTTAAAAGAAAAAAAAAAACTATTGTTAATTTTCTGCCATCTTAGTCTTTTTCTAGTATTCAGGAAGGGCCAGGCACTGAGCACTCTAGAGGAAATGTCAAAATTTTTGAAGAAAAAAAAAATGTAACACAAAAGTGAATCTATATTATAAATGGTCAGAAGTGATTAATTAAATTTAAATTAGATAATACAACACTTGAATCTGAGAAATGTCTTATTTCTCCAATCTAGCACAGTACTACTGAGGCGAGATGCAGTGAACATGAGCAAAGAATTCAAAAGATTTGCTTCTCTGCCTTTTCAGATGTGTCCGTTTACGCTTTCCCCTTTGCTAAATTCTTTTCATGGCAAATTCAATCTGAACAGTCTAGGGGGACAGAGGAACTAGACATAAGTTCACAGTTAAGGCCTCACAGAGAACTCACATTTCACTATCACCCAAAGAAACCAGCATTTCAGAACACCCTCAGAGTATAAAATAAGCAAGCCAATGCTCTATAAATGCTCTGGAAAGCAACCCCAGGGGCAAGAGAATCATCAACACACAGAAGTAGTGGAATTATCAGAAGAGAGCTATCACTTGCCAAAAAAAATAGAGACCACAAGAGCAGTGTCCTTTAGATCTGGTATTGTTTTCTTGGCATCACAGTCCACCATGTACTTAAAGATGCCTGCTTTCCACTGAGTCCTCACTGAGGAAAGAGTTACCTCTGACTAAATTGGACAGCAGACTGTACCATTTCCAGGTCAGCCATTCCACTCTAAAGAAGGTAGGAAAACTCCTATGTATTTACATCCAGGTTTTAGCTCTGATGTTATATAGGACTGATAAAACTACTTTCAGGTTATGAATGTCCAGCAAAATTACTTGGGAAGGTAACTGAAGGTATAACAGTCATATCCCTGAATCACTCAATTTTTTTCTCTTAAATACTTACTTCTGACGAGTTCACCATCTGAAGGATTTCTCCAAATGGGCTGGTCCTGTGTCAGCTCATACCTGGAGCGGCTACTGGTAGCTTGACTTATATCTTTCTCAGTACGGTTCTCATTACATTTTTCTGAAAAAAGATTAAACAGTTATTATCATTTGATGAATGCTGCTGCACGTCTTTCTGCATGGGAGGGGGCAGTATGCTCATTTTGAGGGCTTCTCTGAGACACTACCTCACAGAACACAGGCCTGGAGCTCACTATGTAGTTGATGATGACCTTGAGTTCCTGGTCTTCCTACCAGGACCTTCCAAGTGCTGGAATCATAGATGTGCACCAGCACATGTGCTTAAGTTGTTCTTCCTGTCCTCAAGTCTGCCATAGCTTAATGGAATAAAATTATACCATTACTGACTGTTGCATGTGTTGTTGCCCCATAACATTTATTGAGCACTTACTATCTTTTCATCATCAAAGAAACATGCTCACAGTGAAATAAAATCTATCAAGATTGTGGTAAATAAGGAATAGCAAGGCAAGCGATCTGTCATCACAGAGAAATGTGGAAAGGTTACATGAAGGATGAGAGTGAGTGAGTCCTTACAGGTAGACTTACAGGCAGGTGAGACAGAAACAGTATCAAAGGAGAGGAGACTACAAATGATTGGTGGAGATGAAAGCCAGGCTGCAGTTGAATGAGAAGTGACTGGGCAGTGAGGATATAGGAAACAGGCACAGCGTTCTCTCTGTAGAAACCGAAGGAAAAAGTCAAAGAGTGTGCAATGCATCCTCAGAGAAGGAAGTGTTTAGGATGAGAGCTTCATGGGTAGGATTATGCGTTCTCAGGTGGAAAAATAACATGTAAGGAAATGGAATGTCTTGTTGGGAGCATAAGTCAAACAACACACAACCTATAACACAAGGTAAAATGCATGCTATGAAAGGTCCAGGGCGCTAAAGGAGTTCAAAGAAAAGAAGAAGAAAAAAATCTCATCAGGATTCAGAGATCAAGAAAGACACTGTAGAGAAAGGAGCACATTGGATGGTTTCTAAAAGATTAGAAGAACTTCAAAAAGTCACATGGGAGAAAGGTGGAAGAACAGCATGGGAAAACTCCAAAAGCAGACACTTGGGCAAAGGTCCCAGCTCCAGGCTATGAAGTTCTTTCAGGGGGACAGGAGCTAAGACTAAAGTTCTGAGGAAGGTATACCTGAGTGCCAACACAGGAAATCTGGAGTTAGCTCAAAATCGGGATGAACAAATCAAAGTAGCCATTGAAGCCTTGTGAAATGCCGAAGCTAAGCTACATATTAAGGAGTGTAATAAGCAGGTACATCTGTGTTTCTCGATCCTAATTGACTACAGAACATTTTTTGAAAAAACAGATTCCTAGGCCACAATGAATAATTCTATTTCATCTGAAAAAGTAGACACCCTCAGGTGATCCACTGTTCCTAGGTCCTTTAAATATTCACTGGATATGAGAGTGAGACAGAGAGAGACAGACAGACAGACAGAAACAGAGAGAGAGACAGACAGACAGACAGAAACAGAGAGAGAGAGACAGACAGACAGACAGAAACAGAGAGAGACAGAGAGAACAGAGACAGAGAGACACAAAGAGAGACCGAGAGAGACAGAGACAGAGAAACAGAAACAGAAAGACATAGAGAGAGACTGTTCCTAGGTCCTTTAAATATTCACTAGATATGACAGACACAAAAAGAAAGAGAGAGAGAGACAGATAGACAGACAGAGAGACAGATACAGAGAGGAAGGAAGAAAGGGTGGAGAGGCAGAGACAGGAAGAGAACAAGATTAACACTGCCCTCATATGCACACGTGTGTGAACAGCTGGTCTGAGCTGATGGAGCTATTTGAAAAGGTTGTATAAATATTATGAGGTGGAGCCTCAGTGGGGGAAATGGGACACTGGGGAAGGCCCCGAGACATCACAGCATGTCCCACCTCTCAGCCCCCTTCTCTGCCTACTGCCATGTCTTCCATGCCATGAAGGACTATATTTCTCCAAAATAAGCCTTTTCTTTCTTAAGGTTATTTTTGGTCAGGCTATTTTATCTTAGCAACAGAAAGGGAACTAATACAGGCTCTAAAGTGAAGCATTATAGCAAAGTTCAAGTAGACGCTGAGCAGACTTCAACCGAATGACATAATAGAAAAGGGGGCTGATGAGAGATAAGTGAATGCGGCTGGGAGTAACTGAACTTTTTCATCTACATGTGGTGGTAAACGACCCGAAGACTGGGAGGCTAACATTTTCTAACATATTCATTTTGCACAGAATACAGATGGTGTATACAACTGTTTATTCACGTCACTAGGTGATGCTCAGATCTTGCAAGACAACACATTTGCAGCTGTCATGCACATTGTTAGCTCTAGGTGCTGATTCAATACTGAGAGCCTGAATGTACAAATCAGAAAGAAAGATCTCCTAGCTTAGCTGGTCCACAGGGACGGGGTGAAGTCCTGAGTGAATGTGTATTGTTGGAGCCATGTCAAACACCAAAGCCTCAGACCCATGGGGAACTGGCGCACTCCACACCAGGTGAGGCTCAGAGAGACTGCAAGCCTCCCTCTCATCCAAGATGACATGTCCATAGTATGTGCAGAAAATATACACCAGACCCTCCGTTTTCAGCCTGAAGAAAGTTCTCCTGTAGAGACTGCTTCTAGTGAGATTAGGTAAAGCTGCCTCCATAACCCTGCATGACTCAGCTGGATATTCTGACCCCTGTCTCCATGTTCAACTGTATACACCAAACAAGAGCTTTCAGGGTGCTGTGGCTTCTCCATCACAGAAACTAGTACACCCAATCCTGGTTGTTCTGTGTGTCAGGAGGATTTGCCTTTTCTTCACTCCCTTGCTGTCCAGTCAGGTCAATCTCTGGAGCCATGATGGACACACACTGATCATCTTCCTGAAAGTCTACTGTGGAAGCATTTCCAATTACTGAGCTCACCGGAAGAGAGACCAGAGTCTGTACCATTAGGAAGTGGCAGAGAGACTGCATGGTGTCAAGTTATGGAAGCAAAGAAACAGGAGATCCAGACAGAAGTTGTTAGTCAGTCTTGTTAACATTTCCAGTAGAAGGGGAAAAAGTCTGCACATGCAAAAAGATTCTCATGTACCATAGTGATTTCATAACAAATTAACAATCCTGCCACAAACATATTTCAACACATGAGAAATAGATGAATATAAACTCCAGACGAAAACCAGGCGTTAATATTGCTACAAAAAAATAAAAATAAAAATAAGGCCTTCAATGCTGAGCATTTTTAGACTTCAAAATCATTTTCAAACGTCAGTGAAATATAAATTAAAAGCATGTAAAACCAGTATGTCCTAGATTTATGTAACATTTACTCAGCGTTATCATAAGGGAAAATGTAATCTTTGCAAGATGTGTTAGTTTCAATTTAAATCTTAACTTTCCTAAACAATTCCAGAATTCCTTACTGCTGTAGTCAACTCAGGCCTTTTGGAGATTATCGGTAAAAGAAAGATTTTCTACAGTCTCACTAGTACACATGAACTGGCTTATCAGCAGTCCTACATACTCATACTGTTACGTAGCTCACTGCCGCCAGGTGTCATGCTAGTAGGCTTGATTCAATTAGTAACTTTAATTGAAGCTGAATGAAATTAATTATATAATTTTGAGCTGTTCAAGTTTAATTCCATTAAAATTAATTCATGAAACCAAGGCATTATGAAGCATTGCTGACTAAAAGAAAATAGGTATGAATAAAGCCTCTAGACACACTTGACGCATATTTGAATCATGTCCAATATTCGAGTGCCAAGCACAGACCCTCTCAACTCCTTGCTGAATAAATGACAATGCCACGTGGTCCATATACACATGGATTTATGGTGATGTAACCTACTCCTGAGGGAAAGCGAGTTCTTCCTACCCCAAATTCTTATTAGGTGACAAGTTACCATATATATATATATATATATATATATATATATATATATATATATATATATATTTTTTTTTTAATGAGTAATCTTATCTGGAAATTCTACAGTTAGATTACCACTAGTGTCCTGAAGTCACAAAATGAAAAGAATACCACCACTCTGTGTCTTATTATATTTGAAAGGTAATAAATTATGTGCAATTCCTATGACATCACAATCACCAGCATACCCAGTTTAGCCTCCTTTGAAAATGAATTGTTTGGCTTGAAAGACGGTCTCTAGTTTGTCCTGTGATGAAGCACTGTACCCAGCCCAAGGCAAGGCCCAGTAAAGGTTCCCAGTAAAACCTTAAATTGCCTTTGGCTAATTCTCTACTTGTTTAAACCTAAGTAGAGGCCAGTATAAGCTGGTGCAAGTGTGGAGGCCCCAGCACCAACTGATTGCCCTAGCCCAGGACATCAGTTCGTACCTAGCTATCGGATTTTACATGTGTAGTCAGTGGGTTCTTCTCTGGGTAGCGGATGGATTTCTTTTCCACGCCATAGTTCTCAGTTTTGGTGTTGAGTCAGTACCATGTAGAGAGCTCTTGCCACGTACAGATAGGCAGACCCCAACCTCAGAGAATCTAGTCCAGGTGGCTTTGGTAAATAAAAGGGTGATGTGAAAAAGAAATGTGGCCACGCTGGGAAGGTTGTAAGACCTACATCTTACCACTCATCTCCTCAACACAGGATGCCAAAGAATCAAAGAATGGATGTTTATTTAATCGTGTAATTAACATATGTATATTTAGTTATACTTCCTTGCCAGGGCAACTTTGAAAGTAAAAGATCTGAGTAATTTGTAATATTAACCAGTTCTATTGATATACAGGACAAAATATATATTTTTTTAAATACCCAAAATTGAAGATCTTGAAAAACTTCAATGGGACCAAAGGACTGAGGAACACTTGTGGGTGTGCCAAGCTTTCCAATCTACACAGAGATGTGAAAAACAATCTTTGGATAAGCAAGGAGACCATGTCATGACAACAAATCTCTCAGCAAGGGAGACCAAACACACTCACATGAAACAATCAAGCCCCAAGAGGAGAGAAGATTATGGAAACTGTCCAGGGTCAGTCAGCCTTCGGGCTCCAAGGTTGACAGCTGTGTGAGCAGGGCAAGACCCTAGTGTCATCCTCTACATGGGGAAAGGTAGGTGTTGGGCTGCCAAGGCCTTCTCACACTCGGGCTTTGTGCCTGATTCTGTACAAGGGTGAAAATAAGAGTCCAAATATCCCATGCATGCTAAAGGATGTTTAGACTGGAACAAACCATAGAGAAAACATTAAGGCACTGGGTTTGTGCTAATCCTAAGAGAATGTGACAAGCAAGAACTAAGTTAAGGAAAAATTCAGAGGGGGTGTGGGAGGGGGGATAATGGTTCTAAATGATAGATTTAAATACAATATTTCCTCCTCCAAAATGACTATCTATCTAACATGATCGATGCACTCTTTGGGTTTTGTTTCTTTTCTAAAGGTTCAGCATGAATAGTGAGAAGCAGCCCTCTGAATCTGGATTGTTCCTGCTGAGGGAGAATGGGAGATTTCAAGTAAGTATAATTTCTATTTAATTTAAAATTCTATTCTGTTTTACCTAACTGGCATTATCCAAATTTCAAACCTTTAAAATGTTACTTACTTATCTCAGACAATTGGGGAAATCAAATAATTGATTAATAGCAAGAAAGAAAAGTTAGTAACAAGCAAGAAATATCTAAAAACATCAAACAAATTGGATAACAATTTAAGTAAAATTTATATATACCATATAACAGCCACTTACTTGATATGTGGTTGTTCGGTAATTTTTTAGGAGGAAGCTAAAAGTGCTTTGCTTTGTTGAAAGAAAGTTAATGAATTTTTGCAATTACAGTACTGTTGTGGGAATTTCCAAAGGACTTTAATATATAATATTTAGTTGCTCTTCACAGCTATCAGTGATATAATTAGGAAGAAAGCATCAGTTTAGTTTTACTGATGAGAGAACATTATGTCTCGCAGTCAGATACAGAAGCAGAAACAGGAGGATAATAGCAGACGCGGGATCTTGTGGCTCAGCTGTTTTCAGCAGAGAGCTCATTGCTCACTCAGGCAGACCTTCTTCCTAACTATAAGGAGTGACACCACATGGGAACGTGGGCTGCTCTGACTCTGGTATGTCGGTTAGGTGCTCTTCACTTTGAACACTAGTGTGTCATCTTCTATGTAAATCTCTATGTAGTTATACTTATGTCTCTTGTAGACAGAATTAGTGAACTCGAGCCCTCCTATTAGACAATTACTTAAACTATTAAAGAGGGATGTTTCTACCAATTTATACGCAAGCAAGCAAATATGTCATTCCAATGGCTAATCTCAGTGTGTGTGTGTGTGTGTGTGTGTGTGTGTGTGTGTGTGTGCGCGCGCACACGCGCGCGCTCACTAACGTGTGTGGATGTGGATATAGAAAGCTGATACTTTTCCTACATCATTGCTCTACTATTTGTTTATTTACCTGTATTCTTAGCTCTGTATGTATTTATTTACTTATGTGCCTACTTGAGACAGGTCCTCTCACTGAACCCGAAGCCCATCGCTCAGGCCGCAGTGGCTGGCCAGTGATCCTGTGTCCACCCCTGCAGTTCTGGGGATTCACAGATGTGTCCACGTGCGGAGCGTGAATGTGAGCTCTGAGTGTCTGAACTCAGGTCCTCATGCTTGCTCAGCACGTTAACGTTACCTGCAAAACAGTCTCTCCAGCCCTAAGAAGTGAATGTTGCCAAGAAACAACAGCAGCAAAAGAATGAGACTGTGGCTTCACAATGAACTCAGCTGAGCAAAGTCACTGGGCAACGATGCTTGATCAAAGCTGGAGACACTATGAAGTTCTGATCCTACACAGAAGTAAGGATGATGTCATCATTTTAAATCCTAGATGTGGGCATCCTTCCTGTTCAATGAAAAAAAAAAAAAGATTGTCTTTGGGGTTTCTAGAATAACTAGAACACCCCTTATTTTTACTTTGCACTAGCGGAATACTTAGGAGTACGGATTTGAAATCAGGGTGCCATGCCAATGGAACCACCACTAATGGCGTGAGGTCTAGGAAAGCTATTCTTTCTTGAAATTCTTCTTGTCTCTAAAACAAGGATGCACCTAGAACATAAAGTTATATTAAAGAAAACAGAAGCCTGTCTCGAAAGCTGCGTCTCTTTTATAGTAAGGGCTCATCCACAGTGCCTGTTACTGTACTTTTACATAAGCATCTTTCCAAACCCTGATATGAAAGTATTCTTGGAGAAGCTGTCGAGGGCAACATCCACTTTGTAATCCCTTTCTGAAATAGCACACAGGCTATTTGTCTGTAGATTGGATAAAGAAAAGCACTGCCGTGTGAGAAGTTGTGTTATTTTCTTTTTCCTTTATGGATGAGGCAGTTCTAAGAGGAAGAAAATATTTTCAAGTCAGATCATGCACACATTTGGATACCTGTATCTGACTAAGCAGTCTGCAACCACATAGTCTGGGTTTTCTAAGTCTTTTCTATTATTCCATTTTGATCTTTTTTTTTTTTTTAATGTACTATCATATCATCTCAAATATTCTGCTGAACTAGGCAAAGGTGTGTGTAAACCTCAAAGCAATCATCAAGCATTTTTCCTCTTGTTATCTTACGGCATTTGCTTGCTTAGTGAACAAATAAGTAATGGTGTAGGTTGGAGACCATCTTTACAAACCCTCCTAAACCTTAGTGAGTGTTCGAAGTACTTATAACAGATAAGAGAATACAAACCTCTACAAGTTAGGCCTCATGTATTTCCATTAAGTACTCAATCTGTAACAGATATAGTTTCCAAAATATCTATATTGTCACCCTTTACAAACCTATATGTCCTTTATCTATAAAGCTTCTCACATGCAACTTCATTTTATTATCCATCCAAAACCCACACAATTGTATTCTAGTTGACAAAAATCATAAGAAACCTGAGAGAAAAATTCTGAAGAAAAGTGAAAAAAAAAATTTGTGACTATATCTTCCCAGAGGCTCAGAACAAAATAGAAATTCTGCAAATGCTCTCCAAATGTAACCTTTAGAAAACAAAACAAAACAAAGATAAGGCAGCTCTCAGGAAGACCTAGGGCCTGGAAATTCACTTCTTCACTGATCCAGAAAAAAAAAAAAAACAACAACAACAACAAAAACCTGAACAACAAAAACAGCAACCCTCAAGCCTAATGACTTTTATAGAACAATGCAACTTCAACTTTCTTGTCCAATCTTTTCAATGGATTACAATTTTCTTATCCAAAACCCACGTAAAATCATACAAATAAGAATTTCAACACACAAACAAGCATATATGTAAACTTCCATTATTTTATAAACACAAGAAACGTGGAATCACAGATAAATTATCAATGTTTATGGACTGAATTGGATGCTTAAATCAACTCAATTAATTCATCGCTACCAGGGTTTTGAAAACTGGCAAAGCTTTTCAACAAGATCTAAAATGCATTCGTTCAAAAGACCTCTTAGGGATTCAGAAGCCTAAGGAATGATTAGATTCAAAAAAGAAAAAAAGGCAAAACAAAACAAAATACAAATAAAACCACTTAAAATGACATGGACTCACACAGCTTACCTACTGAGGTGGCCAAAGGAGAATGTGCATAAGAAAAACGGGAAATATTTACAGCATAAGAGAGGAATATGTGATTGAATGTGAACATTAAAAGAAGCCATAAAATGCATCAGTAGTTTAAACTATAACTCAGTAAGTTAGAAAGTGAGGGAGGGTTTCTACACTGTCTGTTTTTAAAAGGAGGAGAGATAGAAACTTGGTAAGGGGGAAAGAGGAGATTAGCTCTGTCACCTTAATCTCCAGTGCCTTTGTACTCCTGACCTGATGCAACATCAGATCCCAAAGGCTGGGAGTTCCTACTTTCCCAAAACCTCAAGTGTATTGATGTTTACTCGGCCAGGACCACTCACACTATAGCCAAAAACACTCAAAGGTTCTCGTGGAATGTAGCATTACTGTCTTAGAGGTCTCCAAAATTACTCATCAAGAACTCAGATGAAAACATGCAATATGAACATGCCCAGGAACTGGCAAAAGACAGACAATGGGTCCTTCAGGAGAAAGGAACCCGCTACAGCAGAGCTACAGTTGCCAGTCACTGTAATCATCCAAAGACCTCCTCCACGTATAAGGTCACCTCCCAATATAACTTCCACTGAGTCGCTTTATTTTGTTGTTCACAAAATTGACAAGGAAGGAAGTCTATGTAAGTTTTTATCCCTGCCTCTGTGACTCCTGTACTTTTTTAACTGCCTCCTGTTCTCTCCTATGCTAATTATATCACTTCACTCTCTGGCTTTGCATTCTAGCGGCCCTTCAGGGCACAGCAGCTTTAACCTTACCTAGAAGACTTCCTGTCGAGAAACACTGTGTGTAACTGACTGCTGGAATCCACAGAGACAGTCCAGGGTAGCTTCCTTACTTAGCAGTCTATGAACACCGTGTAGAAGGAAATAGAACTCTGCTGTCGTCCCCTGTGTCAACAGGATGACACACACTCATCTTTCACCTTGTCAAGATCACCTTTTCTTTGTCTCTCCTTTTAAAGTGATTACGGTGTGTAGCGCTTGTACAAAGTCATCGGTTTCATTGTGACACTTTCTTTTTGTTCACGCACAAAATGTACGTTAGGGTCCCTCTTTTGGCGGTCTCGGCTTTAAACACATCTCTGTTAACTCCAAGTCATTTGATCAGGATCACATTCTTTTTCTGGCTCTCTGGTCAAGCAAGGAATCCTTGTTTGGCACTTTCACAAGAATGAAGGGCATGGCACAGGAACTCTACAGTGAGCCAAAGGGGTTGTTTAATCTGTAGCAGCATTTCAAAGCTCAGGAGTCTGACTCCGAAGCAAACACATAAGAGAAGTCCAAGCAGGCCATTTCAAGTTATATTAAGAACACAAATAAAATAATGATGCATGAATCAAGAGTATATTGAAATTGGTTTCTGACACTTCCAAATGATTGATAGGGATTTGATTTAAAGAGGAGGCATAACCTCTCCTAATTCTCAGAGACCTAACCCAGAAGCCTCTCAAATAATTCCCTAACTCAGATTTGGGACCCTCTCAGCCCTAACTCTGGGATGCTGCATTTGTTCAATTCTCCTTTAAGCCCACCAAACCATTTTTATCTAGCTCTGCAGTCTTTGTCATCTCTTTACCTTTCCCATCTCTAGCAGCTACAAGATGACACTGTCTGGGTCCCTCTTCCTAGATGTCCTACATGGGCCTATCCATCCTTAGCCATGGGGACTCAGTCAGGTCTCAGTCTTGGGGGATGGTAGGAACAGAATCATCAGCACCTTTGATTTTCCAGTTTTCCTTGCGTCTTAAACATGAATCAATTACCATTCCTGCTTTACACATTCCCAAACTCTCACAAGTCTACACCCACTGCCAGGGTGTCCATCTCTTTCCTTCCCAGACAGGAGTACTTTCCTCTTAGAAAAAAGGCAACCCGGAGTTCCTTAGACCAAGAATTACACAGAGAGCTGGGAGTGATGGTGCACACCTTTAATCTCAGCACTCAGGAGACAGAGGCAGGTGTTTCTCTGTGAATTCCAGGCCAGGCTGGTCTATAAAACAAGCCTAGGATAGCCAGGGCTCTCTTACACAGAGAAACCCTGTCTGGAAAACCAAAAATAAATAAATAAATAAATAAATAAAATAAAAAGATGAAGAAAGAATTGTAGAGAAATTGTATTTTTTGTTTTCAAACTATGATATCTCTTCATATGCCATATGAAAATTATGTAAAATATGTACGTGCTAAGCAAACAAACAAAAAGAAATGCTTTCCACATTGCACCCTGACAAAGACTTGGAGAATTATTAAACATCATGCCTACTTTAATGTTGTAAACTCCTATGCTGTTTTCTCAGGCTTGATAATTTACCTTACTTGCTACTGAGAAATGATATGAAACCCTTCAGAAAAAAACTTACTAAAGATCCTGCTTATACCTTGGGTAATAAAATAAGAGAGCAGGTCTATGTTCCTAAATGCTGTAAAGGCCAGGTGTGCTCCACCATGAAAGGATCAGGAGAGCTATGCTTTGGGTAGAAAAGTCAGCAGGGAGCTGGCTCTGAGCACTTCACCACCTGACTTCAGAGTTTCTGACCCCTGCTTCACCACAAGTGACCTCATTTTGAATGTCATCTCTCCACAATTCAAACCAAAATAAATGCGTAAACAAACAAATCCTAAAATCTGCATTGCACATTCTTCAGCTGGGGACACTAGCAACACAGTCCCAACAAAGCCAAGTCCTTCTCATAATCCTCACAGCCTCTCCCAATAGCTGTGCATTCTGATTGCGTGAGTGGATGGCTGACACCTGGCGTCACCTCGTCTGTCACATATTCTTGCTGGAATCTTCCAATGATATGTGAATGAGGATTGCAATGTCCTTTAGCAGACCTCTCACCCTTCCTCACCAGTTTGCATATGCCTTATGGGTACAGCTATGTACATAAACATTCTTAATGTTCAAGGGACCTCGTACATAGCCAGCGCATGGAACACTTGGGGAAAGGGTTTTCCCTTTTAAATGCCAATACTGAAATGTAGGTGCTAGCATAAGAAAAAAAAAAAAAAGACCTCATTTCCAGCTTCCTTTCTGAGACTACAAAAAGAATGAGCAGATAGGCACATGTATGTGAATCATCTTTCTTCAGATCACGTGGGTGAGAATCTGAAAACAGAAGTAGACTGCAAGCAGAAACCACAAGCAAAATTAAAATTTTCGGTTTAAAATTACTCTGTGCACAGTAGTTCCTGCTTACTCGGTTTTGAGTGATCAGAAATAGAAGTTAGAAACTAGAACTCACAAGGACTTCAGAAGCTTAAGGCTGAAGAGCATTTCTCCTCCTGGGTGTGGATATGAAGGTGAAAGGAGGAGCTGGACTTGTAAATCCCTTCAGCAAGGAGCTGCTGTCCCTGGCAAGAGGGACAGAGCAGGGAAAATAGAGAGAAGGAGGGAAGTAGAAAAAGAGGAAGACAGATCTAAAAACTGGTTCACACACACACTCTCTGTCTGGAAATGGAAGGGCTACAGCCTCTTCAGTCTGTCCCAGTGAATCTCCAACATTAAAGTCACCCCAAAGTCTAGGACGAGGCAGTCCACAGAGTCATCTTTTAACAAAAGCTGGACACAAACATGTAGGGATCGAAACAGAACTCTGCCTTCGCACAAGAGAACGGTTACATTATCACATGGATGGAATTTTTTTCCCTTTTGTTTGTTGTTCTAAACAACTTTCCATTTTCAAATGGCATAACTTTAGACTATGTCAATTTATGTTTCCTTATTTTTGCTCCAGCCTTTTATTACTATAAAAATATAATGCCGGTAAAGTGCACTGTTATTTGGCTTTCTTTCCATGAAGTCATCTCAACCAGATCCAGGAAATAAGGTTGAAAGAAACAGGAAAAGCCCTAACACGCCCCAAAATTCCACAGCTTCCCTCACAGCTCTGTAAAGGTCATTGGATCATATATGTCAAGTCTTTGAATGAGGACTGACCAAGCAAAGCGGCCTTCACCCAGCTGGAGTCTTCACCTGCCTGAGGCAATGTTTGCTAGCTCAGAAGCTTTCTTTCACTACCCCTCCTCCCCCTCCCCCAGCAACCTGGAAAGAAGATGAGTATAAAAACACCACACACACACACACACACACACACACACACACACACACACACACATTTGCAGGACATTTGTCCTTTGTCCCTTTTTCCCCCATTGCTCCTGAAAGCCTGGCAACTTCCAATCCTAGGTCGATTCCAAAATCCATTTATCTCTCTGCTTCTATTCCAGTGCTCCCACAAGCTCCCCTCTGAGAAAGGCAATCAACCATGCTGAGGCCTGTACAGTAGAACTCAAGCCAGTCATTCTTAGCTAAGCCCTCAGCCTTACTGAGCAGCCCAGGGTTTACATCAGACTGACTCCCTCTTGAATACTTCGCTCTTTCAAAATTTCCCACAAATCTCAAATGTCTTGACTCATCCTTGCTCTTTACAAATATTATCATCTTCTGTAGTGAGAAGATCTGGGCCTTCAATACTCTCTTCATAGCTAATTTTCTTCAGATTATAGCTTAATCCTTTTTGCCCACACTATTTCAAAAGGAAACATTCCTCTCTGTCTGTCTCTCTCTCTCTCTCTCTCTCTCTCTCTCTCTCTCTCTCTCTCTCTCCCTCTCCCTCTCCCTCTCTCTCTCCCTCTCCCTCTCCCTAGTTATTTCATTGGTTGGGTTGGGTTGGTTTTGTTTTTTGTATTTTGTTTTTGTTTGTTTGTTTGTTTTTTGAGACAAGATTTCTCTGTGTAACCTTGGCTGTCTCCTGGACTTGTTTTGTAAACCAGGCTGGCCTTGAACTCACAAAGATCTGTCTGTCTCTTCCTTAGTGTGGGGATTTAAGGCGTGCACCACCACATTCCCAACTCTCTTAAACCTTTCTAGAATTCGACTCTTTCAGCTACAAATGCTCACCGCAGCACACACACACACCCAAACCAACCCATGTTATCTTTTGATTCCTTTGTCCAGAGCTTTCTTCCCAGTAAGGTGGGGCATGGATTCTCAACCAAACTTTCTTGGAGTAGCTTTCTATGCAAGACCTTTGTCCTTTATAAATGACAACTCTTATCTCTCCTGTATTCACTAGACAGTCAAAACTTCTGGAGGACCTTTATGTGCATTTCTTATCTATCCTTTTTCTTCTATCCAATTTTCAGCCCTTCCCTCAGGACTTGCTCCCCTCCCTGACACTGGCACCCATCAACGACCTCCCTATAGTGAATTCTTCCTCTGTATATCTGACAATCACTGGAAACCGGTTTCCAGCTACATATTGATGACTATGACTAATGCTAAGTTCCTTGGGCTCAACATAACCAAAACAAAGACATCAAGGCTCCTGAATGTTACCATGCTTGGGGTGGAGCAAATCTATACATTGCCTTAAGTTTCTTTTCAACAGCTTCCATATTACATATTCTACATAACAATATTTCATCAACTTGCCTGAACAGTGAACTAAAAGAATCAAAGATAAGTAAAAAAATCAAGGGACTCTAGCCCTGCAGCAGTGGTACATGCCTTTAATTGCAGCACTCAGGAGGCAGAGGCAGGTGGACGTCTGCGAGTTCGAGGCCAGTATGGTCTACAGAGTGAGTTCCAGGACAGCCAGGGCTACACAGAGAAATCATGTCTCAAAAAATTAAAACCAAAACCAACCAACCAACCAAACAAACAAGGGGCTCTCAAAGGCAGGCGAGGGTCATCCTGCTTCTACTTTGTTCTTGACTCTGTTTCCTCAGTGTCCCCTACACTCGTGCTGTCCTTGATGGTCTACTCTTTCCCAGACTGCTGCAGTAACCTTCTAGATAACTGCCACTTCTACTCTTTCCCCTATCTCCAAAATCCCCCTTTGGACTGTCAGCAAGTTTGCTCTCCTAAAACCACAAGTGTTGTCTTCGACTTCTCCCTCTAAAGAACCTTCCATGGCTTACTAATGTCAACAATAAAAATGTCCTGAGACAGACAGACAGACTTCCCTGAGTCTCTATTGTCCTTTTCCTTGTCATTTTCTGCTCCTTCATGGAGCCCATGCAGTTATCTGTCTAGAGTACCCACCATGCTGTAATCAATCCTCCCTCCCAGTGAGTCATGCTTCCTCCCGTCTCTGCATGAGTCCTATCACCAGACTTCCTAGCACAGGTTATATTAAACTTTCCTGAAGATTTTGCCAAATTGCCAATTATATATACCTAGTGTCTTCTCATTTCTGACACTGGACTTTCTTTGTGCCTTTATTGTGCTGTATTTAACATTAAGCCACCTGCCCAGTTCATACCAGACTAAACCATAAAACATATTTTCACACTATTCAATTCAAGCAACTCAAACTCTCCAAATACTTTACTCAATGCATAAGTCCACCACTTTAAACTAACTTCTTAATTCTTTCCTCCTTTCCCTTTCCTTCTATCCCTTTGTTATTTGATTTTTCAAGTTTGCATTCATTGACTCATTTGACCCTTTTCTTAGTAAAGGGGAAAACAATGCAACACTGATGAGCCTTGTCCTCATGGAGCTCAATTTATAAAATGAGCACTACTCCCTTCATACATATGAAAGAATTAGGACTCTGGGTTTCACTGTGCTTAAAAATGTCCCCACATCTCCTTTAAATCCAGACAAGTTTCCATCTATTTTCCTAATTATCTCTGTCCTTCCTCAAGCTATATATGTGAGATGTGTTGTAAGACAGCTTTACTGGGTTTATTTTTATTCTTTGTTCTTTGTCTGTGGCTGTCAGTGTTGTAATAGTACATTGTCTGGGATTTATCATAAAAAGGATGAAAGTTTTAATCAAATTTATTTTCAATATTCTTTTGAGATTTATTATGGAACTAAGTATAACTTACCACTATTTCTAGGAAAAAATATAATCCAGGTTCCAAGATTCCAACACACAAGTGAACAAGAGTCATGTGAAAGCTGAGGGCTGTTTTCTGTCATGCTAGTCAGTAGTTTCTCCAAGAAGCTATGAAGAAATGCAGGACAAGAACATATACTGAGGTGGCAAGGGAATGTCAGAATACTATTCTTTGTGGCATGCCTTCAGTTTTCCACTTCTATCTCTTTTGTAATATTTAAGGCATGCTTTATTTTAGAACATAGGATTCTGACCCTCAGAAGTACTTTGAGAGTGAACTGAAGTATAAAACCAAAATTTGGGGGGGGATATCAGGAGAGAGTTTGCATGGAGCAATAAAATTTAAATTTTAGATTTTGTTTTTACAACTTTTTGAAAAGTCTCTGTTCTACCCTTCTAGACCTCTTGGTATAGGAAGGACTATTTATTCTCTTCTTAAAAGTCAATGTAATGTGTGTTTCTTGTAGATAAAGGCTCTAAGTTGACAGACCAAGTGCACTAGAACTTGGGTGGATGCAGAGTCTTTGGCTTTCTACCTAGAGAATCTCAGTACCTGAGTAAAGACAAATTCCTGCTGGTGTCCAAGATGTAAGGACAGCAGATTTCCCTGTCTAAGCATTACTGACTTTGGCCAGGTCACTCATTACTGTGGGAGTGTGCTAGCCTCTTCCCTGGAGGATGCCGTGCAGCATCCCTGACCTCCACTCACCAGATGTTGGTATCATGCATTGCCTGCCATGTTAGGACCACCTAGCATGTCTCCAGATGTAGTCAACTGTCTTCCTAGGGGCAAAATCATCTCCGATTGAGAACCAGTGACAGAAGCTATCCAAAGAGAATACACTTTGAGAAATGCCATCTTTAAAACTGATAAAAACAACATGGCAAACATAGAGAAATTAAGATGTGTAAACACTTGCATTATGTACATCAAAACAAACAGGCTTCCCCCAAAGGAAATTCGATTAGCTCTATAAACTCCTGACAACTCAGCTAAGCGTCTATGTCAGGGCTCTTCTTAAGCAGTTTCAACTTGAAGAGCCTCTTCCTCGCTTCTATTTTAGATTATTTTTAATTAACTTCACTGGCATTTTGCATCCTGCTATGAAAAGTCCGCCTAATAGTCTCAGAGGACTCTCCCTAGAGGGAAGAGTACATTAAATCACACATTATCACATTAAAGTATATACCAGCACTGAGTCCAACGGTCTACATCTTGGCAAGTGCACTGGGGTGGGGGTTGGGATGGAAGCAGGCTCAAATGATTCATAATATCCAGGGCCTATTAACTTCAGTGCATCAGCCCCATGCGACAAGGTTGCATCCATTTACTACTGCAACCGCATTTATCACAATGGCATACATTTTACAATTGGTGCCTCACCTGATATCTTGTTCATCGCTGTATTTGGGACAATCGCTGTATTGAGCAAGCCCCTTAAATTCTTTGGAAAGCCTTTCCCTCATCTAAAGGAACAACCAATTGGAATAAATTATTTCTAAAGATTCTGCTGTGGATAAGTCACAAACTTAGGAATGAAGTACTTATTTAAAAGGCTCTTTCAATTGCAATACTCCATGACAACAGAAAGAAATATAATAAAAAGAAAACAAAATGGCAATGAGAAGAGTCATACATACAAACCCATTTTCTCTTAAAACAAGAACAGGTGTGGCCCAAATGGTCTGTCACCTACCAAGCATTTATGCAGGAACTTTACATGAGAATATAACTCAGTATTTCAGAAACTGACTGCAAACAAGAAAATCATTTTAAAACACACTTACTTTCAGTTTTCAAAGCAGAGACACCAAATAAGAGGCTTGGAGAACATATGCAGCATCTAAGTGTGGTTGTTTCTTTACCACAGACAGAAAAGCCCACCCAGTTATTATGAAACACTACACATAAGTGTCTAGATTTCCAGTAGCCCTGAGGACATCAGAAGGTGTGAACCCACCTGACGATACTTATCTACTCATCTAGAACTAAGCAGTGTTACCTCCAGACCCACTTGATCTCCTGGTCCCTGAATCCCGCCCCCTAAGATCTCGCCAGCCACCTGCCCTGGTTCCCACATACAACACCACGCAAGCGCCTTACTGTGAACACTCCAGAAGGAGTCCTAATATCCACAGTGCTCTCAAAGCAATAGAAAAGCTCACCAGAGCACAACAGAAAGGTAAAAAACATTCAAGGCTGTTCTCTCAGTAAAAATCCCTAAGATTACTTACAATTTTTAAGAGTTATGCCTTGAGTTAACTTAGTGAACAGTCCATTGAAACACACTAAGGGCAATATTACATATAGGCCACAGTGTGCAGATCATAAGCATGTTTAACTCTGCAGAAGACATGGTCATATTCTTCCATGACTATCCCTAAGCTATTACATTTTCCTTACTAAATTTAGTGCACAGAGTTTTAAAACTAAGTTTTGATTAACTGAACAGTAAAGACCTACAATGCTTAGACACTATGTTTTGTTCTTCAGAAAGGATAACAAAGATTGGAGAATTTAGGGAAGATGATGTTCAGTTACAACAGGATACTGGTTTCCCTTAGGGAGATGTGCCTGTTGAATATAGCTAGCATTTAACCTCAAGCCCTTTTAGATGCTTCCTGTACTCAGATCACCTGATGCGAAACAGCTTTGCACTGCACAGCAGGTACATTTGGTACCATGGCAGACTTTTAAAAGCCATAGCCTTAACACTGAGTTTTGTGCATCTTAACTATTTCCAAATCAAACTGTTTTTCCTTGGGTGTTTGATGTTGATGCTTTGCACGAGCATTGTTTTAACAGTAGTGATTAATGGCTCAAGTGGGAGTATAAACAGCCCATCAATGAGTCGATATGACTCCTGAGGGCATGCCTAATGACAGGAAAATGATTGTGCTGACAATACAATGTGTGTAAAATGGGCTGCTTCTGGAAAAAAAAAAAATGTTCATCATTCTAGTTCTTTGCTTTTCTACAGCTAATCATTTGAATTTTCTGTTTAAGAAACGAAATGAGTCACTCTTCTAAAACAAAATCATAAACATAATTCAACTTAACAGCCCCAGATGCCAGAGCGTTTCAATTTAAGAATAGATATTTTCTGCTTTTATCTACTGTGGCTAGAACAGCAACTTTTCTTTCTTTCTTTTTTTTCTGCCAAAAAAACCAAAAAACAAACAAACAAAAACCTTAAGACAATATATATTGGGATACTGGGGTGGCAGCAAAATTTAGCTATGTTTAAAATCAAGAATAGACAGTAGGTTCTTGAGACCTGCCTGGAAAGTTAACTGGTGCATGACAGTCAGAACACTCCTCTTGTGGACTGTCCTTACAGGAAAAGGTAAGAGAAATTTAAGAGTCTGGTTCAGCAACTGAAATATATTACCTTCAAAGAAAACACAGTCAAAGTTTTAAAATGTGGTTATGGAAGTTTCCCAGAGGCAAAAATATTATTTTCCTTTTGGAAGAACACAAAAGAGCTAATTCATTCTTGAAACACGATGCTTTTAAGACATGTTTATTTCAAAACAAAAGTTATTGAAAACATATGCAGGAGCCTTTCCAAAATCAAGTGATCCCAGAAACCCGGATGTTTAACCTGGTGGCAGAGTACCCCCCCCCCCCCCCCACCCAGAAAGATGATGAGAGCCTATGCTTGCTCAGAGATCAGAGAGAGCCCTGCATGAGAAAAAGGACATAGGACCTTGAGCAGTAGACAAGGGTTCAAGACCTCACAATGCTCCTGAGTCCCAGGCCAAGAAGTGCCTAGGCAGAAGGTAGAAGCCATCTAGTCATCTGTTTCTAGCAAGGAAGGGGGAGTGGAGGGACTAGGGACCCCGCCCTCCTATCCGGTTGTTGATCTGGGGCTAGGATCCTTGGGCAGACTCGTTTTAAGTAACATGGAGTGTGCAAAAGTTCACGAGGACGAAGTTGACCCCAGTCCTCACCGCACCACCACCACCGCCCCATCCATAAGTTTGCAACCACGTCCCAGAAGCTCGCAACTTGCGAGCACTCACTCACTCACCGTGGGCCGGGGAGCCCAGCCGGCCGCCGCCCTCCTCGGCCGAGCACTGCTGCCCCGCGGGCCCGGGAGCGAGGGCTTCCCCCGCGCCGGACATGGGCCGCGCTCCGAGCCCGGGCCGCGCCGCCGCCTGCCTTCGCCGCCCTCGGGGCGCACCGACCCCGGCTGCTTAGGCGTCGGGTACAAGAAACGGCCTGCTTCTGGCGGGAAAAGCAAAAGGGGACAGGAGGGAGAAGTGTTTTTAGAGCGCTGCACGCCGCCGCGGCGGGCCATTCCCTCCCCGCCCTCCCTCCGCGTCCCTCCTCCAACTCCACCCCGGGAAGTTAGGATTTGAAAGCAGCCTCAGGGACGCCGCGAGCAGGACGCGCGGGAACCCCGCAGGCAGTGCGATCTCCAGGAGGGGACCCGAGTCCTCCGGCCCCGCGACTTACCTCGGCATCCCCGCCACAGGCGGCTCCGAGTCCCTTCCTCCCGCTGCCAGCAGTCAGCGAGCCTTGGGACACGGCCCCATTGCGTCCTGGCGACCCGGTCACGTCCCGCCGCCCTCGGACGCAGGAGTGACAGTAACTGTGGCAGACGCTCCCGCTGACTCTGCGCACTCCGCCCGCCCCTCCCTCCACCCAGCCCCGCACCAGGAAGACTTTAGGCTCTACTTGTGACTCTCTTTCACCCTAGGGCTGCCACTCCTACACTCTTCAAACACTTCTCTCTCTGTGGCTCCCTTTCATCATATCCGGATTGGGGTGGCCTCGAACTCTTGGCAGGCGGCCCTGTGGCTGGGGGCGGTGCGACCTAGGTTTGGCCCTGTGCTCCCTTGTGGAGGGAGCTGTCTGGGTCAGGAGGCCAGAGCTGGACAGCCCTGGTGCAGGCTCCCCACCCCAGGCCCACCCACCAAGGTTTGGGAAAACTGAGAGAGTGCTGGCCTTGGCAGCTCAGAAGTCCCCAACCATTCTGGGAAAGTTCCCCCAACACCATTCTCAATCCAGCCTCAAGAGGACTATTAA
>OU015744.1:103395660-103425031 GCA_907169655.1 Acomys percivali
TCTCTCTCTCTCTCTCTCTCTCTCTCTCTCTCTCTCTCTCTCTCTCTCTCTCACTCTCTCTCTCTCTCTCTGATTTGTGTTTGCATATCAACTTGTGAGCGCTCAGCTGTTGCTTTCGGTTTACTACTCTAGAGGCAGTGGGACCTGGGAGAATGGAGCCCATACATGAGGCAGACTAAAGTCACACGCAATAGCCAACTTTATTCACAGCATCAGATGATTTATACTCTGAGGGTTGAAAGGTGTCACCTGAGTAAAGTGTACACTCACAAGGGCAAGATACACTTGGCAGGCAAGCCACACATGGCAAAAACATGTGTTTCTATATATTTCATACAGGTATATGAAGAAATAACAGTAGCAAGATGTCAATAATCTGAGGTAAATTTACTCCTATCTGTTCCTTTGAGGAACAAAAAAGCACAATCCAAGAGCAATTCCGTGCTTTTGAAGAAACCGGGGTCACAAGATTCTTTTCTATTTTCTTGGCATTTTCTCATAAGAATTCAGAATTTTCCCCTCATGACTCCATTCTTGGACCATGTTCCGACACCTTCTCTCCCCCATCGGGGACTCTAGCCCTCTGGAATCTAAGCTAAATTCAACACTTTCTTTTATATATTGCCTGATCATGGCAATTTTATTTCCATAAAAGAAAAGTAACTAAAAAAATAAAAATAAACCCATTTCTCTTGGTTTCCTGCCCACAATGAAGTGAGCAATGCTGCTTGTCCATGCTTTTCTGCCCTTTGAGCCACTGCTACATGGCTCAAATTTACGTAGTCAGACAATACTGAAATGATGCCTCTGAAGCCATGAGCCAAATCATCGTTTGCTCCGGCAACATAACAAAAGAGAACACAAAATCACAACAGAAGAGAAGTTATTAACAGAGCAACTCCTTTCTTGTGACTCTGTTCTCAGTTCTAAACTCTAAGCTTTTCATAGTGTGGCTCCAACATCACACAGGCATTACATACAGAGGAGTGCTCTGACATCACACAGGCATTGCATACAGAGCAGTGAAATCTTCTTTACTCATGAGACATGATTCTACCTCTTTTCTCACAGTTCCTCCAAAACGTATTTGGGATTACTGTGGGACAGGCAAGGTTATTTACAGCAACTTTAATATTAATACTACCAATAATAACAATCACAATAAAAACATGACAAATGCAGTACATTTATGAGAAGAAATGAAGATGTTGTTAAGGTATTTGGGAAGAGGTACCTTACAAACATCCCAATAATCTCCAGAGAGATAGTCATAAAATTTTTCTTTCTTTGAGATTAGCAATAGCAGACCATTCGAATTGAGCTATACAATCTATAAAATTCCCCCTTATCCAAGCCATCCAGAACATTGTATCTAGATGAATGCCAACCACTTAAAAGCTATGTCAGTTTCCTAATAGCCAGAAGCTTTGACTATTACCTTATTTAGTAAGAGTCCTTGCAAGTATAACTAAATCAAATCTGTTGCTATGTAGAGAAAACATGTATGTTGTACTGGCTACTTTTATGTCAACCTGATACAAAGTAGAGTCGTATAAGAGCAGGAAAGCTCAAGTCAGAAACTTCTTCCATAAGATTGGCCTGTAGGACAATTTCTTAATTAGTGATGGATGTGGAAAAGCCCAACCCAATGTGGGTGGTGCAACCCTTGCTGGTGGTCCTGGGTGCTATAGGAAAGTAGTCTGAGCATGCCATACAGTTAAGCCTGTGAGCAGCATTGCTCCATGCCCTCTGCATCCGTTCCTGCCTCCATGCTCCTGCCCTGTTATAGTTCTTTCTTTGATGATGAATAGTGATGTGGAAGTGTAAGCCAAGTGTAAGACCATTACTTTTGGTCATGATGTTTCATTACAGCTAGTAACCCTACGGCACATACAGACCCCAATTTCATTGGCAAATATCCTTGTAATAGACACACAGACAAGACAGTCATAGAAGAGAAATTGTTCTGAAGATGGAAATAGAGACTGAAACTGCATGGACACAAGCCAAGGAATCTGGCAACCATCAGAAGCTAGAAGAGTCAGAGGCAGATTTCCCTAGAGCCATCAGAGAGAGTGTGGCCCTGTCAACACCTTCATTTTAGACTTCTGGCCTCGAACATTGAGATGTAAAGCACTGTTGTTTTAATCTACTGGTTTTTAGAATAGTTAGTTACAGTAGTCAAAGAAATAAACACAAATGTTTTTAGAAATATAAATTGCGACTATTTGGGGATGTGTGCTTGAATTATTTGAATTGAATTGAATTATCTAAAATTTGCTGTTCTTTTGCCATTAAAAAAGAAAATAAAAATCAAGATTTATAAAGGGCCTCAAACTTTCCACCAAAATCCTTTCCAGCCTTACATGTACCCACTCTGACATCCTGGTAGCTCTTAACAGTAATTATAATAATATGTACAAAGTTTAGAATATACATATTTTGTTTTACTCATATTTACCACTGAAATCACTGTATAGTAGATATTAGTGCATTGCTTTCCACATTCCATAAGTTGAAAAGCTTGAATTTCATCTGAAATCGGTAGCTGATCACTCTTCAGATATTCATTAAGAGCAAAGGCTACATCAGAGCTCATGTTATTTCTGGAAAAATATAATTTATGTTTCAAGCACAAGATGTCAGATGATTTACTGAACACTAAAGTAAAATGAAAAACAAGAAAAATGAATATTGGCTTTACAAAGCTTAGTCTTTGCAAACATAATAATAAATACACATAAGTATATGTAAGTATAAGTAATGATTTATCATGAAAATGATAAAATGATGTAGGAGTGTATAGTGTGAACATATAATCGTAGACAAAGCCTCTACTCTATTAAAAAATCTTCAAGATAAAGTGTGGGAAAGGGCCAAGAAATAGAATATTGAAATGTAGTAGGATTTATCCAAGGAAATAGGAATTAAGTCATGTGCTGGAACAGAAACCAGAGAGCTTGGAAGCCACTTTGAGGAGACATCTCTGATGAAAGGGAGTTACCCACAGAGAGCAGGAGAGGAGGGCAGAGAGATCAGACAGTGCAGGGGAAGGGGAAGGGGAGGGAGAGAGGAAGCTCACGAGGAAACTCCAAGCTTCAGGAGCATTCCGTAGTCCTTGTACAGCACATGTGCCTCACTTAAAAATTTCAAAGGCTTCAGCTATCTCAGCACTTTATTGGAGGCCTCTTTACACTAAATTTTCTTCACTCTAACAATAACATCATTTATTTAGTTTCAACAAGACAACCCATTTGCAATGTCCTCTAAGAAACTAGTAGCCATCTCCATTCCTAAGGACTCCAGACCTGCCCTCTCCCCTGGACAACACAAGCACCATTCTCAGCAGGGACCCAGGTAGCCTACCAGAGCTCTCTTCCTCCTCCTCCATCCTGAGTCCTGCTTCTCCTGCCCATCTGAGCCTCTGCTCTAGTAGAGCAAACATGACTCCATATGGAGAGATGTACCAACTTGATAAGCTATGAGAAGTAATTCAAGTGGTGTGCCATGGTATTATTATGTTTCAAAATTTCATAAGACTAAGTGGAGATGCTTGAGTCTTTTAAACAAAATTTAAAAACAAGTATTCAAAATCGCAAACACTAAACCTCGTTGAATCCATCTATTAATAATTATTTATTATAGTCCATAAAAATATAGCAAATACAATACAAATAGAAGTTAAACAATAATTTCAGATATCATGTCAGTGGTGACAAATAAAGAACTTTTTTTTTGCTGTAAGTGGATGATGTGTGAGGAACTACAAAATTAATAACACAGTAGCTTCCATTGTAGTCATGTTTAGGGGCAGAAATATCTTTTAATATGTAACTTTTCTCTAATTTAGCAATAAGACACTAGAAGTAAAAATGAGAATATATCAATTCCCTTTTGTCCTTTCTGTGACAACCCTTGACCACAGCACCTTAGAAGAAGAGAGAGACTTTAGCTGTTGTTTGTGGCTTAAAGGGATACAGTCCACAACAGCAAGAAGGTGTGGCAGAGGGAATAGGAGGTGTTCCTTCAGATTGTACCCTGAGTCAGGAAGCAGAGACCGATGCTGATGCCTGCTGATTTCTTCCTTTTCTTCTTTTTATTCAGCCTAAGATTCCAGCACTAAGAAATGTGCCACTAGAATTCCTGGTGAGCTTTCCTATCTCACAGAAACATCTCCGGAACATCCTCAGCGCTGTCTCCTAAGTTGGACACAGAGATCAGCTATCTTGTGGGCAATCATTGCTCCTTCCTCATAGTGGCCAAGGTTATTCAGTTGCTAGAAGCAAACTCACCATGATAGGTGTCCTGTGAAAAAAAATTGTTTGAAAGTCATAAAACAATCTAGACAATGGGTTTATGACCTTTGATGACAAACTGTACTATGATAATAGTATTTCTATTAAAAGCAGTTACTACACTGAATTTTTTGAACAGTTACAATTTTAGTTTCATTCTTTCATTTTCTCTTTATTTGGAGGGAAAATTGTCTTTAAATTCATCTGGAGGAAGAGTTGCCCAGGAAGAGCTGCTGCACCTGTCTATCCCTGGCTCACCCAAAACACTGTAAGATGAAAAGAGCCTTTGGTGTTGATTGATGTTACTTGCCTTATTGGTTAGCGATGTAGTTCTTGATAGTCACAGTAATCAAATTAGCATAACACCAGCAAGGAAATAAGCCAAAAGATAAGGACATTAGATATGGATAAAAGCACGTACATATTTTCAAGTATTTCATATCTTTGTGTTTCAGTGTGAAGCCTACAGTTCTTTGCTTCATAACTGATCCAGATAAACCATTGTGATGATTAATCTCAGTTGTCAATTGGATAAGATTCGGGATCAACTGAAAGATAAGCCTTCAGTGAGGGAATATTGTGATTTAGTTAATTGAGGTGGGAGAACCCACCTGAAAAGTGTGTGGTGAGCAAGTGAACATGGGATGACTCAGTTGGGAAAGGCACCTGCCACCAAGCCTGAGGACCTGAGTTCAAGTCACACAGGGCCCATGTGGTGGAAAGAGAAGACTGGCTCTCAAAAGTTGTCCTCTGAATAAATGCATGGTGTGTCATGTGTGTGCCCTGCTCCTACACACAGAAATACAATATAAAAATGTAGGTTGTGTTTAGGGATAAATTTAAATATGATTGTGCATGTGTGCTTATTTAAGTAACAGCAATTAAAAAAAAAAAGAGGCCATAAATTTAAGAGTGACTAAGAGTACATGGGCGGCTTGGAAGGAGGAAAGCAAATGGGGGAAATTATGCAATTATATGATAATTCCAAAAGTATCAAATATATATAGAATAAAGTGTATCTAGGATCTTTTAAAAATGTAATAAAAAACTAAGAAATTTAAAAGAGAGTACCAGCGTTCCCCAAGCTCACACTGTATAAAAAGGAGAAATCCAGCTGAGCGAGAGCCACTTTCCTTCCTGCTTCCTGACTCAGATGCACAGTGACCAGCTTCAAGTTCCTGTCACTACTATTTGCCCACAGTGCTCAAAGCTACCCATCTAACTGTCAGATAGAATAAAGCCTTTCTCACTTAGGTGTTTTTTCAAAATATTTTATTAGAGCACTAAGAAAATAATATGACAATTTTTAATCTGGAAAATAATAAAGTTATTCTTTTTAAAAGTACAGACTGTACTTACTAAGTTTATGTCACCTTGACACAAGCTAGATTCCTTTTGGAAGAGGAACCACAACTGAGAAAATGCTCCCACAAGACTGGCTTGTAGGCAAGCCTGTAGTGAATGTACTTATTTAGTGACTGATGTGGAAGGAGACAGACTTTTTTGGACAGTGCCATCCCTGGGCTGGAGGTCCTGAGTGGTATTACAAAGGCAGGCGAGAAAGTCTTTAGGGGCAGTCCAGTAAGCAGCATTCTCCCATGGCCTCTGCATCAGCTTCTGCGTCCATGTTCTTGCCTTGCTTTTCTGCCATGCTTTTGCTCAGCAATGGCCTCCACTTTTAATGTAAAAGTAAACATTTAAAATGCAAAATAAAAGCCGGCTGTGGTGGCGCACGCCTTTAATCCCAGCACTTGGGAGGCAGAGGCAGGCAGATTGCTGTGAGTTTGAAGCCAGCCTGGTCTACATAGCGAGTCTAGGATAGCTAAGGCTACACAGAGAAACCCTGTCTCAAAAAGCCAAAGAATAAAAATAAAAATAAAAAAATAATAAATAAAATAAATAAATAAATGCAAAATAAGACAATATAGACAGCTTTAAGCATAACAAAAATAAACATAAATCGTCTTACTATGTCAGAAAACTAGAATATTTTTACTTATACTTTTCTGGCAACTCCATAAGAATATAATTCCTATGAATAAATGAGGTTACGTGTATCATGTTTTTATGGTAATATTGCACTTAGAGAACAGAAATGGAAATAATGTGGTTACAAATTCAATTAAATGAATTACATCACAGTCCACACTACATATTAGTATGCAGTCACTAAAGAAAAAGAATTAAGGTTCAGTTGAAACAATTCCCAGGGATGCTGTTAAGCTACAACAAAATGCAAAGACATGCATCTAGCATAGCATTTTACAGAACACAGAGCAAAACAAACAAGAGAGCATTAGGTCCAGATGTGGCTAAACACTCATGCTCGTGTATGATATAACTTCAGGGACTCGATTTACACCTGGGAAGCAGATACAATATGCCAGTCGTATATACTCGTGCAATTGTTTGCAACACGGATGTAATGTGCTTTGGGGGTAATAAAAGGAAATGTAAATACACACAAATATAAAAATAAATGTCAATACGACTGGTTGTGACAGTTTGAATGGGTTTGGCAACAATAGACTTATATTTTTGAATGCTTGGTCCACAAGAAGTCGCACTATTAGGAGGTGTGGCCTTGTTGGAGGAAGTGTGTCACCATGTTCAGGTCTCCTATGCTCAAACTCCACCCAGAGCCAAAGAACGCCCCCTCCTGGCTGCCTTTGGATCAACTCTCGTCTCCTCCAGCGCCATGTCTGCCTACCCACTGCCATGCTTCCGGCCATGATGATAACAGACTGAACCTCTGAAACTGCAAGCCAGCTGCAATGAAATGTCTGCCTTTATAAGAGTTGCCCTGGTCATCGAGTCTCTTCACAGCAATGGAAATCCTAACAAAGACAGAACACACGTGTCCAGTCCAGCTTAATTGCTATGGGTTACGCTGGGCAGAAAGAAACACAAGAAGGGAAAAGAAAAGAAAAGGGGAAATGACTCTAAATGTATTAACACTTAACTAAGATGTATGCTAGCCCTATGTATGCATATATTAACCTACATTTGTATAATATATTAATAGTAAAAAATTACACACTAGTCATTTGTAAAATAAAATTCACTACTAGTATTTATTGAGCTTTTAAACTTCATGCCTAATATTTTCTTAGCACTTCAGGATCAACTCATGAGTAATATCCTGACTGTGCACCCAAATTTAATTCATAAGCTTACTTTTTCTCATTTCCTCAAAGTCTCTTTAAAATTTAAGATTTAGTTTGCTTATTGTTTATTTATTTGTTTCTGGATGGATGGCATCCATTCCTTGCTTATTGTAGCAGAGTGTACATGCTTTTCTATTTACCTCCACGCAGCACATCAAGTTGCAACAGGCCTGAGTGCTTCCTCTTCCACTGAGGTCAAGCAAGGCAGCCCTGCCAGGGAGAAGTGATCAAAAGGCAGGCAACCAAGTCCATCAGAGACAGACCCTGTTCTACTTATTAGGGGACCCATGTGAAGACTAAACTACCCATTGGCTACATATGTGTCTGGGGCGTAGGTCCAGTCTATGCAAGCTCTTGGTTGGTACTTCAGTCTCCTCAGCGCTCCTGGGTCCAGCTTAGTTCACATGTTGGCCTCCTTGTGGAGTTCTTGTCCCATCCACGTCCTTCTATCCTTCCTCCTACTATTATACATGGCTCCCTTTGATAAATCTCAGAATCTGTTTAGATCTGCTGCTGGGTGGATCCTCTCAGAGGACAACTATGCTAGACTCCCATCTATAAGCACAGCAGGAAGTGTTGGATCTTGGGAGATCCAACAGGAAGGGGGTGGATCTTGGGTTGGTCCCGGCAATGGTTGGACATTCCTTCAATCTCTGCTCTATCCTTATCCCTGCACATCTTGTAGGCAAAGGAAATTTTGGGCTGAAGGTTCAGAGAATTCTCAACAGAGGAATTTCTAATGGCCAAGAAACACTTAAAGAAATGTTCAATGCCCTTAGTCATCAAGGAAATGCAGGCCAAAATGACTCTGAGATTCCATCTTACACCTACCAGAATGACTAAGAAAAAAATTCAGGTGACAACATATCCTGGTGAGGATGTGGAGAAAGGGGAACACTCCTGCATTGTTGTTGGGCATGCAAACTTGTACAACCACATTGGAAATCAATCTGGAGCTTTCTCCAAAAATTGGGAATAGTGCAACCTCTAGACCCAGTTATACCACGCTTGGGCATATACACAAAAGATGCCCTATCATACAACAACTATTTTCATAGCAGATTTATTTGTTATAGCCAGAAACTGGAAGCAACCCAGATTCCTTTAACCAAAGAATAGATAAAGAAACTGTGGTATATTTACAGAATGAAATACTACTTAGCTATTAGAAACAAGGACATTATGAAATTTGCAGACAAATGGATAGAACTAGAAAAAAATCATCCTGAGTGAGGTAATCCAGACCCAGAAAGATGCACTGGTATGCACTCACTTATAAGCAGATTTTAGTCATATGGTACAGGATAACCATGCTACAATTCACATACCCAAAGAAGATAAGTAACATGGAGGACTCAACTGAGGACTGTTGGGGGATAATCTGATGTATTTTGATGCTAATTATTGCTTGTTGTCTGACCCACCTTTTGCTTAATAAAAAGCCATCCCATCTGGGCAGGACAGAGGAGATAGGTGGGGCTAGGAGAGAGAAGAATTCTGGGAAAAGGGAAGAAGAAGGACTGCCAAGAGGAAAAGGAGAGAGACCTGAAGGGAAGAGAGGAAGGCCGCCATGGGTTAGATGGAGGAGAAGCACATGGCTCGTGGTGTGGATGGAGATTCCAGCCCAGATGAAGAACATTAGCAAGTATTTGGGATTATGGATGAGAGGTAGCTTGATAGAAGTTATTAGAAGCAGATGGCATGGGATTGAGACAGGGATCCCATGTGTGCCCCATTATGGGAGGTAGGTTAAGAGGATTGATATCTGCCCTGCCCCGGGTTAACTACGGCTATTTTAAAATATAACAAGTGTCTGCGTCTTGATTGGTTGCTAGCTGGGCCTACAGATAATACAGGTAATACAGATACTTTTATAAAACAATAGAGGACTCTTAATTCTTGTTCAGAATGGGGAAGAGAATAGACAGCAGAAATGGATAAAGAGAGGGAACAGGATAGGAGAGTGAGTGGGGAGGAAAATGAGTGTGGGGATCAGATGTAAGGGGAAGAGGGGTGGGAGGCCAGAGAGCTTAGGGAGAACAGGGAAACTAGGGATGGGGGCGTCTCTGAGACAAGCTGTAGACCTGTGACGGGGTAGAACACTGTGACTTTATCTGAGAACCATAGTAGCCGAGGTCATGGACACTGAAGAGGCCACCTTCTGGCCAGACAGAACTTCTAGTGGAGGGAGGGGGACACCAACTCACCCACCTTTCTACTCTTAATTGAACTGTAACCGAAGCTCAAGGGATCAGACACCCTTTTCTGACCTCCATGGGTACTTGCATACATATTTGCATACACACATAATACAAACACAATTATAATAAAAATTTAAAGGACACATTCTCATTATTAGCCAATTTGCAGTAAACCTAGACGTCCCTATTCAGATCTAGCCAATGGAGAGCACATTGTCCACAGTTGTGTGGAGAGTGGAGACTGATTCTGACATGAACTCTGGTGCCCCCTATTTGACCATTTCCCCATAGGGAGAGGCCCTGTGGGAACTCAGAGGTAGGGGATGTAGGCTATCTGGACAAGACCTGATAGGCTGTGATTATATGATGGGGGAGGAGGTTCCCTTCTGTCACAGGTCTACGGGAGGGGAATAGGGTGAAAGAGGGAGGGAGGGTGGGAATGAGAAGATACAAATGAAGGGATAACAATCAGGATGTAATCTGAATAAATTATATTTTAAAAGATTATTTATTCTTATAAGCCCTGTAATAGATGTCATTGCAATAAATTTTCCAAAGTTCCTATTTCTGCAAGATATAAATGAACTTTTAGACATTTAATGAAGTGGATGGCATCAGAGTTTCATCAACTAGGAGACTCCAAAGTGACCTAAAGTCACAGTATGAACCCAACATATTCTATAGTTCCCTAAGAAAAATTTTGCAGATCAGTTGCTTACTAAGAAAATCAGAAGAAGAGTTATTTGTAATTAATGTATCTTGGTATTATTGTTGGGCTGTCAACAAAATGTGAGTGATAGTAAAATACGCAAGAGTGTCTCTGACTCTGGAAACATGCACAAGTCCTTCACAGTTCTAAGCCAAATTGGGTCCCAGTCCTGTGAGGGGGAAGTGGACAGGGGCTTGAAGCCCTAATCAAGAAGCAATCTGCAACTGATATTCACTGACAGAGGGGAAATATCCATTTTCTCTAATGGAGTGTCACTGGGTATATCAAGCCAAGCTCCATGTGCAGGAGTAGTTCGTCAACACAAATGACATCAGTGATCCATTTTCTGGATGTTTTGTTTCATTTTCCTTTGTTTTGATTTCGTTTGTTTGTTTGATTTTTGCTTTGTTTTCCTGGTCTTTTGCCTGTTTGACATTTATTTTTGTGTGTGTGGTTTTTTTGTCGTTGTTGTTTTTGTTTTTGTTTTTTATTTCTAAAAAGAGAGAGAGACTCTCTAGAAAAGCAGAATATTTATGGTTCCTTGGCACAATAAAGTCAAATTTCACAATAGAGTGAAATAAAAAAAAAACCACAGATGGGGGGGGGCGGGCTGGAGAGATGGCTCAGAGGCTAAGAGCACTGTGTGCTCTTCCAGAGGTCCTGAGTTCAATTCCCAGCAACCACATGGTGGCTCCCAACCACCTATAATGTGATATGATGGCCTCTTCTGGCATGCAGGTGTACACATATACATAGTAATAAATAAATAAATAAATGTTTAAAAAAACCAAAAAACCACAGATGTCTATACTTGAGACAGAGTTAACAAGATCAGGAGCTCAATGACATCTCCTATACTGTGTCCAGTCCTCGTCCCCTCACTCCTTTTGTCCGTCTTCTCCTCCTTCTCCTGTTCCTGCCTCTTTATAACCTCCTCTTCCTCTTCACTTTCTTCTTAGTCTTCTTTCCTTCTCTAGTGATTGATCCTAGGGCATCAACTGTGCAGCATTTTTGCTCTATCACTGCGTTCTACTGTCATTTCACAAACAAGATCTCATTACTCTTGCCAATTGTCCTTTATATTATTTGTGTAATTAATAAATGTAGAAGTAGTATAATTGAGATGCAAATGTAAGACAGTATCAATGTGGACTAAAACTATAACATCATTTTAAGAGAAAATGCTTTTTCTGTTAAGTGCAAACTGTTTACATCTAAGGGGTATAGCTCTTTCTTCAACAAGCTATCTGACTAGAGGAAAAACTATTAAAAGAACTTGTAGGAATGACTGTTGAAAATCAAAATAGAGAACAAATTGCCTTGTGTTTAGTTTGTGTTTCTGAAGAAAAGTGTTCATAAATATGAATGGTTGGTGACTTTTTTTTTTTTTTACCCAAAATGTACTGACTGTATATGTTACTCAGTTTTATTAGAGCAAATCTAGAACTTTTTCCTTTAAATGCAATATTTTCCAAGGCCAGGACAAAATATAAATAAAGAGTAAGTTCTTTTCACATTTCATACTGATTTGCAGAAAACTTCAGTTTTTTACATTGTCCATCTGTGAAGATGGAGAGCTTAAAGAAGCACTCTGAAACATAAGGCATGAGACAGCAGCTTTTAGAGGTTGGGAGCCATACATATCTTAGGGTTCTCTCTGTTCCTTGAAATGTTTCTGGTCAGTAATGGGAAGGCTAAATATTTTTTAATTGAAAATGTAAGTGAATGGCCTCAAGTTTTCTTTATGTTACCTAATGTAATATTGTGTAGACTATCTCACATATTAGAAAAGCAGTGAAAATAAAGACACATGTACAATATAAACTTGTACAATAAAATGGGTACTTTTTTTCAGAAAAAACTGATATCAGAAAAAGATTCCCATATAGATGAAAATCACAAATCTAGAATCAATTCAAAATCTTCCCCCTCACTTTGGAATGTACCTGTCATCTCTGGATCTTGCATTAACATTACCTAATATGAAAAACTCCCTAAACAGAATCCTTTAACTGTGAAGGTCTTTATAATGATACAATTCGTATAGTGCTACAGCCTTAGATGTTATAAAATATTACTTAGACGATGACAAAACACATGCTTAAACTATTTTCTCTGACTACACACAGTATTGATGGATATTGGCCATGTAGACCCACAAAACAGATGTTCCAGTCACATTCTCCATATATTCCTAAGAATTCATCATTCAGTTGTCATTTTAGTATTTAAACATATCATTTAATTTCATCTTTCTTTTCAGCAGAAATGAGAATATGAAGGGAAGGATGAAAGTAGAATTGACAAATAGATAGAGGCATATGTTCCAACTTTCACAAAAATTGTCAAGTTTCCCCTCTCGACAAAGAATGATGAAATTCTAAAAAACTACAGAGGGACAAAGGTTCTTTGAAAGTAGAAATTCACTAGGCAAATGAGAATTGAGATCAGGTTGACATTATGCGACATGAAAGTTGATTCTTGAGAGCAAGTAGGATTTGTAAATTTCTTTCAGTCATTTCTTTAATTTTTTAAAAAAATTATCGTAGTGTTGAGTCACTGTTCTTTTATAATACATGATTAAAAAAAGAAGAAAAAATCAGAAAACAAGTTAACTTTTCATAATGTATATTTCAATTATCTCATATAAAATGTATTTATACATAGTATTAATTCATATAACGTGATTCATTAAACATCAAAAAATACATGCTATAATTTGGGAAACGAGCTAAGCTGTAGGAAGAATTTCAAAACAAGATAGTTCTGCCTTAAATATCTTAACAAGGAATTAAACCAACATGGAATGGGTGTTGTAAGAGAGATAAAACTGATAACACAAAATGGTATGTGCAAGCATATAGCATCCTGAGATAACTCAGAAACAATCACAGATAAACAGAACTGGGTGCCTGCAGTGCTGTAAGAAGCAGCTACATTTTACTCAAAAACCTATTTCCACTTTTGTTGTTTTCTCTTGCCATAACCATTCATTTCATAGAAAATGAGTTTTACTTTGTCATCAGCTTCCCACCTGGAAAACTGCTTTATAGTCTTCCAGGAAGAATCTTCTTGTGCTGCTTATGGAAAAGATGAACAAAAAAGATAAAACAAGCACAATGCATTCATAATGTTAGCCCTTAGAAGGCTGAAGAAGTAGGATGTTATCATGAGTTCAAAGATGTATGGGCTCCATAGCGAGACTTTGCCCATCCCCTGCCCACAAAATGAAACAAAATGCTAACGTATTGCTCTAAAAAGACTTCTAAAACAATATATCGATAATATATCTGTTCTCGTATGTACCACTCCCTTTCCTCTTTGTCTTCTGTTTTCTAATCTATCTCCTTCTAATTTTAGAATCTGAGAAGCTGCCATGAACATCTGGATTGCAAGTATATGTCTTCTTCCTGTGGACTCAAAAATCAATGAGCGAAATGGTAATTGGGACTGAGACTACAGCAAAATGTGAGGAAATCTTCAATAAAGAAATAATACCAAAAAATATTTGAGGAAAGATATTAATTCTGCTATGGAATGTGAAGGTGGTTCAAATCCACATTGGTTCTGTGTCCTCCCAATATAGTTGCCATCTTCACAGTGATTACTTTTGTCATAGGACATACTGTCTTCAAAAAATTCACATGATCCATGTCAATTCTCTTTCTCTATTTCCTGTCCCTTCATCAAACAGCCATTGAAGAGCACAAAGGCTAGAAAAATTCAGAAGAAAGCAACTCACAATCCTCTGGCCTCTAGTTAATTTGTAAGACTGGACAGTAAGGGTGCTGTGACTGCAATACTGGACACAGACACATCTTCTCACTACGGAAATTCTAAACCACAGAGTATGATGTGATGCCATGAGCAATGAAATCACACAACTATCCAGTTTTTAGTTTTCAGCTCTTAATGTGAATTAAGTGAAAAAAAATTCATTTCAAAAAGGCACATAGATTTGACCAACAACGATGAATGTGAATCATGGCCTTTCCCAATGGTCTTGACTAATCTATGACTCATCACTTCTTAGGAGGGAAAACAGAAGTCTTCCTGAAGTGCTCATCTCTGTCAATCCACATATTTTCTTTTTCATTCTCCCTTTTTCCAGCATACCTCAAGCATTTGCTTTAATACTTAGACTGTTGGAGTAGTCCAGGGTGTTGTGTGTGTTTTTTCTTCATCAAGCAATTACAGCATCAAATACTGAAGCCTTCCTGATACTTAAAGGTGTGATGAGTCTGTTTAGTATTATCCTTCTTGTGTAGCAATTCATTCATGATTTCAAAACCTTCAATCCCCAACCTCACTGTACTCGCTCACCTGTGTTCGGGTCTCTCTAGCCTGGGATCTAGCATTCTGCTCATTTCCCAGGGGTAGCAGGTTCGTACAACATCTCTGCTCAAGGTTCTTCTTCTCTCCATTATTCTCAACTCTGACTCTTCTACCCATCACTAGAGATCATCTTGACAGTCTCATGCTCTGAATTAAATTCCTGGGAAAGACTTGGCACCATGGTCTTGGCCAGAGTACTCAACAGAGCAAGACTGATCTCAGTTACAGTCACTCACAGACTCCTTCTTGAGTCACAGATGATGAGAACATGCTAAGATTTCAAGGGGCCATGTTGCCTCAGAGGTAAAGCAAAATAAGATAGAAAGAGCCTAATGACTGGCTTTGAATGGAGCTGGCAGACGTGTTAGGGTGAAAAGAGTGGTTCTAGCTTATAGACTCAAGTTACCTAAGAAGTACCTCTGAAGTCTCAGATGCAAGAGCAAACACATTCTCTTTTTGCATAAGCAGGTCTCAGTTGGGCTTTTTTGTCGTGTTTCCACCAGTAATGGTTGATACAGGAATCCCATGACAACACCCTACGTTACAGGGAACAGGTGACTGAAGAGAGAAAGGAGCCAGTACTTTTTAACCACATTAAGAATCTCTGGAAGCATAACTCTGACAAGAGCCAGTTCAAATGATTTTTTGAATAATGCCTAGAGTGAAAAAAATCTTCTCGAGGATGTTTTCTTGCTACTCATCACCATGTCATCATGGATACACATCTACTAGTTTGTGTGTAAGGAATAGATAAAATTCCCAATATTATATCCCATATTATTTACCATTTAGAAAGGAAACCGGATATAAACTACCCTGGGGAATTTAGTTTGGGTTCAGTTTGACTGTTCAGTTCAGCGACTAGAAAGCAGTTTGACTAGCAACCTAAAGCTCTGTATAACCAAAAGTTAGGCACTCTTGCTGGCTTCATATAGGAAACATACATTCTTAACCCATTTGTAAGAGACTCAACAGCAGTGAACTAAGATACATGGAGCTGAATGAAAAAGATAACACTTGTTAAGGTTTGGAAGGCATCCTCAAATATGAAAAGTACTTCCTATAGGAACAGGGAGGTTAGGAGGCTTATACAGTGTGAGAAACAACACATATTTTAACATATATTAAAACCACTTTGCAACCCCTTTTCTCTTAGGGATTGTCATTTACAAGACAGACTTTTTACTGTGAGTTCTTTCGCTGGAGGTGGTGCAATTAATCAGCACACTATTCTCTGGGGTTAAGCAGGAATCCCTTTCTCACACTTTGGACATTTTTCTTTCCTTAAGAAACTGATGATTCAAAACTAGGCTAATGTGCAGATAATATCTTCTAATAGTATCTTCTAATAAGATACTTTGTAGCCTGGATCCAAGCTACATCAGAGGACACAGTGTGCCCCCTTTTAGTGACTTCCATGAGGCACTCCCTGGGACTATGAGCTTGGGGGTATTTGTTCTCATTCTCTGGCCATCACATCTAGAGTGTGTACCAGTAGCATAGAGAACTCCATTTCAGAGCCAGAAAGAATGGTTTTTCATTGTTCATGAGATTTGAATTGTGCTTTAAGACATATTACATTTTGGTTGAGTTTCCTAAGATTACAACAACTGTAGCAATGTGCCTATTGAAAGAAGTTACCTGTCACTGGGAATTTGGATTTAAGGACATGAATCTCTGACAGAAAGATGACTGATGGTAGATTTCTTACTAAGAAAACATCTGGTTAAGTTTATCATAGCTTATCCAAGTGAAATGAGGAAGAACATGCAAAAAAACCTTAACTAAAACATAAATAAAGCTAATTCTGTCTTACAGGAACTGATACTGGGCGCATTGGACTTCTTCATGGTGTCTGTAACTATACAACTGACTGTAAAAGAGCTCCTTTTATTTTAAGCCCTTCTTCAGAAATGTTTAATTTACAAATAACACAAGATACAGAGTGGAAGAGTCTCAGCAAAAGAAACAGGAATTTCTCTACATGAGAGATTGACTTTGTTTTGTAATTAAGTAAAGAGGAACTATAATTTACTTTTCTGCTTAGAAAATTGATAAACTCAAAGGTGTCAATATTTAACTAAAGGCACAACATTTCATAGAGTAAAGTTTACGTAACTCTGTGCTAGAAGTTCACAAAATGAGGTCACCTAAGTACCTTCCAAGCAAAGTAGAATATATTGTAGAGGCACTGTAATAAATAAGTTAATCCAGGAAATAATAAAACACCCTTTATATATTATGTGTGCTTCATGTTTGAAAACATAACACAAGTTAGAGTCATCTGAAAAGAATGTATTTCCGTTCAGGAATTGACTCCCTCAGATTGGCCGGTAGGACATTTTCTTGATTGATGGTTGATGTGGGAGGACTGGCTCACTGTGGGCCATGCCATCCCAGGGCAGGTGGTCCTGGGAGAGATAAGAAAGTTGGACGACCAGAAGCTTGGACAGAAGCCAGTGTGCAGCTTCCTGCCTCTGCTCCTACTTGAGTCCTCCGTCTTGATTTCACTCAACTATTGACTGTGATTGAGCTGTGGAAGGCAAATAACCTTCCTTCCTCCAACCACAAGTTCCAATCTAAATTAAAGACATGTCAAACACCAAAGAAGTTCGTATTAGAAGAATGTAAATGTTCCCCACCTAGGTGAAAGAAGCAAGATGTGGATAAAAACACATGTATGTGAAAACGTAAGTGCATAAAAATGATTAAAATTGGTGCTTTTAACACTATCTCAGGGATGGCTAAATGGCCAAGTAAAAATGGAATGTTTCTGTGTTTTCCTAGATTTTTGTATCTTTTATGTTGAGAACATTCTCTTCTGATTTGCTTAGTCACACAATTTTAACAAGTAATAAAATTGTATTGCAAATTTTTTTTTCTGAAATACATATTTATAGGGGTGTATATGATATGTCAGGGTTTGGATGTGAATTGTCCATCATGGGACCATATGTTTGAATATTTGGTCCCCACATGGTGGCTGTTTAAGGAGGTTTCAGGCCCTTTAGGAGATAAAACATCGATGGACAGAGTGGTCTCTTGGGCCCGTTTTGGGTTTATCTCATTCCCAGATACCAAGCAAGATTTCTGTGTTCTTTGGCTCATTAAGATGTGAGCAAACCAAGTCACAAGACCAAATCACTATGGCAACAAGGACATTGCAACTACAGTAAGCCTGCCCTTTACTTGAAGCACTGTACTATCTGAACCATCAAGAGCCAGGGGGATAAAGTTTCTTCCCTCAAGTTACCTTTGTAAAGTGTTTTGTCACAGAGACAAGAAAGATAAATAAAGCATGGTGTTAATGAGGGTTTTTTTTTGTTTTTTGTTTTGTTTTGTTTTGTTTTGTCATTTTGACACAATATAATACTTGGCAAAAAGTGGGTGCGGGAGGGGGGTGTGAATATTTATTTGGACTCTTTGTTTAAATCTAGAGTCCTTGGCTCTTAGGCCCATTCATTCTGGGCCTGTAGTGATGCAGAGTGTCATGATACTTGGGGGCATGTAGAGCAGGATGCCAACACTAAGATAAACATGAAGAAGAGGTAGAGAAGAAGGAGAGCCTAAGAAGACGCAGCGTGAAGACGGCACCAAGGTAGTCTAATTTTTCTAAGTCCCATCTCCTAAAAATTTCAGAACCTTCTCTAATTTTGTAGCACCAGCCAGAAGATCAAGTCATGAGCTGTTTGGGTGGCACTTCAGGTCAAAACCACAATATTCTGTGCCTGGGCCCTTTAACTCTCATGTCCATTGCCAGAGGCAAGATACATTTCGCCCATCTCCAAGAGTTCTCATAGTCTAAACACTGGTAGCATCATCCAAAAGTCCAAGTTAAAACTGTCCTCTGACATTCAAGGCAAACTCTTGGTTGTGAGCCACAATAGATATGGAGAAGTCACACACTCCCAGAATACAGTGGCACACAGTAAAACCTCCCATTCCAAAGTGGAGGTGGAAAGCTGAAGAATAACATCTGAGTAGTACCCTCGGACCTCCACACTCAGAATCTCTCTCCCTTTCTCTCCTCTCTCTTAAATATATAAAAGTTGCTAAATTAAAGCATATGTCTTACCATAACTTTTTAAATATAAATTTATATTTCTTTTTTTCAAAATTAAATAGACTTAATGCACTCTACATTTCTTTTGTTTTATAATATATATATTTAGAGAGGGTTTCTCTGGGTAGCCTGGGCTGTCCTGGACTCACTTTGTAGACCAGTCTAGACTAGAGCACACATAGATCAGTATGTCTCTACCTCCCAAGTGCTGGGAATAAAGACATGAGCCACCATGCCCAGCTATCTATTTCTCTTTGTATGTATTTATTTAGAGACAGGGGCTTACTATACAGCTCTCCCGGGCCTGAAACTCACTGCAAAGACTATCTTGGTTTAGCTATCATAAAGATCCTCTGCTCTAAGGAGGCTTTTTAAAAGAAGTTAAGACTTGAAATGGGAGATACTGACTTGAGTTCTGAATCCCAAAAACCACACGAAGAGCTGAGCCTGTCACCTTAGCTCTGACATAGTCGCGACAGGTGGATTCCTGAAGCTCATCGACTAGGCAACCTAGCCAATCAGTGGGTTCTAGATTCAGTGAGAGATCCTCTAAGGAGAATATAAAGGAGATAGCCCAGTAAAAGAACATATCTGACACTGATCTCTGGTATCTATATAAAAATACATTTAAGTACATGCGCGCGCGCGCGCACACACACACACACACACACACACACACACACACATACACACAGGGTGAGGAGGGAAAAGGAGGACAAAATCAAGAAAGAGGAGTAATGAAACTTAAACATCAAAAAGGGAAAGTCTTTGGTAGAAAAAAAAAGGATGAATAAGAGAAGAAAGGAATGGTAGTACATTGGAGGGGGAAATAAGAACAAAGCATTATGAAATACAGAAAGATATACATCTATGTTTATGGCTCTTTTAACCAGTAAGTAAAATGGGCACCTCTTCAGGGAAAACTCATATATCAAACTACATTCAAAGCATTCTTTTCTTTGGCTGAGACTTTGACGATTATTCCCACAGAGAATTCCCAGAGACATTCACACTGGCTGTCTCTATGGAAAGCATCCCTACATATGCTCCCATTCAGTTTTAACCTGTAAGGAATACATATTATTACCATGAGCTGATCATAGCCAAATATGTGTCCACTCTTTCCTTCTGAGGTACGACCTTAAATTGGCCATAGTCAGGAATAGATGTACTTGTTAACTGAGCCTGCTCATGAACGTGCACACTGAAAAGTGCTTTCCTAAATAAATATGTATAGGTTCCCCAAATAAAATCACCTCACTTTGTTAGTTCAAGCAAAGCATTGCTTTTAAACATTGCCTGTTCTGCTGGTAGAAAGTTTTTCCTCTGTTGCTGTACTTTCAGGGTGAGCAAGTTTGGGTTCCACATTCAGCATGATGAAAGCTCAACCTATCTCATTGAATGTCTGTCTTTTTGGTTGGCTGGGTAAGTGGTATGAAACAAGGACAAAGAAATCTTAATCCCAAACACTGTTGTCAATCTTTCAATTGAATCAGAATTCTTGTTCTCTTTCTGTTTTGAAGTTTATCAGGAGAGAAAATCTGGCCTTTTCACTCTGGTTCTAAATTAAAATTTGTCCTGTAGGACTGTAATGAAATTATATGTAACTATTTAGGTTCATAAAAGCCAACGCTGAGGCAGGGAGTGCCATCTATTTTGCTTGCTGTTATTGATGGTTTAGTGATGGGGTGAGATCTTTTGCATTTTAAGTGAGCACTTCTTTCTTAACTGAGCTGTGTCCTCAGTTAAGACACATTGTTTCAAAGGACAGTATGTTTTTATAGTAACTCAAATATACAATACTGGAATATTTAAAATACTTTATTTGTGTGTAACCCTTTCTGTGCACTCACAAAACCCACTTGGAATGAAATGCCAAAGAAAAAGCTTTGATGCCCTTTCTTCCTTTTGGCCTTTATCTTTTGAGTTCAATTCAGAGCAAATGTCTAGATCACAAGAATCCTTGCCCATGAATATTTATGAGCACTATCCTTGGTCTAGTTGTAGGAGAGGTGCCCCAAGATAGAGTTTATGTTGCCACTTTTTACAACCATTCTCAATAAACTGAAGAATATGTTGTTTTGGATTCTTTTAAGAATCCCACTAATATGTTGGTATTTTTTAGAAAAAAAAAAAAAAACTAAACAAATAAATAGCTTGGCAAACATTTCACCAGCCTTTTAATCCACTGGACAGAAGAAATAGTCCAGACAATCTGATTTTAACATTTTTTTCAAGTAATGAGAGGGCAGGTTGACCTAGGCTGTTGGTTTATGATATTTTGTTTATCCTTCAAGCCCATTTCCCTCAAGCGTAGATCTTTTATAATATAGTCCAGAATTCAATATATGATTAACTTTTATATGCCTTAAATTATTTTCTCTTGTCAAATAGATCAACTTTTAATAATTTCAAATCTTTGAGCCATTTTCTTTCCTGAAATGATAATATAGGTAAATAATTTGCTTTATGCACACTGCATTTATAAATTAAAAAACATAAGGTGATACCCATTGGCTATATACCACGTTAAGAAAACCATGGTAGTTTAAGCCTTTCGAGATTAATAAAATTCTGAAAACTCCACTTATTTACATATTTATTGATAATTTTAGAGAAAGCTATAATTTCTAAGGAGATGGATGAATTAGATGGAAAGGAGAAAATGCAACCGAATTTCTGTAATAAATAGGAGTTTTAGGCTACCTAAGTAGACTTTTAAAAGTCTGTCTATAAACTTGAGAAATTGGTTTATCATCTTTGATAGGCATTATCAGGTGAGATATTTAAAGGAACTTACATGAGAATAATTTTAATTCAGAAGAAATCATGAAATAAATAATTAGGGAAACATTTTCTTGTCTCCTAATTTTAGTTTATCTCTCTGTCTTAAAAAGATGAATTTTAAAGACCCAGTTCTCAAAACCACATGGGCTCTGGCATTACAACAGACATGGCTTCCCATAGGGCAGAAATAGGCTCAGACTCAGCTTTCTTTCTCTGACATATGTGTGTTTACTTGTTCTTCAGTAAATGAACCTAGAATATACAGTGAGAATAGCATGGTCTCTGAAACAACAAGTATTAGGATACCTGGGTATCCACATGGAAAAACAATAGGAGAGAAAATTTCCTTTAAAAAATCACACCAAAATAGTTAATACTGGAACATAATATTTGAAGCCATAAAATGCTTAGAAGGACTTGCAATAGGGGCTTGTTACTATTCATCTCAGCATTGATGTCTTGATTGGTAACTATATTTCTCCTTTCATTTCTGTATGGCTGAGGGTTAGAATATAGCTAAACCATGCATTAGACCAGTGCCTGCCACCCTAGCCTTTTTTCTGAGACTTTTAACAGTTGGTGCTTTGGAGAATGGGGTGATATGGATTAAGTATGTGCACTGGAATTTTAATAGTCATGGGGTCTGGATGGAACTGATTTTTAAACTACTGTTTAAACTATATATATATATATATATATATAATATTTATATCAGTTTTCTTTCTAGCAATCTTACTGGGAGGCTACTGAATCTTTCTTTCCCAGGCTGTCAAAGACTTGTGTACAAAAACCTTAAGCTCATCACTATCTAAAATTAATTACTCTTGTTTTATCTGTAGGTATATGAAGAAGAGTCTGAGATAACCTTTCTAGACTTCTTCATGCTATGAAGGTTATAGATATAGGTCATTAGATTTTTCATTTTTGACATGAAGAATTAAAAAAATAAAGCAGAGTGGTAGAGAGAAATCAGTGGGGGAGGTCATCTCTGGGAAGGTGGAAGCTCCTGGGAGTCTGTGATAGTAATTTTAGCTGAGACTTCTAGCAGCAGGGGATATGGAGCCTGAAGTAGCCACCGCAATGTAGCCAGGTGGGACTTCCAGTGGTGTTAGGGGGACACCAACCAACACAGAAAACCTTGGGCCCAAAATTGTTCTGCCTAAAAGAAGTATAGAAATAAAGATAGATCAGAGATTGAGGGAATGGTCAACCAATGACTGGACCAACTTGAGACCCACCCCATGGAAAAGAACCAACCCCTGATGCTATTAATGATACTCTGATATGCTTTCAGACAGGAGCCTAGCCTAGTTATCTTCTGAGAGGCTTCACTCAGCAGCTGATAGAAACAGATGCAGAGACCCATAGACAAACAGTAAGCCAGGCTTGGGGAGTCTTGTGGAAGAGAGGGAGGTAAGATTGAAGAAATCAGATAGGTTAAGGACACTACAAGAAAATATTCAGAACCAACTAACCTGGGCCCACAGGAACCCACAAAGGCTGAACTACCAGCCAAAGATCATGCAAGGGTTTGACCTATGCCCTCTACACATGTGTAGCTGATGGGCAGCTTCGTATTCACGTGGATCCCCTCACAATTGGAGCAAGGGCTGTCTCTGACTCTGTTGCATTCCTTTGGATCCTTTTTCCCCAGCTAGGCTATCTTGTCTGACCTCAGCCGGAGAGAAAACTCTTAGTCCTGCTGAGACTTGGTGTGCCAGGGTGGGTTGGTAAGCTTCTCTGATGAGAAGAGGAGAGAATATGAGGGAGGGGGATGTGAGGGTGTGACTAGGGGGAGAGAAGAGAAGGGTCTGCAATCAAGCTTTAAAGTGATGAAATTAATTAATGAATGAATGAAGAAAAAAGAAATGAGATCATGACAGATCACTAGGAACCTTATACTTTCTGGTATGTACAAGAACCTTGAGAGTGTTTTGCTTGTAAATGATGCTCAGAATCCAATGTTATGAATTAAGAAATCCAATGAAAAGATTTAAGCTGTTAAAAAATTTGTTAAGAAAAAAAGCAAACAAACAAAGAAACAAAAACCCAACAACAACAAAAAAAACAAAATAACAAAACACAGCTTTCAGGTCAACTCATCTAGCCAGCTTGACGGAAGGAACACCACTTTTGAAGAATATTTTTTCTCCCAAGTTCAAGAGAAATAGTTGGGAAATATAAGACATAGATTTCCTAATTTTATATCATCATCCATTCTAAATTTCATTTATTTAATTGGTATTATATAATCATGTTTAATTGGGATGTCTTAATTACCTTTTCTTTTCTGTAATAAAGTATCTTACAAAAGCAGCTTATGGGAGAAAAACTATTTTAAATGACAGCTCGAAATATAGCCCCTCATTGTGGGGAAGTCACAGCAACAGGAGCTTGAGGCAGTTGATTACATTATCCGGAAGCAGAGACCCACAAATACATGTGCTCATTGAACTTTCTCCACTTTGTACAGTCTCCCAGGCAACACTAGTGTTTCCTCAAGGTATCTATCAGATTAGCCATCCTCAGATATATAAATAAAATTTATTAACTTGAATTTAATTACTAAGTTTCTACAAAAATTGTTCCATTGAATAAATGAATTGTTTAGTTGCTTACTAAAACTAATTATTAGTGTAAGGAGGAAAGAGCTCTGACGCTGCTATAGACTACCCCAGGAGGTAGTAGTTCCCCATTCCCTGGTTGTTCTGAAACAGGTAGACAGTTACTGAAACACCAAGGTGACATATTCAGGCAGGTGCCCTGGGAAATTTACACCAGATACAAAAGTCATTTAAAATCTCTTGTGACACCCACAAGTACAAGCATTGAGTTGACATCCAACATAATTTGTGCAAGCTCTTCTCCAACAATGACCAAAACAAAATGCTTTTATTTTATTATTTTATTTTATTTTATTTACAAAATGCTTTTAAATAGCCAATTTTGTTCTTTCTGTTCTCTTTGTCCATTTGCTTAAGATACGTTCTTACTGTGCAGTCTCTGCTAGGCTTAACTCACTGTTGAACCTCGTCTTGTCTTGAATTTGCAAACTTCTTGCCTCATTGTCCTAATTGCTGAGTCTACAGGGCTGTGCCAACCATAGCTATTGACTATTTGAGTGTATGGTATATCAGAATTTTCTTGAAGTACATTACAGCTCTTTTCTCTTGTGTCCACATGTCTCCAATTGTACCGCTGTGTGGTGCAGTGGCAGTGAACTGGAAACACTTTCCACCCAGATGTTTTAATTGCACACAGAGACAGTCATTGGCTATTCACACCAAGGACTGAAGAAAGGAATGACTTTTCTGAGTGAAGGTCAACTTTAAATTGTTTTTTTTTTTAATCTCCTTTCATTTTTGTCTCATTTCGTTTTATTCTGTAGTATTTTATGACAAGAAAATGAAACAAAAGAAAGAGGAAGTATACACACATTTTATTTTAAGTTACAGTTTATATGAGCATCAAACATGAGTGTTTTATTTAATTCTTTCTGTTGATACCTTCCTGGTTTCCTGAAATATAATACCCATTAATCCCTGTTTGCAGACACCTTGAAATATTTATTGAATAATACAATACAGATTCTAAAACATAATCTTCTTTTATGAATACTGGCACAAGTTCACCCAGCTCTGTGGAAGATTTAAGAAGAGTGGCAGGGCAAGATCAGACATTGTTTACATCTCACCTCCAGCAAGATATAACTTTACTCTTGGCTGACCTTTAAGCAAAAGAAATGGTTATGTAACCACGTAAGCTAAAAACTAAACAGGAAAAGACAAGCGAGGGGTCACAGAGCTGGGAATGAACTACAAACTTACTCTATTTGTTAAACTTAGATTTTTATCATGTTACTCAAAGAAACACTGAAGTTTCCCAAATGGAAAAATGTGACTGATATTTTATCTTTGCTATCTGAATGTATACATAAATATTTCAGCATTTAAGAGAAGTTATTTGGAAGTCTACAATAAAATGCACTGCAGTATCTTGCAATATTAATAGTGTTCACTATTGACAAAGTAAAATTTTGGAATGGACATCGTTGTCATTGAATAAATATTCATTGTAATGAATGTCCATGAATATTGCTCCTAAAATATATCATCTGAGGTTGTTCTTAAAGAAAGTATGTTTATCTCTGGACATTTTTAAGATCAAGATTTATCATTTGTAGTATAAAAGTCAAATTAATAATAGCTGCATGGATTTTTCTATTGGGAAGGTTCTTTCTAAAAAGCAAAATAAATTAAATATTAGCATGTTGAAAAAGCCTCAGATGTTGAAAGATTTCAATTTTAGTAATACATAAAATGTTATCAAATTAAAATAGTGTGTACCTTCGACGAGCATCTATTTTTTCTACAGAATTGAGTGGTCATTTAGTATATTTTTATTTCCATATATAGTAAAGGCATTAGTATAACTATATGCATTTTAACTACCATTTAAACAATGGAAACATAACATAAATTGTCCTGAAAAATATATGAACAGAAAAGTTGAATATGCTGTGTGTTCACAGATAAATAGGACACAGATTTTTTTAATCCAGTAGGAAACATAAATATATCAGATGAACAATTAAAATACTATTTGCAAGTAGCAAAACAGGTTATCATAACTGAGTACCCAGAAGCAGGAAAAGCTGGACCTTGGCAGATGAGCATGTCTTTGTATAAGACCTCTTGTCTAAAAGGATGTAACAATCAGCCAAAAGAGCCCACTGGTCAAATGAAGTTGCTTGCCATGACTTGAGCATTGAGTTTGAGAACGTGAAAGGTGAAGATGAAGGAGAACAAAGTTATGGAAGAGCCCTGAAAAGATAAAAAGAAATATCCCAAATGACAAGGGCACCATTGTCTAGATGGGACCATAGTTGTCACATGACCAACAAGATCATCTTGGCTTTCTGGGATGACCAATGTGGCTGCATTTAGAGCAGAAGTGGAAAGACTAAAAAGACCAGATTCTGAAAATGTAATCTGACTGAAGGTGCTCTGTGAAGCCAAAGAAGGTGATCCTGAAATTCACTCATATATGAACTTGGCAAAGAGGAACAATTGTTGGAAGGTACAATAGTAAGAATAATTCTAGACATATTATATGTCTTGTAAAGCTTGACTATAGATATTAAATAAATATAACCTCTCCTCCCTCCTTCTCCCTCTCCTGTCCCCCCTCTCTCTCCCTTCCCTCTCTCTCCCTCCCCCCTCTCTGTTTGTGTATGGTGCCCGCACACACGCCCTCACATGATGAAGCCAAAGGGGATCTCATTGTCCTGCTTTATATTCTGTGCCTTATTCCTTCAAGACAGGGTCTCTCACTGGACCAGTGATCCCTCCTCCACGTTACTTCTACGCAGTCCTGGGGTTATAGGCCCAAGAGTGGCCTTCCCCTGCTTTTTACATGGGTCCTTAGATCTGGACTCAGGTCCTCATGCCTTGCATAAACCCTCTTATTCACTTAGTAATCTAAAGATAAGCAACTTTACACACATAAAATATGAGTAGATATTATGGAGTTTGGTATATAGCTGAAAAGGTTTAATTGTCATTCTTTCTAAACATGCATATGCAACTTAGTGAGCATCACTCTCAGCATGTTACAACTTATGGTTGTTTTAGTTTGTTTCCTACTGCTCTGGTAAATACAACGAACAGAAACAACCTGAGAAGGAAAGGGTTTATTTCAGCATACAGATTCAGGGAACAGTCCATCACTGAGGGAACTCAGCAGGAATGGGGAGGCAGGAATTGAAGTACAGACCACAGAGAAACACTATGTACTGGCTTGCAACATATGGTTTGCTCAGATTGCTTTCTTATACAACTCATTTGTGGGAGATGGAGCTGTCTGTCTACAATGTTATGTGTCCTCACCCACATTAATTATCAATCAAAACAGTTCTTTTCAGACACTCACATGAGCCAATCTGATGGAAAAAAAAAGTTCCTCAATTTAGTTTCCATTTTCTTAGGGGATTCTAGTTTGTATCAAGTTAACAATAAAAATTCATCACAGTATGGTTCTAGTAAGGAAATTATATTTAATCAAGAATATAAGTGTTTGCAATGGTTTGAATGAGAATAAACTTTATCACAGTGTGATATATCTGAATGTTTGGTTCTCAGTTGGTAGAACTGTTTGGGAAACATTAGGAGGTATGGCCTGTTGGAAGAGGTTTGTCCTTTGGAGTGAGCTTTGAGTTTTAACGGTCCATTTGAGGTCCAGTCTGGCTCTCTACCTCTAACTTGAGGATCAAGAAGTAAACACTCAGCTACTACTCCAGCACCATGCCTGCCTGCCTGCTTCCCTGTTGCCCACCATGATGATCCAAGGCTCTAACTCTCAGAAACTCAAATTAAATGCTTGCTTTTATAAGTTTCCTTGGTCATGGTTTCTCTTATAAGCAATAGAAAATTAAATAAGACGGTATGAAGCCAGAGTACTATTTCCAGAAAGGAATTGCAAAAATTAGCAAAATTCTTCTCATATAGAAAGGAATATAAGATAAAAGAGTGTCATGGGGCTAAGTCCAGACACTGCATTTTGCTCAAGAACTAAGATGAGATAGCTACTTTGCAGCATTTCCTGCTTGATTTTCTGTTATTTTGTTTGTTTGTGAAATCAGTGAGCTTAATAAGACTATGCAGTTTTTATAGTATTGCAAGGTGATTTGTATTGAGAACCAGCTATGACTATTTCCTGCGGAGGAAAGATCCATAAATTACAGCTCAGGCTATTTGTCAGTTATATAGTTTAAAAATTCTTTGGCAGACAGGATTAAAGTATGAGAATTGATCCTGGACTCCAGCTGAGGAGTCTGTGAAATTATAAAGATAATATGTTCAGTACAACATCTCCCGCTGCCCAATTTAAAGGTGCTGGGTAGGAGGTCAGGGGAAAGAGACGGCAATTGGATGGAACTATTTGAAATATTTTAAGTAAATGTTTTGTAAGAGACGAAAGTATTATGTTAAGAAATGATTTTTTCCTAAGCAGAATCATTACATAATCATTTGATTTATGAGTGAGAGTATTCTTAGAATCCTGGGTGCTTCTAGTCCATTTAGGTTTCAGAAGAACATTATTTTCTGTGGTATAATGTTTAATGCCTCTCCTAATAATTTCAATGATCAGTAAGAAAGAATCTACTATTTTATTCTTTTAATTTCTTCAAATATATAGACTCTAATAGGTGGAGAAAAATACTTAAAATTTTCTGCAAGAGTTCTTGATCATCGTAGGTTATATTTGCTACTCAGAAACAGTCTTGAACAACATATAAATCCCAAGAGCAATAACCAAAGCTTCATTGTATGAATTAAAGAAACATGAGGTCTCCTAGTTTTACAAGTCAGATGTCCAGAAGTAAAAGACTAATAACACTGAAGACCCACAGTCTTTGGGATGCTTTGTCCACAGAGTTTCAGATACTTGAGACTCATATTGTGCAGCAGAATAAATATAATCTCAAAATTGTAGAAAAGGTGAGATAAACAAAAACATAGATAAAAGGAAGATAGATCCAAAAATAAAGAAATAACACAGGATAGATAAGAGAGTGTCACTTGCTAAAGATGGCTTCAATATGTTCTGTAAGCTTGCAACATTGGTGAACTTATATTTCATTATCAATTGGATGGTGTCCGTGAAGGGAAAGTGAAGAAGTCCAAGTATAGAAATATGTCAAGTTCATTAATAATCTGTGGGGAAGAAAGAGGATACTTTAAAAGTATCTGCTTGAGGCGTTCATATCATATCATATCATATCATATCATATCATATCATATCATATCATATCA
>OU015744.1:103425041-103443305 GCA_907169655.1 Acomys percivali
CATATCATATCATATCATATCATATCATATCATATCATATCATATCACTGTGGGCAGAGTGAAGAGTTCTCCACTGTGTCCAAGGATGTCATCACCTTTAGAACAACAATGCCTATATCAAAAGAAAAATTTCAGAAATAGAGGAGAAATAAATTCCTAGTAAACTGCTAGTATTATTTTTAGCTTATAAAACAAAGAAAACTACAAGTCTGATGCTTTTTTCATACCCAAAACTGTTAGCACAATGTACAAATCTTCTTCTTCAAATTTAAAGTATACTGATCTCATCTCCCTCTTTCTTCCTACCCCTCCCATGGCAGTCTGCCCCCCTATATTTAGAGCCTCCACTTCTTTAAGCATTGTTGCTATATATAGATTTAAATGAATAGATACAGATAGCAATCTGGGACTCCTTGGAGTCTGAGCCCAGAGTTCCAACCAGAACTTCAGATCAGTGCATTGGTTAAGCCTCTTCTTGAAGTATGTGGTAATTACCATAGAGATCCATAGCCGTGCAATTTATAGAGAGTGACTTTGGATCACTGAGTTCTAAATGGGATGTCTTCCTCATACCTCTTCACTCAAAGCTTGAGGATCTATGTAGAAAAGGAGGCGAAAAGATTGTAAGAGCCAGAGGTGGTAGATGATTTTAAGAAAATAGTCTCCCAGACCCAATAGGGCTTATGCACATAAAAATTCACAGAGCCTATGATGCCATACACAAAACCTACAGAAGTTCAAGGCAGACAAGATCCCAGCTCTGAGGTAGGCAAGAAGGCACAAAGTCCATACACTAGTCAAGAATGTGTTTGCAGTGGATAGCTTCTGGGAGAGAATCTTAGTTATTTTTCCATTGCCATGACAAAACACCATGACCAACTCAAGTTAGAAAAGATAGCATTTAACTGTGAGCTTATGGCTCCTGAGGGTTAGCCCATGACCATCATGGTGGGGAACATGGCGGCAGATAGGCAGGAACGGTGCTGGAGCAGTAGCTGAGAACTGTCAACCTATGCTCAATTTAGATGCAGAGAGAATAACACTAGTCCTGGCATAGACTCTTTAATCCTCAAAACACACATCCAAAGACATACTTCCTCCAACAAGGCCACAGCTGCTAATTCTCTCTAAACAGTTCCTTCAACTAGGAACCAAATAGTCAAATATATGAGCCAGGGGAACCATTTGTATTCAAACCCCACAGAGAGGAAAACTGACTTTTCCTCAATGGGATGACACTACATATGTCAGCCATACTATAAGTAAGGCCTCATGATGAGGATTAATTGGCCAATGCAAACCAGACTCTGTATTATTGTGCTTTGTGTTGTTTTTAAGATAAAGAAAGAACATGATGTTGGGTGAATAGGGGGTAGTATCTGAGAGGAGTTAAGGGAGGGGAGGTAAAGTGATTAAAATATATTGCATTAAATTCTCAAACAAGTAAGCAAAAAACATTTTTAAAAAGAGAAAAATAAGTATAAATACAACATGCTGAGTCTGTTCAGTGTGACCTACATGTATGCTTCTTGGGATGTCCACTTTGTTGGATTACCAATAAGGGGGCCCATCCCGAAGGAATGTCACTGTTTCCTCTCTCACAGCAGCTGTTGGGTACTTCTGGCTCTTTATTTAGGGGTAGGGCTCTGTGAGGTTTCTTCCATCTTGATTAGGATGTCAACTGTTGGAATTGTTCAAATCTTGTTTAAGCAGCCATGTTGTTGAAATATCATGGGGTCGCTTTCTTGTCATAGCTAGAAGTCACTATCTCACCGCAGACTCCCTGGTTCCCTAGCTCTTGCAATCGAGGTGCCCTATAATCTGCAATGTTTTCTGAGATTTGGGTATAGGGGTTGTATTTTACCTGTATCAACCAGGGCTGGGTACCCCACAGTCAATTGCTCTGTGGACTTTGACGAGCTGTAACTTTCTATAACAATGTCCTTCTGCTGCACAAAGAAGCTTCTTTGATAAGGGGTAAAGTCTCTACGTATCTGTGGCCATAGGGAGAGTACTTAGAATACAGGTCAGAATTGTGCTGGTTTAGGAAAGTGGCGGCAAAAAGTTCTCCTCTAAGCTCCATGACTTCACTGGCCACATGTAGCTGGCTAGGGTTCTAGTGCTAACCACGATTCCTCTCATGTTGAGTAGGCCTTGAGTCAAATTAGAAAGCTGTCGGTTACTACCAAGATGGAAATGCCACCATTGCACCTTTAATGATAGCTTGCCACGCTGTGGTTTGTAGGTGTCGCAGCTGGATAGGGATATTGATTGCTTTCTTCCCTTGGCAGAATACGTATCACCCTCTTTTGCTGTGACAATGCTGGAGGAGGTTTTCTGCTAAGTTACAGCTCAAATCCTGTGTTCTGCATCCAAAGTGTGTGGTGCCTTCAACTCCAGAAGGTAGTTAAGGGCAATGGCCACAGATTATACCATTTGGAAGACTTGGACTCTCCTGGCTTCCAACTCCAAAATAGGTTTGTTATGCCTGGTGCTGAAATTTCTTTTAGATAATCTATGACTACCACATGGTGTAATTTCACTTATGTATATATGATTACTTAATGCTTTTTATTCTTACTGTTGTTTCCCCTCCCCCATTCTGTAGTTTTCTTCCTTCCCCCTCTTTGATGAAAGCTTCCTCTCTGTTCTGTCCATTTGGCCTTTACGTCACCTTTATCCTGTTGGTCTCTCTGCTACTCTCCCCCAAAGTGCTCCTTTTTTATTTCCTTGTTTCTTTGGTTGCTCCAGGTTGTATATGCACATCTCAAGTAGCTTCATAAATTAACACATAGGCAGAAGGTTAAAAGTCTCTGAAATTCCACCATGTCTGGATAAGTCGGCTTGAGCTTTAGGCAAAGTTCCAAACAATACAATTTTGACAGAGAAAATCCTAGATGACCTTACTATGCACCAATTCAGAAAGTTTATATTTGTGAAGAATCAGCAAAACATTAACTATAAACAGATTTTTATCCCCTTTTTATGTATTATCTGGTCTTTATTATAGTTTCTGTTGCTTCAATGAAACACCATGACCATGAAGCAAGTTGGGTTATTCAGATTACACTTCCACATTGCTGTTCATCACCAAAGGAAGTCAGGACAGAAATTCAACCAAGGCATGGTTCTTGGAGGCAGGGGCTAGTGCAACAGACTTGGAAGATTATTAGCTTGCTTCCTATGACTTGATCAACCCACTTTCTTTTTTTTTAAAATTTTGTATTAATTTATTCTTGTTACATCTCAATGGTTATCCCATCCCTTGTATTCTCCCATTCTTCCCTCCCTCCCATTTTCACCTTGTTCCCCTCCCATATGACTGTTCCTGAGGGGGATTTCCTCCCCCTGTATATGCTCATAGGGTATCAAGTCTCTTCTCGGTGACCTGTTGTCCTTCCTCTAAGTGCCACCAGGTCTCCCCCTCCAGGGGACATGGTCAAATATGAGGCACCAGAGCTTTGTGAAAGTCATACCCCACTCTTCACTCAAATGTGGAGAATGTTCTGTCCATTGGCTAGATCTGGGTAGGGGTTTAAAGTTTACCGCCTGTATTATCCTTGGCTACTTTCTTATAGAACCCAGGAGCACCAGTCCAGAGCTGGAACCACCCTCAATGGGTGGCTCCTACCTCATCAATAACTAGTTAAGAAAATGCCTTACAGCTGGATCTTATGAAAGCATTCCTCTTTCAATTAGGTTTCCATCCTTTTGGATACTTCTAGTTTGTGTGTCAAGTTGACATAAGACTAGCCAGCACATATCCAAAACTATTTTTGAAATGTTTTGAAGAAGTATTTCAAATATTTGATAAAATCTGATAGCGGCATCAAATGATAATTTATCTTGATGTTACTTTGAAAATAGTTATGTGAATATATACTAATTGAGATACTTATTAACTGTGACTGACTATACCTACAATTATTTATTTGAATTTCAAGAATAAGAACCCCAGTCTAGTAATTTTGTGCATATTTTATGTAACTTTAACTTAGCACTTATGAAGCAGATAATATTTGTCTATATTTAAGGATGAAATTATGGTAGTGACAGAGGATTGCAGATTTCTCAAAAGAAATAGGAAAAAAAAGAAATAGGAGAAAACTAAAAGAAACTTTTGGGGAGAGGAAAACATTCAAATATAGAAAATGTATTACATAGTAAGATGAGGTCCTTTAAAGACAGTGACTATTGCTAATATCCAGTGTAGAATTCATTTATAAATATACATCTACATAATACAAATACAATTTCTGTGTGTGATTTGTGAAAACTATGTTTGATACTTTCTACAAGTCTTCAGGTTATTTGTGAAGTAGCCCAATATCAAAAGTACAACACACATGTGTGTCAGCTGTCTGTCAATAGAGATTCATATACCACAGGGTATTTATACCAGAGGCCTCAGAGCTAAAACAGAACACCAGCTACAGCCTTCCTTCCCACTATCCACAACTCCTGTGGATCCCACAGTCCATCCAGTCCTAAGCTTCCTCCCACCATGGAATCACTTTATTCCATTCCATGACTTCAGCAGGAACATCCTAAGAACCTACAGGCCAGCCTGCCAGAAAACCAGGTAGGCTGCCCAAAGACTTTCTTTTCTCTCTGTTTCCCCACATCCAATCCCCCAGCCTCAGCCCCAGCTCTACAGCAGAACACCTGTGGCAACAACCTTCTCTGCCCTCTGCTTCTGTCTCCTGTCGATTGATCACACAGATCTTCCCCTCCAACATCCTCCCCCCCAAAACACTCATTACTTTTTCCCAGACCCTAACCCCATCAGGAGTCCCTATCTAACCTATGATCTCCTCCTCCCAGCAGGATGAAAGTGGAGCCACACCTCCTCTTGCTCTTGAGATTCAATCCCCTCAGTCTCATCCCTAGCTTTTTAGCACCCCTTTTCTCTATGACTTCATTCCCAATTAATCAAGCCCTCTTCTTCATTTGGGGTTCCTTAATGCCTCTACCTCCCTTCAATACACTGTAGGAGAGAAAAAAAGGTTAGGAAGGACAGAGGATGTAGACCTTTTTAGACTCAGTTTCTAAGGGGGAGTCCTCTCTTCACTGTCAGGATTCCAGGGGTCCAGCAAAGCAACAGCAAGCATAACAGCTGGAACCACCAGCAGCAGGAGCAACAGCAGGGTCCAGTAACCAGCAGCAGGAGCAACAGCAGGGTCCAGAAACAGCCTCTGCAAAGTTTTCTCTGGAGCATTCCTCTAAACAGTGTCTGGAAGTAAAGTGATTTGAAGCAGAGCCAAGCAATGCAAAATGATACAAAGAGATTTTTGTTTTTTGTTTGGAGCCTCCTATTCATACTCTCCCAGAGTCCACACAAGGATTATTTCCTAGCTGGCAAAAACTACACCCTCTCACAAGGCAGTCTTCAGCTGACAAAGATCAAAAACCCTCTCACAAGTCTGTTTTCCTGCTAACAAGCCTCACATACCATCTCATGAGGCAGTTTCACATCCCACACTTGGGATCAAAACAAAAACATGTTTACCTAACATAACCAAAACTTCAACTGCATTTCTCCCTGAACATTCCTCCTGCCAACTCATTCCACTACTGCAGCCTCCAAAACCAGCAGGCGTTATTTGGGAATGTTACCAGCTGGTCAGGTTCTCAAAGCACACAGCACACAGCTATCACCCTCTTCAAGAATGCAGAGAGGAAACAAATCAAGGAACAAAACGTCCACCCAACAAAGACAAACCCAGAAATCAGTACCCAGACCGATAATCACTCCAAACCCACATGCCTAGATGTTAGTGTGAGAACACAATCAATGTCAGGGCAATATGTGTCCACTAGAGACCATCTATCCTAACACAGCAGGCACTGATTATCCCAACATTGCTAAAGCTCAAGAAACAGTGTTATAAACCAGGCACTCTTTCAGCCTGGCAATGGTGACTCAGCACCAGCAACTTCTATCATTGCCCACGCTGTTTCCTCAAGGTGTGACACTTGCATAGTTTTTAAAAGGTCCCTCTTGACATCATACCCCTCTCTCTCTTTCTCGCTGTCTCCCGGTTGGTCTGTCTATCTGTCTGTCTGTCTGTCTCTGCGTCTCTCTCTGTGTCTCTGTCTCTGTCTCTCTGTCTCTCGTCTTTCCTTCTCTCTCTCTCTCTTTCTCTACACACACACACACACACACACACACACACACACACAACTACTCAACTACTCAACTACTCCAAGAAAGTCTTTAGCTAACCCAACCCCAATAAACATTTTGCATTAGATACGTTATGTAATGTAGTCTCTTTGCAGCATGCTTTGGTCCAAACTAAGGTACTTTCTTCCATGTAATCCTAACAAACAGACCTAAAAACCAGCTATATTAAGATGATAGAGATCCTCAAAGAGGCAATGAATACATACCTTGAAGAAATTCAGGAAAACACAAACAAACAATTGAAGAAATGCATACATCCTTTAAAGAAAGCCAAGAAAAAAGGAATAAACAAACAGTTTCAGGAAACAAATAAAACTGTTCAAGACCTGAAAATGAAAATAGAAACAATAAAGAAAACAAAAACTGAGAGAAAAGCTGAATATTAAAACAGGAACTACAGAGGCAAACTTCATCAACGTAATACAAGATATGGAAGAAAGGATCTCAGGCATTTAAGATGTGATGGAAGAAATGGATATAATAGTCAAACAAAGTGTTCTATTTTTAAAAATCTGACACAAAACATCCATGAAATCTGGGACACTATGAAAAGACGAAGCCTATATATAATATTCTATATGTATATAGAATGATTTCACATATATTGATCTAACAGAATTTAAACTTATAATTAATAATAAATTAATAATACCACTGATACATTATGTTAAAATGTTAGGGAGATATTTATTTTTTATGTTACAGTTGATATGAAAGCCTGCCACACAGAAAATTTCTCTGTATTCCACCCATCAGCATTCAACTGTATGTATAATTTTCAGCTCATTGTTTATTGCTAGGAGCTGTGAAACAAAAGGGGAAAAATTTACAGACTCTAGGGACTTAGTATCTAATTGCAGTAAGTGTATGGATGCTTAAAAAGAAAGAATAAATAATAAGATTGCATGTCTTAAATTCCAAATAGAAGATTATCTTCCTTCCTGGATTTGAGGTCATATCAGCATACTCTGTGTTGCTTTCTAAAATATTCCAGGTGAAAACTAACATTGTTTATATGCAGATAATTAGAAGAGAATTTCAAAATGAAGAACAGTGATGCATTTTTTAAAGACCTCTGATCTCACAAGGAGTGTTCTTCCACTGCTTCTTAGAGAGAAAGGAACAGAATATCCTATCCTGTTATTTTCAAAACCTTATTATTTGGAACCTATTCAATTTAGAATTTGTTATAAGAAAGTAACTAGAACAGGGACTTTAAAATATCAATTAGTAAATGCATTAAATATGTTGTTATTTATTTATCTATTTCTGTTGTTTTGAAGTAGATCAGTGACTTTACAAAGAGTTTGAAGAAAGTACTCTAGATCCATTTGTCCTTCAGTCTGTTCTAGCAAGGGAGTCCATAGGACCAAGTTTTTATCTATGATACAAAGTAATTCTCACCAGCCACTACATGTGTTGGAGCCAGATGCCCAATCTGTCAGCACCGTGATCTCTCATTTTCCAAACATTTTCCATAAATTTATATGTCCCAAGTTGACCTCTAATTCTCAATATAGCTACAGCTGGCTTTGAACTTCTGGTCTTCTCAAGAGCTAGGATTATAGGCATAGTCCACCATACCAGGCAGTAGATACACTTTACCACCTAAGATAAATAATGCCTGAGCTATCTGACTGTCTAAATCAGCCAGGTGGTCATTTTACCTGCATGGGGATTTATCAGTTTCTTAATCCACTATCAAAAACAGAATCAGAGAGAGGAGATAGCTCCAGTTGACTTAAGTGCCAAGTTGTAAACTGACCTCTCTAATAGAACAGATTAAAAAATGAAAAATTGATTTTATCAGAAGACTTATCACTGAAGTTAGTTATAATTCTTTTAGCATTATAAATGTAGATTACATATTACTTTTTAAAAATATCTATTTATTTATTTATTTATTATGTATACAGTATTATGCCTGCATGTACTGCATGCCAGAAGAGGGCCCCAGATCTCATTGTGGATGGTTGTGAGCCACATGTGGTTGTTGGGAATTGAACTCATGACCTCTAGAAGAGCAGTCAGTGCTCTTAACTGCTGAGCCATCTCTCCAGCCCCATACATATTACTTTTAATATGCATGAAATCTACCCATAAAAGCTTTAAGGAAGCAGTACAGTTCAAAGATCAAGCCCTCCAAGTTGTGACATCAAAGTGTCTAGATACGAAGTTGTTGGTTACATGTATTTTGACAAACTCAGTTTTCTCTTTTTCTTTCTTTCTTTCTTTCTTTCTTTCTTTCTTTCTTTTCTCCCTTCTTTCCATCTTTTATTTTTCTAGAAAGGGTTTCTCTGTGTGATAGCCCTGGGTGTCCTGGACTCATTTTGTAAACCAGGCAGGCCTTGAACTGACAGTGATTTGCCTGCCTCTGCCTCCCAAGTGCTGGGATTAAAGGCATATGTCACCATGCCTGGCTAACTCAGTTTTATTTATAAGGACTTATTTTAATGACCTGTGAGTTCAGGTGCCAAGGTTCAGATATATGTATCCTATATTAAACTTAATAAACAATGTGATAGAATAAAGAAGTGAGTCTTTTGAGGAGGTGAAGTCAAAAGAACAGTTTTTGGTGACTTTACAAAGAGTTTGAAGAGAGAATTCTATATTTCCATTCGCCCTTCACTCTGCTTTTGCAGGTGACGCCATAGCATCAAATTTTCATCTAGGAAACAAAATAACCCCCACCAGCCACTTTATGTGTTGGAGCCAGATACCCAATCTTTCAGCACCCTAATCTTTCATTCTCCAAACTTGAGAACTGTAAGAGATAAATTTCTATTATTTATACATTACACAGTCTTAGGTTTTTTTTTTGTTATAAGAGCATAAATGGGATAAGACAAGGAATAATGATAACTGCCTCATAAAATAACCATGAGGGTTTTGGTTAAGGGACACATGAGCAAAATGCTTAGGACAAAATTAGCAATAAATGTTAGCTATTATTGGTAGCCAATGAGTTAGAATATATTTAACATTCTCTGAGCAATGATTTTCAACCTCATCAGCATACTGGAATAATATAGTTATTTTTCAAATTCTAATATATAGTCTTTATCCCTGGAGATCCCGATTAAATTGACCTCAGAAAGTCTAGATATTTGTGAGTTTTAAAAGATCCCAAGGCAATTCTAACATACAGAGTAGAAAAGATCTCATCCACATAACACATGCAAATGTGTAGCATCATGTCACTCCATCCATATCTGGGATAGTCCTAGTGGTTTCCTCACATGCTGTGGATAATACTTTCTATGCAGCAAGACATCACTAAAATTGCAAGTACACATCCCTTAGAAGAGACTGAACCCCAGTACACTGAGCTTCATGTTTAAATCTCTTCTTTAAGACATTCATTTCACATACAGGATTAAAAGATATAAAAAGTTCACCTTTAACTACAGTATTTTATTTCTAATGAACTTAGATTTTCCATATTTTGTAATAAGGAGACTTTCTTGAGTAATAACTGGCTTCTTAAGGACACATAATAACAACTCCCTATTGCTATTATTAGTGCTTATATCAGTTAATTGATACATTGATATGTAGACTACAATCTCTAATCTCAAAGACAAGTTACATGACATATAGATGCAGGATCTCTATGAGGGCTTGAGTTGTTTACTTCAGACTTGGTATTGGGAGAGGAAACTCAGATTTATGAGGCAGGTGAAGTGTTTAGAATCTTCTCACAAAGCCATGAGGAAAAATTTAACTTCGGCTTCAGCCTCTACAGATAGCTCATTTAGGTGGAGAAGTCAGTGTCAGAGCTCCTCAAATTGATTCCCTATATTGCTCCCACAGCAAAAGCCTGGGGCAGGGTTGCAGTGCTGTGACGTGAGGTTCCTGTGGCTTTGGAATCACTTGTGGTAGCTACTCAGTGGAAGAAACCAGAGAATTCTAAGCAGGGCTTTGTCTGGGATCGAGGCAGAGACTGACTGACAGCTCATGCAATCTAAAGGTTGTAAATGTGTTAGTCAGGAAGTGCTGAGATGTGGAATGGTAAGCAGGCTCTATCTGGAATCTTCTTTTGGAAGACTTCATCTAGAATAAGTAGCCAGAAAACAGAAAGTAATTATGGCTACAGATCACTAAGGAATCAAAGTCACCAAACTTTGTACTCACTTGAAACTTTTCTTTGGAAGATAGGGGACTTACAACCAGAAAAGCGATCAAAAGGCAAATTATAGCAAGATTTATTAACCAACCTTGAATTTCTTTGTGTCCCTAAAGGATCTCTCTAATTCTCTCTGAGGCAACTGTGACTGTACACTTAAACCAAATTTGCACAATGGATCTCAGAGTCAAGACATCAAGAAGAAAATGGCAAATTAATAGGATGCTCCAGCTTATAATTGCCTTGATTCCTTAGTCTTCAAATATAATTCATTTTAGACTTAGCGCCACCCTATCCAGGAGTATTTCATGTTGTTAAAGCAATACAAAGAAGATCTAAACTTTCTGATAGCTTTTTTTTTTTTGTCTTAGATCAAGTCTAAGGTACATATTTTAAAGTGTGCATCTTGATTATAGTAGGCTTGTTGAGTTCCATTTTCAGTTAGCATTGGGATAGTAAGCAATTCATGTATGCTATTTAATTTAATTGTAAAACTACTGTAGGAAACAGAAAGAAGGAACAGCAATATCTCTACTGCAGGAAGGGTCATAATCAAACCTAGAGACTGGGCTGAACTGACACCTTTGCATGTTCTCTCTTCATGGCCTGGGGAGCCACGAGCAATTCACTGCTGATACATGTTTTTCATCATGTTTAACTGAGAGCAGACTTTCAGAAGCAGCTAAAGTAGTTACTAATTATTTTCAAAAGTAGCACAAATTATTTCCATGTAGATTTGCTAAATTTTCTTTATTAATCAGGTAAAGAAAACTGGAATCCACATTATATGAGTCAATTAGTCCAGCAACTGTGGATGTATTTTGCAGCTAGCTCCTCTTTTAAAAATATTTAAATTAAGTTTTTATGTTAGCATACAAGGAATTGTCACATCATAATACTTTGTTCATATCTGTCTCCCTTTTTCAGCAACTTGACCCATGTCCTGTGCTTGATCTAATTGATTTCTTCTTGGGCACAGCTAGTTCTCCTTTATGCTTTACTAATAACATTGTCCTCTTTATTTCTCCTCCCCTTAAAATTGTTTCTCCTCTTTCACAATTCCCTTTTCACACATATACTTAAGTATAAATCTAGGCTCCATGTATAGGAGAAAACATGTTTTTTGGTCCTTCTGAGTCTGTCTTATTTTGCATAAGGTAATATTTTTCATTTTTACTCATTTCCTGCAAATATCACGAATACAGTTTTCTTTATGGTTGCATAAAATTACATTTGATAAAGTATTCTGTTTTCCCTTTGTAAATGGGCAACAATGAAGGTTCTATTTCTTGGCTATTGTGAATAATGTAGCAATAAACATGAATGTGCATGCATTTCATTGGATACTGACTTGGAGACTTCTGAGTATAGTCTCAAGAATGATGTAACTGAGTTGTATAGCAGTGTTTTAGTGTTTTAGAACTTTCCACACTGATTTTTATTGTCGCTAAACAACTTCACAATCCCACCGGGGTTTATAAGGATTCCTCTTTCCTCATTAACATTTGTTGTCATTCATGTAGTTTTTGATGGTAGCCGTTTTGTGAGGGCTTCTTCAAGTATTTATTGGGCATTTTAATTTCTACTTTAGAGACATGTTAACAAGTTCATTGGCCTTTTGTGTATTGGATGATTGGGGTTTAGAGACTTAATTGTTGCAGATTTTTATATATCTTCCCTATTAATATCCTATCAGTTAAGTACTTGCCAGGATTTTTACCCATTCTGTAATTTCTCTTTTCAAGGTATCAATTGTTTCTTGCATTGTGTCTATGTTTTAAAAGATGTGTGTCTTTTAATTCCATATAATGCCATTTCTAGCATTATTGAATTGACTTTTATGCTGGGTGAAATGTATAGGTTGAATTCCGTTGTTCTACATGTATACACCAGGTTCTCTGGCATCATTTGTCAAACAGGTGGTCATTTCTCTCGTGCCTATAGCTGTGTGGGTTTATTTTTAGGTTCTCCATTCTATCTCGTTGATCACCATGTGTTATTGTATGTCACACCATGCTGTTTTATGATTATGGCTCTGCAATATAATTTGAGGTAAAACATTATGATGCCTATAGCATTGCTCATTTTTGTAAGGATTGCTTTAGCTTTGGGGGACCTTTGCCCTTCCTTCTAAATTCTAGGATTATTTTTCCTTAGGAAATATTTTGTCAATTGACAGTCCTCAAAATACAAAAATCTAGGATTAATGGATAAATTTCCAGAACCATATGGCCTACCACAATTAAATTAAGAGCATAGAAACATTTGTGGCTAGAGATATGACTTAGGGTGTCTTTGTAGGAGACTCAAGTTCTGTTTCTGGTACCCTGTACCTTTTAGCTCACAACTACCTATAAGCCCTATTTCATGGGAATAAGTCACCCTCTTCTGGCTTCCCTGGACACTGCATGCATGTGATGCACAGCAGGCTCACAAGTGAACACACACACACACACACATGATTTTTAAATACATGAAGAAAATAAGATTGAGGTAGTAACACAAAGTTTCTTCACAAAGAAGAATCCAGGACTGGAATTATTCTCTAATGTAATCTACCAAATCCTTCAGAGTTAGTACCAATGTTCCTCAAACTGTCTCATAAAGGACAAAGGGAAGAAACGGTACCAAACTCATCCTACATCGGCAGCATTGCTCTGATAACAAACCAGATTAGGATACAACAAATTAAAGAATAACTATACATCAATTTCTCTGATAAAAGTACATGTAAAATATTTGAGTAAACTTCTGACAAACTAAATTCAATAATACACTATACTAGAGAAAACGTAATATCTTCAACTAACAGTACTGAGAAAACTGGATTCCACATGTAGAAGGATGAAATTAAGCCATTACTTATTAGCCTACACAATAATTATCTCCAAGTGAACCAAAAATCTCATTCTGAAACCTGAACCACTATTACCAGAAGAAAACGTAATACCCTACAAGATGTAGGTGTTAGAAAGGACTTTCTAAATATAATTCTATTTGTCCAGGAATTAAGGCTAGAAGTTGACAAGTGGGACCTCATAAAACTAAAAGGCTTCTTTATGACTAAGAAAACAGTCAACTGAGTGAAAAATAAAACCATAGAATGTGAGGGAACCTTGGCAAACCATGCATATGATAGAGGAGTCATATGCAAAGTATCTCAAAACAAACAAAGGACCTAAACTACACAAAGATTCCAAAAAAACCCAAATGACCCAATGTAAAAACAGGCTAGAAATCTAAACAGAATCCTTGATAGAAGAAATAGAAATGGATATGAAATACCTCAGAAAGTGTTCATTGGCCTTAGCAATGAGGAAAATAGCAATAAAAAACAAACAAACAAACAAATGAACCCACCTTTGGAATTTCATCTCACACTGGTCAGAAATGCTACAGCTGGCCACAAAAGCTGATGAGGATGTAGAGAAAGAGGACCTGTCATTTACTTTTGGTAGGAGTGCAGATTGGTGCAGCTACTCTGGACATCGGTGTGGAAAGTCCTCAAGAAACCAAAAACAGATCTATCACATAGTCCAGCTATAGGGCTCCTTGGCATATGTCCAAAGGGCATGGTGCCCTACTCCACAGATACTTGCCCCACAGTGGTATACTACTCAGGTATAAAGAAAATGAAATAAATTTGAAGGCAAATGGATAGCCCTAGACAGTGTTCAGTGAGATAACCCCGATCTATAAAGATAAGTACCACATGCCCATTTTTATTTGCACTTCCTAGGTCCATACAACATGTGAGCATACAACATGAAATAAACAGAGAGCACATGGCATTATAAAGGGACCATAGGCAGAGGCAGATTTGGAGGGGAATAGCAGGATACAGGTGATATGAAGGTGGACTAATGGGGACAGGCTTCAACTGCACAGGAGGGAGGATTGAGGAACAAATAACACCAAGAGTATTTGATAAAGACCCAAAAGAATCATATTATTTTATATTTACCTACAATTTCAGGGGTCACATCCCTAGACAAAAACTACAAGCAACCAATGATTGCTAGAATTACCCTCTTCCAAGTACGAACTCCCTTATTAGTTGTCCAATGTAGAGTGGTTAGCCTTAAAACCATTTACACATGGAGGAGGCTCCAAGAGGGCAGCACCCAGCATGCAGTGTGTCTGACTAGCAGATCAGAGACTGTGGACCAAGTGAGGGGCCAGGCTGTGAACTTCGAAACACTAACATCTCTGTTTCCCAGAAAAGGAGGCATCCCACAAGTTAGGGATGCACATTTCTAGGCATCCTGTGGATGGTTTCTGGGTCCCAGGCTCCAGTCACTCAACGCATTGTCCCTACCTGAAGACTACTCCTGAGTTCCAGGCACCAGTGACTTCAGCCTCCAGACACCAGACTCACCCTGGCTCCTTAAGGACAGATCCTGGATACCAGGGACACAGTCTCAACCTCCTGTCCAGGGTTCTACCCTTCTCCCCATGGAGACCTGCTGGACAAAAGGAGCATGCAGGATGTCCCTCAACCAAAGAATGCAAACAAAAAAAAAAAACCCCAAAAAACAAAAAACAAAACTGTGGTACATTTACACAATGGAATACTAGAATACTGGAATACTAGAATACTAGAATAGAAACAAGGACATCAAGAAATTTGCAGACAAATGTATGGAAAGATAAAAGATCATCCCGAGTGTGGTAACCAGAACCAACCAACCAACCAACCAAACAAACAAAACATGAATAGAATGTACTCACTTATAAGTAGATTTTCACCATATAGTACAGGACAATCATACTACAATTCACAGACCCAAAGAAGATAAGTAACAAGGAAGACCCAAGAGAAGATGATTAAATCTCAGTCAGAAGGGGAAATAGAATAGACAGTGAAAGGAGTTGAAGAGAAGGAACAGGATAGGAGAGGGAGCTCCGAGAGTAATGAGGATGGAGATCAGATCCAGGGAGAGTGGGGATGGGAGGACAGAGAGCTTGCCAAGAGACGAGAAACCATGGGTGGGGACATCTGTGTGAGAAGGTGGAGACCTATGACAGTGTAGGCTCCTGGGAGGATATGGGGGTGACTCTAATGAGGAATCCTGGTAGCTGTGGTCATAAAGACTGAAGAGGCCACCCTCTAAATAGACAGGACTCCTAGTGGAGGGAGGTGAACACCAACTCACCCACGAAAGCTTAATAATTAATTAGTTAACCATTTACACACAAACAATAAAAACGGACACAGTCAGCTGTATTTTTGTATATTTGTGTGCATATATGCATATGTATATGTAATATGATGATGAGGATGATAAAGGAGTCTGGCAATGTGAGAGGTGGTGGGACAGGGATGGATCAAGAGAGGCTATCTTAGAAGGACAGAAAGGAGGAAAGGGAGGGGGTGATGTAATTCTGTAATTTACTGGATATTCCATTCAAACATCGAGGACTACGCACTTTACTCAGCACCACAAGCATGCTTCTCTAACATAGGCCAAATCTTGGTACAAAAATCAGATCTTTACACATTCAAAAGGATTTTGATAATTCCATGTTATCATATCTGACCATAATGCAATAAAACTTTAAATTGGCAGCAAACAAATCTCTAGTCAATACACAATCTCACAGAAATTAAACAACTCAGTACCAAATGCCGGATAGGTTAAAGAAAAAAAAAAGTCAAGAAATAAATAAGATAAAATGCTGGAACTAAAGCAAAATGAAAACACAATACAACACAATCTGTGAGATACACTGAAAGCACTTTTAATGCAATTTTATTGAAGTTCATGGCAATATAAATCCTAATACATTCGAAACACACACGATTTTAAATTAAACCCATAACATGATGATTAAGAATATTCTCAAGCTGGCCTCGGTGTTATACAACTTCAATCCCAGCTCTGGGGAGGTAGAGGCAGATAATCTCTGAGTTCAAGGCCAGCCTAACTTATTTAGTGAGTTCAAGAAAAGCCAGGGTAGCACAGATCAGTCTCCGCTCCCTAACTATGGATACATCGTGCCCAGCTTCCTCAAACTCCTGCTATAATACTTACCCACCCAAATGGACTGTGCCATGGAATTGTGTGCCAAAATAAACTCCCTACTTTAAGTTGCTATTGTTAGAATTTTCTATTATAGCAACAGAAAAGTAATCAAGGCACTAAGATGATTACTATTCTGATTTCATAGATACATCTTGTCGGTGAATGTATAGAACAGTTTATGTTCTGGTTTCAATACCAGAGAGAAATGAGTTTTCAAAGATTAATAATTTTTAACAAGGGAAGTATAGTACACCGGTGACCATATTTCTTGGTAATATTCAATCTAATCATAATTCAAGCTCAAACAACAAGTCAATGTGCTCTAACAGTGTCCAACTACAAAATTTCCATCTTACTTACACAGCTGGAAACAAGGTAAGAGGCCTATCTAATATAGGGGGACGGGGAAGCCAAGAATGAAGATATGGAATAAAGGTAAGTCTAGAAACTTAAGAGACAGGAAGGATGTTAGAAAAGGAAATGGCACAATGTTTAAGTACTTCAATACTTTTCTCCCCCGAGACAAGGTTTTTCTGTGTAGCCCTGGCTATCCTGGACTCGCTTTGTAGGCCAGGCTGGTCTCAACTCACAGTGATCCACCTGACACTGCCTCCTGAGTGCTGTGATTAAAGGCATGCACCACTCTGCCTGGCTTGAATCTCAACACTTTTCATTTGTATAGACATATGGCCTACAAACGGAAGTGGCAGCGTTTGCTCAGGTGTCTGCCAGATGGGTGGCCTGCCTGTCTGATTGCCTGTGGTGGTTCCCACACAGAGAATTGGGTCTGGACAAGGTACTTCAGCCACGAATGGAACTGAAGCAGATAGGCAGGAATCCCGGATGCAAGACAGATACCCTAAGTGAACCTAAGTTCAGGGGCCACTCTGTAATCACATCTCTGTCTTTTTGAAAGGAATTTCACAGCAATCTAGATTGAGAGCCAGTGGCCTCGGCAGCAAAAGCCTCCAATTATACGGGGAAAGCATAGTTGAACTAGTCTGCGTTCTCTAGAGGAACAGAACAGATAGAATGGATGTATCTTCTATTTGCAGGCTATGGTCTGGCTAGTCCCGAAAGCAGTCTCCTGATGGAAAGGCCAAGAATTGGGTACTTATTCAGTCCAAGAGGCTGAATGTCTCAGATGATTTTCAGTCTACGTTAAAATCCCAAAGCAGTGGGTTATAACGCCAGTGAAAGAGTGCCTCAGAAACAGGATAGATGAGCTTGCCAGCAAGTGTGAAGGTAAAGAACAGTTAGTTCTTCCATGGCCTTTATGTAGGCTGAGACCAGAATGTGTGGCCCTGATTTAGCGTGGGTCTTCTCACTTCAAATCAGCCAATCAAAAAACAAAACAAAACAAAACAAAAACAAACAAACAACACAAAAACAAAACAAAACAGAAAAACAACAACAGCCTTTCACTGGTGTGCCCAACTTCTTTGGGTTTCAGTAGATCCAGGTGTAGTCACAGTAATGACCAAGATCTGCCCTCAGGCTAGTAGCTTCCATACGTAACATACAACGTAAGAGGTGGAGAGATAAGTTAAAAAGAAACTGAAAATTCAAGAGTGGCTTTTGTGAGTGTAAGCCCAGTGACATTCATTCAGGGGCTTACACGTATTTCCACACAGAAAAATGAGGTTGTTTAGGTGTCTGTGTTCCAACGCCTGCCATTCTTTTTTGCTAATAGTTTACTGCTTATTGAATTGGTCCTTCATTCTGTTAAGTTTAAAAAACAGTATGTGCTAAATCTGAGGAGTCAAGTCAGCATCACTGAGCACAGAGTAATATCACAAATAGCTAGAAGAGCACTCTCTAGGTGCTCCTTGTCTGTTATTTATGTGAGCCTAGGTAAATAAGTTTTCTTTTGAGACCGAGTTTTATTACACAAGCCTGTCTGGTATGGGGCTCCCAATCCTTCT
>OU015744.1:103448950-103472284 GCA_907169655.1 Acomys percivali
AAAGAAAGAAAGAAAGAAAGAAAGAAAGAAAGAAAGAAAGAAAGAAATGGCCCTCATGATGATGACATGGCTCTGTCACATGCTGACACAGTCTTTTTTCCTCAGCTCCTATGTCATTAAAAGATGCGACTTACTTATGATGATTAATAATGATGAAATATGTATGAAGAAATAAATTATACAAATTCCACACTGTATGTGGAGGGAGAGATACAAATTACCAGGCCCTGATTACCCTTCCTCCTTGCCCAAACAAGGGACAGAGGAGCACTGCTCTCTCTCGTGTTCCTCTGAGATCCCAACTTAGGAGGTAGAATATGAGAAAGTTTGAAAGGTGTTGTGACAGGCTCAAATTCTTTTAAATCGTGGATTTGTAAAACTCTGCCTCTCCCACCACCCCATCCCCAGCTTTCACTTCTGCCTTCACATCACATTATTTAAGGCAGCCGAGAGTACCTGAGTCAATGCCATCTGACAGGATGTGTCAAATGCTTTTGTCTCTGCTGACAGGAATACTAGACGCTCTCTAGAGCATTTCCTGAATATCCATAACTGAACATGTGGGCTGTGTGCTGAGGAGAAGGGAAGGGCGCCTCATGCTACACACTGGGCAGGTGCAAAATGGGGTCAGATGGTCATAAGGCAATTGCCTCAAAGGTCGATCATCACCATCACACACTCATTAACTCGTCATCACTACTGGTGGATCTGCTGCCTCTGCCTGTGGTCCCTTTGCTTGTTATTAGGGAAAGAAAAGAGGACATGAGCAAACCCAAATAAGTCGCCTAAGTTTTGCATCCAAGAAACTAATGGATTTAATTTTTAAAAGGCCAAACCATTGGATCTGTGAAATATAAAGGAACTATAGGTACGTTAAAGCTGAAATTCCACAGAATGATTCCTGAAGTTTCTGGAAGGATATACGTAGTCTCTTATCAACATTTTTTTTTTTTTTTACTTCTTCTGACTAAAACAATAGCCTTTTTACCCATTAAAAAAGCCCAAAACCCCAAAACCAAAACAAACCATGTTGTCTTATTTTCAGAAGAGTTGGTTTAAAATGATCCTGGAGATTCTTAATTTTACAGTGATAATAATCTCAGAAACACCAAGAACAGGAACCAAGCAATACTGTCCTCTCCAACAGGATAACACCCTCCACTTATGCTCAGAGGAGACTCATGACCACTTCCGACCAAATCACTGTTTAATCATGCCCTGCAAGGTCTCTGAAGTTCCCCTACATCCCCAAAGTCTTTGGCACATTAATCTTTTCATAGACGTTACACACACACTTAACAGCTGTTCTTACAGATAAATTATGTGACAGAGTGAGAAACATGACACTTTTAGGAGATAAATATTAAACTAAGTCATAACAAAATATGGAGCTGACAATCCTTGTACTTATTTAGTGTTGTAATGAAAGGTCCAAATTGTTTGGATTAATTTTTGCCAGATGGAATACACAAAATTTTAGAAAAATCACTGTAGATGAGGCCAGTCGGTAAATGTATATTTATTGTGGCTTTCTCTGTGGTGATCTGTGACTTCACTAGAATGTGAACTCTTGGAAGAAATGACAATTGAGCTCAATTCCTTGGCATGTATCTAATCTGTGGCATATAGTAATCTATTAGTAAATACTATGAAGCTGCATTTTAAAAATCAAGTTAAAGGGAAAATGTGTGCATTTATGTTTTCCAGTGTTGACGGTTTATTTGAGAATTGGATTTACCAGGAGATACTTCTAACACTCAGCCTTTTATTGATCATCTCAAAGTGAAAGACAAATGTGTTATAAACAGATCCCCATTAGTGAATTAATAAGTGTCTTACTCCTTTTTTCCCTCACATTTAGTAGCCCTAGCTTCTATCTGTTAGCACTTCAACCTCCAGCAAGAAGGTGAAGACCATATTATTCTATAAATTCAACTCAATGTAAACTTCTGGGTTTTGTGGATTATGTTATTACTCTATTATTTTTTAAAATATACTTTAGGCCACATACCATTTATGTGATAGAGAGATGACTCCACAGATAAGAGTGATTCCAGTGAATGAGGACCTGAGTTCAAATCCCCAGAAATCACATGAAGAGCTAGGCATGTTTGTACACATACCTGTAACCCTGGCATTATGGCAGACAGAGACAGGAGGATTACTGAAGCCTGCTGGCTGCCAGTTTTGCTCCAGGTTCAGTGAGAGGTCCTGCCTTAAGAAAATAAAGCTGATAATAATAGACCTTCCATGTGTCTATAGGCACATACACACTCATACCAGATATGTATATACCACACATGTACACACACATACACAGCATGCACACACCACCACCACCCACAATCACATACACAAAAAATAATAAAAGCCAGGGTAAGTTTAGATCACAGAAACTGAATTTTGAAATTAGATGGCTATAAATAAGAAATGCTGCCATTTGGTAGTGGATATTAAAACAGTATTTTCATAGGATTCACTTTGGATACATATTGCACATCAAAAAATACCAGTCTCAATCCCTGTCCTTGAACCTGTTAAATCTTGAATGAACTGGATATCCACATTTTAAATTAGCATTGTACCATGATTCCTGCAGATTAAAAAAAATATTCCTAAAACTATTGCCTTCAGAGTTGAGACTTGAATACAACTTTTCCTTCTAAACAGTAAGTAAAAGGCATTTAAGGGGACTTTGGCTTATGTAGTTTTCTATTCTGTATTCATGGAGCCCTGTATCAGTATATAAAATTTTTGCCTTAGAGGCAGACTCTCCTAAACCATGTTTCCTTCTATAATCCTGGTTAGTTTATTTTCTTCTTCATGGCCCTGAGAAGAATGGGATCATGGTCTGTGGGCAAAATAAAGTGCTAACATACACCCAAAATGAAGATAAGGTAAGTAAGCTGACCCTTCTCACAGCCGCAGGTGGTGCCTGAGGACTGAGACAAGCCAGAGAGACCTGTCCTAAGTCTGTAGAAGATTTGTTTTTCCTCCTGCTTTGAAAACTATTCTTTCCTCACACCAGACAGTTAGCTGGGTTTTCTGCAGTTATATATCCCCAAATAAAATTACAATGACAACAGTTTAAAAAAATTTGACTGAAGCTGTAGCTCAGTGAAGCACCTCCTCAGTATACACAGAAACTTGAGCTCAATAACTAACATTCACACACACATACACACACACACACACACACACACAGAGAGAGAGAGAGAGAGAGAGAGAGAGAGAGAGAGAGAGAGAGAGAGGGGCAGGGAGGGAGGCATGCATGAACATACATATCAATTCCAGTCATTAAAATGACATTCTGTAATGGGATAGAGTTTAAATTTGAATCCGTTAAAGAAAGAATTATTGAATTAGAAATAGTACTGGATATTTAACTTCTGGATATGTGACAAGTACTGCTGGTATCATTGTTTCTGGGTTGTTTGTTGTTGTTGTTATTTCTATATATACTGATTCATCATGACTGAGCAATGTTGTCAGCTTTCAACATTTTGTAGGATTTCCATGCACTTGAAAATGAAAAAAGAAATCAATCAAGTAAATAAATAAATTCAGAAAGTCAGTGTCCTGGAAATCATCCAGCTATACTATGAAATTTTGTCTGAAGAAAATGTAACTGTTTAATAAAGATGGCAGGAGGAACATTTTCTAGAAAGAAGAGAACATGTCTCAGAGCCTTTCGGCCAAGTCTCTCCAAAGGCTGGATGGGCTTCGCGCTGTTTCTTTGCTCTTGTTTGTTTGCTATCTCTTTCTTGTCCAACTCAAATACGTTACTGGAGTCTACCATCCTTGTGTCCTTTCCTTCTGTATTTATTCATGGTTATAGTATTTTTATATTGGACACTAAATGCTTCAGTAAAAAGGACACAGAACTCTGATCATTTTTTTTCTCCCAAGATCTGAAATACATTGAGATTTTATTACTTTAACCTGTTTTGGAGTTGAATAAAGTTGAAACTCTGTTCTGATTTGCACAAGGGTCTGCCAACCTCTGGTTTACCTCATGTACCTCTTATAGTCTAGATTTCTAGGATTTTCAAACAAGAATCTCATGTTCTCTTAGAGATCTCCTCTTGCAGTTACTCACCTATAATCTCTGTCTTCTCTACATCACGTCAAATTACTGTGCACTAGATTTCTGTTAAGGTGCCTGGTCTTTTGGCCCCCACAATCTACCAAATGTCTTGAGAAAAGCTGATAGTGTGCTAATAAAATGAGTCCTCTGTAAAAGCAACTTTTATTCCTCTCTGTACTTATCCTTTCCGAGGCTTACTGCCTCTGTCTGCTAATGTAGGCATAGTCCTGGAAGCATCTAGATGCCATACAATCTATTCTAGACCCAGAACATTTTCAGCCTTTGAGACATAATGCTGAATATGCTTGCTCTTTCCTTTTCTTTCTGAATTCTGGCTGGCTGGTCCAACTCACCTGTTCTGCTCAAACTCCAATCTGTTCCAACATTCTCATTCCTTCTCCTTCTCTGGCTTGTTCTCTTTTTAACCTGTCTCTGTAAAACTCTCCCAGTAAAACTGTCTCTGAATTCCACAAACTGAATTGCCATGAACTCTGAGTTCCATTCTGATGTTAAAACATCTTTGAAGTATACAAGTTGATTTAATTCAGTAGTTTTTTTCCTACAACCCAGTGTCTTTTTAGCTAATTTTATCCCTCTTCCTCTTTAGCAGGTACAATTAGATCTTTATGAGTCCACACTCATAAACTAGACACTTAGGTACTCACTCACATTTCATGCCTGGCTCCATACCAGTGAGCCAGGTGGGCTCCAGAGCAGCTAGGAGATTATTACCCTTCATCAATGGGATGCTATCTTGATCTCAGTTCCATTAGTTACTATAGGTTCACAATTCAGCCTTTCCTGTTCTCTTACTTCCTCTACCTCTGATCTCTAAAACCTTTGTATTACCATAGCTAATTTTTCTTGTTATTCATTTATTTTTAAACCTTTTTTGTTGTTGTTGTTGAGAGGTATATAAAGATTGCAATTGACAACAGAATGGGATTTACTCTGGTGATCACAATTGCAGTGAGTACTGCAATGGCCTTTTCAGGTAACATTACTATCCTCTCAACTTCTACCCTTGGTCTTAAAGAATCTGAAATGGTGTTTCCCATTTTTTAATGCAGGAAAATCTGTCTGTACAAGTAAAATTTTCTTTTGGGGTGGCTTACTGTGATTTGCTGGCTCAGAGGCTCCTGCATTGTTCCTTCTCTAGGCTCAGGGCTCCTGCCACTTTAGAGTCTCCTGAGTCTTTTTGGGTGTCCAGATTAACTTGAAGAACTAACATTTCCTCTAAAAACAATGCCAGGTAAGGGTTTCTATCAGATGATGTCCTCTGCTTTTGGTAATGTTGGCGGGCTTTCTTCTTGTCCAATCATGTAGGGTTATCCTTCCAATCACTGCAGATGGATGCAGCAAGCCTATGCAATTACAGAGATAAATAAAAATTACTTCTACATATGGTGCCCCAGTTTGGGCACCAAATGTTGTTTTTTAAACAAAATATCAAATGTTTGATTTTTACCAATGAAGACTCAGGATCCAGATTCAGGGGTGAAAGCCTACCAGCTCAAAGAGGCAGAGAAAGCACCCAGTTGACCTTCCTGCTCAGTTGATGTACCAGAAGGAAAAAAAAAATCTCCTTCTTCAGGCTGTTTTAAAAATCTTTCAAATTGAATGTCCCTCCTTTCTCCTTCCTGTGCATCTTTCTACGCATCTTCTGGACTTCCTTTCACACTCTATGTTTATTTCCTGTCAGCTGGTTGTTTATCTCACCTCTTGACCTGTGGTTGAACTTATTTAATGCTATTTACAGAAAGCGCTTGGATTAAAGGTGTATGCTAGGCCTGAGTCATACCACAACAAGAAATGGTTTTTTTTTCCCCCCAGTACACAATATCAGGATGTATGGAGTTAGTATGGAGTCAGTTTCCCAGAGAGACTTTACTCATAATGATCCTGTTTCCCAGTGTTTGTCCCTCATGTATGTGTTTTCACATTTAGTATGTGAATCTCTATAGGTCACAGCATATTGAGAAAGAGGAGTGTGTAATTTTAAGACACTTAGCTACTCACACTCCATGCCTGGGTCCATGCCAGAGAGCTAGGTGGGCTCAAGGGCAATAGTCCCCTTTTTTTTTTTTTGCTCAGCCAGATCTGGTCCTCTGATAGCTCTGCACCACTGTAAGAACACCAAAATTTGCAGGTTCATTTTATCTTCTTTGTAGAAAAGTTCGGTTTTCTCATGGATTTCTCATCCAGCCCCAGAAGATTTTCTCTATGTCCAGAATCATCAAAGTCTTAGGAAAAATTTGCCTGCATAGTGTTAACTTACTTGCTTATATAATGGAATCATGGCTTTTCTAACCTTGGTGGCATACACAGCTCTCCCATATCCTTAAATGAATGTCTTCTATATTTTGCTGGACTTTTCTCAGTTGAAGTCACAGTTTGCTGAAAAATCCTCCCATGTGCCTAGTAGCAGAAGTATCCTGAGATTTCCACATTGTTTTTTTTTTAAATTGTGTACTCCCATGTGTAAAATCTCATCAAAGCATGACAAAAAAAATCTGCCATTTTTTCCAGGTTTCTGTGAATCAGAATTCTGTAGTTTAGAAGCACATACATAGCAAATGGTCCCAGTTCAGGATCACTCATGAGGCGCTAGCCAAACATTGTCCTGGACTTCAGAAAGAACTTTATGATGGCTCAGTCCACAATGAACAAACTGATACTGACTTCTTTTGGGAAACCCTTCCTCTTTTTCATAGATAACTGCTTGCATGTCCTCATTATATGGCAGCTGACTATCACATGTGAGTTACCTATCAATGACCAAAATGGAAAGGATTCTATCCCTATGTGGTGGTTTGAATAAAAAAGGCTCTCATAGGGAGTGGTACTATTAGTAGGTGTGGCCTTGTTGGAGTAGGTGTGGCCTTGTTGGAGGAAGTGTGGCTTTGTTGGAGGAAGTGTGGCTTTGTTGGAGGAAGTGTGGCTTTGTTGGAGGAAGTGTGGCTTTGCTGGAGGAAGTGTGTTTTCTCAAGGTGGGCTTTCAGATTTCAAACGATCGAGCAGGCCCAGTTTCTCTCTCTTTTTCTGCTACTTGCCAACCCAGATGTAGAACTCTCAGCTTCTCCAGTGCAATGGTGGCCTGCATGCCACCATGCTTCCCACCATGATGACAACAGACTAAACCTTTAAACCTGTAAGCCAGCCTCAGTTAAATGTTTTATTTTATAAGACACCATGGTCATAGTGTCTATTACTATCAATAGAAACCCTAACTAAGACACCCTATCTCTTAAAACTACACACTCCCCTTTCTCAATATGCCGTGACCTATAGAGATTCGCATATTAAATGTGAAAGCACACACATGAGGAACAAACGCTGCGAAACAGGATCATTATGAGTGTAGTCTCTCTTGGAAACTGACTCCACACTAACTGAAGAAAGTTCTCCATGTCAGTGTTGACATTTATGACTTTGTTTGCAGTACTGGAGAGATGGGGCCACAGTTTAGAGCCCATGCTGCTCTAGTAGAGGACCAGAGTTCAGTTCCTAACACCCATGTTGGATGGTTTACAGCTATCTATAACTCCAGCCCAGAGGATTACCAACCTCTGCTGACCTCATTATACACAGAACTCATCCTTACACACACACACACACACACACACACACACACACACAGTTAAAAATAACTTTAAGACTCTAAGTTTGATCTACAGGTGTGGAAGGAATATCCCCATCCTTTAGCTTCTTGCATTGAAGCTGCTAACCAGGGTTGGGACTGGATTTGACTCCAGCTTATTTCACAGGTCAGAGAGCTCTAGGACACCACAAAAAGTCTGAACCTTCTGAGTATGTACAGAGGAGAAGGAGAAGAATACCAAAATGAAGGCATAGAGAATGTTTCCAATAAAATCATAGAAAATAATTCCCTAGGTCCAGACAGTAATGTGTAGCTTGATACTAGAGGTCTACATAACTTCAAATAGCCAAAACCAGAAAATAAATTCCCTATGAGACATTACAGTTGAAAAATTAAAAACAAAGAATAAAGAAAGAGTATTAAGAGCTTCAAAGGAAAAAGACTAAGTTGTTTATAAAGGCCAACCCATCAGAATAAAGCCTGATTACTCAACAACAATTTTAAAGCCAGAAAGGCCTAGGGAGATGCATTCAAATTTTGAAAGCTCACAATTGTCAACCCTTATAACTGTACTCAGAAAAAAAAACCAAACAAACTTATCTGTTAAAACTGAAAGAGAAATAAAAACTTACCATGATAAAAACAAAAGAATTTATGCCCAATAATGTCTTCTACAGAGGACACTGGTAGGAATACTTCAGTCTGAAGATAAGGATAAACAGATGCAAGGGATTACAGGAAATAAAAATTTACAAAACAGTTAAACAAGTAGTTCTAAGAAAACAACAAAATGACAAGTATTAGCACACATTCTCTCTTAATATTAACGGTCTCAACTCCCCAAAGAAGACATATACAAAGATTAGATTAGAAAACAGCATCCATCTTTTTCACTGTCCAAGAAATATACCTCAGTATCAATGAGGAATTTGACTTTAGTGTTAATGAATGACATTGTGTATTCTGAACAAATGGAACTAAGAAACAAATAGGCTTAATTATTTTAATATTTGACAAGATAAGCATTAAACCAAGACTAATCAAAAGAGATAAAGTTATTTCCTGATATGCTGCTTCCTTTTCTGTGGAGAGGTGAAAAAATGGGCTCCTGTTCCTGTCATGTCTTTCCCAACACGACCCTCAAGCCCTGAACCAAAGTAAAGTCCTCTTCTTTCCTTCCTTTCTTCCTTCCTTCCTTTCTTTCTTTTTTCCTTCCTTCCTTCTTTCCTTCCTCCCTCCCTCCCTCCCTCCTTCCCCTTCTTCCTTCCTTCCTCCTCCCTCCCTCCTTTCCTTCCTCCCTCCCTCCCCTCCTTCCTTCTTTCCTTCCTTCCTTCCTTCCTTCCTTCCTTCCTTCCTTCCTTTCTCCCTCCCTCCCTCCCTCCCTCCCTCTCTTCCTTAAAAGAAAAGATTTTTTTGGCTACAGTGGCAAATTATTACAAAGTAATTACACCAGTTTGCTTCTGTGGTTTGGGTGCGATGCTATTCCTGTCTCATCCATCTGTTCTCAAGGTTTCAGCCTGCCACAGCCCCTTCCATGAGGGTATGCTGTTCTGTAACAGAGGAAAGCAAGAACAATAAGCTTGCTATACAAAGGCTCTTGAGTGTGGCTTACATCATATCTGCTTAAACTTCATTGGCAAAACAAGTATTGTAGTCAGTTAAGATGAAAATGGGGTATAGACACTGAGTCTTCTGATAGAGTGGTACAAGTTCTATCACAATTATGAAAATATGTAATAATTCCAAGAAGCAAAATATGAATGTTTGGAAAAAATTATAAAATCTATAACAGACACAGTATATGTACAATAGTCATACAATAATCAGACCTTTTGAAGGTAAAGCTCATCTGTAAGACACAAGACCCTATTTAAAATGCTAATCTTCATACTGAAAAGAAGCAAATGGACCAACTACTTTTGTTTTAAACCATTTGTATCTTCTTTTCCTCAGTTTTGATTGGTTCAATAGAAACATTCAGACAATGCAGTGACTATAGTTATGGTTAATTCTCATTGTCATCTTGACCAAATTTGGGATAATCCAGGAAACATACTTCTAGGCACACTGGTAAGAATGTTTCCACAAAGGTTTGTTTAACTAGAGGAGAGGAAAGACATGCACTGGATGTGGGCAAGTCTCTTCCAAGGACATGGGTCTTGAACTCCATAAAACTGAGAAAGTGAACTAAGCACTTACATTCCTTCCTTGCTTCCCAGTTGCCCATGCAACCTGAACAGCTTGCCTTAGTCCTGCTGTTCTGACTTCCCCATCATCCTAAACCATGAGCTCCTGCTACCTAAAGTTGCCTTTCTTAGATATTTCCCAATAGCAATGATAAACATAGCTAATGCAATAGCTACATTATCAATTTCACCTCATAGTCCATTTTCAAAGACCTGGTGGCACTTAGAGGAAGGACAGCAGGTCACCGAGAAGAGACTTGATACCCTATGAGCATATACAGGGGGAGGTAATCCCTCTCAGGAACAGTCATAGGGGAGGGGAATAAGGGGAAAATGGGAGGGAGGGAAGAATGGTAGGATACAAGGGATGGGATAACCATTGAGATGTAACAAGAATAAATTAATAAAAAAAAAAAAAGCAGATTTGTTCTATGCTAAAGACATAACATGATGGAAATCTATCTGGCGCTATCTCAGAAAACTGGGAATAAGTCTTCCTCAAGACCCAGCTATTCTACTCCTTGGAATATACCCAGAAGATGCGCCAACACACAACAAGAACATTTGTTCAACCATGTTCATAGCAGCCTTATTCATAATCTGGAAACAGCCTAAATTTCCCTCAGTAGAAGAATGGATAAAGAAACTGTGGTACATTTACACTATGGAATACTACTCAGCAATTAAAAACAAGGATTTCCCGAAATTTGTGGACAAATGGGTTGAACTAGAAATGATCACAATGAGTGAGTTAACCCAGAAGCAGAAAGACTCAAATTATATATACTTACTTATATCTGGACACTAGCCTAAGGGGCATGTCCCATGAAAGTATTCATTCACCAGGAAAGTGGGTCAGAGGGAAGGACATCCTATTGAATCTCTAGGTGAGAGAAGCATGGGAGAATGGGGAAATAAAAGGATCCAGAGGGTCCTAGGAACCTATAAGAAGAACATTAGGATGGACAGATCTGGGCCCAGGTGTCCAGCACAAACCATTGCACCAGCCAAGGACAAAACGTGCAGTAAACTTCGAACCCCTACCCAGATCTAGCAAATGGATAGGACACTCTTCACAGTTGACTGGAGAGTGGGGTTTGACTTTCACACTAACTCTGGCGCCCCATATTTGACCACATCCCCTAGATGGGGAGGCCTGGTGGCACTCAGAGGAAGGATAGCATACTACCAAGAAGAGACTTGATACCCTATGAGCATATACAGGGGGAGGAAGTCCCCCTCAGTCACAGTCTTAGGGGAGGGGAATAAGTAGAAAATGGGAGGGAGGGAGGAATGGGATAACAATTGAGATGTAATATGAATAAGTTAATAAAACATATTTCAAAAAAAGAAAATAAATTCTAGAGTTTCATTTAAAAAAAGACATAACATGAATCTGATCCAATGGTTACTAATCAAATGTAATTCTAAAAGCTGTAGATAAATACACCACAATTGAAAGTGTTTTGAAAAATATATAGAACTGTTGCTGTGTCAATTGTGGGGAAATACTATAATCAAATCTCATACACATCTACATTGTATTTCTTAATAGCTTGCTAACAAATGAGATTGATCTCACAATAATTAATAACCTTAAAGCCTGAAATGTGTAGTGTATCCATCTCTGTGAGAATATAATAAAATTGGTGTGGTAATATTGTGCCCAGAAATTTTATTTTTAGCATCCAAATTAGATTGCTGTTTCTCTTTATTCTTCTTGGAAATGATCTCATAGTCACATTTTAAGACAATGCGTACTGATACACACTTGCAAAATTATATGCTTATGTCTGAAAAGAAGCATACTATTGCTAAAACCTATACAAATCACAAAATTATACTTGCCCCTTGCCCCTACTGTGCCTTTTCTGAATCAACAGGCTGGGTCGGAGCCTACAGGGCCCACAGCTCTCCTTACCAAGGCTGGAAGGGCTGATGCCACCTGAACATATACTATATTTACCAAAACAGTGGGATGAGCTGGTTCATGGTGTGTGCAAGTGTGAACTTTCTTTTTTTTATTTATTTATTATTTTTTTAATTTATTTATTTATTTATTTATTTATTTATTTATTTTTAATTAATTTATTCTTGTTACATCTCTATGGTTATCCCATCCCTTGTATCCTCCCATTCTCCCCTCCCTCCCATTTTCCCCTTATTCCCCTCCCCTATGACTGTTCCTCAGAGGGATTACCTCCCTCTGTATATGCTCATAGGGTATCAAGTCTCTTCTCAGTGACCTGCTGTCCTTCCTCTGAGTGCCACTAGGTCTCCCCCGCCAGAGGACATAGTCAAATGTGAGGCTAGCCCATGGACAGGACAGTCTCCACACTTGAGTGGAGAGAGGGATTTGACTTTCTCAAGTACGCAAGTGTGAACTTTCATATACTGTGTTTTCTTACAAAAGGGACACTTCTGGTCCATACAAATACAAAACAAATGCTTAACTTTCTACTACAACTACTCCCATTAAGCCAAAAATAACTTGCTGCTATGCAAATGTTTAGCGTCGGATTAAAGCAATGAAGAACTGTTATATAAGCAGAGTATTATAATTAATCTTTCCTTTAACAAGAGTTAAATTAATAACTATAATTAATACACATCACATTTTGTCCACTTTACTTTATAGAGATGGACACACATATCCTTTTACTGTTTTTGATGAGATGAATTAAGGAACTCCTTTAGAGCATTAGCTTGCCAAGCGCACATTTATGTGCTTTAAAAAAAAAGGGAAAAACATTACAGTAAAAAACGCTTTTGAGGAAGGATAACAGGTCATCAAGAAGAGACTTGATACCCTATGAGCATATACAGGGGGAGGATGTCCCCCTCAGTCACAGTCATAGGGGAGGGGAGTAAGGGGAAAATGGGAGGGAGGGAGGAAAGGGAGGATACAAGGGTTGGGCTAACAACTGAGATGTAATATGAATAAATTAATAAAAATATCTATATAAAAAATCTAAAAAAATATGTATTACAGTGATCTCAAAATATTCTGAAAGTCACCGTGAGGGCCTTGCCCTTCAAGTTCCTGTGCATAAATCACTTTGCACAGTCTCCAAATATCTGAGGAAGGAATGTCAGTGGATAGCTTCCCAAATACGAGATAACTCAGCAGCTAAATGTTTCAGTTTTGCATAAGTAGCTATGAATGCTTATGGATTTACTAGGCATATGCAGTCTGTGTGGCAACCATAGGCATATAAAATTCAATATTATCACATTCAAATAAGAGCCTAGAGTAATAAGAGTATCATCAACAAGTGTAAGGCATTTTTAGAAGTAATATCCCCAATGTTAATTTTTTTTTCTTTTTTGTGACCATCAAGAAAATGGGGTTGGAGTTTCACTACAAGCATCAATAAACATCAATGTAATTATATTTCTTTTAGAAATGATGTCTTCTTTTATCATTATGTTTTCTTGAGAATCTTGTTCATATTAAAAATATCCCTCTTGGGATGGTGAGATGGGGGAACTACACTTGCTGACAAGACTCATGACTGGAGCTGGACCTTTGGTTCCCATATGATGGAGAGAGACAACCAACTCCTTTGAGTTTTTCTTTGGTATGAGCAAGTTGTTTGGCTTTAGCATGGGTGAGGGAGCAAACACAGACACACAGACATGGATACACACATGTATGTGCCAAGTATGTAAGTAACTAAATATTAAACTATAAAAATTGTTTCTTTTTATTGCCTGGTGGCTCTAATTTAAATTATTATGATTTAACATATTTTTATATTTATGTTCAGTCTATACTATGTATTTCATATGTGCTCACTGGTTTCATTCTCATTAGATTCCTCTAAGGTAGCTGCATGCCTTCTCATTTATAGAACATGAAACTTGGCTTTGGATCACCATAAACTGTGAGAATATCCCAGAAACACAGAAATAGTCAGTGGAATACCTAAAGTGAGACTTGCTTCTGTCTGCCTGACTCCAGACCCCTAATGCTAATTACTCAGCATCTAGTTATAATCTCAACTAAGATGTATATCTAGTAGATGATAATATTATTTCATATTTGTTGGTGGTCCAACAACTTATCAAAATATGCACTGAATCTTAAAGCCACAGGGCAGAATATGTTTTCTTTAAAGGTTCATCTTCAATTTCAAGAGCTAATGTTTCCACTGCTGGGTGGCCAGAGAGCCTACAGTTTCCTGTAAAGACACTACTGACTAGCAGGCCGACGTAGTAAACAGTTATTATATGTTATTCCAGTACAAATGAAAAGTAAAACAAGATGCCAGTATCCAACACAGTGCTGTCAGAGCCACAACTATAAAATATACACTGTGCTTTTACCCAGTGCTTTTTTTTTTTTCTTTTTTGGAGCCTTGATTATCTTATAAATAGGAAAGTGTACTAGTATTTTCATTTTATAGAAGGAGAAAATGAGACAAGGTGAAATCTTATTATGGGAAGGTTACTCGGTAAATTGATAGGAAGGTTTCCATCGACCTATAAAGCAGTCAGAATGAGAAGCAATATAACCCTTGGTCCCTGTAGTACTACTGACAGTCAGAACTGTGAATCCCCACAGCCACCAAGCAGGAGATGATTTTATTTCATAAGTACTATGACTAGGAGTTAAAAGTAGACAGAGCATTGTACAGTTTCCGGGTACCTTGGAATCCCCCTTCCCCCAACTTATCTGATATTTATAATTTGCTTTCTTTCACCACCAGTGATGCTTATGGCTAGGGAGGAGAGGGACAGTGTGGGAAGGGAAATGTAATATGATAATGCTACCTATTATTAATAATTTACACCTGTGTACATTCTCCTGAAACTTGGTTTTTGAAGGGAGGGAACAGAATCAGCTGGAAGCCAAAGGAAGTTTGCTCAAAAGAGGTAAAACTGAGCCACAGCCCAGAAAGCAGCATCCAAGGACCCAGAAGTAAACTGCCTCATGTTTCTTCTCTGTCCAGGACAACTAAAGTGGAAGCAGTTAAAGTCCACCCAACCTTTATTAATTAGGAAACAAGAGTATAATAATTTTAACTACATAAACTAAAGTGCTTATTATTTTATTGAAAGTTCAGTCACGCAAATCATACATAAACTTAAAACATTCAACCTTGGTACAAACACAATACAGGCTTCTAAGAAAGTAACGCAGCTCTGCTGAGCACTGTTACAAAGACAGGGAGACAAAGCGAGGGGACATCTGTCACTGAGCTATAATGTGGCTCTTCAGGGCTCCATGGCTAAAACAAAATGAGCAGCCCTGAGCAAGCTCCGGATCCTGCGAGATGTAACTAGCGGATAAGGACTAGGTATGGGGTGAAATTGTCTGTGAGGACTTTGCTTCTTTGTAATTATTTAATGCAATAAATAATACAATAAAAAACGTGGTGTGGACTCTTGCATCTAGAATTCATCCTGCAGGAGATAGAGAGATTGCTCTAGTCTAGCAGTGTCCCGGGATGCCATCCACTCAGGGAATTACTGCCAGTATGATCATTTTGGCCACCGCATTGCAGCAAATTATAGATACTAGGGCAATGTGCTTGGCTAAGTTGAAGGCATATGTGTCTTCATACCGAATGTAGAAAAAAAGGAGGAACCAGAAAGACAGATCCATGAAAACTAGGACAGACATGCCTTTGTGGGTGAGTCTTATCACATTTTTATGAGCCATGGAATAACTAAAGAATAAACATATTTGCAGATTTTAACCAATTATGACAGTAATGTGAATTTTCTCATTATTCCTGTAACAGCAACATGTTCAAAAAGTTGAAAGGTATGTGTGAGGAATGGAAGACAAACCACAGAGGTTCTTTGTCTAGAATTAGTCTCTAAAGAAATTGTTAAAATTTACTTACTTACCTTTTATAACTTGGGCTCCACTGACCAGGTTCTGATCTCACAGACCAGTGGAAAACACACATGATCTTATTTTTAAAGGCTTCTAGGTACAGTATTTTAAGATAATAACATTGTGTTGGGAGGATCTGGGCCCAGAGGGGTCTGTCAAACTGCTGCACTAACCAAGGACAGTACATACAGTAAACATCGAACCCCTACTCTGATCTAGCCAATGGACAGGAGATTCTCCACAGTTATGTGGAGAGCAGGGACTGACTCAGACATGGACTCTGGTGCCCCATATTTGGTCACTTCCCCTTGGTGGGGAGGCCTGGTGACACTCAGAGAAAGAATAAGCAGGCTACCAAGATGAGACTTGATAGCCTATGACCATATAGTGGGGGAGTCTATGACCTAGGGAAGGGGAATAGGATGAAAGGAGGAAGGAGGGAGGAATGAGAGGATACAAGTGATAGGATAATAATTGAGATGTAATCTGAATAAATTAATAAGATAAAAAAATTAAAAAAGATAATAACTATTTATGCAATTTACCATTTAAAATAAGGGAAATTCTACTAGGTACTTGGTAACTGATCTGTAACATTGAATATCATTATTATTACTGCAATAGCACTCTAAGGGTCTACTATTAATACCCTACCAGTTTATTACACAGTTTAACATCTAGAACAACATAAAGATAAGATATTTGAGTTAACCATATGTTTTGAACAACTCCATGAAATTTATTTAAAATATCTCTATTAGTTGCATATTCATCTCGAAATTTTTATTACCTTATAAATTATTTGTCAATTTTCTTAGGGTCATAAATATTTGCAAGGGCTCTTTCTAAATAAATATTAGTAATTATTTTAAGACCTAAGCCATCTATGAAGAATACAGTCCAAAGCCTTGCCGTATGTCTTTCTCATAGAATCCAACTTCAGGCTAAACGCTGACAAGCATATAAGATGAAGTTCAATGTCAAACACACAAGAAGCAGAGAGTAAATCAGAAAGCAAGTGGAATGTAGAATGCCTTCCCAAGGCTTAAAATGTTTATAGCACTAAAATACATCTGTGTGTGATAAATTCTACAGCCTGTAATTTTCATTGACCTGTGTGTCCATATTAAGCTTAGTTTGTTTTCACTGGACTGCACCTATTCATCCTTCTAGATATTATCCACATAGCTGAGCACTAACCATCATAAAATGGCAAAATTTATTGATGATTGTTTTCATCTTTAAAACGAGAAAGCAGTCATTTCCCCCTGTATAGCTGTGTGTTTTCTTTAATGACAGGGCTACATTTTAGAAGTGCTGCCTGGTAAGTATAATTTATTGAATGCATCAATAACTGTTTGCCAAATAACAATAATTGTGTCTTGGAGAAAACGATGCTCACATCACTGTCAGGTTCTTCCACAGCGGAATGATTTACTTCTGCTGCTCATTGAGTAAAACAACTAGCACATTATCCTTAGGCAGCTACTTCATATACTGTATTTATTCCACAACAGCAAAACTGTGAAGGAAACATTTTAACAGGACCAAATGCGGCTCCTTCATCTTTGCTCTCCTTGCTGCAGTTTTCACAGTGCGGTGGTTATACTGTCAAGATTCTACTAGATTGCAATTCATTTTCCCTCTGTTACCCAAGAGCCTAAAAGCAAATTCCCAACAATACATTAAGTGGCATAAAACAATTCTTGAAAGAAAGAATTAGATTAGATACGAAGCAATACAGGAAAAGCTGGAGATGGGGAATTATGCTTATCAAGTTGTGTGTGAAGAAATGTCATTTGTGAGCTCTCTGAGGAACCTGTTGTGACTGTCTGATACACTCTACCTAGGATTTGTCAGGTTGCAGTGTAATTCCTGGATTCAAAGAAACAAGGGTTCCCAAGATGGACCAATTTGTCTTCCAGTGTTTATCCTTCTTTCAAGGTAACTGCACTAAGTGGATTTTCCCCCAAATAAAAACTGCATTCTGCGTATTTAACTGTTTTTGGGCCATGAGTAAGAGTTTTTTTTTTCTAAGCTTTTCCATAGAGTTACTAAGTATCAAAGAAAAGTCATATTTGAAGATTCATTGTCTAGAGAAAAAAAAATCAAGATAATTTAAGTACTAAAATCTGTCCATAATCCACAACTCTCATGCCCTACCATTTGCTTGGTCATCTTTCACCACTGTATAGAAAGTAACACATTGATCTTTTGTTGTTTAATGCTTTTTTAAAAATAGCACTTCTGAAAATGGGTATAATTAACTCACTGTATCAGTCACAGCAGGTTGCTAGGTGAGCTCACAAGTGAACTTCACATACAACTTGAAAAGCACAATTTCCGATCTCCAATTTTCCCTGTATTGCTTCAAAAAGCAGAAAAGGAAGAAATACTAGAAATAGCTAAGAAATGAATGTTTTGAAACATTGACATTTCCTCCGAAGCCATTCCTACCAGACAGACAGAAGCCTCTTTTCTGTTTACATGTTTGTTTTCCTTATAAAGTTCCCACAGGCCCTTGGGAAGGGACCCTGGAGCCCTGTTCCACTGCACTCCTCAGCATCCTGTCTTAACGCTTCCCAGTTGTCATGTTGTCTAAAGAAATTGCAATTGTAAAAACAATGCCATCTCTTTTGGATGTTTCCTCTTGTTTTTCTTTCTGTCTCCTCAGAAGTTACTCTTTAGAGAAAAGGAGTGTGGCAACCAATTAGGGAATCTCATAGAGTACTGTGCCATTTACTGGGAGCAAAACCCTTTCCAAGGACTTTTCACTCTAATATAATGGAATCTGACAATTACAGTTTTCAGAGTTCTATAACTCTCATTGCTCTAGTGGTTTCCAAATATTTTCATTATGTGATAGAAAATGGCTTTCTGCTCAGTACACCAGATAAATCTGACCATGAAGCTACTTGCGGGGTAACAGAAAGGTGTTGGTCTGTGCTTTTATTGCACTATTTATAGAATGATGGCTAAACTTCACATTACCTTATAACCCAGGAATGAATTATGCAGTCTTATATATAAGGTCTGACCATGTAAGAAATAAAACTGTGCTACATTTGAGCAATTCGACTTTACAGTTTTTCTTACTTAAAACAGGGAAAATGGGGCCGATGAGGTGCCTCAGTGGGTCACGGCATGTGATGTTCAGCCAGCAATCTGAGTTCAGTTTCTGGAATTCACATAGTGCAAGAAAGAAGAGAGCCAGCTCCGTAAAGTTGTCCTCTGACCTTCAGTTAAGGGCTGTGGCATGTACACACACACACACACACACACACACACACAGAGAGAGAGAGAGAGAGAGAGAGAGAGAGAGAGAGAGAGAGAGAGAGGGAGGGAGGGAGGAAGGGAGGGAGGGAGGGAAGGAGGGAGGGACTGAGAGAGAACGCATGCACAAGAGATTTATATAATAAATAGTATTTTAAAGGAAAGAAAACTTATGCAGTGATTACCTCCCCAACAGCAGACAATTATCCCTACTCTGTGCAATCTCTGTTTCAGTTTTATAATTTAGATCTAATCTACACATCTCCAGCTCTGTAGTCTTTTCAAGTGGAGATGGAACTTGTCCGTGTGTGTTCTGCTACAATTCGTGGACTCATGGATGGTCCGGAGGATGGAATAGATGTCTTTTGTTCTCAAATAATCCCCTCATGTGAAGATGTGTTTCTTCTGAGCTCTTTGCTGTCTTTATGAATTAGAAAAAGTCAGAGTAATACTTTTGTGAAAGTTTATTAAAGAAAGACAACCCCAGAGAATTTTGGGAATTGCATTGTCCATAGCTGATACTAGACTAATAAAAGAGTAAAGAAAGGGTGTGAATCCCACTCATCTAAAGCCTGGCCTGCTCACCCGTAATATCTGTGATCCAGATAAGTTATCCTTTCTGGGCATTGAGTCTAGTCCTCCTCACAGAGTTATTTCAATAAGGAAGCGTGATTGTTCTTGCAAAAGTACTGAGTAGACCACAATTATGCACTCAGTAACAATCTTCAAAGACATTAAATGGGATAAGGATGGGCTTTGGGGCATTTTAAAAAATAGTATCAGAAACCGAGAGTCAAACTGAGACATTCAAGTCCCTGGGAATACATATAGTGCCTCCAAAGAGAAGGAGAACAGAATTATTTTACAACAATCAACCTTCAGATCAGTTGCTTCCTTTCCTTGTGTGGGAAAGCCGGTTACCTTCTTTTTACTTTGTTCTTCCCAATTAACCAAAAAAAGAAAATCCATTACTTTTTCATTGACAGTGGATTTATATTGTGTTGTTCCATAGTGCAAATGTTCCGGGGTGGTCAATTGAAAGGACAAGGAGTAAGGACTAGTTAAAAATCAAACGTGGATTCTCTTTCAATGAATCTGTCACAACACTTATTCCATCTATTTAAAGAGTTTAATTCCAATGCAAATTGACTTCTTAAAGTTAGTCACAACTTAGCAAGATCAAGAATAGTTTATTTGTTGATTTTTATAATATGATTATTACTACTAATAAAATAAGTTGATAAGAGGCATGAAAAATATTTAAAACTCAATTTTGATTTATGGTCGCATTTTTATATACTTTCTGCCAAACCTGCATGCTTGAGTGCAAATCTATGACAGAAGGAAAGTACTGACTCTCACACATTGTCCCCTAGTCTCTCCACATGCACTATGGTGTATCTATACTCTTTTCTCACAGATAAATAAACAGAATTTAAAAAAAGATTTATCTAGTTATTATTAATATAGTATTATGCCTGCATGTAGGCCTGCAGATCAGTTTCAGGAACCAAATCTCATCATAGATGGTTGTAAGCCACCATGTGGTTACTGGGAATTGAACACAGGATCTTTGGAAGAGCAGCCAGTGCTCTTAACCATTGAGCCATCTCACCAACCCAATAAACAGAATTTTTAAAAGATGCATTTATGTTAGAAATAAAAGCTCTTTTAGGGTGATCAATAAAAGACTTTTAAGTATAAAAGGGTTGGGATATAGTTCTGTAGTAAAGTGCTTGCCTAGCATAGCCAAGGCCCTAGGTTCAATAACTAGCACTGTAAACACAAAACAACAAACAAACAAAAAATGTGACTCTTTAGTTCATACCTGTAATCTTGACACCCAAGAGTAAGACAGGAGGATTTCCACAAGGTATAGGCAAGCCTGGGCTTCATACTGAGTTTGAGGCTTGCTTAAACTACAATGTGAGACAGTATTTCAAAAATAATGAAACATAAGCATGTTTCGTCATGATAATATTTTATGGATGCAATCTATAGAATTTTTTAAACTATGGGTTTTTTCTTTTTTCTTTGTTTATTTTCTAAAGAGAGAGAAAAGGAAGTGATAGACTTGGAAGAGTGGGCCATTGGGAAGGGTCTGGAAAAACATGGGGAAGGAAACCCTGATCAGAATATATTGCATGAATTTTCAATGTAAGAAAATGTTTTGAGACTAGGCACAGGCAAGGTTTATCCTAGTTTGAATTCACTAAGCATTTTTCACATTTGAACTACTGCCCTTCCTATGCTGTATATTTTGTGGCAGGCATTCTTCATCTGTAATAACAGAGATGATCACTGACCCTCAGTGTTCCCCTCTTGTTTCCGGGTTTTATGAACCACAGAGCCAAACTTTTCCCAACTTGAAAAACACCAGCTGTCAACAATGATCTTGAGTACAGCTGCCACTCACTACCAGGAGACCACAGGGTGGAGAGAAGGCTGCCTCTGAAAACCGAGAATGCTTCAGAATGAGTTACAACCTTCCTGGTAGATTGCAGTCTAGCCCCCAAAGCCCCCATGAGGATCTGGAAGGAGCTACACTATCTTTTCAGGGACAGTGGCTATTTTCCATTTCCAAATTAGCTCTACAGTCACAAGAAGAGCTCAGAGACAGGAGAGGCAAGGCCATCTTCTGCAGCATTTGGACTAAAGTGGGAGTCTGAGAAACAGGCTAGACACAGAAAGATATTTCCAGTTTGTGGCAGTGCTCAAATGAATTTACAGTTTTAGTAGTTGATTGTCCTAACTGGTGTATGGGGTCTCTAGTGAGAGTCCTGCAAGAGAAGACAAAGCAATTTTCTCACAAACTTCCCTAAGGGTGTATTTGCCTTATGCTTTTAAGACTAAAAAGTTTCTGGGCCCTGAACAAGCATGATCACACCTGGATTCATTAGGAGACCTAGTAAGTTCCAGGCCAATGAGAGACCCTGCCTCAAAAGAAGAAGAAAAACTGCCCAAGGCAACTTGAAACCTAAGGTTTTCCTTTGGCTTCCACACACACAGGCACACGTACACATACGCACTCACATTCACAAACAGGTACGTGAACATGGCGTGTGCGTGCGCGCGCACACACACAACAACCCTAAACACACACATGGGACACATTGTAGAATTGTGATCTGATGTGATCTGAGCACTGTGTTCTTGGGACATGGGGAGAGGTGGGGAAAAGGGCCTGCTTTTATTATTACATTGGTTAATAGTTGGCTTCTTTTATTTTTTATTTTTTGTAATCTGAATATATTATTTAAACAACAACAACAACAACAACAACAAAAAGAGTATGAAGCATAAAAAAAAAAAACCCACAAAAACCAAACCTCTGAATTCTTCCTGTCTCTTTTGTTTGTTTGATTCTTACAGGGGAGTCAGGGTCTTTATCTGCACCTCTGGAAGTGTTTATATGTCCTGGAACCTGTTGCACAGTTCAGACTGGCATCCAATTCAGTGAGGGACACCTCAGTTGGCTTCTTTCAAAAGTTATCTTCTCTTGTTCTTTTTTTTTTCTCTCATAATTACACCAAAGTTTGGCACTAGAACTTTCCACAGGATATGGCAAGTGACAATGTTATATTTTGATAAGGTTTTATTCCTGAAATACGACAAAACTGGGAGGGATCATTGGAAACAAAAATTAATGTTTTGGCCTTCCAACCAGACATACTAGGGATTGAATTTTTCTATTCATCTCTTTTATAAACATGGGTAATTCTTTTAGCCTCTCTAATTCTAAGTTTTTCCCTTTGTAAGAAGGTGTTACAAGTTCCTCAAAAACATAGTTTTCTAACATTTATCACAAGTAATATTCCTTACTAAATATGATTGTATATCACATGATAAAATTTGTAGTAAGTCAGTTTTTCCATGTAATGGAAATGATTTGGAGACAAGCAAATTAGACACCATCTATTAGTTGCTACTGATTGTCATATATTATCTGATTAAGGAGCCGTTTCAGCTGAGTCAGCTATTATTGATCACATTGGTTCAGTGGGAATTTTGTAGCCAGACTGTTTCCAGGGTTAAATGACAGAACAGATGGTTGCACACCACTGCACGCAGTGTAGCTGATTCAGACAAAAGAATCCACCAGGTCTGAACTTTCTGTGAAGCAGAGGAACATCAATAGGGATTGAACAAATAAGTAGCAAGATCTGTAAGAGGAATTCTCATGGAGACGTCCTGCTACTGGGCCAGTATTTCTTTCTTTCTTTGTTTCTTTTTTCTTTCTTTCTTCCTTTTTCTTTCCTTTCTTGTTGTTGTTGTTGTTGTTGTTGTTGTTGTTCTTCTTCTTCTTCTTCTTCTTCTTCTTCTTCTTCTTCTTCTTCTT
>OU015744.1:103472294-103483292 GCA_907169655.1 Acomys percivali
TTCTTCTTCTTCTTCTTCTTCTTCTTCTTCTTCTTCTTCTTCTTCTTGTTTTGAGATGCTGTTTCTTTGTGTAGCCTTGGCTGTCCTGGACTTACTTTGTACATCAGGCTGGCCTTGAACTCACCAAGATCATCAGCTTCTGCCTTTCTGAGTGCTGGGATTACAGGCGTGTGCCACTGTGTCAATATTTTAATGGACATGAACAGTAATTTTCACACAGCAGACAGAAAGTTCCAGTTTTAACGAATTTTTTATTGTAGAGTTTAGATATTGAGAAAACATTAATTCATGGTATGAAAATACTAGACAATGGTTCATCACTTCTCTTTCTCTTCACATTCACAACACACACACACACACACACAACTGAATTCAGAATATAAGAGACTAGTTTTGGTCTCTGTTTTTGCAGGCAGAGTTATTACTCCTTGTGGATGTGCATTGTACAGTGCCATGTTTTCATCTCATATGTTCGTATATATACATATAGGTGTATGTATCTGTATTACTTATCATATTATATTAGTACCATTAAACATAGGTTGTTTTCAAATTTTCACTAGTAAAATAGCTGTTACAATGAACAGCCTAGGATAAAACAAAGAAATATAGCATCAGAAAACAGTATTTTATTGGAGACAACAGGTAAATTTAGGGAAAGACACACAATAGTGACTGGTGAATTTTTGATATCATGTTAATCAGCTATTACTGTTATTACAATTTATCAGGAGAATTTTTTGTTTCTCCATAGTTTCTTGAAATTTTATCTTAACTTTCTGTCTTTTGATTCTGATTTTTAAGTTTTATTCCATTTTATATTTTAATAAAAGTAAGCTATCTCAGTGTTAATTCCTTAAAATACATTTCAGCTTCTTTTATAGGGTGTTTCTTTCTCTATTTAGCACAGCACCCTAACTAGCTAATTTTATTACCTACATTTTCTGTGTCCCCAATATTTTCTTTTCCTTCATCTATTTTTATAAAGATGTACTGCTATAAAGATTCCTTTATGACACTAGGTGTCAATTTTAGCCTGATGACTTTAAGAGTTTTTTGAAGCTTCTCTAAGATTATGTAGTTAGAATCAGGGAGGGTTATGAGGATTACATTTTTTGGTGGATGATCCCTGCTAATGCCTTTTGATTAAATTCCATTTTGCTCAATATTAGCATTGTCATTTGCTTCTTCTTCTTCTTCTTTTTTTTAAGTTTAAATTTCACTAGTATGCTTTTTTTGCCCCTCTGTCACTTTGTTCTTAATGCATCACAATTGTCTTGTGTTTAATGTGCCGTTTCCTGGAAAGGACATTCTTTTTTTCCCCTCAGGGGTGTGATAACTGTAGACCTAATATCTCCCCACAGTTATTCATATTTTCTAGGTTTTTTTTCATCCTCTTTCCTTTTTCTTCTGATTCCTTATGTTAGGTTTACCAAGTTTTCTGTTTGCATCTGTGTCTCAGTTTGGGTTAGTATTGCTATAATTGAACACTATGACCAAAAGCAACTTTGAGAGGAAATAATTTATTTGACTTACATTTCCACATCACTGTTCACCACTGAAGGAAGTCAGGACAGGAACTCAAGCAGGATAGGAGCCAGAGGCCATAGAGGAGAGCTGAGTCCTGGCTTCTTCCCATGTCTTGCTCAGCCTCTTTTCTGATAGAACCCAGGAGCATGAGCCCAGATAAGGATGAGCCTACCCACAACACACTGGGCCTGACCCATCAGTCATTACTAAAGAAAATGCTCTACAGGCTTGCCTACAGCTCAATCTTATGCAAACATTTTCTTAACTAGGGTTCTCTCCTCTCAGGTGACTATAGTTAATGTGAAGCTGAAAGAGAACCAACAAACAGGCACACATTGCATGGCTTAGCAGTAATTGAAATTGAAATACCAGCACACATTTAACTGTGAATTTATGCAAAATTTCTTACAGATATTTAAATTTTCAGGCTTCTTTTGATTGTGACACAAGTTCCATCTTTGTGACTTGGCTCTTACTAGCAATTTAGAATCACTGTCCTACTTTGAAATATTAACCATAACAGGTCTAGCCAACAAGTTAAACTACAACTTCAACCATTTTCTTGCACCACAGCCCTGGATGCATAATATCCCACAAAGTGAAGTCTAGGAGTACTGGCAATTGTTTTCTCTTTTACATGCAAGGGTCCTATGCAGTCAATACAGAGCCTAGCACAAGTCACATCATAGATTTTGCTTGCTGATCATCACTTTTAACCCAATATGGCTGTCACAACTGTCTCACACATTGCTTTGTTTTTTAAGATTTATTTTTATTATATAGAGGGGTGTGTGTGTGTGTGTGTGTGTGTGTGTGTGTGTGTGTGTGTGCGCATTTGCACATCTGTCTGTGGATGTGCACATGCCTGAGGAAGCCAGGAGTACAGATTCCCCATAAAGCTAGAGTTCTAGGCAGTTTTGGCTTGCCCCATATGGGTGCTAGAAACTTAGTTAGGGTCCTCTTTAGTACAGTAAGTGCCCCTAAACTCTGATCCATCTTGTCTGCTCCTTCACTGTTCAATATTTCTTATCAATTTGTAATCCACCAAAATGTTTATGTTAGTTTTCAATCTATATTTATTTTTTCATCTTTATAGATTTTAATTATTTATCTTATGAAGTAGAATAGGCACTTAGGAATGCTGGCATTAAGTTTAGTGGGAAAGTCAGTGTGGCGGTTTGAAAGAAAACACTCTGCCATAGGCCTTTAAGTGGCACTAAGAAGAGGCGTGGCCTTGTTAAAACGCCTGTGACTTTGTTGAAGGGAGCTGTCCCGAGGGGCAGGCTTTGAGGTCTCAGATGCGCAAGCCACGCGCAGTGTGGCAGTCACTTCCTGTTGCCTGTGGATCCAGATGTGGAACTCTCAGCTCCCTCTCTAGCTACATGTCTGCCTCTGTGCTGCCATAATAATGGAATAAACCTCTGAACTGTAAGCCAGCCCCAACTACCGTTCTGCTTTGTAAGAATTGCTCTGGCCATGGTGTCTCTTCACAGCAGGAAACCCCTAACTAAAAAAGGCAGAATCCAAGATGTTCCTCAGAGCAGCTCGAGGTCACACACTGTCAGGCCCTCCCCTCATGTTCACTTCCATTGCTTCCTCCTCCAGAAACTGACCCCAGACTCCACAGTGTAGACTCTATAAAGACAAACATCCTTCAGGACCCACATGCTATTTAATTTACCTGTGTTATTTTTTTTATTATTATTATAGGAAATAAATGTGGTTTCAATATGACCAGGAGAATGAGAGAGTCATTCAGACAAGGCAACTTTAAAGCAGCAAGTGTTAATTAAGCCTTCCATTATATGTTATCAAACTTTAAAGGAATGCTGGTTTGTCTCGGTCTCGATGTAAAGAAAATAATGAGGTCACTCTCCTAGACATTTTGGCTGCAACTCAAATTGGTAACCAGTCCATCTTGCCTTGAAGTCTGGTTTAGTGGTAGCTAGATGGTTGAACTAACCATGATTCTTTTATCTCCTCAAATGTGGCACACCCCTCTTTTGACAATGCAGTCTAAGAGTTTAAAAAATTTTGTAATGAAAACAACTTATAATATATTATTTAAAAAATTTTTTTAGATGGATCTGTTTTATTTTATGCGTGTGAGTATTTTGCAAGCATGCATGTTTGTACTTGCTGTCACAGAAGTCAGAAGGAGGCACAAGATCTCTTGGAACTGGAGCTATGGGTGGTTGGGAATACCACATAGGTGCTGGGAGCTGAACCGGAGTCCCCTACAAGAGCATCTGCTGTTCTTAACTGCTGAGCTGTCTCTCCAGCCCACAACATATTGTTTGTATAACAGTGTATCTGTAACAACTTTCATGTGGCTTCTTTCGTCCAAAGAGCTTTTGAGAAAGGTACACAGAAAACATAAATCAGAACAAAAATGACAATGATTAAAAAACTGAACAACTGGAAGTTTTTTATGTTTACTCCATACAGGTCATCCATACATTAATTTGTCTTCTATTATCTCTTTCAATAAGGTCAATAACATAACTTTTTCCTTTTGGAAGAGATTTGGTTTCCTGTTAAAAACTAATAAAGATTATTTCAGGTTACTGTTTTTTTTCTGTACAGGTCACTGTCTCCACATGTTGTGACTTAATCTACTCACTCTATGTATCATAGATTTCTTCAAAAAATGGATTTGAGTATTACTATGCAACTAAAGGAAGCTCACTATTTTTACAGTGCAGAGAAATTGCTAAGCTTTGCCTCTTTTTTTTTTTTTTTTTTTTTTTTTGATTAATTTCATGCCTGACTCAGTCAGAGATTAGGCCTTGACACAGGTTATAATTAAATATTGAAATCATGAAGTGCAAGAATGTTTAATTTTTAAAATATGAGTTTTAATTTACCTCATACAGAGAATAGCTCTGGTCACCTGCAGAGATGCATTACACACTACATTGCCTAATGCAGGATGCCTGAATGAGGCTGAGCACACAGTTAAAGTAAACTAATGCAATTTACTGAACAGCAGTCAAATATTTATCCAGTTGATGAAGCAGACTTTATGTGAAACTCAGACAATAATTAAAGAGAAGTCTTGCTTAAAACATGCTTACCTCTGGTTTTCACAAATATGTTATAACCTCCTTTCCATATCATATTCCCAAATAACACCATACACCTAAAGTACTCCACAGAGAGCATTCTATGGCATTATTTTGAACACAAGCCCTATTATTTCACAGCATTTTGCAGTTAGGAGGGTAGATTGGCTGCCGAGGCAGCTCTACTCTTCTGGTTCTTACACCAACTACGATGTGGCTGCAGGGTTTCCCATTAAAGGTAACTCTATTTTCTTGTCTTGTGAATCTGCCTAGCTTGTGACTTCCTTTGCCAATAGAACGTGGGAGCCATATTGTTATGGCATTCAGAGCCTGTTCTCTTTAGACTACATGCCTCCTTTTTTTTGAGACCCTCCCATCAGTATCAGCCTAATGTCAGACTGCTTCTAAGAGCATGAGAGGCCTCAAGGAATTAGTTTATCAAAGACTGGTTAACTCCAGCTACCCTATTGTTTTAACTAATGGATGTCCAAACAAGTCTGGACAGGTAAAACTTCAGTCAAAGAACCACCCAAATTACTTGAAGACTCATGACAAATCATGATAAATCATATTTATTTTGTTATTTTTAAACCATTGTTATTATTGTTGGTGGTTATGCCATAATATATAGTTAACAAGTAGGATTTGGAGATCTAATTCACTCTCCCTGTTTTACAAATAAAACAACTGAAGCCTCAAGGGTGTCAATGCTTTAATTATATATACAAATTGGTAGCAAACACAGGATTGAAGATTATAACCCTCAGAGAGTCAGCCAAAACTCTCTGTATTATAAACACTATAATTGTCCTCTTTTTAAGCAACATATATCAAAGTGTGCCCAAAAAAACAAAACAAAACAAAAAACAAAAACAAAAAAAAAACCCCAACCAAACAAAAAACACAAAACAAACAAACAAAAACAAAAAACAAGAAGAAAAGAAAAAAATCCTTTGGACTTTTTGCATAGTCAAATGATATTTTTAAATTATAATTTTAATGGCTATCTATGAATATGCACATACTCCTCACAAGCAGAATTTAGGTATTATGTGTTTTCTTAGCTCTCCTTTTCTAAGTTACATGAACTCTGAATGACAAGATTGATTTTGTGAGAATACTATAACCTTCCATCGAGATAGTGCCAATTACTTCTCTTCCTGCATGTTTAAGTCAGCAGATACCTTTTTAAGAGTTATGTTTAGTTGAAATAAAAATTTTCTCACTCTCTTGACATCCTAAATTATCATCTTGAAAATTAATAATATACATCATGTCCTTCCTGTATCACTTTGGAGATGACAAGCATCGAGGAACTATTCGGCTTCAGACTCCACAGGCCCCTCTGGGCCCTGGGTAGTTGGCTCTGTTGGTCCCCTTGTGGAGCTCTTGTCACCTCCAGGTCCTTTTATCCTTCCCCTCACTTTTTCCATCAGACTCCCTGTGCTTTACCCAATGTTTGGGTGTGAGTTTCAATATCTGGTTTGAAGAACTTCTGGTTGGAGCCTCTCAGAGGACAACTCTGGTAGGCTCCTGCCTGTAAGCGTAGCATAGTGCCTTTAATAGTGTCAAGGGTTGGCGTTCTGCCATGGGGTAGGTCATGGGTTGGGCCAGGCATTGGTTGAACAAGCCCTCAGTCTCTGCTCTGTTTTATCTTTGACCATGCATGGACTGGACCTATGTCCTCTACACAGATGTAGCTGATGAGCAGCTTAGGCTTCATATGGGTCCATTTGTAAGTAGAGCAGGGGCTGTCTCTTGCATGGACTTTGTTACCTGTTTTTCAATCACTTCCCCTTCACTTGTCTTGCCAGGCCACAGTGGAAGAGGACAAACTCAGTCCCAATGTGGCTTGACAAGCTAGAATGGGTGGGTGGGTGGGAGCTCCCCTTTTTTGAGGAATGGGAGAGGGGCATTAGGGGAAAGAGCGTGGGACTGGAAGGAGAGGAAGGAAGGGGCTATACCTGGGATTTAATGTAAATAAATTTAAAAATATAACTATTCAGGTGCTTAGATGGTGTTAAATGAGTGAACGGGGATGCCTATGCCTATAGTGTCAGAAGACAAGCTGTGATGAAGTCAGACTCAATCAAGTTTGCTCTAGAATTAACAGAAACAAAAACAATAGCTAAAGATATATGAGATACTTTTCCTACCACAAAATATTTCCCATTTTAATTTATTTAGTTTATTTTAATTTATTTACAATTTCTATCCCACAAAACATTAGTTTCTTCTTAGTTCATCGAAATCACCAAGAGTCTGATAAAGTCACAGATAGCCAGACTCTGTCCCTACAATCCCAGCAGAGGTCTTCAAGCCATGAGGACTTAGAATCTACTTTGTTAATTATAGTGAAACAAACTTCCCATTCAGGGAAAGTAACTTTGAGAATCCCTGCTTCACAGATGCCAAAAATTTTAAAAAAAATTTGTGGGTACTTTGTTCTAAAATATACTATACTTTAATGGAAGCTAAAGAAAGCATGTGCACTATAGTCACAATTTGTATTATGAAGTAAATTACATTATATAAAATCTGTCATTCAAAATCAATACATAGTCACTGCACTGCACAAGTTTGAACAGTTCTGACTTTTAAGTTGTGTTTGGAGCTTGTGCAAAGACCAAGGGATACAGCAGAAGGGACTTGTAAAAAAATAATAAAATGTTGTGCTGTTCCAAAACCCATAATATTTGGAATGCAGGCAAATTAGCTCAAATGATCATCTCCAAAGGGAAATCATTTGCTGGGGTTTTAAGGTAAAGCAATACCTACGTCCAGTCCGCAGCCAGGGTTTTTGTTTTGCTTTGTTTTTAATGGCAGCGTTCACATAACACTTTCCATGACAGTTTCTGCTTTCCATCACTCAACTCTTTGTGAAAATAGTCCATTTCTGGATTGCTGACTCTGTTTGGGCCTCACCCAAAACTGAACTTCTTGAAAGGTTTTTAAAAGTGATTTCAGTTATTTTTAATTCCTGACTGCTTCGAATAAAGAAAACAAACTATGAAAAGTGTAGTGGGATTTTAATAGCTTTTTTTTTTTTTGCATTTAAATATCAGATAACTTCCTAATGGGATTTTGCATATCTGTGTTCGCTATAGAAATCTCATACTTTCCTCCATTTGAAAAGACAACTGAGATTAGAAAAAGATTGGTGTCTGAAAACGTCCTCTGAGAAAATGCACACAAAAGCACATGTGTGTCCTGAACTCTTGAGTGTGCATACTCAGAAGGCGCCAGCCAACCCCATCTTTCTTCTTGGAGTAAACATGCCCCCTTGGGTATTTAGAGAGCTCACTTTCTGAGCGTCCTGTGCCGTACTGTTTATCATTTTTATCAGTATGGTTTCTCTCCATCACCTCCCTAAAAGTTCATTTCTCCCTTTTCTGTACTTCTTTGCAACTCCTTGTAGGAAAAGGGGATGGGGGAGCAATTCAGTTAACCATGCATTAGACAGAGCCCCGCCTTTCTACTTTTAACATTCTCTTGCAAAGTGAAAGCTCCTAGGTAGAGAACAGTGACAGCAGTGCTAGTGCAGTAGATTACGGCTAAGGAAAGGCTTCTCACAGATAGTCTAACGCTATACACGGCCTGTCTGTTGTCAAAGAAAATAAGTTCTTTAATACGTGATAGTATTCACAACCCAAGTTTTTGTTTAGTGAATTATTTTAAGATTGTATCATTATGTGATACTGGTAAATGTCTTTTCATACAGTAAAATTATTCTATCCCTTGTATAAATACAATATTTAGCTGGAAATAGTTTCTACTTCTTTTCTTGAGGTTTTCATAATTAACTCCAATTTTCCATGAACCTTTGGAGTCATGTGGCTTCCATGCTTGTTACTTGTTCTTTTGTTACTATGTGATGTGATTTTATGATGCTGCTTGCTAACTTTTCCCAATAGTGAGTCATATCCATCTAATCAACTTCACATATCCTGAGGAGAAAGGACTGTGGAGATTTGAGTTGTCACCATGGCTTGCACACATTGGTAATACGCTTCAAGAATCAGTAAACTGATGGGTAGACAAGATGACCATATCAACCTTCCCACTTGGCCTTGGAGAAGGCATAAATAGGTGAGACAGATCAAAACAACTGGATAATGATACAATAAACTCCATAAGAACTTTACTGCTTAAGAGAAACTCCAAGAGAGAAAGCTAAAGAGAAACTAGGCCTGGGCCTGCAATAAATATGTCCTAGTAAGAAACAGCTTGTTGAAATAAATGTCACCAGGAAATAGCCAAAGAATGCCTACAGTGTAATAGGTGATGTCACCGTGTAACAGTCCATTCCAGTGCCACACTCATCTGGAATATAGGAAGCGCATGATCACTAGTTGGAGAGGATGACTCTGACAGGAGGAATATGCCAAAATAAACTGCGATGCTACAAGAAGAAATAATTCAGGAAATTCACATAAACCAGTCAACAAGTACCTTTCTACCACAAGGCAGCCATTTTATCTGTGCCAAGCACCTTGTCTTGCCAGATATGCAACTTATCTCTTTTCTTAGCTTAACGTGAGGAATGAAATAACTATGATTTTAGGCAAGCTATGTAGGCAGAAACACTAACCGATGAAGGATAAGTCATCCTATGTTCAAACATTCTTCATGGGAAAAATCATCCGTGAAAATTAGATAAATGATGCATCTTACTGTTTATAATGGAGGTAAACTTTTCAAAGTTTATTGTGCTCTTCAAACTGTTTATTCCTATTGACCCATATCTTATATATCTTACATTTATTCATAGATGACTTTGGCTTGGTGCTTCTTACATCACTACTCAGAGTTGAAGGTCATGGGACCATTATATCTTAAAATCGAACCATTCAGATATAAGACTCTGCTCCATCAATTACCACTAGAAAATATGCTGATGTATCCATTATTTTTTAAATGTCTCCTAGTTATTAATTTCCTATGCATACTTTTATAATCACTGCATCTTCAATAGTTAATGGCAAGCAAAAATTTATATAGTTAAAAATGGTTCTATGTGAAAATCCACACTGAAATATGACAACTATTTACCTATGCATATGTTAGAAGACTCTGTTATCAAGGTCACAGTCCACCATGTAACTAAAACATCTTCCTAGCAACTTTTACAACCTCTTAGTCCAGACCCCTAAAAGGCAGTGGTGCTCAGCCTCCCTAATGTCTACACCTTTTAATTCAGTTTGCCATGTTGTGGTGACCTGCATCCATAAATTATATCTGCTGCTATTTCATAAATGTAATTTTGCTACTGTTCGGAGTCATAATGTAAATATCCGTGTTTTTTCATGGTCTTAGGTGACCCCTGTGAAGTTGTCATTCAACTCCTGCACAAGGCATTGTGGCCCACAGGTTGCAACAACTGCCTACAGAGCACCTGAAAGTCTCCCCCTGGCTTGCATAGTCTGCTTTCTTATAGAACACAGGACCAAGGGCCCAGGAAAAGCTCCACTTACCATGGGTAGGGCCCTTCCCCATCAATCACTAATTAAGAAAATATCCTACATCTGGATCTCATGGAGGCATTTTTCTCAATTGAGGTCCTTCCCTTTAGATAACTCTAGATTTTGTCAAGCTGACATAAAACTAGTCAGTACACTAATGAATGTAAATATTTCAAGATAACAACAATGATAATGTGATATGAAATACACCATATTTACTGATGTCATAATTATAAATTCCTATTAATATAATACCATTGATGTTTATTACTTACATTTGTTAAAATCTGAGTGCTAAACCATATGTAACAACAGCTAAAGAGGATCATGAATTTGAAAGCGAATGGGGGTGTGAGCAGTGAAAGAAGGAGAAAATGAATTTATAATCCCCAAAGTAAAACAATGATTTAAATAATTAAAAGTAAAATAAATATAATTTAAAATGTAAATAAAATGTTGTAAAAGTCACTGGTAAGTTCCAGCTGGGGCATGGTTAAGGATTCCCTGATTTTTATCTATGGACAGAGCTATTATGTCTCATGTGTTTATAGCAGAAATTAAAAACCCATATATGTCTTCTATTATTCATTGAATATATTACAATTATATAAACTCCACTCAACAAATATTTAGTGAATATTTTCTACTTGCAAGGACACATCAATGAACCGAAGATCATCGGATCAGGAAAAAATGCCTTAGTTGTGGGTGATTGGCATTCAATGTGTGTGTCTATGTATGTCTGTGTGTGCATATCTGTGTCAGTGTTATATCTTTGTGTGTATATATGTGGTGTGTCTCTGTGTGTTTGTGTGACTTTGTATGTCCCTCTGTGTGTCTATGTCTGTGTGTATTTTTTGTCTCTGTCTATCTGTGCAAGTCTATATGCGTGTTTCTCTCTCTCTCTCTCTCTCTCTCTCTCTCTCTCTCTCTCTCTCTCT
>OU015744.1:103490421-103507647 GCA_907169655.1 Acomys percivali
CACACACACACACACACACACACACACACACACACACACACACACACACACAAGAAATTGTGGGGAGCAAGGAGATACTTAAGATAACCATAGTTAATATGCAGACATCATATTAATGATCCAACCCGTGGATCAACAAGTACTAAACAAATTTCTTTCTGGTGACATTAATATTTTTGTCTCTAAACAGCACACAGTCTGCTTAGATATCTATTAATTTAGATAAACTCGGTGTAAATAGATAGGAAAGATCTTGTGGATAAATAGTGATCAGCCTCTAGCCGCTTTGCATGATAATGACAAATAAGTGAAGGTGTCAAAGAGAATGGGAATATCCTCGGAGTGGTGGGGCTCAGCTACTTATTTTCAAAGTTCTTTGATTATTAGTTTGATAAACATCTCAATGTGATCCATCCATGCGTGTTAACCTGACACTCTTCTATGGAAGTCCATATTCAACACAATTAAGGTCCACTGGGCCACAAAGGAGCCCATTTGCATTAACACATTCTGTCTGTGTTCCCTTCCCTTCCAGCAGCTTGCTACTACCTACCTAAGGTTACTGTGCTCCTAACCTCAGTCACTTTAGAGCCATAACCAAAGCTCCCTTTCTCATTTCCTGTTTTATTGCTTGTCACCATGGCTTACAACAAAGACAGTTTCTTTCCAGCTGGGAGATAAATCCTCTTATCTGCATAGTACTCCATCTGAGACGTGTGTCACGTGACTCCATGCCTGTCACTGTTTGCACTTTGACTCTGGCACTGTAGAATTCTTCTGTCTCATCCTAGAATGCATACTCTAATGTTATGGGCTTGGGGATAAAGGATGGCCTAAAGGTAGAGTCCCTCTGAAGGCCCCACACTTTGCAGACCTTTACCAGGACTCCCTGCTACATTTACTACTTTGAAAAGATGGAGGACAGGGGACTTCCCCAGGTGTACAATAAGCAGATAATTGTTTACAATAGGCTGCATCCTATGTGTTTGCATGAACATGGGGCCAGGGGCCATAAAGGAATATTCAAGATCCCCCTTTTTCTATCTTGGGGGAAATTTCACATAAAGCACTAACAGCCCTGATGACAAGGTTACAGGTGGTCTATGCATGAGGTGAATTAAAAGACAGGAACCAAACCACATACTTGTTGGGAAGGTTTTTTTTGTTTTTGCTTTTGTTTTTGTTTTTTAAGAGTAAGAAGCTAGGAATTAAGATGCTGCTTAGCAAGTTGCAAGACTTAATAAAATCACGGTTGTGAAGCAAGAGATTAAGGTAGCAGCATCTAAAATGGGCTCAGCCTTCAGCCTATTTGATTGACACTGGAGTAATATTCCCCACAGGGACTGCAGAGTTGAAAAGAGAAGCACACATTCCAGCGAAAAATTAAAATCTTGATCTTTGCCATGTTAAACATGAAGTGGTAATGAGACAGCAGGAAGCTACTTTGGTGAACCAGCAGGAAAACAGGACCAAACAGCTGGAGTGGATAATGGTGCTGAGCTAAAAATGACTGACTCATTAGACAATCATACCTTGCCTTATGTAGCATCAAGCTTCATTATCCACAAACTCCATCATGGATGTTACCCGAGTCCTCACTACAACTTGGTGTCACAGGCCTGACCTTCGGAGAGATAAATGGTTGGGCTAGCTCAGACATCCCTTTTGCAGCTTTCAAATGTCTCCCACAATTGCATGCCTTTACAACAGCTCTGTGACTTTTGTTTGTCCTTTTAGAAGTGAATGAGCCCAAGCTTGTGCAATCATGTTCTTTTAGTAATTGTTTATTTTCTCAGATGAAGATCACGTGACAAACCACGAAGGGGCTCAGCCTGTAAGTCCACAATTCCTCTCAATGTCCTGGGACATAATAGCTGTAGTAGAGGCCATGCCATTTCTCTTGTCTTAGAACGAGCATTGTCTATCCCTCTGTCTCCTTGTTCACAGAGCTAGTGTTGATGGAGGGAAGCAGACTGTCAGGGAAACCCTAGTTTAATTTGACATCAATTGAGGAATTCCAGTTCTAGTTAACTTCCATTGTATGAGGGCCAGTTTATGGAAAGGGTTTCTTGTTCCTAACACAGGTAAGGGGGAGGTATCTATCTGCTTTCTTTCTGCAGGAGGTACCCTGTTTGAGAGCAATGCAAAAGCTGCATCGATGACCAACCTTTATTTCACAGGTATGAGGTAGACTGCAAGTTGATGAAAAATAGTCTTGAAGGTCTGATGATACTTTAAAATTTTTACTTGGCAAATCATGACACTTTTACTCCTTGCCCTTAAATGAAACAATACATTTGGTTTTTTGTTTTTTTTTTTAATGTAGCTTTGTTGTAGAGTGCTAATTGATTGCATTAGCATTAAAATTTATGTTTATAAATTAATTTCTTAATCTAATAATTCATTTAAGACAGATTGTTCCCTTAAAGTTTTATTAGGATACACATATTTCATTTCTCTTTCAAAATCAAATGTCTATATTTTGTCAACAAATCCAACTGACTGGTGATGATGGTGATGATGATGATGATGATGGTGAAACATTCAGTTGTGAAACTGAAGAGCCATGTTGTTATTTTTCACAATATCCTTAACTTTCTTAACAAGGCATTTCAGGGCCAATACAGAGGTAATTGACAGATAGACAGATGATTACAGATTCCTCTATTTGGTTTCATTCTCAGGAATCTGCAAAAACTTAGCAGAATAACAAAACATAGAAAGAATGATTCATTCCATGTATTGTCCAAACTCTTGGTGAATCTCAGACAATCACAGATGGCTATTTATGCTAATCTAACTGCTAAATTTAATAAGGCACCGATTTTATATCATATAGAGTCACTTGTATTAAATGCAAACAGTGGCAGAGTGATATGAATGCATTAATGTGACTAGCCATTGCTGCTCTAGGACCCTTATAGTATTGAGATGATGATTTTCCTTGCAGCTTTCCTAGTAATTAACCATTTTTTCAACATAATATTTTTATTGATTATTTGGGAATTTAACATAATGCACCCTATCACAGTTACTTCCAGTCTTCCCAAGTCTATGGCCCCACCCTTTCGAATTCCATCCTGAAAAAAGAAAAATTCCAAGTACAATTTGTCTTTCCCATATACTCAGCGGAGCATGGTCAAACTCCTAGGGGCAGCCCCTTAAGGGAAATGGGAGTCCTTTCCCACCTGGTCCCCCACCAGGAGCTATCAACTGTGAAGAACTACACTTCAGCATCTCTATCATAATTTTTAAGAGTTCTCTTCAATGGCTTCCTGTCTAGACTGGTTCTTTGTTGATATCTGTGGCAACTAACCATTTTTAGTAAATAAAATAAAATATGGATTCCTTGAAGACTTGATTGCACTTTCCCTGATAGAAATGATTTGAAGTAAAAAATGATCACAAATGTTGAGTTCTTCATGTTGCTTAATCCAGAAGATATTTCTGTCCTTTGGAGATTTTTTTCCCATTTTCCCATTCTACCAGATGTTTTCAATGTAAAGGGTTGGAGAATAATTTGGTAGATTATATTGTTAGGTGTCTTAGCTACTGCATTTTCTTTGCTGGATTGGAAGGAAAAATACCTTTATTTAATTGGAAATATATAAATGCTGCCAAATTCCTATTTGAAGTTGTTACACTGTTCTACCAGTAGAATTACAACCTGACTTATGCAAATCACTGGAATTCATGGTAAGCCTGACATTTCCAGAATTAATGAACTAAATAATTAAGTGACCAAGTAAGTGAATTGGTAAACCAGAACCATTAATCTTTTAATGAATTCTTTACTATCACTTAAATAATAAATTTTGCACAATTTTAACAGATTACAGTAAAAAAAACATTAAAATAAGAATCTCATTATGTGGAAAAACATTACTTTTATAAATCCATCTTGCGTCCTTTTTTATGGAATCCATTTCTATTCAGATTTAGAAAAGTATCAGTTTCTACAACAGCAACTAAAAGTCTCCCCTGCCCCGCACTGCCAATGAGAGAGTTTACAATTATTTACTAGAAATCAAATAAACAAACAAACAAAAAAATCTACACACTAAAGTGAGTGATGATCAGTCACTCTAAATTCAGATATCCTCCATTTGATGATGCAAATCAAGCCCATTTCATGACTTCTGCACTTTTTTGGGACAACTAGAATATAAAGCAAGGCCTTGGCCTGCTCCAACTTGCAAAGCATTTCTCTGTTCTCTATAATGGCTACCTTCACTTTTAATTATCTTACTTTTCTCTGCAAATAATCAAACCACAGCTCTTAACAGCTAAACCAAAAATTAGAACCTCGAAATGCCTGGGGATGTGTCCTTAATAATAAAAGGAAAGGATAAAAAATTAAGTCGGGCCTTCAATACCACTCTTGGTAGTATGAGGACTTACTAAGTCACTGGTATTCAACACCACTAGAGGGAAAATTTTTAAATGCTGACATGAAAGGAAAATATAAAAAAAGACAACATCTTCAATGGCTCTCCCAAGTCATATGAAAGATGCATATTGTTGCTTGATTAAAGAAATCAATGTTTATTGAACAACTATAGTAAGTTCTCTGCTTCCAGCACAATGAAACTCACAGAAATAAATGAAGGTTGTGCATAGGCAAGAAAGAAATTCTGAGTTAGACAGGAGAGCCCATGGGTCCATGCTAAAGAAATAGCAACTTGATTAATCATAATTGCAAGGATGGCATGGAAAACTCTGTTTAAAAAATCCAGTAGCTTTATAGGCTGAGAACACCAACCCAAGTAACTTTAGCCTAAAATTCTGAGCCTCCAGAATGGATGGAGAACACCCAAGAGGACAGCACACACCATAACAGAGCTGCATTCTTAGCAGACTGCAAGAAACGCCTAGGATCTAATTATAATAGAGGAATTAAAAACAGGTATAAATGAGACTGATTCGGTGTTGCCCTTCAGGCCTAGGTAGTTTTGTTCATCAAAACTCCAACGTGAAGAGATGAATTCTTTGTGCAGGATTTGGACTCAGATTCCCATATAAAAAATGTGACTCTATGATAGTTGAAATTGTGGATGAACAAAAAGTGCCCCCACTGCTAAATGAAGAAGGAAAGGTTTATCTTACTGGAGGACTTGATTTTATGAGAATTTTCTTTGAGTACTTTGTAAAATTGGCATTTGAGAATTGAGTTTGTATTTCTTGATGAATTTGCTAAGTCTCAAACCAAAAAATAAATAGGGATAGTAGCAATACCTACCGACAATGCTGTTTTATGACTTAGCTGTGTATTTTTAAAAATTTTGGAATTGTATAGCAGGACGGCCAAGGCTAAACAGAGAGATCCTGTCTCGAAAAACCAAAAAAAAAAAAAAAAAAAAAAAAAAAAAAAAGTTCAATTTCTCCCAGGTTGAGAGAACTCCAAGACATTTAAAAGAATGTGAGTGTCTTGCGAGACACTTACTTGAAATCTAGGTCCTGAAAGATCCCACAGATAAAACCCTGCTGGCTTCAGTTTACTATGGGGCATTTCAAGTGCATAGAGCAATAGAGTTCTGTGCATGTGCTGAAACTTGGAGCACAGAGGATGTTCCTCCACAGAAGGTAGACGGTGCATGTAAAAGCCTATGTAGTAGAGCTGTCTCTGCTTTTGTTCAACCTGTGGAAAATCTTATATTTTAAATGAACTTACTACATCAAATCAGTGAAAAATAATGCCATAGACTGATATTGATGTCTGGAAAAGCCCTTAATTCTCTTGACCAACTTAAATATTCATCATAAAGAAGTAGCTGGTCTTTTGAAATGCAGAAATTATGTTTGATAAAAACTTATTTCCCTCTGGCCACATTGAAAATATATTGCTTGACCTGTTCCTTTCTAATGAGAGACAGAAAGGGAGGAGATCCAGACGGGAGGAGAGGTGTAAAGGAACAGGAAGGACCAGATGGGGCGGGAACTGTAATAAGGATACATTGTATTTTTAAAAATCTATTTTCAGTAAAACAAAAAAAAATACCCTTAAAGAGGAAAAAAGAAAAAAAGAAAAAGAAAAAGATATGACTTGAGTCTTTTCTCACTTCTTGGGTTTCATATTGATTGAGTTAGTGGTTAGTTGGACCACAACACAAGTAAATTACAAAAGAAAAAACAAATCAAACAAACAGCCAAAAAACAAACAAAAACAAAAACAAAATAAAACAAATACTCTCTAAAGTTAGTTGAGAGCCAACCTGAGAACACAGCTTAAGTATCTTCAGGGTTTTTCTCTAAGAGACCAAACTTCTTAGGCCAATGCATCTTCTAAGTCTCCACTATGGTTTAAGTATTGCCAAGTATACTTTAAATATAAACGTTAGAAACTTTGTGTCTTAGAATGCAACCCTCCCTGTTATACTCCAGTGAAGTGATCTTGGGTATATCAACCATAGTCTAGGGTATCAGGTCTTTTTGAATCAGGTGCAAATGATTTAGTCTTTAGGGTAGAAATGTATTAATAAATTCATATATTCAGTAGAACTAAAGAATGCATACATATATGTATATATGTGTGAAGATTTGAGGCCAGGAAAAAAATTATTGTTTAAATAATAAACATTACTGTTTTTATTTTCTTCTTATGGTTATATTCAATATTTAAGTGTAGCAATAACTACTAAACTTGTATCATTGGCATTTGTGCAAAATGCTTGATTTGATTGGATAGATCTATGTTCTATATAGTTAAAAAAAATTCATTTAAAATGTGGGGTTAGTGATGTCCTAAAGACATTTACTCTACAGTTTTTGTAGACTCTTTGATGTTAATATTTTTATAACTTTTTCTGCAGTGCCTGCTCAATATTGTACCCCATGAAATGAAAATATTTATTTTCATCTACAAGAGGTTCAGTGTCTGCCCTCACCTGCTGATAGTTCTTGCCTGAATCCTCACTTGGCGATGCACGCTCTGTCACGTGACCTTCATGCCCACTGACATAATAATCATTAAAAACAACTGGACAGTGCTCCCTGTCAAGTGTGAGCTTGATGGCAGAAGGTGACCAAAGGTAAAGACATCTATGACCACAGTGACCTCTGTGAATTGAAGATATTCATTCTCCAATGAACTTGAAATCAATTACTTAAGTAAAAGATGAAAGTCTAATTAGGAAGTTTCCTATTCTGAAAGTAGCATGAGGAGAAAATCCTCCATGGAAAAATGTCCTGTTTCTCAGAGCCTAACTTCCATTGGAAAGCAAAGGGGACTGCAAAAGCCCCCCTACAGAGCCAGAAGCCACCTGTGCCTTCTCCTTCCTTGCCAATGTGACTGCCACTGGCTCCCACTGAGCCTGAAATTTTCTTCTACCTTTTTTTTTCTAAGCCTGAAATTTTTAATGGGCCAAGAATTGATTTTTTCAGTGTGGTTCCAGCTCAAATCTACTCTGTGGAATAACTATGTGGCCATCTTCATATCATCTATTTCAAAACAAAGTCCATTTCATAGACGTTTGCTTTATGGGCCCTTGTGTTAATTGGCCTAAACTTTTTAGGCTTTCAGAGATAAGAGATATTATATTAAGCACTTTTAATGTACACTACCCTGAATACAGTCATTTTTCCTCCCCTCACAGTCTCACAGGAAAAATAAGTGAGTTACAGGATGTCTTAATCTGTATATATTTTCCATCTTGATTATAGCCCCCTATCTCCTCCCAGTCTCATGCTCCCTCCCTCATCCCTCAACTAGACCTCAGAAAACAGGAGACCTCCTTCCATATCATCTGACCCCAGCCTATCAAGTCTCATATAGACTGCCTGTATCCTTTTCCACTGTGGCCAGCCAATTCTTAGGCCGCCTGATTTTCATAAATATAAATGTATTGTTCAGACTTCAGATGTTGGGAGGTCTTGAGTCAAGGTGACAGAAGGATTGATGCTCGGCATGGTTCACTCCCTCCTTGAAATGTCACGGTCTTATTATTGTTACTTCCACCCTCCCGTGCAGAAATAAGAGTGTCAGAAGACATCTTCATAAAGATATTGATGCCATTCAAGGACATGGATACCTAATAACTAAATAACTTTCCCAAATTCTCACTCCTTTTATTCCTTTTTATATTTAATTTTAAGTTTTAACACAATATATTTTATTCACATTCTTTCCTCTCCCACAGGTCCTCCCAAATCCTGCCGTCCCTCCCCACCCAGTGTTATGGTGTTTCTCTCTCCTCACCCAAGTTTGATGCCCTAACTGTAATGGTGCATATGATCTCTTAAAAGTGGAGTGAAATAGTACCTGTCCCAACAAAAGGAAGAGTGTAAAAGGAAGCTATACTAACAGTTCTTTTGGAAAAAAATCCTTGGCACAAAACCAGATCTATCTGTCGGTACTACATTGGACCATAGTCTAGGGAACTGTCTTTATGATTAATTCCCATCTTGCTGCTGAATCGATCATGCAGTGATCTGCATTGATTATTAAGGTGACTGAAGTAACCGCATCAGACATGGCTTACCAGTGAAAATTGGCTAATTCATCAACACATAAAGATTTCAGGAGAAAGGTTAGTGATTGTCACATATCACCAGGAAAAGAATGACCTCATACTCATCAAACCAGCTTGGCCCATTTTTACTGACATATATTGTAGTTTTTAATAAACACTTTTTTTTTACCTTGGAACTACAGTCTTGTGATCTGTCAGAGTAGTAAAAAGCTGTATTTAATTCTGAACCACCTATGTATAAATCAAAAGACCGGCAGTTGGGCGGTTGAGCTATCTTTCACAAAATGTCTTTGGGGTGATTTATCCTTTTACTCTCAAGGTAGATACTAGAAGGTTGCAACTTCTGGTTACTCTAAAACAAACTGAACTCTAATTACAGTAGGTAGACCTCCACAGTCAATTCTGAAACTTTGCAACATAAAGCAAAGTTAGCTTGAACAGATCCACTTCTTTCCCTATCAATATTTGATAAAACATTCTAGTGCTTAATAATATTTTTCAGCCATATAATTCAGAAATGTTAATTGGGAGGTGAAAATGAACCTATGCAATCTTGTGCTACAAATGTAACATCGTAATCTACCATGCACAAGGCCATGGGTTAGAATCTACATGTTGATGTCAGTAGGTAAATGAGCAAATAAGCACATAGATAAATAAACAAAATCCCATACAATTATTAGAAGCTGACTTCTGAATGCTCAACAACTAAGTGGGAAGTAAAGTCATTAGTATAAGGGTTTGGGTGTTCACCAACTCCTATACCACCTTGAGGTACATAAATATCTATTAAAGTTTAAATCTCCCTTCTCACTCTTCTTTAACAAACCTACATTCACTTTGTTCAAAAAGGGTAAAAATATGTATCTTGTTTATTTTAATGTGTAACTTTGAGGAGGAAAGAATGTCAAAGCCATCAGTATTTTGAAGAATCTGGGAAGATTTAGCTTTTCAAGACTTTTCCACTGGCAGTGGACATGGCCTATGACAGTGGCTTTCTGGGGATCCTCCTGAGAATGTGGCATTGGGTCTAGGTTCTCCTGACCTATGGAAGTACCTCTGTCTCCAGCTGTGGCATAGCTTAACTCTCAGAGTTTATTTCAAAGAAACGCTTAAACATAAAAGAAAACTTTTGGCACTCTGGCACATCTACAGACCTTAGTAAGTGCTGTTTGGAGGCGAGATACTGACACTTGTTTTATTTATTTTTGAAAAAACAAGTAGAGTAGGATACAAAATCAGCTCTACCAACAGCCAACTGCCAACGGTTTAGATTGACTCCATTCAGCATGTGCTGGGGCTCCCCACACTGCTTCTGCCTTCAAAACAGAGCACTTCAAGTTGCCAGAGTGGGAATATGTTCTTTGAATATTTAAGTAGTATGTAAATATGGAAAATATATAAATGCTAATAATTAAAAAGTAAATGAATGATACCCAGTGTGGAGTACTTGAAAGGCAGTTTTTTTTTTTTAAACGTTTCCAGAAAGTAGAAGCCAGATGTGCTAAGCTGCTTTCCATATTGCCAATTCTTGCTAATATAACTGGAAACACAGAAATAAGGTGAAATTTCAAGAAAATTCTTGAAAAAATAATTGGCACAGTTAGCAAAACAAAACAAAACAAAACAAAAACTAGCTAACAATTCAGAAGCATTTATTAGTCCGTCACATAAGATACATATCATTTTACACAATGAATAAAAGATGGAGCCTATTAACTAAAAGAGGAGCCCTTGGCATAAGGGTGAAGGGAGGAATAGTGTAGGAAAGGCCCATTTCTGGAGAAAGTATGTTAAGGGTGCAGTGGAAAAGAGAAATAAATCAACCAAGATAAAATATATACGAGAATTACTTATGAAAATCATTTACTTTATAAACTAATTTTAAAAAGTTAAAAAATCAAGAGAATAACAAGAATCAGACGCCTATAAATGATGACATAATACTTGAGCTCTGTGTGTGGAGCATGACATAAAGGTTATTCTGAGGGTGAAAGTAAGGAAGCTTCTAGAGCTAATCTGAAAACCACAGTTTATAAGAATTTCTTAGGGACATGTTTTTTGAAATCTTATATTTGTATTTTTTAAATTTATTAGTAATCATGATTAGACATCGACATATCTTTTAGTATTCTTGTATGCTGAATGCTTTGAGTTTTAGACCATAGTTAAAAATGCTATGTGTCTGTTAGTCATAAAAAAAACCTTTAACCCAAAGTCTATGCCTGTCCTGGTTTAAAATAATAAGAGCAAATTAACAGCTGAAATGTTTAACCTTCAAAATTCACTGAGCATGGTGACTCTGAGAGCTCAATTTGATTTATGAGCTCGCTGCCTAGTTACAGCAGAGTTACTTGCTTGGGAAGTTTGAGATGGTTTCTTCTCCAACCTGTCAGCTTCCAGAACATTCCACCCCTATCAATGGAGGGCCTACATTGTTAGCTCAGTTATAGTTTTAATTACCTTGAAAAGTCAGCAGAACAACATGTAAATGTCCCTACCTTATTAAATAACGCTCCAGACTAAGGCTTTTAATCTCTGTAGAAGGAGCCTGACTTCCCTGCTATCCAGGATTGTGATTCAGGTAAAGGTGTGACCTGCATACAAATCTCCATTTGTCCTTTGGTTACCCAATAAATATTCTAAAGATGGATGTAGGGATAAATTAAGAAATTAAATCAAGAATGATCGAAAAGGCCTAATGCTGTAAAATAATTAGACAAGGAGACTTATAGTGAAGCCAGCAAGAGAAACTGGAAAAGTTGGTCCTAAGAAAGCCCTGTGGTGTCACAGAAAATAACTTTAAGCAGAAAGTTGAGTTGAGGTGATGTCCATTCAATTGTCTTCTTATTCTCAAAAGTTGTTTTCATCATGTATCAAGTAACAGATGTTGTGTTATAAAATAAGCAATGTTAGCAAGACACTTATGAATGATAAAGGCGTGGGAATGAAAGGGAAGATCAAGTAGGGTGATAATAATAGAGAGGGGGCAGACATGGGTCAGCCTTTTAACTAGCTGTGAGAGTGATAGACAAAGGGGGGGAAGCATCTGGAGGGATTCCTGAAAATGAATTAAGCAGAGAGAGAGACAGAGAGAGAGACAGAGACAGAGACAGAGACAGAGACAGAGACAGAGAGACAGAGACATAGAGACAGAGACAGAGACAGAGACAGAGAGATGGAAAGACAGAGAAAGACGGAGAGAGAGCTGATGGATGCATTAGGAAGGTGAAGAGTAGAGGAAAGAATTATCATTTGCCATATGATTGTCATTTATTTAAACTCTTTGCTGAAAGCATTTAAAGGTGATTACAATGAGTTTTGAAGGGGGACGTGTGTGTGTGTGTGTGTGTGTGTGTGTGTGTGTGTGTGTGTGTGTGTGTGTGTCCACGTGCATGTGGATGCGTCTTGGATATTGTTTTTCACCTCACTTTTTGAAACGAGATCTCATACTGATACCCAGGACTCACTGTTTTTGCTAGGCTGCCCTGCCAGTAAGGCACAGCCACAGGGGGCTGACCACCTCCATTTCTCATCTCTGTGAGGATAAGTTCATGCCACCACATCCAGATTTTGTAACTGTGTTTTAACAAGAAAAGCTATCCATCCACAATGATAAATTAAATCTAGATGGGCTACATCTCAGATTCCCCCCGTGTTGCTCTTCAAATATGCACTTTCCCAGGTACCTTTCCTCTCTAGTCACCATCTTCTTGCCCATATTTCGACTATATATTTGACTTATTGGAACATATCTGACCCTTAGAAAAGTGACCAACAATGTACCCAAAAACTATAGACGTTTTCAGTTCCACTGGTTACACACTTTCCACTTGGAAAATAGAATTTGTATGGAAGAATTATTATTATTTGAAATAAACTATGTTCATTTGTTTTATAGTATAAGTTAATCTTCAGGGCCCCAGCCACATTTCTCACAGATCTATGACATACTGAAAGTCTTCAACAGATGCTATATTGTTAATATTAATGGTATGAATGATTTGACAACTAGTTATAGCTGCCCATGCTGCCCGAGGAGAAGAAATTATGCTGAATATCCAAGAAAGTAATTATAAGAGGATAGTTTACTTTCAATGAATTTATTCATGTTGTCATGTATTTGCTTTGCTTGTGTTTGCACACTGCATCAGAATATCGTCCCAAAGTCTAATACTAATAATAAAAAAAATGTGACTCAGCCTTTGACTGATCTTCAGAGAAGGTGAGGGGGGTTGTCTAGGAGAATAGGGGCTGTGAAATTAGCACACAGATAATAAAATTATTTCTAGGCTACTAAACAGGTCTGATGCATATACCATCTGCAGGGACAGTGCCGCTTGGTTCTGAGGATGTTCAGACCCTTAAGTGTTTCCAATGCAACAGTTAAGCGGGAATATCCCTATAAACATCCAGTACTCTCCTTGAAATAGCTACAGAGGGCCTCACTTGTTTCCATCAAAGGAGGCAGCAGGCAGCAGGAAAGCAGAGGAAAAGAAAACTAACTTCAAAATATGTTTATATTCTTTTTCAGCTTTCTAAGAATTGCCAGTGACTGATAGTTGCTGGCTTATAATCAACTCCTCTATTCCTTTGACAATGTTGTGTGTGTTGGGAGGAAGTAGATCATAAGGACACAGTTAAAAGTATGAGACAGCATTGTTTCTCAGGATGGACAAATGGCACGGCTCTAGCTGGTGACATGGAAGGAAGACTCTCTCACATATTTCTGGAAGAGCCTTTGTTTTACCAGTAAAAGTGCCCTCCTTTCATCTTTCCTTCTGAACTTCTTTTTTTAGTAAATGCAAAGTTGAAGGTAAAATGCAGCAACCTTCTTGTGACTAGGAGGCACCAAACGTTAGACTTGAAATGTGTGTAAATGATAAGAGAGCAGAAAGATCAGAATTAAATATTAGTCACAGCTAATTTCTTGCAAGAGGAAAGAAATAAAGCCAAAATCACAGAGTTTGGTTACATGGGTGAATCTTAGGTGATGTATAGGGTAAACACAAAGAACAGGAAAACAAAGCAGAACCGCCTCCAGCATCTTTGTCTTGCACGGCTCAAATGCCTTTTAGAAACATCTTAACTGGAGCCACTCAAGATAGTTTTTGTCATTGTTCCAAACTTTACTGATTACCTGGGTAGAATGCACTTTATTTGAAAAAAAATGAACATAGAAAAGAAACCTTGACTGTCAAACCATCAATTAGGAGATCAGATTCTTGGCAGACAGGAAGAGAAACCCAAAGGAACAAGGCCAGAGAAGGATACAGGAGCTCTCAAGGAATAATTGCTCAGTCTGTACTATGAATGATGCTGTGTCCTTCATGGCAATGGAGCTGCCCTCCTGGCCACATCCCACTAAAAGAATTCTTAGAAAATCACTTCCCTGACTCTTGTCACCTTTAGCATCCTTAATGAAAAGCTTCATCTGGACCAATATAGCCGTGAAGAACTCAAGACAAAGGCTTCCATAGTGTCATCTGCAGTGGCGGAAAATTCTGTTGCCACCTGAGGCTAAGAACAGCACACAAACAGGTTTGTTCTGTAATCCTAAAGCAGTATTCATGGTCAATGAGAACAGATCATGAGGTAATGTGATGGATAATGTGGGGCACGCAATGTCAACGGACACTGTGACTAGAATGCTGCCTCCTACACTTGCTTTCTTCATGACATCATGTGCAATATGACAGGTACTGTAATAAAAGTGCATAGATTCTTAGTGCTACAGTCACTGCTGCAATATTGCAGAGCATGCAACACCAAATAGGTATAGAGGCGCTTAGAAGGCTCTCCTGATTCCCCAGACTAGTGTTCTTACTCACAGACATCAGCATGAGGTGCCCACAGGACACACACTCATCCTGAATTTGGAAATCATTTCCTAAAAGACTTTTTGGTTTGTCCGTTTGTCTTTACTATCACTTTTATTAAGCTCTTAGGTATAAAAGAAACATTTGGTGGCTGGAGAGATGATTCAGTGATTAACAAGACTTGCTGCCTTTGCAGGGGACTCGATTCAGGTTTGGTGCCCAGCACCCACATGTTGCCTTGATACCCTATGAGCATATACAGGGAGAGGAGGTCCACCTCAGTCACAGTCATAGGGGAGGTGAGTAGGGGGAAATGGGAGGGAGGGAGGAATGGGAGGATACAAGGGATAGGATAATAATTTAGATGTAATATGAATACATTAGTTTAAAAAAAAAAAGACAATCTGTAACTCCAGTTCCATGGGAGCTAACACCCTCTTCTGATTTCCATGAGCACTGCATACAAGTGGTACACATATGTACATGTAGACAAAATATTCATATATACATAATCAAAATAAATCTTAAAAGAAAGATTTGCCTCTGCACACGCAACAATAATTCAAGTGAGATAATAAATGGTAGTATGCAGCCCATTTGTGGTACTTTTCTGCATGAGAACATATGTGTACACAAGCACATAACAAATACCCACAAGTGAAAATAATTTGAAGAATTTAAAGCATAGAGCTCTTCCCTCTGGCTGCCTCTTTTGAGCTCTTTACTCTAGGACTCTTCTTTAGTGTCACAGAGTGAGGCTGATTGGGATAAGCTACCTTGAATGGTGTCAGGGGTCACACTCCCATCTACTCCAGCATCTCAAAATCAGAGACCTGTGAGTCTTAATGTATTAGGGTTTTAGCTGTGTTATGCTCAAATGATAAGTTTTTCTGTAATCAACACATCATGTTTTGATTGAGATTGATCAAGTACAGCTTCATTATTTCTTTTTTATTTACTTTCTGCCCCCTGAGTCAGGGCTTCTCAGTGTATCCATGACTGTCCTGGAACTCACACTGTAGACCAGGCTGACCTCAAACTCACAGAAATCCAGCTGCCTCTGCCTCAGCAATGAGATGGTGTGAAGGGGAAGGTGGGATTTCAGTAAACTGCAGAGCTCTATTGCATAGAGAAGCAACAAGCACCACACAGCTCTGGAGCATTGTTACTGTAGAAGCCCACCGATTGTGGCATATCTGGGTCTTTTGAAAACAAGAACAAAAAATAGTTTGTAAAAGAAATCGTCAAATATTAAAAAAAGAATTGGGGGGTCAGGATAAATGTGTATGTGTATTGGATTCAGTGCAGCAATTGTCAACTAGAAAAAAAAAATTCATGGTTTAAAAATCCAGACACAGTGGAGGATGCTGGTACATGGCTGTCACCTCAGCACTACTGAGGCCATTGCAAGAAGAGCATCGTGGATTCAGGGTCAGCCTACATCGCACCCAGGCCAAGGCCATTGTGAAGATAGATGACTCTAGAAAAGTTGACTATATCTCGTATATGAATCTTTGTCCATTACCTGTTCTCTTGCCCATATCAAAGATACTGTCCTTTCTTTCATTCATTCTCTCTTGCTCAACTAGGACTTAACTTGGATTCACTCTGGTCCAGAGTTATTTGCATCAAAGAGAGCTCTAATTAAAAATCAGTTATGGAAGAACTCTGGGAGGAGTTCACAAGAGTGCTGCAAAGAAGAGCCTAGAGCAAGGTGGTCCCATTCAGGACCTCCCAGGTCTTCTGTGCAGTGTTGTGTCGGGACATGCATTCTTTAGCTCAGATTCAAATATGCTCACACATTTATGCACACTGCAGTGCTACACAAAGAAAGGATAAACAGAGATCCCTAGAAGTGCAGAGAAGACTCAGATTGTAAACTTGTTGGCACACTTCTGCTTGTTTGCTGGGTTGGGTTTCAGTTCAGTTTGAATTCCCATGAAATGTTAGGATGGAAAATTCCATAACTGGCTCACAACTCACATTCCAATTGGGATCCAAGAGCCAGTTTCAGCAAATCAAACCAGAGTTCAAAAAGACATGTTTGGCCATGTCATCACACAAATATAATAATTGTAAAGCCTTCCAAAGTAGAACATTTCCTCAGAATTTGCCTAGTGCTTGCAAATTCATAATTCAATCGGTTCACTAGGCCAATAGAAGCACGTAAAATATCTCATGTTTACAAACATGACCCTTAGTATAAATCATAGATAGATGTGTAATTTTAAAAATTACCTTGTAAATATTGTCAGAATTATAGAAATTAGTCTGGTCTATGTGGCTGTATAAAGAAAACAAAGTCATTTGGTTCTACGTGGTACTGGCATCTGTTTGATTCTGCTGAGAGTCAGTCACCTGGCAAGTGACATCATGGTGGCAGACACATCAGTGGAAGAGGTAAAAGCAGGTATAAGGGGAGGCTCAGCAAGGACCTAGGCTCACTTTTACTAACTGATGTTCAGAAGAACCAATCTACCCATGTGAGACCTGCATTTAATGCCTTCTGTGCTTATATTTCAGCAGGCTCCACCTCTTAAAGACTCAACCATTTCAATACCATTACCCGAGGATACTGGTTCCAGCATATGGTACTTTGGGATATGTACCCAAAGTATAGAAGTACCATAGAAAAGGACGTGTTAGTTAAAAAAAAAAATATGACCATGAATCTTTTACTACTTTCTTCAAGAGACAGGGCTGGCAGGATGGCTCAGTGGATAAATACCCTGGCTGCCAAGCCTAGCGACCTGAATCCAGTACCTGGGGCTCACATAGTGGAAGGAGAGAACATACTTCAAAAAGTTGTCCTCTGACGTCCTCACACATGCCGAGGCACACACATGGGTGTGGGCTCACTCACACAAAGAATAAACAAATGCTAAAATAATAATAATAATAATAATAATAATAATAATAATAATAATAATAATAATAAT
>OU015744.1:103518686-103536021 GCA_907169655.1 Acomys percivali
ACACACACACACACACACACACACACACACACACACACACACACACACAGAGCCTCAGTTTGATGCTATGATCCAAATGGCATTGTGTTGGGACCTTAAAGGTAACTAAGGGAAGAAGAATTAATGTGCTCAATATGTTTCCACTACAGCCTGTTGGTGACTTTGAGAAGGGGAAGCCTAGAAGTTTCTTTTCTGTGATATATTTATGACACATAGACATCTATGACATATAGATAGATAGATAGATAGATAGATAGATAGATAGATAGATAGATAGCCCTGTCTAGTCCAGGAACAATAGGACATTAAAGGGGTAATTTCAAACTCAGGAAAATGGGAAGGTCATGAGCAAACAACGGCAGTTCTACCCTTTCAGAAAGACCACAGCGAATTCAGAATAGGGAGTGACAAACATCCGCTTTGTAACCATTTGTTTTTTCTTTTAAAAATATGGATTGAAGATCTCTGTAAAAGGCACTGCCATTGGTACCGGGGACACAGCAATGAAAGGAAGTAAAAAGATAGCCTTTCTTCCATAGAAATTTCTGGCTAAGGAGTAAAAATGCTGAAAAAGTATATCAAAATACATAGAGTAAATAATAATAATAATAATAATAATAATAATAATAATAATAATAATAATAATAATAATAATAATAATATGGTGGTGGTGGTGGTGGTGGTGGAGGAGGAGGAGGAGGAGAAGAAGAAAAACGAGGATAAGGGAGGAAGAAGGAAAAGATGCATAATTTTAAAGATGGTAAAAGTATCAGGTGCAGGATAAAAGAATAAAACATATGAGAATAGATATTTCTGTATTTTCTTTTTTTTCTCTTCTTGGTACCCAAGTTGGAGGGAAGGCCAAGAAAAGAGCTGGAAAGAGGGATCGGAGCAGTTAGGAGAAATAAGTTGCCTTCTATTTACAACATCTGTGCAGAGTGTGATTAAATTGGCTTCTTATGCTCATATATATTTATGTGGGGAAAAGTGAGCATATGTCTTACAAACTATTAACTGTGTTTTCCTCTGGGAATGGCGTTGAATTCATTTCCATGGTTTTGGTGCATTCTTCAGCTTTCACTGTAAGCAAGGGAAAACAGCTCTCACAGTGTTTATGAAAAAGAGAAATTAAAAAGGAAAGCTAACTTCCTCTGCCACAGGATAACATTTATGTCACCAAGGTATTTACAGAACAGGAACTTCAAGTAGCGCATAGTCTTTCCATGTATTCTCAGGAACACCCACTGTGGCTCTCCTTTCTTCTCGTTTTAATAATTTTCTTTTTTAAAAAAATCCACCTGTGCAAACTTATTGAACTTGAATATTGTTGAATATTTCCATTTGCATTTTTTTTTATATTCAGCATCCAGCATCAGGTTGTGCTGACAGTGCTTTCTGTGAACTGCTGGCAGATTTCAGTTGTGATATACAGTCACTGCCCCTGTACATACATCATCTATTGTGACATCTAGCCCAGTCTGCCCCAGCACCTTGTGGTGTGCTCTCTTCTGGAAATTTCTTGCGTGGATGAAGTCCCCAAAGATGTCCCCATGGACTGCCATCTGGAATATTGAAGGCTGTCATCATGTCGCTTTGTACAGATTTATTTGCCAGCAGCACTAAGGGCTTAAGACACTACAGACTTGCTGAGAACTGGCTTGCGACTTCTTTTAAGTCTACGAAAGACAAGTGATGAACAGTTCAAAACACTTAGAAATACCACTTCTTCTATGTTTTATCATCTTATGCTCACACAACGTTTTTATTCCATTAAACCTCTGAGAACCATACAAATATTTTGGTAAAAATATGAGCTTAGGTTGGCATACTATTAACATGTTAATCCTTACATGGGAACTCTTCTTAGCATAGAGGATTTTCAATGGCTTTTTTTCCCTGTAAACATATTAAAAACACTGAAAGTATGGGTATGTCCAACTCCTATGACTAATTTTTGTGTGTATGCATATGTGTGTGTTGGAGGAGGCATGCCAATGCAAGTTTATTTCAACATGCCAACCTCAAGTGTCACTTCTCAGATGCCTTGTACATTGTTTTTTGAAGCAGGTGCCTCGCTGTCCTGGAGATCACAGAGTAAGTCAGGTGGGTTGACAGTAAGCAGCAGAGGCCCACTTGTCTCTGCCTCCCCCCCGCACTGGGATGATCAGCATGTGTCTCTAACTTGTGTCCCTTCAATGTGGAGTGCTGGGAGTCAAACTCAAGACCTCACGCTTGCAAGGCACACAAACCAAGACATATTCAAATTCTGCTTATTTGTATTTTCAAAAGCATTTAGAACAGTTTGTAAAAGTATTGACAATTTTAAGATTACTTAAGAAATCTATTAAGAAAAATGTTAAAGAGACAAAATACATTTTGAGGAAAAGAAAGAAAGAATGAAAGAAAAGAAAAACTTTCCTGGCAAATACAACACCTGGGCTTTCACTATGAGGAGAGACTGTGAAAAGCCTGAATCTCCCCCACGAATCTTTCTTTTTTCTTAGGATTTTAGGGAGTTTGTGTACAGAAAACACTGACCAGATGTGACACAAGTGACCTGCTTCATAACAGTAAAGATGTGGCCCAGAACTCAACCAGGAAACCTAAGAAAAACATCATTGTCAGTTCTTCTATTCCTATGTTGATTTTTTCCAGTAAAATATGCAGCAGATTTTCCAGTCCACTTACTGATTTTTTAAAACAAGTAGACCAAATACAGAAAAAAAAGCATAAAGAAACAAACACTGAGCACATAGGAGATGTGGATGAAACACTAACAACTGAAAAACTGATCTGATGGTTGTTGTGGAGCCCAACACTAAACATGACAATCGACATCCTTCTCAGGTGTAAGTGCCCCATGCCAAAACTGGTAATGCTGGGTAATAAAAATTGCATATATATGAAAAGATTCAATTCATCAGAGTATATTCACTGACAGAGACAGAGTGGAATCACACTAGATATAACTAGAAATTTCTCCAAGTTATAGGAAATTATGGTTTTAACAATATTAAATGCTCACTAGTGGTAAACACACACACACACACACACACACACACACACACACACACACGAACCTGGGAGGAGAAAAACATTTTCTTCTACTGATAGATGGCATCTATACCTTAATGCCAGACTATCAGTGGTTAATACACCCCTTTAAAATTGTATGCATCAATATTCTGATAAAGCACCAGATTGATTTCCAAAATGGTTGTACATAGTAGCAGGGGTCATGGAGACTGAAGGGGCTACCCTCTGACTAGATAGGACTCTTAGTAGAGAGAGGGGAACACCAACCCATGCAAAAAACTTCTAACCAAAATTCACCCTGCCTACAAGATGTGCAGGGATAAAGATAGAGCAGAGATGGAAAGATAGAGGGAATATCCAATCAATGGCCCAACCTGAGTCCCACCCCATGGGAGAAAGCCAATCCCTGACACTATTAAGGATACTCTGCTATGCTTCCAGACAGGAGCCTAGCATATCTGTCTTGTGAGGGATTCCACTCACCAGCCTATTGAAACAGATGCTGAGACTCACAGCCAAACATTGGGCATAGTGCAAGGAGTCTTGTGGAAGTGTTGGGGGAAGAATAGAAGGACATGGAGGGGACAGGAGCTCCACAACAAGACCAACAAACCCAACTGACCTGGGTCCTGGGGTCTTGTGGAGACTGAAGCACCAACCAAGGAACATTCATCGTCTCAACCTAGGCATCCTACACTTACATAGGTGATAGGCAGTTTTGTAATTTTGTGGGTCCCCAAGACAGGGGAGAGGTGGCTGTCTCTGACATGGACTCTGTTGCCTGTGTTTTGATCACTTCCCCCTGGCAGGGCTGTCTCACCAAGCCATGGGAGAAGATGCACTTAGCCTTGATGTAACTTGATGTGCTGATGTAGGTTGGTGGGAGGAGTAGGGGAGAGGGAACTTGGGGAGGAGGGATGGAGGATGGGACTGGGAGGAGAATAGAGAGAGGGCTACAATCATGGTGTAAAGTAGGTACATACATGCACACACACACATGTACATACATGCACACACATATACATACATACATAACATACGTACATACACTAAAAAAAGTTACCCCAGAAAATAAATTATAAAGTGTAAAGAGGGAGCCATTTAAACTTGCAATAAAAACCACCTCATTACTGAGACAAATCAAATAAGAAATGTCTGGACATCTACAGAGAAAAACCACAAAACACTGTTGAACAAGAATAAAGAAAAGATAAATTAATGGAATCATATGATATGAATGTTCATGTTAGAACGACAAAAATATTTTACCAGTTACTAAGCTCATACATAGATTCAATTTAATACCAATAAAAATCACAGAAATTTTTGTGTGCTTTTATATTTTTATAGAAAGTAAGAGAGCCAAGGATTTGAACACAATTTTGATTTACAACAAAAATAGAATGAAGATGAAGAACTTGTACATCCAAAACTTATGACTTCTAAGTTGGATAATAAAAGCACAAGCTAACCGTGCATACTATGGGGCAAAATGCCCACTCTCTGGATGGACCTGTTAGAATATGCTCATTAGTTTTCCTGTCATAAGCTACACAGAGGAAGGGCTTGTCTGATCAAGAGTACCAGATCATTTGTGTATCCAGATGGAGAAAAATAAGAATCTTAGCTTCTTCTCAGGAACCATCTTATGTCCCCAAATAAGTCATAAACGCATTTTTAGCTTAAAATATGAAAAACAAGAACCATGACATTCATAAAGGACAACATTCTATTTTAGTTTTCAGAACTCTGGGAGAACTTTTGTACACAAATTGCATGCAAAAGAAATCATGAAAATTGGTAAATCAGAACACTGGTAAGCTAGAAAATAGAAAATTAGCAATGGCCATTTATCAGGATGGCCAGAAGATCAATGTGGGTCCTAAGGTAGAAAAAGCTGTATGTGCTTCTCCACAAATTATCACTTAATAGTAATAAAAGGAACTTCCATATGTTGCTGTGACAGTGTGAAGTAGCAGCTTTGGAAAACTATTTACCAGCATCTACATAAAACTGAACAATCATCTGAGCATAGTGTCACATGCCTTCAGTCCCAGCCCTCAGGCAGCAAAAGTAGGAGGAGTTCCAGGCCAGCCAGAGCTACATAGCAAGAGGAATTCTATCTCAAAAATGAATAAGTAATATAAAATGTGAACATTAAGTCACCAAATAACCAACAGAAATATATACACATTTATATTCTATATGAAAATGCGTGGTAAATAAAGTGAGTGAATGTACTTTAAAAGAATGCTTGTTTTAATAATCAGTAGCTTTCCATATTTTAACTAAATATGGGTTATTCATGTGTGTACATGTGCACATAACAAAAATCATCATGGTGATGCCTTACTTGTTTAATAATACTTAGCACTAATTTTGTGCATATCTAATTTACTCAAGACTTTAATTTCGGCTTTAAATATATTTTATATGTCTTCGAGGTATTTAAATCATTGAGGCAAGAGAATTGCTCTTGAGTGAATATCAGCATACTTATTAAATCTTTATTTTATTTTTATTTATGCATATGGGGAGGACCCATATACATGGAAGACAGAAGAGAGTGTCAGATTCCCTGGATCTGGGGTTACAGGTATTTATGAGCTGCGTAATGTGGACGCTAGGAAACAGACGTATCCTTTTGGAAAGTGGTCAGTGCTCTTATACCATTTGAGCCACTGCCCCAGCTCCAGTCAACAAACATTTCAGTTAACTTTGGTTCCCCTTATTGAGACTTATTTTTTATATTAACTTGAATTATAGTTTATGCAGCATAGTTTGCTACAATGTGTATTCCGTACTTTAATATATGGGAAAATAAAATTATCTGGAATATGTAAATATAGTATTCTTTTTGCATAGTCTCTTTTCTTAGTCTCATGAAAGTAAGTTTTAAAACCTCCATGTTGAAGAACTCTGGTGCCCCCAATTTGACCACTTCCCCTCTGTTGGGAACCCAGCAGTACACAAGAAGGGAAGTAGGCTATCCTGATGAGACCTGATAGGCTGTGGTTATATGGTCAAGGAAGAGGTCCCCTTCTGTCAGAGGACTAGGGGAGCGGGATAGGGTGGAAGAGGGAGGGAGAGTGGGAATGGGAAGATACAAGCGAGGGGATAACAATCGGGATGTAATCTGAGTTAATTATAATAAATTTTAAAAGAAAAAAATGAATAAAGCCCCCACAAACCTCCGTGTTGAGATGAAGCCGAATGATGTCCTTGTATATATATTTTTTAAGTAACAAGACGTAGAGGTTACATGTCTCTTGTCTCTTAGCTTCTGTAACTCTTCATCTGAAGAAAGAAGCCGGAAGAGCCGTAGGTGAGTAAGGGCACGGAGAAAGCAGAAGCACCAGGCACAGGACAGTGCCCTTGAGAGGAGAAGTGATGCCTGAGTGAGCGGAATTTTTCTCTACTAAAACATGTCCCCCTCTGTCTCCTTTGGGTCTATCCTTAGCCGTGTCAGCACTGCTTGACTCATAAACTGAGCCATTCTAGAGTTAACTAACACACCTATGTCTACTAACCATAGTCCTAATATTAACAACATTCTTCCTCAACCTTCTATTCTGGTCCTCACCTCCACTGTTAATCTACACTCCTGTAAGGAACATATTTCTCCTCATACCGGTTCGGAGGTTTGGTAGCAAATGGACTTTTAATTTCATTTGTATAACCTCAGAACACCATGATATTTTTACATTTTTTATAGCATTCTGCTCAACTCAAGTAATTGTTCTGGTTACAGGTCTCCTAATTTTTATCTAGCTGATTAACTGGAGAATAATCCAAATACATTTCAAATGATAAATCTTTCATGATTTGAGAGATTTTATACAAATGTACATTTGACAGTGCTAATGTAAAGCAAATACCAAAGTTGATTAAACATTCTCAAGATAAGAAGGATAAACCCATTGGATTATTTTATAGATTTAACCACCAATCATAAGCTGATATAAACATACATATTTTGGTGTTCATCTCCTATAAAAATAATTCTTAGGGAAATATCGAAAGAGGACTATAAAAGAAGGTCACGAATGTATGCACAAAACATTTGTATTCTTTACTGTGTAAACACCAATTTATTTATTGGAATAATACACTATTAAATATTTATTAAATAAATTAGCATTTTGCTGAGCTTCCCTCCAAAATCATTAACATGGTCTGTGGCTATTGACACAGCCAGGGCTGTGCTTGTTTCCCATGTCTGCCTCCCAACTGTTTGCTACATAGTTATTCACCACACTCCATCCTTCAGAATTCAATGTACTCATGCAACTTACTCACTTGGAGTTTCCTGGGGTAAGAGTCTTAGGGCAATTGTGAAACTTTACTTGAACCATAGGACTCATGTTATCCAATTTTAATTTTTTGCTGATGAGTCTAATAATCACTTTAACATCTCCCAAGGCACTGGAGGAAGCATTACCTTGTACATAGAGGTAAAAACCTTCTTCCATGTGAAGGACAAAGTCATTCATTAAAATTTAACTTCTTTGGGGAGAATTTTGAAGTCTAAGGGCTGGCCTCATAAAAAGAAAACTAGATCCCTCATGTTTTGTTTAAATATTATATGGTCCTTTAGACAATTTCAAGTTGAAGAAAGGGGATAAAGGGATGAATCCTCAAATAAACCCAGGATGAAATAGGAGGAGAGACAGGAAGATTTATTTGTAGGTATTGTCTATTCACCCTACAATTCTCAGAAGCACTTGCAGGCCAAGCTAAATGCAAACAATAAATAAGTAAGCAGACAGGTAAATAGAAACAGCCAAAGTGAAAAGGTCCACACTGCCAAGAAAGCATTAAACCTGTCCTCCTGCTGGAAATGAGCAAAGCACATTCAAGAGCTGAGAATATGCAGCAGCACGGTGCTCTCCTAGGTAATGCGTAAATGAGACACAGCATCCAGGGATGTGGCATCCTCAGAAAAATATCAATTGGTCTCTCCATGTCTCTGATTTAAAGTAGAACACATGCATTTCTCTCTTGTTCTTCTGCTTCAGTTAATAAAGAGAATTTTTCCTGTAATAATCTCACACAATACATTAACAACAGTATTTTGTATACCTTTTAAAAATTATTTCCATCTTTACTATGTTCATGCTCACACGAATCATCTATATTTCATTCAAACACACACACACACACACACACACAGATGAAAATATACACATAGTACAATTTTCCCCTGGATTTGGTGCCTAATATGTCAATAATTGTTGGTATCCTATTAGAAAGCTTGTCGAGAGAGGTGGTTCTATACTCTGTAAAGCTCATAAACACATGGCACTATGGTTAGTAGTTATAGCTCAGCTAGAAGGTAATTTGTAAGGTCTCTAAAGAAGTTTAGATATTAATGTATGAAAGTGTGAACAGTTTTACTGAAAGGAGAATAACAAAATTGCCCATTTTATATTTTATTCATAATAAATCGAGTTCCTAAGCCAGTAAGAGTAATCACATACCTTCTTCTTGGGTTACATGCACCCATTTCTAGGTTCCTGCAGTTTTCAAAGGAAAAATAACAAATACTCATTTTTAGGGGGAAAGTACTTGTAAACATGTACAAGATTTTTATGTAGCTGTACCAATACGAAATAAAATTTTAGTCTCTTCTCTTTGCCATCTAGAATTATTTCATTCTTTCTGCATATAGTGATTTGAATGAAAATGTCCCCCGCCATGGGCTCATGTGTTTGAAATGTGGTTGAAAGTGGTGCACTGTTTGCAAAGGACCAGGAAGTGTAGCCGTGTTGGAGAAGGTGAGTCTCTGGAGTGGGCTATTCCATGCCTTTGCTCAGATATCATGGACTCTACACCTCTGAAAGCATAAGCTCAAAATATACACATTCTTTTACAAGTTAGCCTTCTCATGGTATCTTATCATAGCAATGGAAAAGTAACTAAGACACTCTATATATTCATAATTCCTGTATAAAAGTGGGAATTGGATGCTTAATCCAGACTGTTTTTATATAACATAACTGCTGTCTTAACTATAGAGTGTTCTGACACTTTCATTATTGTTGATTAGTAAACATTCATTGTTTCTACCTTCTACCGCAAATAGTGCTATAGAAAGCACATTTTATATATTTATTATATAAAATATTAAATGTATATTTTATATATGATGTGTATGCTTTCTTGTTGTATTATTACTGGATGATTTGCTTAGGATAAGCTTTTAAAAGTAGATTATTTCCAATTTTGTTGCCAAGTGCTTGCATTTTATATTTCCAATAAGCATTTTTAGTTTAGTTGTTTTCTTCTATCTCTATCAATGTTGAGTATTGTTGCTTTTAATTTTTGTTCACATTTGCAAAATGATGTTACATTCTTTATGTTATAGTGATCATGTTTATTTATTTGATTAATTGTAAAACTGAAAGTTTATATCATATATAAACTATATTTCAGGACATCTCAGTGTAGTTTTGGAACACTTTCCTAGTACTAGTGCAGTACTGGGAGCTGAGAGAAATGATGAATAAAGAATAGAATATTTTGTTGATATTTATTTTGTTTTGTTTTGTTTATAAAACAGGGATTTCACTGCCTAGTCCCAGCTTGCAGTTACAGGTTGGCCTCAACCTTACACTTTTTCTGCCTCTGTCTTTCCTGAGCTGGTATTAAAGTTGTACTACACTGTTGTATCCAGTCTAGAAAGTATGATTTGGGCCTTAAAGAGCTCACAGAATAGAGCGTGTTTGTGTCTTTTGTTAATTTATAGTGGAAAGTTAATTCCTTTTTCTTGGTAATTGGTATTTGCAATCCTTACCGTGACGTGCTGCATTATCATAGTCCTAAAGGCAACAGGGCTGTCTGAATGTGACATGGAACCATAAGCCAAAATAGACCATTGCTCATTCTAAATTTTCTAAATCAGGTATTTTGTCACAATGGTAGAACTCTGATTAAAAAAACATTCTAATATTGACAGGCTTAAATTTTCACTAACTGGACATGAGGTACTGTTTTTAAACTATGTATCTGTTGATGATTACTGATAAAGATTAACATTTTATAGATCTTTTCCTTGGTTTTCTTGTTTGTTCATTGCTCATATAACTGGGCTCATTTTTCTATTGCATCTTGCATATTGATGATGATGATGATGATGATGAAGATAGCAATAATGATGACTGCAGCATAACCCACTGTCTCTACTTAACATAACTGGGCTTAGTGTAGTATATTGTTAACCTAAATAAATCCTCAGAGTAGGTTCAGAAGACACAGGTTGACCCCAAAAGATTAACTAGCTGATTCAAAGTTAGGCACGCAGTCAGGGATAGAAGCACAACTCACTTCTAAGTAGTGTGATTTCAGACTGTTAAAATTGCTGTTAATATTGCCAAAAGCACTAGTTAAAAGAAGACATGGAGCATAGAAGGGGGTGGGTGTTAGAAGCTCTACAAGGAGATCTCTATGGGGGGGGGGGGCGTGCTGCATGGACTTGATGTACCAACCAAGGACCATACAAGCAGAGGAACTGAACCCTCTGTTCGTATGTAGCCAATGGACAGTTCATTCTCCACCTGGGGAAGAGAGGGGGAGCAGGGAACTGCCTTTGATAAGATCTCTAGTGCCCAGGATCTGATCAGTTCCCCTTGGCAGAGAGGCCCTGGGGGACACGAAGGAGGGGGGATGCAGACTGTCCAGATGAGACCTGATAGGCTGCAGTCAGACAGTGGGGGAGGATGACCACAACTGTCAGAGACCTAGAGGAGGGGATTAGATTGGGGAATGGTGGGAACAGGAAGATAAGAGTGAAGGTATTACAATCCAGATGTAATATGAATAAATTATAATTAAAAATACAGGGAAAAAAATATTAAAACCAAAAGACAGACGGAATGTCGGGCTCATTTAATTCACACACAGTAACCAATCATTCTCTACAGTTTCTTGCTTTTTAAAACCAAAACCTATGTATGTAGAACAGATGGACAAATAAATAGAAATGTATCTTTATACTTTTAACACACTCTTCTCTTTACACCAACCAGAGCCCACATATAATTAAAACATATAAATAAACAAATAAAAACATATAAAACCACTCTGTATGTCAATAATCAGTCTGCTGAAATTTAGTATATATATATCTTTTAAAATAAAATAAACTGTTTAATTTTAATGGTTGGATAATTTCCTTTCTCAACCAATTAAGATTAAAATGTCCAAAACATAAAATTGTTTTAACTGTAAATAAGGAAACACAGTAACAGGCCAAATTAAAATGTTCATTTGTGTGAAATGAGGATAACAAATTTATCCATACAGGAAGAGGAGAGTCAGCTCAGCTTGACTGGCAGAGGTACAGTGAACCATTGCACATATGAAGAGAAGACAAATCAAGCAGAACTCAGAAGAGCAACCCGCTTTTGCGACTATGGATGTGGTTCCAAGTTTCCAGCTTCAGGCAGAATAGAGTGTGATATGTTTTTTCATAGCTGGCAAAAGTAAACAAAACTACTTGCAAATGGATTCTGACAGGCAAAGAACCCTACCTGAAAGCCAAATTGGGGAAAGATTTTTGCACAGACACCACAGAGTAGAAAGCGCTTTTCTCCGCTGCCCATGCCCAGCAAGAGAGAGAGCTGCTGATGACAGTAGCTGCAGCGAGGCTGGAGTCAGGGTGTGTGGTATGTGCTGCCTTGCAGATGGCCTCTCATCGCTGATAGCCTTAATGAGTCAAGTCCCGTTGTCACTGTTGCTCTAATCAAATATCTGCGTTTGGATAGACAGACCCAAGCTTGGCTACTCCCAGGGAGCTTAGCTCTGACTTGCCTCCTGTTCTCTTCTTTACACCAAGAACTCTACTTAGGTGCTCCACCTTAGATTAAATCTTACTAATTTTCCATAGGGGTGAATCTACTTGTTTGGTCAGAGTCAAACATACCACATCACTACCGTTAGGTAGCACTGCATTTATGTAACTTCTACGGGTTGGTAGAATGACTTTCTAATGATAGCAGAGGGGGAAAAAACACCTAGTGTGGAGATTTTGTTTTTCTAGAAATAATTTAAATGTTGCAAATGAGACCCCTTTAAACAAACTGGTTTATTTTACTTTTCATTGTTAATTTATCTGGTTTTATTACTTTTTATTTTTTGAGCAAAGTTCTTATTGTAGCCCATACTGACCTTGAACTCGCTGTTTCTCTGAGGCTGGCCTGGAGTATACAATCTTTTTGCCTTCACTTCCTGAAACCAAGTAGTATAGGCAAAAAACCGCAAAGGGCAATTTACATGGAGACCTTTTGTGTTCATGTGTTTGTGCTCCTGTGTCTGCATGCACTTGCAGAATTCAGCTTGAAACTTACTCTCCCCTCTCAACTCTTCTCTGCATGTTTTTCAAACAATGTCTCTCTTACTGAACCCAGGGATTACTGTGTCTGCTAAACTGTCTCTCGAGCAAAATCTAGGGTCTTCTTGTGTCTGCTGGACTGGCACTGGGGTTATAGGTGTCATTAATAAAATTGTTCTTTCCATGAGTTCAGAGGTTCCAAACTAGATCCTCACACAGACATAGAAAACACCTTACCCACAACACTATCTTCTCAGTCTTTTGTTTATTTGTTTAGAGACAGAATTTCATGGAGCCTAAATTAGCCGCAAACTCACCATGTCCTCCATGCTGTGCTTGAACTCCTCATCTTCTTTCTCCACCTGTCTTAAAAGTCCTGCTATTAAAGCCATGCCTATAAAGCTTGAGCTTTATAAAGTAACCAGATACACTTCCCTTTCACATGTTTGAGAAGTTTAAAATTCCAGTTTTCATTTTGCTGGATTTAACGTGAATGAAAATTGTAGTAACAGAGTCTATTTACAAGTTTGCCAAGAATAACCTTCATCACTGGTGTAGCAGGAAGCCTGCACCTCACAAGGTACAAGCTCTTCGCTAATGTGACTGACAAGTATGAGAGAGGAAAGTTTAAAACCTACTGACAAGGGTACAGCAGATGCATATGCAGCTAATTATTTCTAATTAGAAAAAACCTCCAAAGTACGAGACACAGCTTTAAAAATATTAAAAATTAAACACCCTTGGTCAGAAGTAATCATGTTGAATGTAGCCTTTCCTGATGAGGGGTAATCAGGACGCGATGGGGAAACACAAAAGTCAGGACATACGTCCACTGTGGACTGGCTACACGACGCCTGTGAAATTTGTAAATCTGAACTTGTATATAAATGCCAGACATGAGCGATTAGGAATGCTGGTTACTCTCAGGATAGCTGGTCCTTACCTGTCTCACCAAATAAATGAGGCGAGCATGATTTTATAGGTTATAGTTTTGTTCTTAACTCTGTTTGTTTTCATTTTTTAGCCCTAATGGGTCAATTGTCTATGAACAATTTTTCATATGTTTCTTTATGCTAGGCACAATTTTGTTGGACATGTTACCATTTTTAGTGAATTTTTTTCCCATTTCATTGTATTTTTTGAGTGTCTTATCTTTAACAGAGTGCTAACACTGGGCCCAGCAGCAGTCCCTTTATTCATCAATTACTGGTTCTATTTTTATTTCATTTTTGATATTTAAGAATTGAAGCCATACTTCTGAACATCACAAGAATTGTTTACTTGTTTGTTTGTTTGTTTGTTTAGAGAAAGAACCTTACTGTGTAGCCTTGGCTGACCAGAACTCACTGTGTAGATCAAGCTCATTTCAAGTTTACGTAGACCCACCTGTCTCTGCTTCCTGATTACTGGGAATAAAGTTTGCACTAATATTATTCACTGTTTGATATTTCTTAATGGTAGAGCTAAAACAGAGTTTTTAAATAAAAAAAAAAAGACTGCTGAAGAGTGTTCCACAGCTTTTTCATTACTGCTGCAGCAAGTAGCCTTCATAAGCGATTGAGTACTTAACTACATCTTATAATCATAGTCTTGGACTATAAAGGAACAGACATAAGCTCCTTATATGTCTACTGTGGTCAAGCCTCACAGATACACTAAGTGAATGACTCGGCCATGAAAAGTGTATCCTGATTAACGTGTGTTTACATAAAGTTCAGGTCTGGTAACTTGCTGGTGGTGTTGGGAATTTACCACTAGGAGTGGGAGGGTATGACAGGGACACACAGAAGGGAAAATGACAACGTTGTGTCTTCCCTACTTTACCAAGGAAGAGATGAAACAGAAGGAAGTGTCATCTAATTTCACAGTCACTTCATGCATTCTTGTACATCACTGCTTGTATGGCATCCCTTTATTTAAAAATATAGAACATGTGCCCAATTCTTTACTACTTTTTTCAATATTACCTCTAAACTTAAAGGGTTTATTTTTCATGTTACTTTTATACCTTCAAAACTAATAGTACTCCATTACAAAATAAAGAAAACTATAATATAATCATTATAATAAACAGACATCTTGCCATAAATTAAACACAATAACAGAATACCAACTGACCATGCAGGTCTTTAGCTGACTCATTAGCTCCAATTATTGGCCTGACTTAGAGGGGCAAAAAAACAAGGAGCAAGGAGTAAGAGGGTACATTACCTAAAGTTCCTATGCCATGAGAAAACACCCAACCAAAATAAAGGGAGAAAGAATTTGCTTTGGCTCATGGTACAGAGCACTATGGCAGGGACCACAGTGGCAGGGGCTTGTGCCCGGACGCTCATCTTCAGGCAGAAGCAATACTGAACTGGCTTTCTTCTTCTGCATATAGGGCCAATGCCCAGTAGATGATAATGTCCACTTTCCACCTTGGTTAACCCAATCAAGAGCATCCTTCTCAGATATGTCCAATGTCCAAGTAATCTCACATCCTTTCAGGTTTATATTCATTAACCATTAAGGAGTGACTTGAGCTTTCATTTCTGCATGCAAATTTCTTCATTTTGAGTGGAGGTGTAAACCCAAAAGTTTCCTTTCAGTGTCACCTGTTAGGTTCCCTCTTTGATCTTCTCTTCCTGAAGATCAGATTACCCATGGGATTAAACAAGTCCTTTGTGGTAAGAGGGTAAACCTCACAGTCATTTCTGAGTCCGGAGGAGTCATGTGGAGGATTCAGTGTTTGTAGGCCTAAGAGTTGCTCCATTTGGCCCACCTCATCTAATAAGGCCAACTCTTGCAGTGATGTAAGGGTGGACATAGCACACTCAGAGATACTTAGAACTAGTCAAGCGCAGGAAGAGGAGATGTGTGGAGAATAGGACAAGGCTATTGGCTGCTGACACACCAAGTTTTTCTCTATGTTAATCCGTGAGAGATAACAAAGGGATCCAAATATAGAAAGAAGGGTTAATTTTAAAAATCAAAAGGGTAATAAATGATAAAAATAGAAAGTGCATTTTCTGTGGGAGCAGCGCCTTACTAATATGTACCCTGAAAGACTCAATGGATTACAACGTGAATTCGTTTTAGCTACAATTTTTTTTTTGAATGTGGATCTGATGTACAGTGCATCCTAGGAAGTTCGCTGGGTGCTTTGAGATTGTTGTCTAGGGATAGATGCCGTATCAACTCTCAGGTGTCTTACATCATACAGGAGGTTAAGTGTGAATCCATGTGCTCTTGCCTGTAGCCACAAGCAGCAGTGGGCTCCACATAGGCCTGCTAGCCAATTCATTCCTTGATCCAGCTACAGCTTTTTATATTCTGTTGATTTCACCATGATTCCCACTCCTCTTGAAATGTTCTTTGGAATTTTCAGCACAACAGCCAGCCTTACCCCTTCCTCTCCTCTCCTGAGCTCTCCTCACCGCCCCCCATACCTCACTGGCCACAATGACACTGTTTAGTAAATGCTTCTTGACATTCCAGTGAGAACCAGTCTCATCACAGGTAGATGGGCAGCAGGACTCTGGAAAACTTTCCATGGAAGTTTTCTCATATGTTTATATACAATACTGGCTTGAGCCCTAAACTATGCAGCAGAATACTTCAGTGCCTGCCATGTAATCAAACATCCTCATCCTTTTCTCTCCTTACTGAATGCTTTGATAAGAATGAGAACTATGTATACAAACTGGAGGAGATGCAAACCAGGTTATGCCAAAGAATAGTGTACAAGGCCCAGGTTGTGTAGTACTGTGAAGAACCAACATGTATTCTGGAAAGTTCTTGGGTAGTAATTCTACTTTCACAAGTTACCCCTCAGCAAAGTTATTTAATTTCTCTTTTATTTGGTAGCCTTATCTGCTGATAATAACATTACTTACCTCAGGTAGTTGTTTGTGGCTTGAAATAATCAAAAGAGTCAACCCAATTTGAAAAGTGCCTGGCATATGCTGAGTGCTCTGAGGTGTTATCTCTCACTAGCTATAATTATAATTATTGTTGTTATTATATTAACTCTACAGACTGATGAATATGACATATACTTTGGGTATGTACTTTTACTAAACCAAATATCAGGTTTTTTCAGATTCATTATATAAACAGAGAAGGGAATTAAAATCATATACCATCTAATAGCCAGAATGGTTTTTCTTTTAGAAAATATTTTCATAGGGTTCAAAATCCTCAGAAGAAAATCATATAAAATTTTATAGCTCTTTGACTTTTCCTTGCTGATATTTTGGATCTGAAAGTATTATCAGTGTCTTCAAGGATATTTTCACTTTTAGTAAGTAAGTTTCAAATTCCCATATCCTGTTTACAGACACATTTATGTGTGTCTATTCACATAGTGGCTGTACCATTCTAGCCACAATTCTAATCATAATTAAATGTAGTAAATTAGCTCTTTGCACTCAATTATATACTTGATATATGCATTCTAAATCAGCTGACAAGGGCCACTGCTTCTGAACTAAATTAGTTAATCTAAAGATTGGACAATAGTATTAAAAAATACATTCTCCACCATTGAGTGGAGAGTGAGGTCTGACTTTCATGCGAACTCTGGTGCCCCGTTTTTGACCATGTCCCCTTGATGGGGAGGCCTGGTGGCATCAGAGGAAGGATAGCAGGTTACCAAGAAGAGACTTGATACCTTATGAGCATATACAGGAGGAGGAGGTCCCCCTCAGTCACAGACATAGGGGAGGGGAGTAGGGGGAAAGTGGGAGGGAGGGAAGAATGGGAAGATACAAGGGATGGGCTAATAACTGAGATGTAATATGAAGAAATTAATAAAAAAATAATACTTTGCTATCTGAAGTTATCTGTTACAAACATTCGTGTATAGTTTCCTCCTGTTGCTATATAGATAAACTCTTCCATCCATCCACTTACTCAGCAAGAAGCTGTGGGAAAGTTTTATATATATATATATATATATATATATATATATATATATATATATAT
>OU015744.1:103536031-103603531 GCA_907169655.1 Acomys percivali
TACTTTTACAATGTCCATAACTACACAAAGTAGTTTACAGATTCTGTGCATTGCTCATCAAAATAAATGAATTTCTTCATAAAATGGAAGAGGGGGACCCCAAACTCTACTACTCATGCAAAACCAATAAAGACTCAGATAGTCAAACAAAACCATCATAATACCCAATCACCAATGAAACGGTAAGGGTATAAGTAAGCAAGCTCCCTTCTCATTTTGAATGCTGTAGGTCCTGAGACGGACACAGGGCAGAGGAAGACAGGAACATAGATGCTGAGGTCTGTAGCATGCATAGCACTTAATAAGAAGAAAAGAATGCAGAATGCAGTGTTCTAGGAAAATCAAACACAACGATTTGTTGTTGTTGTTATTGTTTTTAAAGACTACAATATAATTACATCATTTCTCCTTTTTCTTTTCTCCCTCCAAACCCTTCCATATATCCCTCTTTTCTCACTTTCAAATTCATGGCTCTTTTTCATTAATTGTTGTTACATGAGTATCTGTATATCCACATATATTCCTAAATGCAACCTTCTCAGTGGGCATAATTTCACTTGCTCATATATTTTTTGGCCTGAGCATTTGATATTAGAAAACAATTGTTGTGTTCTTCCCTGGAGAGGACTATTTCTCAGACTCTCAGTATCCCTCAGTTGCTCTGATTTGAATACAAACACTCACTCAGAAATGAAGTGTTGAAGTGTTTCAGAAATGAAGAAAAATAATGGTCATAGTTTTAGGGGTGTGGTTAAGTTTGGTTAGTGGCTGGCAATAAAGGAAAAGAAGAGAAATAAGGTAGGGCAATGGCCCCTGGAGAGATTTTTCAAGTACAATGGTTGGCTACTTGGACAGTATTCAAGTATAAATGAACCTAAAGTCTTAAATTATTTGTCTGTTATGGCAGTCAAGGCGAGAAAAAAAGAGTTGCAAGATTGATAAGGTCCCAAGCGATGGAAATTGATTAGACCTAGACAGAGGGGTAGCAGGGAAAAGGGATATGATTTGGTGGAGTCAAGTGTATTTTGAACCAAGTTCACGGGATTTGATAAAAGTCATCTGGGGGTGAGAAGGAAGGGAGTAAGTGGTAGAGAGGAATGATGAATAATTCCTAAAGTAGGCCTAAAATTCAGTGGGTGCCGGAGACATGCGATTATTAAAATGTAAGCAAAGCCCCACTTTTAAGTGCCCATTCATGCTTTGATCAAAGAGCAAATAACGTTGACAAAGGGAAATGCAGATTAATAGCATGAACTCTTAGAACAAAGGCACTGTCAAATTCATCGTTTCATCTCCTATGATGCTTAAATGTGCCATAAACACTGTAAAGGTTTAAGAAAATAGCAATGAACTAATGAATAATCTTAGATGTTTCAGAAAAATGTCCAAAAGAAGAGAAAATAACTTTGATTACCAGAGAAATATGGTGGCTCATTTACTCTTTATTTGCTCCCTAAATACATATCTGTTTGGTGCTTCCCCTGTGCCACCCAGGATGTTCAGCATAGATGTAAGTTAGAATGCTAGCAAAGGAAACAAAAATATAAAATGATCTTTGACGGCCAATGACAAACTATTATGATGTGGATCAAAGTGAGGATCAGGAAAACACTTTTCTTTCTTTTCTTCCTTCCTTCCTTCCTTTGTTCTTTCTCTCTTTATCTCCTCTCTCTCTCTCTTTTTTTTTTTAATGGTCTAGGAATTTTATTTTTAAGTTGCCTCTTCCAGCCCTGTAATTTTGCCAAAAGCATTGTAAAAACTTCGAATATTTGGAAAGTCATAATGGCTGTTAGGACAAAAGTTCTCAGCAGCTTACATAAAGGCAATATAACATTTGATTGACACCAGGTTATATTGCCTTCTCTCTCTTTTTCTTTCTTCTTTTCTTCCTTTCTTCCTTTCTTTGATGGGAGAGGAGTAGAGATTGGGTCTCTCTACTTAGTCCATGCTGGCTTCAAGTTCTAGGTCATCCTGCCCTGATTCCTGGCTAGTGAGACGGCAAAATTATGGAGAAAAATTCTATGGGAATCAATTCAGCAATTTTAAGTTTATAAAACAAAGCCTGAAAGAAGCTTTGGTGGCTGAAGGGAGGATGCGGCAGCCTGTAGTGCGGCGTCGCTTAAAGGCTGCAAGGGTCAGCTCTGTAAACCCAGGCCTGTGATGACAGCACAGAGGACATGATCAACTTACTCCTCTGCTGCTAGGAGACCAGTAGACAGGCTGAAGAAGGATGCCAATCCAGAAGTGGTGTCTGGTCCCATTCTATTAACCAGTCTGGAGTGGAGACATAATACAATTTGAATAATTCTCTTTGAAAAGCTTTAGTTAGAACACAGAAACAAAGGAGGGAAACAATAATAACATGACAAAATAGACAAGCAGTATGTACATGTTCAAGTATTTGGCATATAAATTCAGACATCTAGATAAGATATGGGGGTTGCTTAGATAACCTGCCCCCAGCACAAACTGCTTACAGTTTTAATGTCAACAAATAATTAAGATAATTTGGAGGGGTAAATTTGATTCCAAAATAAAGGTTATCTTCCATTTTAAGTATAATGTATGCTCCTTATTTTTAAACCTCACAAAATGTGAGGTTGTAGGTATGGCACAGAAGGTGAAGGGGCTTGCTGCCAGGCCTGAGGACCCGAGTTCGATCTCAGGCCCTGGAAGGAGGAAGGAGAGCAACAGCTCCCAGCAATCCACTGACTTCAACAGGAAAGTCGTGCCAGGTACCCCTCCATTTCCCTGTCCCCACATATACTCACATTACACAAATGGAAAAATAAATAAAATAAAATTCGAAATGACTCTTATTTATAATTATAGAACCATTTTGGCAAATGAAGTACACATATCTCCCTGGACTTGTAAATCTACTGTTTAGTAAAACTACTGTTAAGAAATCAGGATCATCCAAATGAGCAGCATCCTAGAAATACCTTGCCTCAGTTCCATGTGAGGAATTCTATAGACAGAACAAAACATCGTTCCCTTTGCCTAGCAATTAAATGAAATCACAGTATGCTAAGTTGCACATATTTTTCATTAGCACTTAGCTACCGTGTCAGTACTAACATCCATTTATCTCATGCATTTTTCTCCCCTTTATAGATAAAACTTTCAAATGCTTACATTTCACTGCCTGTTGGTTGATTGGATAATTTGAACATCAAAGGAAACTTTCATTTAATTTAAGCCGTAAAGTTGTCTTTTGCTTTATTAACTCTAGATCAATAAACAAGCAATTTGGAAATGTAATCAGGAAATGCTTCCGATTGGCTGACAATGTATCAAAGCCAGGCTTCAAGGCAACAGCAGGCTGTAACAAGCAGTTTATTACCAGTAGCTGTTACTGACATTAGTCAAAACCAAGAAAGATAAAATGGAATAAGAAATGTAATGCTGGCAGAGCCTTGGGCGCTGTGTTCTCTTCTTCCTTTTGAAAACTGCAAGCCTGTCTTTGATATGATAACAAATATAAACTGTTTAAAAACACCAAATGCAGAAAACCTGAGCCTAGCCTGTCATGGAGTTAATCCATTCCAGAGTGACACACAAATAGGGTAACATCCAGCAGATATATGTTATGGAAATATTTTGAATTGGATTTACATGTAGTGAGCAAATTGGAACTCTTGATTTTTACCAGATATTGTAATATGCATGTTCCCATATTAACGGAATGTAATCCTATTTGAAGATAATGAGTTTTCAACAGGCTTTGCAATTGGAAGCTATGTTGGAAAAAAATGTTTAGTTTTTAACTAGAGAGAGGCCAAGAGAATTGGACCCTAAATTTGCAAGATAGTCTCAGTTTCTATCCATAGGAACTGCATGCTATTTTGCCCCTGGGTACTGCTGACCAAGAGATTTCTGGGATGGATGGGATTTAGGCTTTCCCTTACCTTTATCTCTGAACTGTCCATTGCCATGGGCGATAGCAATGCACAGAGCCCTTGACAGGGATTTTCTTTGCTCTCATCATTCCTCAGTCATTCTAAACATTCTATGCATATCTTCCGTACAATTAAAAAGGACCGAGAGGGAGAGCTATCCTTTATCGTGGGCCAAAAATTTTTCCCAGATACTAAGTACAGGTTTGCAGAATTAGTTTTCACTGTTCTCAGGAAACTATGATCTGCATTGATAGCAAAATCAGATAGACAACACAAAAAGTTTTATTTTTTTTTAAGAAGAAATTATATTTTCCTTCCTTCCTTCTTTCTTTCTTCTTTTCTTTCTTTTTTTAAAATATACTTTCACCAGCAGCTTGGTCTTGGTAGATTTGTTGCCTTTTCATCACCACTCCAGGAGTTTCCCTTATAGAGTCAGAGATCTTTCTATAACAAAAATAAATAGACAATACACTATGTGATGGAGTCTTGCATTAGGGGCCACTGTATAAAAATGAGCCCCTGAGAGCTTGCTGCTGGACTCCACCATAGTAACAGACCATAATGTATACAACTTTTTTAAGGATCCAGGCATATCAGTTAGACATTTATTTTTTAATGATCAGAAGAGAATCCGCCCAGTTTGCCCTCCATATATAAATATATCCACTGAAGCACACTAAAAGTCCCTTAGCAAGGGATTACCTAATAGTGCATTGTACTTAATCTGGTGTATGGTATTTACATCTTGGTTTCATTTGCTGCACAGTGTGCTGCTTGGTAGGCATCTTGAAACATCCCGTCTGTACTTTCTGCTGCTAGATTCAGACTATGTGATGCAATTAAAGTGCACGCCAGGGAAGACCCTGTAGTGATGAAAGCAAGCCCTCTATGCTGATCTGGTGACTTAGTTTTAACTGACACCTGTCCATGAGTAGGTTGAGATAAGCTTAGAAGGTTTACTCGTGTGACATATTACATATTACAAGTATTAAGAAAAAAAATTTTTTCTGGTTGCAATTTGAAGCTCATGTACAGCAGTGCCACAAAATACCAAAGAATCATCAGCAAGAATAAGTTTGTTGTGATTACTGTTAGAGCACTTTGAAAAGCACATTTTAAAAAATAAACAAGATGTATTTGATTCTGTTGTCTAAAAAGTCACACATCCCTTTAACTACAATATAACATTCCAAAGACAGTTGGATTTTTTTTAAAAATCAGTTTCTTATTCAGAGAAGAAATGTTATTAGTGTGTCCATGTCTTGCCAAAATTCAGGTTGTTTGTACTTTCAGAAGCAGCAGTAATAAAAAAGTCTCTCAAGCTTTGCAAGGAGAGGATGAGCAAGCAGTTGAGACTCACCAAAAGCCATTTCCTGAGAAGCAAGTATTTATCTCTCCTTGCTTAAACATGGAGATGTAGACAGGGCTTTCGCATGCCTAGCCTTCTCTCGTTTTCTATGGCCACTGTGCTTATACCTTTAACACCCATCCGTATCACTGGGGAGATGTGAAAACCAAAAGGTACTTTACTTTAAAATAGATTTATCATTCATCTACTAGCACAGATAGAACAACGAAACAAGTCAGCAGTTTAACACTTTGGAAAGAGGGTTTTTTTTCTTTCTTTCTTTCTTTTTTTTAAGATTGATCCCACAAAAAGAAAAATCTATGTGAGGTTATTTATGCCATCCCATCTGAAGCTTAATGTCTCTGAGACAAAACGTGGAGACATCAATGTTGAAACAAAACTTCGGAGGGGAGTCATTAGATGTTATGAAAAGAGCGCTCCCAGCTGTTCAAAGACCAAGGATAGTGTGGCACTGGAGAGAGGACAGGGGTGTACATGCTGCCATTTATTAGCGCTGAAAGACTACATGAGTCTTCAGTGCTCACCAGAGAAGGAAACCATTCTTTATACGAGTGGGTTGTCTGGGATAAGTAGGAGTGTAGAATCACTAATGTGTATGAGAAATGAAAACCATTGCCAGTAATATTACAAACCTCTTACAGTATTCTGTTTTGTTTCTTATGGATGAAAATGTGATGGTACAGTAAGTTAATTTTTGAGAACAGGACTCTGGAAGGTGCTTCCTTTGTGCCTACCAGTACCACCAATCCCTTGAATTATTATCCAAAGAAATGGAGGAACCACAAGGCTGCATCTTCTAGCCCACATATGACTAATCATGCTTCTAAAAGACACACTGTGGATATGTGCAATAGCTCACAGCATAGCTCTCACATAACCAGTGAGAGACAGGGCATGTCTGAATACTCCAAAGTTTAAAACTATGGAAGACCTGGGAGCTGTACTGTTCTGATGAGGAACAGCAACTGAAGCACTTGGTGCTGGAACATGAAGGATGCAGGATGTCAGTATCCAGCATGCTGAGAGGAATGAATCCTGTCAGGTCTGATCCAATGTCAGTGTCTGGTTCTTTTGTTCTGAAAATATATAATTTCTCACAGGCATTATTCAGTCCTAAAATTATAAGTGCATAAGGTGTATGTGATGCACAAAACAATTAAGGCGGGTTCTCTGCTCTTTGAGCAGAAAAAAGACATCTGTAAATCTTCATTCATGCCGTAGGAAGAATGACATCTAATAATATTCATAGGGATTGGATGACTGTTCAGGCAGCAAACTGTCTCTGTCATCCTCTCATTTGGAAAGGTAGTAACCTGCACTCCCTGTATACTAAGGTAATCAATTTCATTCCTTCTCAAGTCTCTGATGGGGTTGAAGACCAGATAGTTTAGTTCTACAATTAAGCTTAGTTGTTTAGGGGTTAAGATGTTTTTAGGTCTAGATAGATGTTTTAAGTTGATAATGATGAAATATGATAAATGTTGATTTACATTCAGAATTTTAGACACACCAAGATAGGAAAGATGTTTTCTTCAAGGCTGCCAAATACAAATAACCAAAACACTAAGAATGTAACATTTATATAACTCCTGATTGTTTCATGGTTCTTCTTGCTGTAGGTATCTTATTGTATATATGTGAAATAATACAAATGTATATGTAAAAAATAAAAACATAGTTAATTTAAAAAAATGTATGGCCCAAAAAATAAATAAATAAATAAATAAATATGGAAGACCTGGGCTTCGGTGGAAGTCCTTCCTTCTTAGTTGAAGCATACCTGCGAAAGCTAACATCTTTTCCTGTGATGCAGAGATGGGCAAGAGGGATTGGAGAGAAGAAATAAGATCTTATTTTATGAAAATCATATACTGAAAATTTTAAGCAACACAGATTCAAGTAAATAGCATTGCCACAAAAGCTATTAAAAACATGTATAGTGGTGAGAGCCAAGTTTAGGGTAGAAATGTAAAAGAAGTTCTCATCAAGAGGGCAGATTCAAAGGTCGCCTAGAGACAAGACAGAGAAGGAAGAAAGTCCAGAACCTTGCAGTTCCTCACATGCAGCTGTTGGTAGAAAAGTAAACCCTGTGAAAGACAGGGGGAAGATGTCACCAGCGGGCAAGTGGGAGCCCCACAAGAGAGCATGATCTTAAACAGGTCATTCTAAGACTTCCTACACTCTTGGGTGGTTCTAGGAGCTCCGGAACAGTGAGGATATAGTGTTTTCCCTTGGACTTCTGTAGGATGATGAGCAGGATAAGATGTCAGACTCAACAGCCCTGGAATGAGAAGCTGTCATTGGACACAAAATGGTAGGAAAATAATAAGTAAAGTTTACATTGGCTTCTATATCTTTTATTTTCTTCTCTCTCTTTTTATTCCCTTTTTCTTTGTCTTTATTGTATTATTTACTTAGTGGTCTATTTATTTTCTTTTTGTGTGGACCTAGAGATGAAAGTCACATGTTCCAAGTAAGCACTCTGCCACTGAGTAGCATGCAATGCCCTGAATTTTTTCTTTAATACAGAAGAGAGAGAAGAGGGTTTTTGTGCTGAGAATGAACTAGTTCATAGAGATTGATACCACAACATGAAGCAATACCAGACAAAGAAAAATAACCAAGGAAGCAAGAGTGGGATTTCAGAGAGCTACATGCTTCAATGCACAGGGAGACAGAGATGCTTGGTTCTCATAAATGCCAAAAGCTACTGGTTTATGTAGAAATGCATGCATGTGTAGGTGTTTGTGTTGTATAGCAAAATCATATATTGAGTGAATATTGACAAAAAAATCATAGAAGAAAGACATTAAAACTAGATAGCATTGCTGCTAAAGGTCTGCACTAAAAACACAGTTGAAGAAAAAGCAGGTTCAGGTACTTCTAGAGTTCAAGACAGGCTTTTATTTGCAAATGAACAAATTACTGAACAAAACTTTGTATTACTCATCCTTAGTATTTAGTAGCATAAATTGCTCATAGCAGATATAGTCTTGGATCCCCCTTTAAGGTTCACATAGGATTTTGAGATGTTTTATCTTGCTCATAGCAGATAGAGTCTTGGATCTCCCTTTAAGGTTCATATAGGATTTTGAGATGTTTTATCATTTTATTTGTTACTTTTCTTGTTTCCATGACAAAATACTCAACAAAAGCAACTTCAAGGAGGAAGAGTTTAATTTAATACACACTCGGAGAATATAGTTTATCTTGACAAGGAAGCCAAGGTGACAGGAGCAGAGGTGATTGGCTAGGCACCTTACATACTCAGTTCAGGAAGCACAACGTAAATAGTGGTGAAAAAATTCCTTTCATCTTTTTACTTACTCAGGGATGCCAAACCAAGGAATAGTGCCACACCAACATTTAGAATGGATCTCCCATCTTGATTGACCTAGTTTAGAAACTCCCTCTCATATGTCCCCAGAGGTTTGCTTCATAGGTGATTCAACCTGCCAGTTGACCATCTCTATCATCCATCACCGCCACGACAGTGCAAGCTTCTTTTTGATTTTTACACTATGCTCACATTTGTGCTCATGGTGCAGAAGCACTGACGACATGACAGGGTCCAGCCTCAGGGTGAGGGTCAGGGCCTGATAGAGTGGATGCAGAGCAGTGAGGGGGGAATGAAAGGAACGAGAAGAAAAGGGAGAAAGGGAGGAATGAGTCAGGCATGAGAATTGGGAGGAGTTAGTGCTTTTTTATTATTACAGAATTCAGTAGGCGGGGATAGATGTATGTTGTTTCAAAACATAGGTCATATCACTTTGGTGCTCAGACACACGTTTTAACTTCCGCTTCATCATGAGGTTAGTCATCGTCAATAAACCATGACAGAACAGAATTATCTTTCACAATCATTTTCCCTCATCAACCCCACAACCCAACTTTTAACAATATTCAGGTTTCAAGGGCATATTTTGCTAAAGCATAATAACCTGTTCTCAGGCTGGTAGTTCTTGTGGATTCAAGGGCACTAGACAGAAAGAAAATCTCCAAGCCAGGCTGGCAGACTGTCATGTCCCAAGCAGTATACTATAAGCTTTTAATAGTCAGTGTGCTAATTGTCATTAGGCCCAAGAAAATTCTTCAGGCCAAAGATGCTGCTGTTATTATTCAATTTCTGCCATAATACAATGCTTATATTTTATATATTTGTAGAATTTATTTATATATCTAATCTTGGTATATTTTGTTCCTTAGTTATATGACACTACAGTAGCCCTGTATGAGTTCATCTTTTCTAAGAAAGGGAAATCTTAATATTTTATTCGTTTATCATTTAAGTACACCATTCTTTGCCCATCAGTATAAAGAAGAGGCTTTTTTAAAACTTTTACTTACCTATTTTAATATATATTTGTTTTTTTTTAATTAATTTATTCTTGTTACATCTCTATGGTTATTCCATCCTTTGTATCCTCCCATTCTCCCCTCCCTCCCATTTTCCCCTTATTCCCCTCCCCTATGACTGTTCCTGAGAGGGATTACCTCCCCATGTATCAAGTCTCTTCTCGGTGACCTGCTGTCCTTCCTCTGAGTGCCACTAGATCTCCACCTCCAGAGGACATAGTCAAATGTGAGGCACCAGAGTACATGAGAAAGTCATATCCCTCTCTCCACTCAAGTGTGGAGACTGTCCTGTCCATGGGCTAGATCTGGGTAGGGGTTTAAATTTTACCGCCTGTATTGTCCTTGGCTAGTGCCTTAGTTTGAGCTGGACCCCTTGGCCCAAATGGATAAAGAAACTGTGGTACATATACACTATGGAATACTACTCAGCTATTAAAAACAAGGAATTCCCGAAATTTGTGGGTAAATGGATTGAGCTGGAAATGATCATAATGAGTGAGTTAACCCAGAAGCAGAAAGAATCAAATGGTATATACTCACTTATATCTGCATACTAGCCCAATGGGCATGTCCCACGAAAGCCTTCCCTTACCAGGAAACTGGGACAGAGGGGAGGACATCCTATTGGGACTCTAAATGAGAGAACCATGTGAGAATAGCAATGTAGAAAGAAGAGGCTTTTAATTTGATCTGCTGCTAACTTCTCTAGCTTACTGCCAAGTGAATATTGTTTGCCTTTTTAAGTTTACTTTGTTTTGATTGTCCTGTTCCTCAGTAAGGAACGTCCAGTGGCAAATGTGCCAAGAGCATCTTTGAGGAGGTCTCTGGCATAATTGTTTGAATCTTAACTTCCAGGGCATAAGGAAGACCTTGGAGTAGGGCCAGATAAGGATATCTCCCTAAAAGTGGGAAGGGTAGTATGGTCGGGACATTCCTGTGAAAGCTTAGAAGCAGTACTCCAGGGAGAGATCATAAATGATTCATAAGAGAAAAATCCATCAATCCATCATCCCCAAGTTGTACAAACAATAAAATCACCCCAAGCACGTGACATGTAGAGATCAAGGCCAGAAAGTGGGGAACCATACTACAGCAATTGCATCACTAGATTCAGCTTTGCTGGAGCTTTGTAAAACAGCTGCCTTGGCTTTATGACTTTCACTGTTCCCATTAGATATGGCTGTGCCAATGATGGGTAATGTTCTTGGTGCCTTAGCCCACTTCCAGGTCAGCACACTAACAACCTGTATTTTTACCCTCAATAACTGTCAATATATAAGACCAAAATCTACCTACACCTAACAATGACCTTGAAGGAAGAAGAGCAACCACTAATCTTGTTCAATTAAGTTTTAAGTTCTATAAAATTAATCCTTGAATGGATTACTTTTTAATGCTCCAGGTGACAGCATGGGAGATATGCAAAATGCCCTATTCCTGTGTATTGCAGTATGGTAGTGACCTTGAAGAAAGTCCATCTGTCTAACTGTTGAAGACTAAAGCAGGTACCTTCTGAGGGAACATCTTTTCTACCTTAAGGAGCAGTTTCTAGACTAAGCAGGGTTGTTCAGATGTAATATTTTGTGAAAGTTTTCTCAAAAGTGTCCCACATGGACCAACCATTTCAAAGAACCAATAGAGAATACTTTTTGCCAATGACTGAATATGAGTTTTAAGAGAGAGAGAGAGAGAGAGAGAGAGAGAGAGAGAGAGAGAGAGAGATATTTAGAAAAATCGTACTTTATTACAAACAGCTTGGCAGCTCACTAGTGTTTAATGGCTCTTCAAAAGAGACTAGTGCTTTTAATACACATAATGCCACAAATATTACATATAAAACTATTTCAGTATTTGAAAACTCTATATAAATCAGTATATCAGTTTTTCCAAATGACCATATTATGATGTTACAAAACTGACTGTTTGTAAAAGACCTCTTAAAGTATAAGATATGTTAACTAATGAATTCCACTGTAGCACAATCAAGTTTCTTTGGCATGTTACACATTGCAACTCCTCTGTAGGAAACTGATAAGTGGTCAGCTTAGTGTGGTATTTAAAAAGATGATCTACTGAAGATGAATGATCTACAATGATATACATTATTTCATATGCTAATTTAAGAAACTATCTGTAATTAGGTAAAAATGTTAACAACATACTTACTCTCTCTCAACATATGTGTGTGTAAAGTTAGATTTACTTCATTTTTTCCAGTGCAGCTTCTTTCCTGAGGTGGGACTCTGAAATATATGACAATGCCTTATAATAGCAACAAATGAAAGAGATTTTCAAAATCTTCGGAGAGTTGGAGATAAGGAAGAACTGAGACTGGGTGGTCAACAGGTCCTAAATTCTAATGTGGTAGAATATATAGTGTCTGATGTTACTGGTATACCGCCCAACAGGGTGACCGTCGATAACAGTAATGTATGACATAGTGTTTAAAAGTCAGAATAAATGGCTAGGGGTAAAGCCCAGTTGGGAGAGAGATTGAAGAGCATGCAAAAATCCCGTAGTTTAACCTCCAGCCAAATTAATACTAGCCATGGTATTATATTTTTGCAGTCACTACACTTGTTCGGTAAAGGCAGGGACATCAGTAGTTCAACATTATCCTTGGCTTCATAGTGAGCTCATAATCTTCTCCCATTGATTGATATGAAGACTAATAGTAGGGTATTTTCTTCTCATTTGTTTTTATCTTTAGGCTCCTGCCTTCAATCAGTAGCGGCCTATTTTCTTTATAATTTCATGTGTAAAAAGCCAAAGTGCAGGACTCTTGTGGCTCCACAGATCTACCACGCAGAGAAATTGGTAATAAGCTTGTGTATTCTGAGTAATATTCCACCTTATGGACTTTCTATAATTTTCCCATTCAAGTTCACAAAGAATATTCCCAAATGTTTTATTCACCATGATAGCATGCCAAAGCACATGCATGCTTATGACTGAACTATTTTCCAAGAATATATTTATGATGAGTCCTGCAATAAGATTCTATGTGAGGCTTCTTGCTAGAAAGATGGACACACCTTACTCTTTCTATTGTGTGATCCAATGCCACCATCCTTTAGTACACTTGCTAAAAGTTTACAAAACTTATTAAAGAAAAAAGCATAATTTCATACCATATTAAAGTGATTTCCTGGAAAAGCTGCGCTTTTTCACTTGTTTTTGTTGTTATTTTACTCATTTGAACTTTTTCCTTAGTAAGTATTTTGTGCCCATTATCTCATATGTTGCTACTCCTTTATGAGACACACACGCACACACACACACACACACACACACACACACACACGGAAAATAAGAACAAGGATCAGGAGGTGTGGCCTTGTTGGAGTAGGTGTGGCCTTGCTGGAGTAGGTGTGGCCTTGTTGGAGTGGGTGTGGCCTTATTGGGGTAGGTGTGGCCTTATTGGAATAGCTGTGACCTTGTTGGAGTAGTATGTCACTGGAGGTGGGGACGGGGATTTCAAATATTTAAACCAGTACCAATGTCTTGCTCTCTTCCTGCTATCTGCACGTTTGAATGTAGAATTCTCAGCTACGTCTCTAGCAATTGGGTCTATCTGCATGTCACCATGCTCCCACCATGATGAAAACAGACTACACCTCTGAAATGGTAAGCCAGCCCTAATTAAATTTTTTTTTTAAGAGTTGCCCTGCTCATGGTATATCTTCACAGCAATAGGATGTCGATTAATACACACACACATACACACACACATGTGCACACGCACACACACAATTTTTGTACATTTCTTATCTATACATATGTTACTTTTGTTATCCTTTAAATTACACATGTTTTCTCAATCTTTTTTTCTTTTTATAAAAACTTAATGGAAAATGTTTCTGTTTATGAATATATTTTAAACTTTTTATTTGGTTTTATCTATCAAGACATTATCTATAGTGACTTAGTTTTATCTTGCTTATACAGCTTAGACATTTTTGTGTGTAATAATCTCAAAGCTTATTGAAGGACTTTAACGATTTCATTGTTATGCTCAAATTTTGAAACCAACTAAGATTCATTTTGAATAAGGAATGAAATAAAGCTCCACTCATATCTTTTTCCAAATGACCAGCCAGTTGTCTCAGTACCCTTTATTGAATAATCCATCTTTTCCATGATGTTTTGAAAGGCTACCTTTATCATATCTTAAATTTGTGCTTCCCCTCCCCCTCTGTCTGACCTCTCAGAATGGAGAATTAAAGGTAAAGGGTGAGAAACTATGAAGAAAAATTATTAAATGGAAAAATTCCTTGTTAAAATACATTAGGAATAAGACAGAATAATTTTAAGAGGAAGACTGAAAAGGGATTACTGTTTTCTTTATATACTCTGACTCTAAGGAAATAGTTTACATTTGCCACCTAAGCCATGGGTTATTAGAAATATTTTAATACAGTTTATAACACCATGGATTTGCTGTTGTTTTGTTTCAACAAATAGTATAGATAGGCATGATCTGTCATTTTTCTAAATCGAGGGCCCTTTGTGGCATAGAAAGATCTTAGACATCTATAATACCTAAAACAGTATTCCACTGCTAAGGTATGAAACATTCCACCACCAGCATGACTACTTCTTGTCTGAATACTGTTTTCAGTTGCTGTAGGGCAGGATAAGTTTTTCTGTGTCTTGAACGCCGTACACTAAGATGGAGACGCACAGGCATTACACCTGCCAACACCTTCTAGCAGACATCTGTTCCTTATTGAGAAAAGGTCTAGAAGTAGATGAAACGCTCAACGAGCAGCCTTTATGTAGCAGTGAGACTCCGGATCGCTGCTGCTCCTTGGGTTCCGAAGATAACGTGGCTCGGAATGAGGATCCACTGTCCTCGGATCTGCACAGAACCCACACAAGCACTGCAATATTCGAAAACCCAAGGGGCAGAGCAATAGTGAGAACATCCCTTTTTCACAGCACTAAAAGGGCTGCTGGGGAAGGTATTCATGACAGATACGTAGAAAGGAACTGTCAGGAGCAAAGAAAGCTCAAGAGTTCCCAGTGAAAGGCGTCTTCTGCTCATCCAGGAGGACACAGACTGTAAGGACAGTGGGCAAAGACAATCTTGCAAGCCAACCGGCCTGTTACTCTCCAGTGCGGGCTGCTAATAGGATAATACACTGAGTCACAAATATTTAGGAAATAAGAATCATCTCCTACAAAATCATTCTATGTTAACACTACATTATTGGTATTACCTTGAACGAATATTTTAAAATTTGTCAGCTTAGCAAAAATTCCCAAGAAATATAATCTTTAAAATTTAGAAGTTAGATCTGGTTAGAAAAAAACTGGTTGTTTAAAAATCTTTCTGGTACCACATGATTATTTTTTTTAAATCACATTTTAAAAGTGTTTTGATCACTTCTTTCTCTAAAACACTACCTTTATTAATTCTTTCAGAATTTCATACAGTGTCGGGTCCCAGCCTGCGGGAAAAATTGAATCAGGGTTCACCTGAAAGAGGGAGTGGGGATTGAAAGTAGGATACAGAGATGCGAGAAGTAACAAATCAAGTCAGGAAATTTCTGATCAAGATTCACTTTATTACCAACTAGCAGGAACATATATAGAGCAAGGTCAATAGGATCTATTCTAATCTCACTCACCCTAGCCCCCGGGCAAGAATGCAATAGCCTAAATGGCTCCCTGTAGAACTTCCTAGTTCTCTGAGTATTTCCTTGTAAGAACTTCCTAGATCATCTGGGTGGTTCCAAGTTGAGACTTCCCTACTTCTTTCAAAGGTAAATAGCCCAAGGATAGCCTAGAACACAAGACCTCATGGTGAGGTAAAAGTCAGCAACTCGAAGGTCACAGCATACAGCCTAAGCACAGACATGGCAGAATTTGGCACGGGTCCCCACAATACAGTGATCACCACCCTCCACCCTAGTTTGATTATTTCTTAGCATTGTCATCTTTGAGGCAAAAACAAAACAAAACAAAACAAACTCACTACTATCAAACAGGAGGCTTAGAGTCAAAGACTGTGCTCAGAAGTTCTGGGTAAAGCCCAGGCCAGCACCACATGCAGATGCTAGAAACCTGGCCACAGTATTTCTTGACACAACTAGGAAAGGGGAGGGAATGAAGTAACTGGAACCTGTATCTATTTTTGTCTTAGATCTGGGAAGACCCAATAAGCTTTGTTGTCATGAGGAAGAGGAGGAGCTGGGAAGGAATTTACTCCAGTGCAGACAGCTGGAGAGTTTCCTGAAGAAGCTCTATATTGGTCTCTTAAACCTGATGGCACAGTATGTAGAAGGAAAGTTCTGTGTCTTTCCCATAAAAAGTTAAGCAACTTTTGAAAGTTATCATGATAACAATGAAACTAGGATTTGTGCAATTTAAAGATCTAAAGACTATTCTGAGCATAATTTTATTGGAATGTTGCTAAATAATTAGGTATTTCTTAAGAACATGCTTCTCAACTCTTAAGTATTTTACAAGGCACCCTAATTTAAATTATACATTACTTATAGGACATAGTCAATGTTGAAATTATTTGAATAGAATATGCAAAAAGATGATTAATATTTGATTAAATTAAGTAAATCTTGCAAGAGATGAGTAATAGTCAATAGAAGCATAAGTGAATGTCCAGGCAAATGACTTTATTCTATATGTGAACTATCTTCTGAAAAAGTATCTATTAGTTGAACACAGAAAAGTTCTATCAAAAATTGCCTGAGTGCATCTCTCCCAGCACAGTATCATGATGGAACCTACACAAAGCAAACATGGACACATAAGTCACTCTTACGTGATTTATAAGATGTTAATTTAAAGAACCAATTAAAGGGGGAAAAAAACAGAATCACTTGTTAAAGTAGTTTTTTGGCTTAAGGACTTAAGGAACTTTGAAGATTCTATTCTATCCCACACAGCATGGGAAAGAACCAGGAAACATCCTGTCTGTGTTGCGTCCATGCAATAAAAAACTCCACACTTCAAATAAGATTTTAACAATAATCATATGTTGAAAGCACATGCCTTCAGAGAAATGCATCCTGCAGAAGACAGATGGAGACCTTAGGGGTGAATGTCAAGAGAGATTTAACTTTGCCATTATTATGGTATGATTATTTCATTTGTTTTTTTCCAGTAATCTTCCATAGCAAATCCCCCAGATTGAATGATTTCCCTGTACCTGGTTTTCTCTGAAGTACCTTTATTTCCACAGTAGAATTTGGTAGCCTCCAAGATTCTCCAGAGCACACATGGCCTGCTGGCATTGGCAGTGTGTCTTCTACTGAAATCTACTGAAGTCTTCAGGAGTGGGTGCATTTCCAGGGTACTTGCATGTGGGCTTTGCAAATGCATTTGCCACTTGTTTAACTTCACAATTCGTCACAGTGGTACAGACTGCCCTGCCTACACAGGTAGGGCCACCTCAGACACATATGCTCCACAATGCAAAAATCAGACCACGGGCCCAGTACTCATTAATGCTCATGTGCTCAGGTGGCTCAGAAATTAATCCTCCCCACTTCTTACAATTGTTTCAATATTTTACAAAAGGGGATAAGTCACACTGTGAAATGGTGCTGCTTGGGAGACTAGCACTTCTGGTATGTTCTCACTGCCATGCTGCATGGTAGTAGCAAACCTCAGGCTAAGTATCTGCAGCTCTTATTTCCCAGGATGCTACTCAGTTCTTGTCTTCATTTCTAATTTAAAAATATACCAGTTTTACATGTGCAGTATTCTATAGCTATCTCTTCAGATAAGCACCAACTGTAGTTCACATCTAATATTTTAAGATACGTAAATATATATTGTTGATGAATATTTTGAAAACAATAAATGAGCTTTGAAAGTGGTAACAACAGATGATGCCACTCTTTCTCATGATCATTGAAAATGCTGAGTTGAGTCAGAATAAGGATGGGGAGGAAAGACTATGAGCCACATATGTATTCTGTGGTAGATAGCTTACTGTACTTTAATAGGGATGATGATGTGCTTTCAGACAAATATAAGATGGGCAAATAAGAAAACCAAAGTTTCTCCTTTGATGCCCGTTCCTCTCATGTTAAATTTCTGACAGTTCTCATAATGTTCCCATAATCATCATTAACAAAAACTCGTAAACTCTGTTCCTTGATAGATAATCAGAAAAATAATCTACTTTCAAAAAGTGATACTGAAATTGTTTTTTGATTTTCTTTTTCCATTGCATTGCTGAGCTACATCAGAATCTCAGATAGAACTCTTTAAAACATGCTCAGGATGTCTGTAAATTAACAGGATAATATAGAAATGATTATTGGATCAGCACATTAGCTGTTAGCCGCTCTATTTGCTTACCATGCAATGGAACTGCTGCTTGCTTCTTCATCTACCTAGGACGGACCCACTTTCTATCGCCAAACAGTTAAAGGAATTAGATGAGAAATTATTCCAAATGGTCTGTATAAGGGTAAGATTAGCCTGGCTATAGAATATTGTTTCTGGTAGAAAAATACCAATATGCAGTAGACAAATGCATTCTAACAGGATAATAAATTGGAGCCCTAAACACTTCTTGCAGTGGCATGTCAGTATGTATGTTTTTGTTAGCAATGTAGTAAGTATTTTAATTGGCTAGATATTTAGATGGACTTTTTGAAAGATATCCAATTTAATATCATAACCCTGCAAAAAAGCTGTGTTTCAATGGCCAAAATTGTATTCGTCCAAAATGGAGAATGGGCCAATACTCTACTGATTGGAATATTAATACTGAAGATCTTTACACCTAAAATTTTTTCATGTATACAGTGTCACTTCATTCATACCATATATATGTCCCAAGGGAGGGGGATACAATATTTGATCTAAAATAATTCTTGCATCAAAATTTACCTAACTATAGTAATCAAAAATATCTTATAGGTAATATAGAAGAAGTCATATTAAAAAGCATCTGACAATGATAATCATAGGTCAAAGTCTTTTGCTGCTATGAAATAAAGTTGCTCATTATTAGAAATTTAAAATTACAAAAGTTATAGGCAACAATCGCAGATTTTGAGGAAACTGAGTATGTTTCAAAAGTCCAAGCTACTCTGTCACCAAGTGCTGAGTTTGTTTCAAAATCATTTGTCATTTGTTTGGGGGTGTGTTTGATAAATATTTGTATGTCTGTGTAAACACTAATATTATGATTCCTTTTTTTGTAAAAGAAACAAACATCTAGAAAAGAAGTAGAAAATCATTTTTTCCTACATAGCATAGAGTTTTTGTCAGGAACCTTCTGTGGTCTCAGCCTGGCACTTCACCAGCACTATTAGGCATAAAGTTACGTTTTTGGTCAACTTGTAGTCATTTTATTTCAGCTCCAAAGTATTATGCTGTAATTCACTTCACAAGTCTGAGAGTATCTGTGCTATGCTTTTTATGTTTTGCTGAATCCTCATTAGGAGGGAAAACTCCAAAACAGAAAAGTATAGATCTGCTCTGCAAGAAACTAAAATGTTCTGATTGGACAGGGGAAAGAAATGTCTACCAGCATGTGTGGGTGAATTCCACTTGACCAGGTCCAGGACAAAGAAAGAGAGATGAGCTGGACAGCCAGAGCATTTGATAGTGTAAATGATTGACATTGTGTGTTGCTGAAGATTACAGATGCTCGACTAAGTCCTTTACATATTAACAAATAAATAAATAAATAGCCAGAAGTTAGCAAAAACAATGAAACAACGTATGTGCAAGCCTGAATTTAAACGAAAGCCTTCCCTCTCTTGTCTTTCCTCTTCCCTTTTCTCTGCCCGACTCCAAGCACACCTTTCCAGCTCATTACTGCAAATCATTTGAATTCCAGCACACAATGTCACCTGCTCTGTAATCTGATTACTTTATGGAGGAATTAGTATGTATATTTAATGTAGACGGGTTTTAATCTTGATGAAAACAATCCTAAGGAACTGTGATAGGGCTGCTCATATGTCTGGCAGATATGCCAGTAACATGCTAATAAATGACAGCTGATTTATGTATCTGGATTCTTTTATTTATAAAAATAGCAAGTGGACTGATTTTTGATATTAATAATACAAGTGAATCCACTTTGATTAGACTTCTGTGGAGAGCTGTGCATATCCGGCATTACAATTAAATCTTGTGATGTGGAATGGGAATGACATGCTAATGAAGCAAGCCAGTGAGCCCGAACCAGGAGTGTCCAACATCATTATGAGATATCTTAGATGAAGAGTAATTATAAGAGGAACACTGAAATGTCATTAAAAATCTTCACTAAGAGATTTAACCTACTATTTCGTATTAATGTTGGATTTTTTTTTTTTTTTTTTTTTATGTATATATAGTAACATAGCCTAACGCAAAGTTCTTTTTCAGAATTTGCAGGGAAAGGTTTTTCGATCGGTCTGGATTTAAGAAAAGAAACAATCTAGTATCCTAATTTAATTTGCTACATCAAAATTCCATGGTAGTATGTAATTGAAATCTCTTTTTAATAATTTCAGATGAATTAGCAATTAGGACTTGATCCGATTTCCATGAAATTTATTAAAATTGAGGGTCGAAGCTCTTGAAAATTTTTATTCTTTTCACTCCATTAGCACACTGCATCTCGTCTAAATGACTCTGTCAGCTAGGATGGTGAGTCCTTGTTTATTTATGAGAATTTGTTTCAAGGAGGTTCAAAAGAGGTAACTAATGCATATTCATAGAATTTAGTTTATAATATATGAATCTCGACAATCCTCAAAGCTTCGCCACCCTCCCTTTTTCGGGAAAGATGTACTCCCCTTACCCTCACGACCTCATGTACTTGTGAGCAGCTTTCACTAGGACCCTGCCCTTGTGTGCCTCATGGTACTCTCTGAGAGGAAGACTTCTTCATGTCAAGTGGCCACTGGGCACTGTTTGAAGAGGACATGAGGGAACAGAAAACACCATGCCGGCTAACTCTGGACAACATAAAATGTGGTTCGAGCTGTTACTTCAACTTTCAAAATTCAGGAGCCTGAAAATACAGGAAAATGCAACAGAAACCCCAGTAGCTATCATAGTGCCATGGCGCCCAGCAGGAAAAACAGAGTGCTTCTCAGTGGCAAACAAATAAATTACGCACATGCTGAAAAAGAAAAGAAATATGCCAAGCATTTGTTTCCCTTCTCCAGGCTCTTTGTGAAGAACTGCAATTATGCTTAACAAAAACCACATAGAACTAGTTGGCATCACTCTGAGACATAAATGTGTTTCAATTCCAAATATGTAGCATTTTTTTTTTTAAAGAATGTTTGTATGTATTATGTGCAATTTGTTCGGTGTCTCATTCTGGGAGAAGCAGGCCCTGGCTGGATAATTATAAGAAAGGTAAACAGTACTTTCCAACTGCGAGCTTCCATTCCGAAGGTTGGAGTAGAAAATTCTTATTACTTACCATTTGTAGGAAGCATTAACAACACGGGCCTCACCTATTTGCTTTCATAAAATTTGATTTTTATAAATGCAATCTCCTCATTGTTTTACATCATGAACATCTTGACTATATAAAAATAGATATAGTATGGGGGGAGAGAAACAGATGACTTTCAAGTAGACTGTGATTGAGTTAGCCCATGACAGCTCATAAGCTTCTTCAAGGAAAATAGACCACTGATGTAGAACACTCATTAAGGAATCCTGAGCTTTTCTACAAAGCAAGTTGTATTCAACAAATCTTTCCTCCAGGTTTAGTGTAGCAAACTGGTCCATAGATATGGTTCACTGTGATGTTTTAAATTCTTCAGAAGTAATACACCTGGGGTTGTGAAGGGCCCTGGATGTGGGGTATTGGATTAGGAAGATTTCTGGCCATTGCAGTATGAGCTGGGAATGACTGAAATGGGTGCTAAGCTGGAAAGGATACAAGGGGTAGAGCAAAAACTTACAGGGACATGGGCAATGGTAGGAGGAGATACTGAGGGAAAGTACTCCAGGGGCCTTCAGGGCAGAGGACACCTGAAGAATAAGAGGCACTGTAGTATTCAGGGACTGCAGTAACTTATCTATTACAGCCATCACACCGAGCTCCATTCTGTAGTTGCCGGGAAGAATCAGAAGGAGTTAAACCTGGGTAGGTAGCCTTTGAGGTTACAAGCAACAGAAACCTCATCATCCTTCTTTCCCTTCTATTTGGATAGCTGTACATCTTGAGCGCTTTTTCTCAGCCTTAGCATGTTCAGTCTCTGATATTTTGGAGACTCTTGTGAAAATTAGACAGTGCTTGTCCACATAGCACCAAAGGAGCATGTGGAGGGGTCTTAGCTGCCACAGCTCACATAATGGTTTCTCACTCATCTTGCAATACTGATACAGCTTCAGTAACTTCCTTTACTATATTTTAAACTATGGTGTGTGTGTGTGCATGCACGCAAATGCGAGCGTAGTCCTCACCTTGTTTTTGAGACAGTGAACCCCTCTTCAGTGACTCAGTAGCACTAGTTGGTCAATGATCTTTGTGATCTTTCTCTCCTGGCCTCCCCAACACTACAATTACAGATATAGACCACTATGCTTGGCTCTTCATCTCAGTGCTGGGAATCTGTTTCCATGACTCCATAGCAAATTTCCAAGTTTACTAATTATGCCGACTTTTCATACCATACAAGCAGCCTTTTATTTAAGAAATGAATGAAAGAAAGACAGACAAACAAAGAAAGCTAATCCTGAAACCAGAGAAATTCCAGGCCAGTGAACATGTGTCCAATCCAGAAACATATTTTTACATAGGAAAGAGGGGATGCTGAGAGTTCCTCACGAGAAGGACTGCTCATGTGCAAAGCCTCTGACATCCTTCTGTCTGCCTAGCTGCCCACCAACTTACTTTAGCAAGGTCCGTTCTGAGCACTGGCCATTTGAGAAAGGTGGACAGGATAAAGACAGGCATCTGTGAACAGATAACAGAAACCAAAAAAACTAAGGAAGCCAAGTATGAGGAATTAGAAATCAAATGACAACATGATTTAATGAAGAAAAAAAAAAAAAGGCTAAATCTTTGCTTGCTGGTCGCTTTGCCAATGAGCTTCAAAGTGTTGCCTGCAAGACTGTGAAATGCTTTGACATTTTAGTATTCAAAATAAATACCAGTTTTCATTTTATTTATAGTTTAACAGTATAGAAATATAAACAAACCCCCTGTACTTAATTTATGAAGCAATCATCATCACCTAGAGTGTCTTGTGTGATACAAACTGAAAGGTTTACTTTACTTGATTTTCCTTTGATTATTTTACATCTAGCCTGATTGGCTGGAAGTTTCCAGGTAGAAATTGACCAAGTCTTTGCTGTATAGTGGCAGAAAGGTGAGGGGAAAGGCGCTACAAAACCAAGTTGAAGGAGCACCATCTCCTAAAATAGAGCACAGAGGAAGAAGAAGCGGAGAGATCAATTAAGATGTAAGTTAGACAAAAGCTGGTGTTAGTCAAATACAGTATCTTAGTTAGGGTTTACTTTTCTGTGAAGAGACACCATGACCATGTCAATTCTAGCAAATAAAATCATTTAATTGTGGCTGGCTTACAGTTTCAGAGGTCCATTATCATCATGGCAGACATGGTGTGTGAGAAGAAAAATGAGAGTTCTACATCTTGAAGCATAGGCAAAAGAAGCAATTGTGTGCCACACACTTGCCATAGCTTGAGCATGTGAGAGTTCAAAGCCTGCCTCCACAATGACACACTTCCTCCCACAAGGACACACCCCCTAACAGTGGTACTCTCTATGGGCCAAACACCCGAGTCTATGAGTGCCATTCATTCCTAGTCAAGTCACCACAATCTACTTTCTGGCTCCTGTAGGCATATAGACATACCATAACAAAGAAAAAGCATTCAGTCCAACTTCAAATTCCCCATAGTCTATAATAGTCTCCAACTTCTTTAAAGGTGTAAAGTTCAAAAGCCTCTTCTGATATTCATGCAGTCCCTTAACTGTTATCCCCTGTAAAATCAAAATTCAAAAGCAGATCACGTAATTGCACAAGATTTACATTACCATTCCAAATTGTAGTGAGAAGAACATAGCAAGGAAATACCGGACCAAAGCAAGACCAAAAACCATCTGGATGAACTCCAAACTCTGCATCTCATGTCTGATGTTAAAGTGCCCATCAAATCTCCAACTCCTTTCATCTTTGTTGACTGCAAAACACTTCTCTCTCTTGGACTGGTTCTACTTCCTGTTAGCTGCTCTCCTTGGTAGGCGTCTCATGGCTCTACATCTCCAAAATCTTGGAACCTCCAAGGCAATCCAGGCTTCCCATAGTGGTCTCTCTAGTCCTCCATGCAGAGGCACCCCTGGCATATCCTGGCCACAGCACCTTTCTTTTAGGTACACAGGGAGATTTCATAGGATTCTTCCTTCTTCTTTCATTGACCCTGAAGGCAGAGCCACATGTTTGAAACTGCCAAATTTTGCTGCTTGTTGGGGCTGGGGTATAGCCCCCTTGTTTAATTACATCTTCACCAGCTTTCTGTTTTCATGTAGCTTCCTTCACTGCTTAAGTCTGGCTATCCTCGAACTATAGAACAGGCTAGCATTCGTTGTTAAAAAATGCTATTAATGTTTACTATTAACCATGTAACTATTGTTGTAGTTAATTATTTAACCCGCTACCATGTCAATAAAAGACACAGACACTTACACACAGGAAGTGGGCTAACTACCCTTTATCTCCCAACCCCACATCCCATGGCATTCCATAACCATTCTTGTCTGGGCTACTTCCCATTCATAATCCCACAAATATTTGCACATGCTTTCCATCCGGGCTGCTTCTCTCCACCACTGATCCTCAGAGCAGGTTCCTCCAGGCCATGTGTTCATGTGGGCTTAGATTTTCCAGAAACCTACTTTATTTAGGGTTCTTAAATGCTTCTACCTCCCTTTCAACCCACCAACCAGAGGTAGGAGAGAAGGAAAGTTAATAGGGGCAGAAGATGTGGACCTTTTTAGACATAGATTCCACTCTGCATTCTCAGCATACCAGCGGTCCAGTAAAGAGCAAACACCAAACATCAACATGAATCAGTAGCAGCAGCAAATTCCAACAGAGACAGCAAACCTCTGCTGAATCTACATGTGTCAGGGGGCTCAACTGGAGTGCCACGAGAGGCTCTCACATCTACGATGTGTCGAAAAATGAAGGCCATTGAAGCAATGTAAACCATCTCAAGGTATAGCCACACAAAATGATGTTTCATTATCTGTGGGTTTCTATTTATCTCCTCTCAGGGTCACACAAGGTGGCTTTTGCCAGCTGCATGAGACAACATCATATACTCCCTCTCACAAGACATCTTCCAGCAAAACATCACAAGCCCTTACACAGGTCTGTTTTCTGACAACAAAGGCTACAATGCTGTCTTCAGTGGTAGAAAAACACTCCCACATCCCATACTTGGGACCAAAAAAAAAAGACAGGTTCATGTGACACAACTGAGTCTTCAAAGGAACCAGAAGCTTCCACTTCAGTTCCTCTCCACACCAACTCTTCTTTTTCCTGTTTCCTCTCCTGCTCTTCTTTCCTTCTCCTCTTCCCTTGATCCTCCTGTCCTGCAAGCTCTTGAACTTGCACTCCACCTATCTCTCTTCTGCCCTGCCTAAGTGTAGGCATTTATTGGCCATTTAGGGATAATTCAGGGCAAGGTTACATAGCAACACTTAGGTATATGTGAGGGTTTAGTCATATACCAGTAAGAATCTCATGGGAGCAGGCAATTAATTAAGTACAAAGCACCAAACTGTGCTGTAACAAGGCTTGAACTCAGAGATCCACTTGCCTCTGTCTCCAGAGCACTGGGATTAAAGGTGTATACTACCACAAACAGCTTTGAGCTTTTCTTTTCTTTAATTCCTTTTCACAAGTGGGAAGCTTATCTGGGTGAGGTTTTACCCTGAAGTCACCATTCTTTTTATTCCATTTAATTCAGGCTATCCTTTATTCTGTTTATCTCCTAGAACACAGGCTTTTACTTCATTCTACTTTCTTGGGCCCATTTTCTCCTTGAACTGTACTTTTTGCATTTTTCTTTCCTCAGATTGCGCCTTTTAATTATAGATCTTTATAAGAGTGAACAGTAAGAACCACACAGTAGAGTTAATACTAGGCTATGTTGAGATTTCCTCTGCCAATGGAATTATTCCAAAAACTCTTCAATTGGCCTCAAGCAGACTCTTTAGACAAACACAAAAAAATCAGCCACATTCTTTGCCAAAACATCACAAGAAGAGTCTCCAGTCTACACACTAATATCCTTCTCCTCTGAAAACTCCTGAGCCAGGCCCCCAGAGTTCGAATCACACTCAGCCACACTGTCTTCCATGCACCCACTAGTGTGGCCCATTAAGCCCCATCTAAAGTGTTCAACTAGGCTGGGCATGTGGCTCAGTGGCAGAGTGCTTGCCTTGCATCATGAAGGCCTTAGGTTTGAGCACCAGTGTCACAGAAAACAACTACTTTCCTAATCCAAAAGTCACATACCTCAAAGCAAAAGGAAAGTCAGACCTATCACAGAAGTATCCCATTCCTGGGACCAACTTCTGTCTTAGTTAGGGTTTCTATTGCTGGGAAGAGACACCACGACCACAGCAACTCCTATAAGGGGAAGTATTTAATTGAGGCTGCCTTACAGTTTCAGAGGTTTGACCCACTGCCATGGTGGCATGCAGGCCTTGTGCTGGAGAAGGAGCTGAGAGTTCTACATCTTCATCCATAGGCAGAAGAAGTAACTGTGTGCCACACTGGGTATTCCTTGAACATGTGAGACCTCCAAGCCTGCCCTCTTAGTAACAGGCTTTCTTCAATAAGACCACACCAGACCTACAAGGCCATAACTCCTAATGGTGCCATTCCCTTTGGGCCAAGCAATCAAACACATGAGTCTGTGGGGAGCATTCCTATTTAAGCCACCACACATGGGGGAAATAGAAAGAAACCTTCACCACCATATGTCCCTTTTCTTCACCCCATTTTACCAAGCTTTTAGTGCACTTGAATTAAATATAGTTATTTTCAGGAGAAATTTCACTAAGAAAATTTAGACAAAAAAATATTTGAGTAGAGAACTGTAAGATCCCAGAAAGACAATTTAAATGTATTGTATATCTTAAACTATGCATAAAATGGTATTCAGATATATAGGGGGGAAGTAAAACACATGAATTTACAAAAAGAAAATTGTAATCTTAAAGCCAATTATTTTTCCACAGTAAAGTACCATTTCTTAAGTACTTAGTACATGTAAAATATAAATTTATAATTCAGCAATAATCTTTTGGGGGGTAATGAAAGCAATTAATATTATATAACATACTAATAGTACTAATAACAAAACAAGGAAAAACACAGTAAATGTCATATGTTAGATTTAACACAGAGTCACCAAAAGGAATGAAAGCCATTAGGCACAGCACATACATAAGTACTCACCCAATCATCACCCTATTTCTTGTTTCCTTTGTTAAAAAAAATATATAAAACTGAGGTAGGTACCAAAGTGAAACAGAGTTAAATTCTTGGATCTCAAAAATTAAGTCATTTAGCCACATTTTCCCAAGAGTTAGGTGACACTATCAAATGATGGTACATCTAAAACTTGTTTTTAGTTCAGCAGGGAAAAGCACTTGCTGATCTCGTAAATGACCCAGAGTTTGATTCCCAGCAGTTACATAGTGGATCACAACCATCTGTAACTTTAGTTCCAGGCCCTCTTCAGGAACACATGGGGTACAAAGATATACATGAAGACAAAGCACACATACACATAAAAATAAATAATTAAAACATTAAATTAAAATTTTCTCTTGAAATCTATAGTTATGTGTTGAATGCAAAATGTGTATCGGGTACAATTGTAGAAAATAAAGACATGAAGAAAACACAAAAATTGCTAGTAAAACAACCTTCCCCCAAGTCACCATATATCTAGACACCATTTTCTCTTTCTGGACCTACAGGAGGAAAGAAGTTTCACTTATAATAGAAAGAAGATGCTAAGACGTTGGAACAAATTACAAAAACCCACACTAGAAGGAAATAAACAAGCTGTTAAAGGTCTTTTCATGGGAGGATAAATGATAACCAGTCACTAAGGTCCAGTGTATGAGCATATTGAATTATAAGATGATGAAGATAAACAAAGTTCAGAGCAGTGGGAGACCTTTGAGACTCTTGGTTTGCTGCTTGGACAGCACAACTGTATGAGCTCATGGCAGAAATTAACACTTGTTCTCTGAGTTTGAGGTATACACCATTGATAAGGAAATTAAAGTACGTAGCTAGTTCAGAGCAACAATATGAAGGACATGTCATATCCTTGAATGAAATGCACCAGGAAAATACGTCATCACCAGTAAAGAATTTAAAAGCATTAAGAAAATACTATAGTTTATCTTTGGTTATGATATGAATTCATAGCAGCTTTATTCATAATAGCCAGAATCTGGAAACAGCCTAAATACCCCTCATTGAAGAATGGATAAAGAAACTGTGGTACATTTATATTATGGAATACTACTCAGCTGTTAAAAACAAGGAAATCCCAAAATTTATTGACAAATCAATGTGACTAGAGATGCTTTCATGTAAAGTGAAAAAAATAAATTAATTAAAATAAAAATTTAAGAAACCTTAAAAAGAGGCAGCATGGGGTGGGCATCTGAAAGCGAGGGTAAAGCCTCATGGGAAACCTTCCTTGCCTGCACGTTATTCAGGTACTTCTGTTCTCTAAAACTATTGGAAAGAAAATGTTTCAATCACATGCTACATGGTATTTATATCTTGTTGTAAGAAACTAATACATATGATATTTTTAAATGGGATAATAAACATTTGAAACCTTATCAAGTATAACATATATTGATTAGGAGCACTTGTAATACTCTAAGCGATTTCTCTAAAGACTTTGAAGAAGTTGTTGAAGTGTTTAAGGATGTAAAAGAAGGTCAGGCCATTTCCCAGCTGCCATCTTGTTTGCTGTCTGCTATTTGGATGTCTAACACTATTTAAACTTTGAGGTCTAGAATGATGTCCTCCTCATTCAGTAAGTCTTCTCAGGTGACTCATATTCTCATTATTTCCTCTTTTGCTGTGAACAACTGAGTAGTGATCCATAGCATAAAGGATTTCTTCTTAATCATAAACAAATGGACAAATTCAAAATTGTTTTCATACCTACAACTTGACTTTTTTTATACTAAAATTTTTATTTTTCACATTGAATCATAAACTGTTTTAGCATAGGAATGCTGACCATTCATTTTCTGTTGCTACTACAGTATCTAATAAAGTTTTTCTCAAATACTGATTGATAAGTAATTAGGAGTTATTCTGCAGACACTATCACACTCTGTATTTAATTAAATCTCAGAAGATCAGAGGCAGGCTAGAGAGTTATTTGTTCTCTAACAGCTGTATCATCTACAGCTATCAGCACTTTAATGTTGATGGACAGGCACTGTGACTTTGAAATCTGTAAATGGTTAGTTTCTAATTCCGAAAGCTGATGGAAGAAGAATATAACCAAAAGGCCATGGTCTGACATCTTTTATACTTAGACATGCCTCAGAGGACTGAAAAAAAAAGACATCCCCCACAAACAATATGGAGAATGATGCTAATGACTTAGACTAAAAACTTCAAAATCTTTCTAATTAGGCCCGACTCTAGTGCCACTTAATGAAGTTATATTGGAGAAACACTTTCCTTTCTCCTCCACAGATGAAATAATTCAGCAAATCTCAGTGAATCAAAATATTAGCTAAAATGTCTAGGATTATGCCACTGCAATAGAGTAGAACTGGATTATTCTAACCCTCACTTTGATCGATATGCCCAAGTGTGTTTGTCTGCTTTGTGGAATGACTAAATTCAGTATAATGTCCAAACCAAGGCATAACTTGCACTAGAGATAAGACTATAAGAATATAAAGAAGGAGAGGAGTAGAATTGTGTAAATGGGATTATGGAATGTTATTCATGTGTGAAAATGGTCTAATAGAATGTTCTTCTCATCTGTGTAAAGGCTAAGTGCATAATATATGAAGTATGAATGGAATCAATAGCGGACTATCAGTTTTTAAATAGTAGCTATAACTTGCTTTCTATTAAATATGCATCTATTGCATATTTATATTTGTAAGTTTGACTTCTTAAAAGATTCACAGAGTACTAAATTAAAATCTTGACCCCTATTTGTTATTTTTTTCTTCTTTGTATCAGTTAGCTATGCTGTGTAACAATGAATAAAATTTAAAGCACAAAAACTTCTCACTATTATATACAAATAGTTACTCAGTTCATAAATCAGGGTCAACAGAGTAATAATTGAATGAGGTTGGCTTGCCTGAATGGCTTTGCTGATGTCCATGAATTTCGCATCCTTCTCTATAGCTGCCTACTTATGCTCTAGGATGAGGGAAAAAATGCCAGATCATAATATCAATGGGGACCTGTGGTTTTATGCCTTTCTTAGTGTCACATCTGCTAATATCTCTTGATAAAGAAGGTCACATGGTAACTCAGCCTCTTTGTGTTAATATTACAAAAATTATAGAATCTAGAAAATTCATAAATGACAAATTTATTTTCTACTGTTCTGAAATACAGCAATATTAATTCATTGTAGGTTTAATACCAGGGGACGGCCAGGCTTTTCCTTCCAAGGGAATACCTAGTCGCTGTATCTTCTGGAGATGGGAACTACTGTCACTACACAAGAGAAGGACAAAGGACAAGAGAGTGCTCTCCTAACATTGATTCTTATTTTAAGGACAATCATCTCACTGATGAGAGTTCAGCCTTTGTGCTTAAGTCATTTATCCAAGACTAGACATCTTAATAGTGTTATACTAGAATACATTTCACCATAGATTTTGAGAGAGATACTAAAGCACTGATCAGAGTACACACCTACTTAAAGAATGTATTAGCAGTGTCTAACACATACCTTGTTTTATCAGAAGGACAGTAGTGACTGACTATTCAACAACCTAAGGGCCGATCTGCAAACCACAAAACACCAACATTGGTGACCTACAGGTGAGAGGGATCCAAATTTTGTGGAGCTAGGATGTGTTTGGCCTCTGGCCACTGGGCAAAACCACAAAGTCCATCTTGGTCCCCACAGAAACGAGTGCACAGCTTCTTCCAAAGGCTCGTTCGTGCCTCACACCTGGCTGGTGGGCAGATCTTGAACACCCTAGGGCACAGAACTAGCTGGGGACTGCCAAATCACCAGCATCTGTGGTCTATGGGTCCTAGCACAGAGCAGACTCCACAGTTGGGATCACAAGTGGATCTGATCTCAGGTCACCCAGAAAAGCCACAGAGAGAGCTCCTGGGTTCCTAAGCAGCAACAGGGCACTTGCGGGACCCCACATGCCTGGCCAACATGCAGCTCTTAAACTTCCTGTGACACAGAATTAGTTTGAGACTGTAAAATTTCCAGTGTCTCTGGGTTCTAGCACCGAATAGACCCCATTCAGAAACACTAGTGGAACTGACTTCAGCTTACCCAGCAAATCCTGAGAATGTTCTGAAGTCCAATCAAGCACTAGGCATACACTCCAACCAGAGACATCACAATGGGAAGAGGTCAGTGTAAGAAACAAGCAACAATCGTAGAACCATCTGACACCACCAGAAACCAGCAGTCCCACCACACAAAAGCCCTGGAGGGACTATCTCAGCTGATGCATGAGAGAAAGATTTCAAATCTGAGGTTATGAAAATGATAGAGGCCTTAAAGGAGGAAAATAAATCCCTCAAGCTAGAACTGGAATACACAAAGAAATGCACAAATCACTTGAAGAAATTACAATCAAACAGGAGAAAGAAATGAATAAAAAGTTGCAAGACCAAAAACAGGAGATACAAGCTATGAAAAAAAACAAACAAAAACAAACAAACACAATCTGAGATAATGCAGGATATGGAAGCCCGAGAGAAGAGGACAGGATCTACAGACACAAGTATGACCGACAGAATTCAAGAGATGGAACAAATAATATCAGAGATAGAAGATATTACTGAGGAAATGGATACAGCAGTCAAAGAAAATGAGAAATATATAAAGCTCCTGACACAGAATATCCAAGAAATCTGGGACACTATGAAAGGACCAAACCTAAGAATTATAGGGATAGGAGAAAAGAAGACTCCCAACTGCAAGGCCCAGAAAATATTTTCAACAAAATTATGGAAGAAAACTTCCCTAACCTAAGAAAGAAATGTCATAAATATATAAGAAGTCTATAGAACTCCAAATAGAATGGACCAGAAAAGAAAATTCTACTGCCACACAATAATCAAAACACAAAATGTACAGAACAAAGAAAGAATATTAAAATCTGCAAAAGAAAAAGGCCAAGTCACATATAAAGGCAAACCTATCAGAATTACACCTGAATTCTTAAGAGAGGCTATGAAAGCCAGAAGGGCCTGGATGGAAGTCAAAACAGACACTAAAATCACAGATGCCACCCCAGACTACTATACACATCAAAGCTTTCAATCACCATAGATGGAGAAAACAAACAAGATATTCCATAACAAAACCAAGTTCAGACAGTACCTAACCACAAATCCAGCTCTACAGAAGATACTAGAAGGAAAACTCCAACCCAAGGAGACTAATTTTACACAGGAAAACAAAGGAAATTAATAACTCCACATGCACAAACACAAAAGAAAGGAAGCTCACACACACACACACACACACACACACACTATTACTACAACTACTACTACCAAGCTCAAACTAATAGAAACCATTAAGCACTGGTCATTAATATCACTCAACATCAATGGCCTGAACTCCCCAATGAAGAGACGCAGGCTAACAGATGGATGTAAAAACAAGACCTATAAACTGGCTGCATACAAGAAACACACCTCAGCAATAAAGAGAAACACTATCTTACAATAAAGGGCTGAAAAGAGGTATTGTAAGCAAATGGACCAAAGAAACAAGTTGGAGTAGCCATATTCTAGTATCGAATAAAATAGACTTTCAACTGAACCTGATCAAAAGAGATGGGGAAGGACACTTTAATACTCATCAAAGGAAAAATACACCAAGATGATGTCTCAATTCTATTCCCCAAATACAGGAGCACCAACATTCATAAAAGAAACATTATTAAAACTTAAGTCGCACATTGAAGCCCACACTTTAATAGTGGGAGACTTCAACACCCCACTCTCCCCAATAGGTAGACCATTGCAGCGGAAACTAAATGGAGAAACAATGAAACTAATAGACATCTTGAACCAAATGGACCTAACAGATATATACAGAACTTTTCACCCCAAGGTGAAAGAATTCACCTTTTTACCCACACCTCATTGAACTTTCTCCAAAATCAACCATATAATTGGCCACAAAGCAAATCTTAACACATAAAAAAAGATAGAAGTAATTTCTTGAATCCAATCAGACCACCGTGGATTAAAGCTGGATTCAATAACAACAAAACAGAACACCTACAAACTCATAGAAATTGAACAACTCCCTACTCAGTGATATCTGGGTAAGGAATGAAATAAAAAAAAGAAATAAAAAACTTTCTAAAATTCAATGAATCTGGAGGCACAAAATGCCCAAATTTATGGGACACAATGAAAGCAGTGCTAAGAGGAAAATTCATAGCACTAAGTGCCTCTATAAAGAAATTGGAGAGAACCCATATTACCAACTTAACAACACACCTGAAAGCTCTAGGACAAAAAGAAGCCGACTCACCAAAAAGGAGTAGAGTAGTATTTGCAAGGACATGTGCGCGACAGCTATAGTGGGGGAAGCTTTAACATTATACAGGAAAAGAAATAGATTCAGGAATAAGAAAAGAGAAGCAGAATTCCCATTTACTATGCTCATGTTGTTTTCAGTCCATTACTAGTTGATACACTAAAATTTGCTGATATATATATATATAAATCTAACTCAGTGTACAGGTTAGTACTTCAATTCTCAGTACCATTTTAAGCCAAGATATTAAAAAAAAAAAAAAAAAAAAGAATGAAGGAAGGAAGCAAAGAAAGAAACAAAAAGCAGCTGACTGTGTCTTGAGGCTTCCATTTTGCTGGTTGTGATGAGAAAAAAGAAAAGACATGAATGAAAGCAACAACAAAGGGTTTTCAGTGGCCTCCTCAGTGAGGGTCCAACAAGAAGTCACAAGGAAGCTATCCTAGTATCTACTACCGTAAAGGTGTATCTGTAACACTTACCATTTGATTGTAGTAAGAGTGACTTCCTTACTGTGCAAGATTTACATCAGGGACCTTCCAAAAAGTGCTACAAACTCGCAGGAAATCTTTACACTTAAGTTGGCCAGCATGAATTCCATGAACACTAATAGCCACTCTGCACAGGCATTTCATCATGCAGAACAATTAGCTAGACTTTGAAGAAATATCAATAATCATTCATTTTTGGGGGGTGAGAAATTTATTTGAAGAGTCTAAGGTTACTGATAGATGGTGTGATGTCAGACCTAGCCCTGGAAAAGGAGAGAATGAAGTAAGAAAAATCTGAGTGCTCAGAAAGAAAAAACAACAACGCAAAAAACCACAGGTGTCAACTATAGCATTAATTGCTTCTATCCTTCTCTCACCATTCCTACATCGTTCTGTTCAGGTTGCCTTGGGTATTTACAATCTGTAGAAAATAAGAAACATCATTTGTTCTCCATTTTTGGTTTGTGACTAAAGTCCCTGTAAGGAAAAAAAAAAAAACTGATAAGCAAGGTAAATTCTTACAAAATTATTTCAGGTAAAGTTTATGTGAGATGGGAGACTTTGCACATAAAGACCCAGGGAAGCAGGGAAGTTTAGCAAAGGGGTGTGGGGAACTGTGGCCACAAGAGACAATGTGCACAGATGAACGTGACCTTGGGAATTGAGCAACACTTCTTTGTTCTGATGTTTCTCTCAACACAACACCTAGATCTTTGGAGCAAGTTGTTCCTCTCCTTTATTGCAGGTGAAGGGAGGATCATATATGACTTGGTTCAGGTGAGAGAAAACAAAAAAGCAAAGAGACGAGAGTAAACACCACAGGTTCTAAGTCAGGGAGACCTGTAACTTGACCTTGGGCCGAGTAGAAGATTGACGGTCTCTCTAAGAATTCACCTTCCCAGAGCAATGGGTATTCCTCAAATGGAAACAACGGTGCTCTGTTAGAAAATAAAAAATGACTGCTAGAAAAACTAAACAAAGAAAGCAACAAAATGGAGAACAAGGCTAAGAAAATAAAATTGTATATGTAGTAGAGACCACAGGAAAGACTATCTGTTCTCTGGATAACCCTTCTGTTGAAAAGATCAGACGTGCAACTTGTTCATCACTATACAATGGGAACACTGTTCAGTGGAGTTAACCCACCTTTGAACAGCAAAGCTTTTCATTACTAACCCAATGTCACCCAAGATGATTTCAAACAGTGGCACAATCGGATGAGTCTATGGGGCATGGGTAGGTAGAGTTTCAACCTTCATTCATCCCATTCCAGACACTTATGGGACATGAGAATCAAGTTAGATTTTTCACCTACAATAAAACAACCCCAAATCATTTTCTTATGCAAATAAATTACAAATCTGTTATTTTCAGGTTCCTAGAGACCATATTATGGTAATAATGGATGGGTCATAGTTTATAAGAAATTGGCAATGACATTGGGGAATCGTAACTCAAATAGTGGAGAAATATTTGCTGTGGGTACATTTTTTGAATAAAAAACAGGTTATTACTCTGTCTGAACTCAGATGCTACATACCTGAAAACTTCTATTTGGACCTTTTATGGTTAAATGAACACTGTATTTGCTGTATTATTTTATTTTAAGACACTGCTTTTCAAGCAACAGAGAAATTAAATAAAACTAGGCAGTGATCCTTAGTAGGCTGAGAAAATTTTACCATGCTTAGATAAATTAAGCTGTTTCTCATTGATTTATGTAAAGTGTAATTAACAAATTAATACATATGAAGATAAGATAATAGAAAGCACCAAGTAATAATGTAGTTTTGTTGTGTTTTGAAAATTACTGAAAGTAATGGCAAAGCTAATCTGCTATAAATTTCCTTTAATTAAAGAGTGTTTAGAATAACTTTTTTTTTCCTGTTCAATCTATCTCATTCTATTCCTATGTGTTTTTCATCTTTGTGTGGTCAGGAAATGCTTTATTAATACAGAAATTCTGTCAGAATAAATTTATTACTATAGACTAATTGGGCTACGAAGTTAGAATAATATTTTGTTAAAACCTGTTGGTTTAAAGCCCAAAGCAATTTTCAAGTATGATTACTGTTCCTTTAAAGTTTTATATATTTTAATTGTAATAATAAATAAGTTATGTTTATTATGACAAAATATATGATAAAAGAAAACATAAGATAGGCATCATAAATTAGGATATTATTTATGTGGAAATGTAATAGCATTTATAACTTTATATTATAATTTATGTACTCAAGCACCAGTATAAATAGAACAATAATTAATGAATAGTAAATAAAATGGAACATCCTTAACCATGATGTGATGAGGTGTATCAATCAACAAATGTGTCAAAAATTATACATTACACATCTTACTAGTTGGGGTATTGTGAGAACTGTACAATCATACCTCTTTGGTGACAGACACTATAAAAAATAATGTTTGAAATATGTAATAATACCTAGCTACAAATGAATATTGCTTTTTTTTCATGAGTCTGAAATTTGGTCAGTTGTGGTCCTTTGTGCAGGAGGAAAGACTCTCAATGTAGCTTAACTCGGAGGGTTCTTCCTCATTTACAACGACTAAGGACCACTTCCGGGGACTTCAGGATGATGCATCCCTTCAGCTACATTTTAGACACACTCTGACTTCTGTAGTGACACTTATCAGTCCTGCATGAGTTCCAGGACACCTAAGGTTTGCCTGGAGCTACTCTGAAAGACAGGAGACTCTTAAGTGTCTTTCAGTTCTACTCTCTGGAATTTCTTGCATCACATCATTCTCCGGAAGCTGGTAATAGAAGGAAGCATGGTATTTTGTAGAATGCTCCCTGCAGAGTCTGTAGATGCCTTCCTGCCCCCACACCCTGGTGCCTCCACTCCCAGGAGGCCCACATAGCAGACATCTAAATCATCCTGCCTAGATAATAGTGGTTTGAGACTGAGAAGGTAAGGTGGCCATGCATAGAGCAAAATGGGTACCTGGTACATTAGTGAGAACATTTCTGATTAAATATATCTACCATGAAATGCCTCAGGCTTTGACCCGCATCAGTAAATCCTTATTTCTTATGACACAGGGAGTGACTTTCCTGGCAACTAGTGACAGCAGTCCTCAGCACCAACTCCATGACTAAGGGAGGGCTTGGGATAAAAAGCAAAACTCTATTTTTGTTGTCCTTACTGATTTCTCCTCTGATATTTCAATATGAGGCAGACAGACACTTAAGCTTCTTCCCTAAGAGATTTACAGTTTAAAACAAAAGGAAAAGTTTCTCATATTCCCCATTTAAACAAATCCCAATTGGAGTAAGTGGTGTAGCCCAGTGGTATGTCACGTGCTTAATGTGTACCAAACACGTCTTCTTCTGTACCAAACAACAAACAAGTTCCAAGCTACTGACATATTTTTACATCTGTTGAAAGATTTCATCTAATTTTATGTTAATTTACTAGAAATGCAGTAAAATATTTAACCTTTTTGTGCTTTTTGTTTTGTTTTGTTTTCTAGGTCCTTGGATGTTCCCTTTCTTATATGGACCCCCTTCTGTTCTGTGTGATTTTCTCAACATTTCAATGTTTTGTTAATTTGTTTCTGCAATTGAATTTTAGTATTTCATTAACTTTATGTTTCTGATTGATCCTTTCACTTAATAGCCTGTTCTTTTTACATAATATTATATTTTTTCAATCACTGTAAGACAGAAAGGAATTTTTATTTTTATTTATTTTTTTTTTAAATATTTTATTTAATTGTAATTTATGTGCATTGGTGTGAGGGTGTCAGATCTTGTAACTACAAGAGACAGTTGTGAGCTGCCATGTGGTTGCTGGGGATTGAACTCAGGTCCTTTGGAAGAGCAGGCAGCGCCCCTAACCATGGAGCCATCTCTCCATCCCCTGAAAGGAATTTTTAAAAAACACCTAAGACTTCCTTAATTATTTATTTTCCAGAACTGATGCTTTGGTGTGTCATCTCTGTCTTTCTTTATGCTACCTTTTGTCCTGACATGATCAATCACTATTTCATAATTTTGACTTTTGTACCTACATGTCTGATCTAGAGAAATGCCACATACTGTATATATCTGGTTCATACTCTTCTGGAAAAGGGAAATCTGACTGCCAGTTTGGTGAGAGACCTACATAAGGGCTTTAGGAAAACTGAACTCTCTAGGTGAGACAGATTAATTTCACGGAACACATTTTCATCAACTAGATAAGGGAATAAACTCCAGACACAGCACACAGAGTGTCTCTGAGCAATGTCTCCTCCAGTGGAGCCCTTTCTTGCTTGTAATAGCCATGCTTGAGAAGACATTTAGATATGTCAAGGATAAGAACAGAAAAAAGAAACCTGTCGGACAGTGCAGGGGCAGGGACCTGGAAGACAAGCAATTCTACTCCACACCCATGGTCAGAAGCCAGAGATGCTCTTGCTTCTGCTGTGCTTTGTTTTGGCTGGAGGCCAGAAATATCAAAAACATTTAGGGACACTGGTTTCTGTTCTAGTGTCTTGTTTTATCTTCATCTTTTGCATAGCAACCTAGAAGCTATGCAGGATTAAGTATCTGAAGGCCGGCTTGAGTTCTGGTCCAGACGCTGAAATGGAAAAGTACATGAAAACCTTATGTGTGGGTCAAATAGACTGGGCAGCTCATCATCCCAATGCCTGCACCAAGTGAAATCCCATACCCAGAGGAGGATGCTCTTGGGTGACCCTTCCTTGAAACCCAATGCTAGTATACAAGACATCTGTTTGTTTATCTTCTCTAAAGCTCCAAAAAAATATATATTCTGAAATTCACCCTTCTGCTGCCCATGAAATACATTCTGAATTTGAGACAAAGGACACAGAAGCCACTGGCCCAAAGTAGCTTTTATGGATATTAATTGTGCAGCATGCTAGCTTCTAGTGTCATTGCTACCAAATGTGGGTAAGTGTCTATAGTACTCAAGGTTCCTCATTTTTCCATGTACCATCAGTACAACTTAATATTTTGTAGGACAAAAATTTCAGGCAATGTTTTCTAGAAATAATACATATACACCCACTTCTAAACTTAATAAGAACACGTTAAACCAAATGATGGGAGAAAATTCTGCAAAACATTTAAGCATAATTGGCAAAATCATATAATTGTGCATTTTTTAAAATTGGAGAATAGAGCTTAAATTAAGCATTTGGAGGATGGTATGGAAACCTAACATAGCAGACACTTTCTAAAAAATATATACATATATGAAGGCAATCTAAATGAAATCACCAAATAATGGGGGAGACAAAGTCCCAGCTGTGTAGCTCTTGTCATCAAACAAATCTTCAAGTACCGGATTGGATTACATCTAATTGAATTGTTGGCCAAAAGGGTCCAACAGGAATCCCCAAATAGCAGAAGCTGTTGCCAAAACTACAAGTTACTCTCCTCAGTCTTTCAGTCAGGTGCCATTGCTGAAGACAACACATGCACTATTCATTGAAGATGCAGATATTGAGCCTACATAGAGCCTTCACAATTTAATTTCAGCATCTTTGGTACGGGAAGGTATTTCACATACTCTCAAAAGAGAGACATAAACACCAAGTCAGTCACAAAGCATTTATTTACAATGATGTTCTGCCTGCAAGAATTTGCTGAGAGTTGGGTAAGTGTCCCCAGAGTTCCATGTGTTAAAGACTGGATGTCATAGGGAGATAATGACCAGTATAAGGACTTTAGGCTATTGGAGTCTTGCCCTCTTTTTTCTGTCTCTTTCTGACCACCTGAGGAACGGTTTTGGTTTATGATGTATTCTTCTCATGTGTTTCCTTTTTTCAGGCATAAAAGTAATAAGATTATGTGGTGAGAAAGCACGCACTGAGCCAAAATAAACACAAATTTTGTAAATAATTACATCAGGTATGGCTTCAGTAATGATAAACCTACTAACATGTGGTGGTTGGTAGGATGTTTATTGTTTTGAATGGTGTCTTTCATAGTTCAAGTTGGAGGCCAGCAGCAGAGTGGTGAAAGGAGACCAGGGCATCAGCAATGTGAACCATCCTGGGTATTCTGTAAGTACGTCTTCAATCTATTCGCTTAGTTGCTGGCCCTTCTCCCCATCCTGCAATCCTCATCTGTAAACTTGAGGGGAACGTTCTGAAGGAGAGAGATTTTGTTCTCTTTGTTTTTGGTTCTCTATGACTTCCACTGTTCTGATTTGCCTACCATGATTCTTCATTTTGAAATACTTGCTCCTAGCCGTGGTCTACCTTCATCCCATTCCCCAATCTTAGCTTCACATTTTAGTGTGTTTATGAATTTATTTCTCTCAAAATTACTATAATGTGCCTCAGGGTGTTGGGATAGAATGAAGCTTCCTCCTTGTGGGTAGGGCCCTCCTGATACAGATTCCCAGACTTGAGGGACAATGGGCAAGGATGCAGCCCACAAAAGAGACTGTGAACTTGGGTGGACAAGGATATGAATGCCAAAATAGCTGGAAGGACTCACTCCTCCCATAACTCTTCATTCCTAATTTGGAGACCTCTTTAATCCCAGAGTTATGCTAGACAAATCATTTCTTTAAGTTGAAGTCCCATTTCCACTCATGAATTAGCTCCCAAATATCTAAATACTAATCATGTCATAGGCAAAGGAAACGTTTTAAAAATCAGTCCACTGCTGAGTTCAGTGCATCTTCCATTAAAGGTGAGAGTTGAAGTTCATTTGTAAGTATTCTAAATTAAGAAGTAATTAAGGAGTACTCTCCAAAGCAAAGATTCTACTCCACTGCTTAGAGAATCATCCAAAGCAATGCTTGAAAAGATAAAAATTGCACAACTGAGTCAGGCAGGGTAGTCAGAACCTCATGTAGTTAAAACCGGGAAGCATTCAATGTTTGCCTCCCACATCAGCATCCTTAAAGAAAGAGATGGTGTCTACTTTCAGACTAAAACCCGAGGTTCAGAATCTGCTCTTGCAGTTTAATCTCCACCCTAGTGTTTATTTGTACAGATACAACCGAATGACCTGATTCCTTTCTGATTCATTTCATTTGAGCCACTGCATCATCAGACAACAGGAAGAGACCCGTGAGGGGCGGAGAGGTGAATGGAGAATGTGAAGGAGTTGCAGCTAATTTCAATGTAAGATGGGCAATTAAATCAAGTATGACTTGGTCAGCAGAAACACACAAAAAGACGAGATATAAATAGAACTTAAAGGTTGCAGACGCTGAGGACCAGAGTCCCTTCTTGTGACTACATTCTCAATGATAATTTGACAAAGTCACCAAGGTCCAAAAATTAGGAGGAGAAAATGTAGAACCTTTAACCTAATATCTAATTACAATAAGAGAATGTAATAAAATATTCCAGAATGTGAAAACACCTGTAGTGAATAAAAATCAGAGGAAAAAAAACCCAGTTCTGAATCAGATAGTAATGAGCCCACAAGAAGAATACCACCTAGCTGCTGGAATCCTTGTTAACAAGAAGGAAGCTAAAAAATAAAATAAAATAGCCAAGCGGAAAATTTTGAACCACTATATGACTCAAACGAAAGGAGAGTGTAGGCATATTTAAGAGGTTAAAAGCTATAATTCTTTTTAACACTGTCACATGAAGGTATGCTGAGCCATGACAAGGTGAAAAATAAAGATGCTGTCTGACAGAGGGTTGATAGGACATATTTCCAACAAAGATTCTGGATTTTAAAAGAGCCATTTGTAATGGGTAACTTCATTTACACAGAGAAAATGTCTCTTTATATGAAGTATGTGGTTATTGACTAAATAGGATTACAGAGGAGCAAGGAAATTTCAAAGTAAGGTATTTTCCTGGGTGTTAGAAAATGGTTTTAATTATAAGCACATAGTTGGTAGTTATACAAAGCTGATATATAGCATAAATACCCCCTTAAATTTCCACATTTACTAACAGGAAAGAAATAGTTCCAAAGGGTGGCATAGGGATACTCAACATCTTCTCTACCTCATAGCAGTTTAGCTCTAGGTGGCCTGATAAGCCACAGGCCATGGTGGACCACTGGAAGACAGAGAGAACACCAGGTAGAGTCAGAATAAACAGACAATGGAAAAGTGCCAGATGTCCTGGGACCAGTGGTCAGTCTCTTCTACATGTCATAGCTGTTGTTGTCTGGTCAGCTAAGAGGTGGAGTTATATGTTGGCATGCTCTCTATAGGTATTGTAAGCTGTCCACTTGAACCATATCCATATGAACCAACGCTGGGGCTCAGACAGCCCTCACAGATTCCCTTTTCCTGTCATGAAGAATCAAATATTAAGAGAGGGACTTTGTAGTTGATGATCACTGAGTCTGTACTTAGCACCAAGTCTGTTCTACTTTGCCAGGTCCAGTTGCTCCTATTTCTGATTTCAGCCACTTCCAACCTCTTTCATGACATTGTGCTACCCAACCCTCCTTTTCCAGCGGGTAGGCTCCAGAAAGGGAGGCTGGATATTCACTCCAACTTAGGCTTTTCAATCTGAAGACAAAGCCCTAGGAATAAGTATTTACTAATATTGCCATATTTTAGGAATGGATGAATTATCAGATATGCACACAGGTCATTCATTAAAGGGAGAAATTATGTCAGAGACATAGCATGTGTTGGAATGTTTCCTAGGACAGCTTGTTTAGGAATGGACCACTATCTCAAAGGGAATTGCTCTAAGCCATGTATAGTCAAATCACCATGTCTATACAGTTGTATTACTGGAGCTCAGAATGTATTTGAAATCCAAGGCTCACTTTGAATTAGTGTAGCTCACTAAGAATCTCTGTTGTCTATTCATTTTAATTGAAATAGTAATGCTTCTCTGGGTGAAATTTGATTTTAAAAATGTATTGACATGCACAGTGCTGAGCTAACACTCTCTCTGCTCTTCCACTGGGAAGAGGACTGGTGTTAATGTGTTCAGGACAGGAATAGCATCAATTCGAGCACCGCATCACTTACATTGATCTTCCAGAGCTTTGAACAAAGAACAGAATATTAGTCCCCTCATTGCCCAAGGAGGATGTTAACCTGAACCTCCGCGAGAGTGGGGACAGTACGAAAGTCACCTTCCCCTGCAGGATGGGCCAGCTTCCAGCTGTGAACAGGAACTTGGTTAGAGTAAAAGATTCTTTGTCAGGGAGGTGGAAATTGTGACATTAGGGACTAGCCTGGGCTAGAGGATAAAACTTCAATGAAATTTGCAAGTTCATTTTGATTTGTAGACCTGTTGGAGCTGAGACTTTAAATGCACAAGGCTTTTAATCTAGGTATTTTAAACACTACTTGATACCATGGACTCGTGTCACTCAACAGAGCGGACTTCAAGGACAGAGCTATCTCTGAACCAGAGTAAGACCCCAGGAAGGCTGATTCAGCCCAGCGCATTTGGGACGGGGTTATTTTCTTTTGTTTCAACATCCACTTTTGACAGAACTGGCTTTTCTCTTTGCCCCTGCTGGAGAGCTAATAACTTCCTTCACGGTCACCTTACTCCAGTCGCCCTGCACAGACTAGTGCAGCTAACTCCTCATGCAGGTGTAACAAGTCCCGTATTTACATTTGTCCTCATCCATAATTTACTATCACACTAGCCTAAGCAACAAAGTACAGGAACAGACCAGCTAGCCTGACCAAATTAACCATGTAACTGTCTTCCTAGTACTCAGTGTTGGAAGATGATTGCCAACCCCTGCCCCCCCCCCCCTTGGCAGGACTTACTTGTTCCTGAGATTCCTGAAGATTCTGCATACATCTGAGAGTGTCATGACTGTGACTAACACTGAAAATAAATAAAACAAATCCCCTTGGCCATATTAACTCTAAAATTCACTTTACTAGTGAGATAGAATTTACTTCAGGCCATCTAGGTCAATAGCCTTGGAGAGGGAATTCCAGAGATGAAGGCTCTTCATAGAAAATGCTCAGCCTTCAGACCTGTGTAGTTCTAAATCAGAGGGCTTAGCACCTCCAAGCTCTCCAGCTGCTGAGAGGGCAAACCCAGGAAAGAGGTGGCCATTGGATATAACCTAAATCCCCTCTCCACTGCCTCTCCCTCAGCCCTGAAACAGAATGCTCTTGAGGTCTGCTACCTTGATTCCCCCTGAAAGCAAAGAGGCAACTCATGAGGTATGGAAGCCTGGAGGGAACAAAGGCAAGTGCGGACGTGTGTGAGCTCATCCTTTGGTATGATGAAAAGTAGGTACTCTTCAAAAGGTCTGCTCTGTGGCAGAGGGGCTCGTTACTGAGAGCAGAGCCGCACTGCCCACACAAAGGCAGGTGGGGAGGCAAGGGGCTCACTGAAGTTAGAACACAGATAATATGGAAGCAAAGATCGTTGAATCTTAAAATCTGATGGCTATATGCGAAGCCATTTAAAGCAGTGGGGGAGAGCAAAGGGCAATGAGTAGATGAGGCTGAGAGATGTGCTTTCCTATGTATAATGGCCAGGTAGCTTTTGTTTTGTGGGAATGCTGGTTGAAATTGGTGTTTTATCATTACCAGTAAAAAATGAAAATAAAGCCGTGTAGGAAAAATAATAAGCTCTTCCCTGGGATATGCACCGCTTAACTCCAGGAACCAGTGAATTAAGGACGAAGATGAAATTAAACCTAAAATAAGGAGATTGTTTTTTTGTTATCTACAGAGGCTCAGCATCATCGCAAAGGTGTTTAAAAGGCGAGAAGGCAGGCAAAAGATGTTCGCGTGAGGGAACATGAGAAAGATTTGATGGCCTGATGGGATTTTGAAGATGGGGCATGGGACATAATCCCAGCTTTGGAATAAGAGGCATCTTGAAGCAGTAAGGGTGCTGGCCTCCAAGAAATAACCCAGCCCTTCTGACACCATGAGTTTAGTTCACTGAGACCTGGGAACAAAAGCTGAACTGTAAGTGGATGAGTTACTTTTCTTACTGCTGTGACCAACATCTAACAAAAGGCAACTTCTAGTGCCCCTGAAGGGATATAGCCATTATGTGAGAGAAAGCACTGCAGCAAAAGTAATAGGTACCTGCTTACATGGCTTTCCTAGTCAGGAAGCAGAGAGAGAATAGGAGGTGAGGTCAGGTATAAAACCCTGAAGGCTGTCCCCAGTGACTCACTTCCTGTAGTGACAGTCTGGCTCCTAGGTGCCACAGCCTTCGCACACAGTGTCATCTCCTGAGGACCACATGCTCAAACAAGTTAGCCTGTGAAGACATTTCACATTCAAATCCCAACAGTAAATCTGCCTTGTTTTCTGCACTGCTGCAATAGTAATTTTATGTTGCAACAGCAACAGAAAAGTCACACAGAACCTGACCACCAGTAGGATGCACATCTTCATTTGCTTTCCTGTGGCTATACCAAAATATTCTGATCATAAGTAATTTGAGAAGGAAAGAGTTTATTTGGCTAAGAGGTTATAGCCCATCATTAGGGAAGGCAAAAACAGAAGCAGAAACCATGGAAGGATTCTGCCTACTGGATTGCTTTCCCTGCCTTGCTCAGCTAGCTTTCATACATAGCCTACCCTCACCTGAATGGGATGGCACCACCCACAGAGAGCTTGGCTCTATGGTCGACAGTTACAAAAACACCTTGCAGAAAAGGTCACAGGCCAATATGGTGGAGGTAGTTCTTCAACTGAAACGCTCTCCTGAGTTTCTGTAAGGTTGACAAAAACCTACAGGTATTATGTGGAAAACATGTAGTTTGTACTTTAGGCTTTATCTTGGGTAGAGAGGGGCAGGAATCACCAAGCACCTGAGAGAAAGAAAGAGGAGTTTGTTGCTTAAATGGAAGTCGTGTTATTCTTTCTGCGTGGTCAGTCAGCTAGCAGAGAGATTTCATCTCCTACACTTCATGTGCTAACCTGTCAGGAATGGGAACAACGTTTAGCACTTACAAGACCTAGTTCCTACCTAGTACATAGTCAAGCCTTGCTAATTGATCAGCCATAAAACTAAAAGCAACAGAGGCAAGAGATTAGTGGAAGGGTAAACAGTCATAGGACATGATGCTTTCTGCAAACCTCAAGCCTATTTGTTGTTAGATACTTCCTTTATGTACCAAACCAAACAAAGGCAATGAAAAAAGAAACATCCCTGCTTCTTGCCTTCCTTTAATTCGCTCTACTATGTTTAAAGTCATTCAAAATGAATGGCAGCCTTAGAAAAGAATTCTAGGACAAGGAAAAGAGGTTTCCAAATCACTGGCACACGTTAACATTGGCCAAGAGATTAAAAATGGGGAAATGCACCTGAGATTAAATACACAAAGGGGCCTCACTTTCCTTTTATTGAGTGACATGTATAGAAGAAAAACAGGAGGTTTTGATGTATCACCGAGACATCCCATTTTGTTTGCTGAATGGTTCACTCAACATAGTTCCTGGCAATTAGTGGTGCCTTATGAGTGTGCTTTGATAGAGGGTAATAAATAGAAAAGTTGAAACAAGCCAGAGACAAGCATTCCTAAGCTAAAGTGGGATTTGATGACTACATTGTCTCTCATGCATCCTTATGTTCTTACTACTGGTGACTTAGTGATATATGTTTACAACAGGGATGGGTTAGTGCTAACTAAACTTTAGAACTGAAGATCAGTGAGTGCTGGAGCCTGGGGTGTGGTCTTCTGTGAATGAGCAAGCATATTTTCAACACAATTGGCTGCCTAATCGTGTGCTGCAAACTTGCCCATTGTATTTGGATGTGTAAGCAATTATGTTCTCACTGAAAGCCTTGTTAGGTAAAGCTTTTGTTCTTCATTTCTTAAGACTAAACTGGTGAGGGCAGGAATTGGTATTGAAATGCTACTCAAATGCCTTGTTTTGCTTTTTAACTTTCCTTTTAAAAATACATTCCAATTAGGTTAGCCAAAGGATCCACCTCCCGACACTGAAACAAAAGCCTAGTAAACAGAAGCTTGAATGACAATAGGAGTACTGTTAGTAGGAATAGAAAAGCTTCTGAGGAAAGGCCTATAGTTTGTATTATACAGTACCTCTTATATGGGATCACTTTCACTGAGTGCCCTTCACTTTAAGAAATGACTCTTACAGTTGCATTTGTCCAATATTGTCCAGGTTGCCTGAGGCTCCAGGAACTGCCAATGACAGGATGAATATGTTGTTTTCTTTCTCTCTCTTTTTTTAAAATATGTTGTTTTCTAATAGCTAGTCATATAAGCCTCTACTAATGTGTTTAGACTATCTAATATATCATGCTGCTAATTGATTTCAAAATTATTATACATTGATTAATGGAAAACTTAAACTAATATTCATGCTGTTATTCAAATACATTTGGAAATGAGGCAGACCTTAAACAAGGTGAAAATGACCATATTCATCATGAACTATAGGATTTGGCGCCTCTCAAAGCATATGTGCTTGTAATTTCTACCTAAGAATATTTACTGCATGTAACATCACTGTAGTCTTGGTAACATATGTGTTTTATATGTTTAGCTTTTGAGAGGAATTTGTCATGTCTCCCTAGGCAAAATCAGTCTTAGAGTGGATGTAAACTTGTTTTTCTTTTGATCCTAAGTGTGGAATGTGAAACAGACCAATGAGGGGGCACGGTGTTTGTCTGTTAGAAGGGGAACTATCTCATGTGGGAGTATAGTTTTGCCAACTGATAAACATCCTGGTATGAGGTACTGAGAGACGATATAGATGAGCCCCACAACACAGGCTTTGGCTTTTGGCTTTCACATTGCTTCACACTGCTTGGCTGTTCATTGCTTCACTTCAAGACAAGAACACTTCGAGGTTCTGACTGCTGCTCCAGGTTCCAGCTGCTGCAGGTGTGGTCACTTTTGCTAAATTTGCTCGTTAATGGTTCTGCTGGAATCACAAAGAAGAGTGGCATCAGCCCAAGCAACTGTATCTACAAAGGTCTACTTCTCCGGTCCCTACTAATCTTTCTCCCCTATCTAGGGTAGGTAGTTTGGAAGGGAAGCAGAGTCATTAAAGAACCCCAAATAAAGTAGTTTGGGTTTTTTTTAGAGATAAAAGTCTACATAAGCTGATAGTTTCTGCATAAGCAGTGGGAAGTATACTTCAGTTCCAGCTCCTTACCACTGCTGTGACTTCATATATGTCACTGTAATCTTGCCAGCTTTAAATTTTCCTATCTGATAAGAGGACATATAATAGCTATAAGCTTCCAATAAGATGACATGCAAGCTGTTTACATATCAGTCTAGATTTATGTATCAGGGGTGGGGTATGGTTCATGGGGGCAATGGGCATAAGAGCTCCTGGAGAGAAACCATTCATATAGGCTGATTAAAAATCTTCAGCGACAAAGGAGAGTTTGAAATGTTCCTTGTTCCATGGCTTAATTAAAATTTTGTTAGGACTATCTTCAGGCCCCTTAAGGGCATTCCTTGCTAAGCTCCTATCACAACTGAGATCTTGATAAATAAATAAAAAGCTTTGAAATAGGTTACTTTCACCAGACACCATCGCAGTGGCAGGGCTAAGATGGTCACCAGCATCTGAACAGTCTAAGGGGTTCCCCTATTTTGTAACACTTAACTGTAACTGCCTCTGACATTTCCACCAGTGGCTTTTAAAAACCCCCTGGTTCATGACGTTCTCTGTTCCAGTGCTATAAAACTCTGTGAACCTGCTTCCATGTGGGAATGTGGTACCTGGGGCAACTTAGGGCCCTGAATCACAGACCGTGCTCACTGAAATTTGGCTCCAAAATAAACTTTTATTTCTTTTCAGTTAAAAGCTGTTTTTTCATTTGTTTGTTTGTTTCTGTTTGTTCCTTTGCTCTTTGGTTGGTTGGTTGGTTGGTTGCTTGGTTAGTTGAGTCAATAACAACTTTGGAGAGTTGGTTCTTTTCTTCCCCTACCTGGATTCCAGGAATTAAACTCAGGTGTCAGCTTTGCAGCAGGAGTCTTTACCCAATAAGCCATCTCATTGGCCCTTGAGTTTTTTTTTTCAAACAGTATTTGTATTGATTCTTTGGAAATTTCACATCATGTGCCCCAATCCGACTCATTTCCCAATCCTTCAATGTTTGCTCCTTCCTCACCCTCCACCCTTGTCACCTCCCCTCCAAGCAAAACAGCAGCAGCAGAAGCAGCAGCCAAAAAAAAAAAGCAAACAAACAAGAAAAGCAAGTTCAATTTGTGTTATCTTTATACTCAGTGGAGTGTAGTCAATCTCTCAGTGGCCTGCCTCTTAAATAGAACTGGGGCACTCAGTTTATTCTTTTTCTCAAACATCCTTTGAAGGGAAGACTCTTGCTTACTTTGTTTCTCTTTCTTTCTTTCTTTTTCTTTTTTGAGTGTGATTGCTAAGTGTTGTAAACTTAAACCACTACCCAATATTTAGAAAATATTGTAAATTTAATTTACACATCACATTCTGTGTTACCAATACCATAGCAAGAAAAATTCTTTTGTATTGAATATTGTCTTTAGTGCTATTTAAGGGTCCCTAGAATGTTAACATATGAATTTAAAGTGAGCACAGGTATTTATACCATAGTAGACATCTCTGGTAAGCTTTGTTACTGAAGACTGGATGAACTAAAGACCAGGTGCTGTTCAAAGATATTGGTCTGGGGAGTTGATCCAAGATGGCAGCGCCTAACACACAACGTGTTTGAGCACCAGGTCAGCAGTGAACGTTCAGCAACCCAAGGACTGATCTGGGACCCATACAACAACAGCACCAGTAACCCACAGGTGAGGGGACTCCAAATAGTGTGGACCGTGGTAAAGACCCGGGTCTCCATGGGCTAGAACCACACATCTGGCAGGCAAGCAGCCACCAAGATCCTGGGCTTGCATACATCCCCAGGGGCTGACGGGCAGTGTCTGATCTCCCAGGGCCAAGTAACAGCCTCTGCCCCGAAAAACTCTGGGATCAGTGGGTTCTAACATCGAGCAGACGCCACAGACTAGAACGCTAGTGAATCTGACCACAGACCACCTAGAAAACCCATCCATAACTCCAGTGGGCCAAACAAATACCGGAGTTCCTGTGTGTGTGCACACGCACCAGGTGGCTAACAGTGTCTGATTTCCCAGGGCACAGAAACAGCCTCTGCTCCCAAAAACTCTAGCGTTGGTGGGTCATAGCTTCCAAAAGACGCTACAGACTAGAATGCAAGTGGATCTGACTAGAGACCATCTAGAAAACCCACTGATAAGACCTGCAGACCAAACAGCTACTGGAGTTCCTGCCTGCATGCAATTCCCCAGGCTGGCAGACAGCATCTTATTTCCCTGGGCACAGAAAAAGGTTTTGCTCCCCAAAACACCAGTGTCTGTGAGTCGTAGGCCCAACAGATGCCACAGACTAGAACACAAGTGGACCTGTCCACAGACCACCCAGAAAACTTCGGGTGCCCAAATATTCAACAACCACAGGCCCCACGCAGAGTCATCACAATGAGAAGATGTCAGCTTAAGAACACAAGTAACAACCCCCAGGTCCATTGGATACCGCCACACATCAGCACTCCCACCACCACAACAAGCCCAGGGTATACTATCACAGCCAAGGCACAAGAGAAGGATTTCAAATCTGAGGTTATGAAAATGATAGAGGCTTTAAAAGAGGAAAATAAATTCCTCAAACTAGAACTAGAATATGCAAAGAAAGAAATGCACAAATCACTTGAAAAAACAACTATCAAACAGGAGAAAGAAATGAATCAAAAGTTTCATGACCTAAAACAGGAGATCCATACTATGAAGAAAATAGAACCTGAGATAATCCAGGAAATAGAAACCGAGAGAAGAGGACAGGATCTACAGACACAAGTATGACTCTAACAGAATTCAAGAGATAGAACAAAAGAATATTAGAGATAGAAGATATTGCTGAAGAAATGGATACAACAGTCAAAGAAAATGATAAATCTAAAAAGCTCTTGACACAGAATATCCAAGAAATCTGGGATACTATGAAAAGACCAAACCTAAGAATCATAGGGATAGAAGAAAAAGAAGACTCCCAAATGCAAGTGCCAGAAAATATTTTCAACAAAATCATGGAAGAAAACTTCCCTAACCTAAGAAAGAAATGTCCATAAATATACAAGAAGCCTATAGAACACAAAGTAGATTGGGCCAGAAAAGAAAATCCTACCGCCACATAATAGTCAAAACACTAAACATACAGAACAAAGAGAGAATATTAAAAGCTGCAAGAGAAAAAGGCCAAGTCACATATAAAAGCAAACCTATCAGAATTACACCTGACTTCTCAATAGAGACTATGAAAGGCAGAAGGGCCTGGGTGGAAGTCATGCAGACACTAAAAACCAAAGATACCAACCCAGACTACTATATCCAGCAAAGCTCTCAATCACCATAGATGGAGAAAGCAAGATATTCCATGACAAAACCAAGTTCAAACAGAAAATACTAGAAGGAAAACTTCAAGCCAAGCAGGGTAATTTCACTTAGGGAAACAGAGGAAATGAATAACCCCACACCCACAAAAACAAAAGAAAGAAAGTTCACACACACTACCACTACCAACATCAAAATAATAGGAATCATTAACCACTGGTCATTAATATCACTCAACATCCATGGCCTAAACTCCCTAATAAAGAGACATAAGCTAACAGAATGCATAGGAAAACAGGACCTATAAACTGGCTGCATACAAGAAACACACCTCAGCAATAAAGAGAAACATTATCTTACAATAAAGGGCTGGAAAAAGGTATTGCAAGCAAATGGACCAAAGAAATTAGCTGGAGTAGCAATTCTAGTATCTAATAAAGTAGACTTTCAACCAAAACTAATTAAAAGAGTTGAGAAAGGACACTTTAAACTCATCAAAGGAAAAATACACCAAGATGATGTCTCAGTTCTGAACATGTATGCCCCAAATACAGGAGCACCCACATTCATAAAAGAAACATTATTAAAACTTAAATCACACATTGAAGCCCACACTTTAATAGTGGGAGACTTCAACACCCCACTCTCCCCAATAGATAGATCATTACAGTGGAAACTAAATGGAGAAACAATGAAACTAATAGACATCTTGAACCAAATGGACCTAACTGATATATACAGAACTTTTCACCCAAATGCAAAAGAATTCACCTTTTTATCCACATCTCTCAGAACCTTCTCCAAAATCAACCATATAATTGGCCACAAAGCAAATCTCAACAGGTACAAAAAGATAGGAATAATTCCTTGCATCCTATCAGACCACAATGGATTAAAGCTGGATCTCAATAACAAAAACAACAGAACACTTGCAAACTCATGGAAACTGAACAATTCTCTACTGAATGATATCTGGGTAAGGAATGAAATTAAAAAATCTTTCTAGAATTCAAAGAATCCAGAGGCACAACAATACCAAAGTTATGGGACACAATAAAAGCAGTGATAAGAGGAAAATTCGTAGTAATAAGTACCTTTACTAAGAAATTGGAGAGATCCCATATTATCAGCTTTACAATGCACCAGAAAGCTCTAGAATAAAAAGAAACAGACTCACCTAAAAGGTGTAGACTGCTGGAAATCATACAACTTGGTGCTAAAATTAATAATAGAAACAAAGAAAATGATTCAAAGGATCAACAAAGCCAGGAGCTGGGTTTTTTTTGTTTGTTTGTTTGGTTTGGTTTGGTTTGGTTTGAGAAAATTAACAAGATATACAAACCTTTAACCAAACTAACTAAAACACAAAGGAAGAGTAATAAAAATCAACAAAATCAGAAATGAAAAGGGAAAAATAACGACAGTGAGGAAATACAAGGAATCATTAAGTCCTACTTCAAAAGCCTACCTATATGCCACAAAATTTGAAAACCTAAATTAAATGGACAATTTCCTTGATCGATACCAATGACCAAAATTGAACCAAGATCAGGTAAACAAATTAAACAGTGCTATATCTCCTGAGGAAATCAAGGAAGTCATCAAAAATCTCCCAACCAAAAAGAGCCCAGGGCCTGATGGATTCAAGAAAATATCAAAAATATTATTCATCATGATCAAGTAGGCTTCATACCAGATATGCAGGGGTATACAAAAATCCATCAATGTAATCCATCATATAAGTAAACTGAAGGAAAAAAAAAAACACATGGTCATCTCCTTAGATGCTGAAAAAGCATTTGACAAAATCTAATACCCATTCATGTTTAAAGTCTTGGAGCAGATAGGAATACAAGGTACATACCTCAACATAATAAAGACAATATACAGCAAGCCTATAGCCAACATCAAACTAAATGGAGAGAAACTTATACCAATTCCATTGAAGTCAGGGATAAGACAAGGCTGTCCATTCTCTCCATATCTTGTTAACATAGTACTTGAAGTTATAGCTAAAATAATAAGACAACTAAAAGAGATCAAGAGGATAGAAATAGGAAAGGAAGAAGTTGGAAGAAGTTAAGCTAACACTATTAGTGGATGCCATGATAATATACATAAGTGACCTTAAAAATTCCACCAAGGAACTTCTGCCGCTGATAAACACCTTCAGTAAAGTGTCTGGATACAAAGTCAACTCAAAATAATTAGTAGCCCTGCTCTATACAAATAACAAAAGGGCTGAGAAAAAAATTAAGGAAACTATATCCTTCACAATAGCAACAAAGGGTATAAAGTATCTTGGTGTAACTCTAACCAAACAAGTGAAAGACTTATATGAAAATAAACTTCAAAAAAGAAATAAAAGAAGATATCAGAAGATAGAAAGACCTCCCATGTTCCTGGATTGGGAGTATCAACATAGTAAAAATTTCCATCTTACCAAAGGCAATCTATAGATTCAATGGAATTCTCATTAAAATTCCAAGACAATTTGATACAGACCTTGAAAGATCAATTCTCTACTTCACATGGAAAAACAAAAAACCCAGAATATCTAAAAACAATCCTGTACAATAAAAGATCTTCTGGAGAAATCTCCATCCCAGATCTCAAGCTGTACTATACAGCTTGGTACTGACATGGAAATAGGGTGGTTCACCAGTGGAATCAAATAGAAGACCCAGAAATAAAACCACACATCTATGGGCATTTGATTTTTGATAAAGAAGCTAAATCTATGCAATGGAGAAAAGGTAGCATTTTCAACAAATGGTCTAACTGGATGGCTACATGTAGAAAAATGCAAATAGACCCATATTTATCACCAGGTACAAAACTAAAGTCCAAAAGGATTAAAGACCTCAACTTAAAAGCAGACACTCTAGATATGTTAGAAAAAAAGGATGGGGAAGACCCTTGAACTCTTTGGCACAGGAGAGAACTTCCTAAACAGAATACCAACAGTCTAGGCTCTAAGGTCAACAATTAATAAATGAGACCTCATAAAACTTAAGAGCTTCTATAAGGCAAAGGAAATAGTCAACAGAACAAATAGACATCCTACAGACTGGGAAAAGATCTACACCAATCCTACTTCTGACAAAGGGCTAATATCCAAAATATATAAAGAACTTAAGAAATTAAACACACAAAAAAACAAATAATCCAATTGATAAATGGGGCTCAGAAATACACAGAGAATTCTCAACAGAGGAATATCAAATGTTGGAGAAACAAAGAAATACTCAAAGTCCTTAGTCATCAGAGAAATGCAAATCAAAATGACTCTGAGATTCCATCTTACACCTATGAGAATGGCTAAGATCAAAAACTCAAGTGACTGCACATGCTGTCAAAGGATGTGGAGAAAGGGGAATGCTCCTTCATTGCTGGTGGGAGTCCAAATTTGTACAACCACTTTGGAAATCAATCTGGCACTTTCTCAGAAAACTGGGAATAGGGCTACCTCAAGACCCAGCTATTCCACTCCTTGGAATATACCCAAAAGATGCTCCACCACACAAGGACATATGCTCAATCATGTTCATAGCAGCCTTAGACATAATCGCCAGAATCTGGAAACAACCTAGATATCCCTCAGTTGAAGAATGGATAAAGAAACTGTGGTACATTTATACTATGGAATACTACTCAGCTATTAAAAACAAGGAAATCTTGAAACTTGCAGACAAATGGAGGAAACTAGAGACAATCATCCTGAGTGAGGCAACTCAGACCCAGAAGACACACATGGCATATTCTCACTCATAAGTGGATGTTAGCCAGTTAATTCAGGTTAACCATGAGCCAACCAAGGTCCATGTGGAATGTGGACCTAGACCTCCTGCTCAGATGTAGTAGCTAGACAGCACAGTCTCTGTGTGGGTCCCACAATATGTGGAGTAGGGACTACTTCTGACATGGATCAGGACTCCTAATGTTGCTCACTTCTACCCTGCTGGAGTGGCCTTCCAAGGCCACAAAGGAAGAGGTTACAGGTAGTACAGAGGACACTGGATAAGCTGAGGTCAAATATTAGGGGAGAAGGGCTCCCTTTTCTAAGGACTAAGGGAGGGAGGGAAGGGGGATGAAAGAGGGGATGGGATTGGGAGGGGCTGAGGGAGGAGTGGGATCAGGAGGTTATGAGGGAGGGGGTTTCAATTGGGCTATAAAGAATTCAAACTGTAGAACAAGCAGGTAACTAATATCGCCAATCCCACTACAGGGGAATAGCTCTGAGACTGGCTGAGATACGAAGGTTTATGCATAGACAAGGCTTCATGTTGGTCAGGTTATAGAGAGTGTTGGGTGACTGTTCAGACAGTAAACTGTCACAGTCATTTTTTCATTTTGGAAGCTGCTAACCTGCACTCTCTGGTTCACTCAAGTATTTAACTTTTATCCCTTCTCAAGTCTCTGATGGGTTTGGAGACCAGATAGTTTAGTCTTTTCAATTAAGCTTAGTAGGTTAGGAGTTAATATGTTTTTAGATCAATATAGATGTTTTAAGTTAATGTAGATGAGATATGATAGATATTAATCTCCATTCAGAAAATTAGACCCAAGAAGATAGGAAAGATGTTTACTTCAAATTTGCCAAATACAAATGGCCAAATCACTATGAATGTAAACATTTATATAATTCCTGATTGTATCGTGGTTCTTCCTGCTGTATGCAGTTTATTTACTCATGTGTTATAATATAAATGTATATGTTAAAAAAGAAACATAATAAAAAATACATTGGTCTGCTGGCCTTATTTAGCTGGTCATCACACCTTGTATGGGAGGTTTACACTTTCTTTCTTTCCAAACTCTTTGGCCATTTTGTTTTGCTCTGTTTTTGTTTACCTAGGGGTTGGTAGATTGGAAGGGAGGATGAAGCCTAACACCCCAAATAAAGTAGATTTTAAAAGAAAAGGTGCTAGTGTCTGATTTGTCGTTGATATTAAATAAAGGAATGTGTGAATGGACTCATTTCATCTTTGTCTAAAAAGCCCTGGGAAATGGCTCTAGAAATCATCCTGTCCCACAATTATGAAACCAAATTGGAATGGACCCATGTTACAGCTGCTTTAGTTAAAAAGCATTGATTCCTTACTTGGGCCCATCTGAAAGCAGGACAAAAGTCTGACATCTCGACCATTGTTAAGGATCTGTCTCTTTTACTTTGGCTAAAGGAACAGAGCTAAGTCATTGCCTTAAGCACCCATCACTTCAGATTCCAGGAGGAGCAAAGGTCCACAGGACAGATAGGTAACAACCAGATGAGGAGGGCTATACACCATGGAGCAGAGGTAACCATCCCTAGGAACTAGATGTAGCCTCTTGAGCAATAAACTATAGAGGAACCATACTGCAGAACAGGAGCTGAGGATATGGTGGATGAGACCACATAGCTCAGCATTGCTTAGTTATGTATACTCATTGCTCTTGCCCAGATTTTTCCTGTAGCTCATTTAGTTCCTTGAAGATGGACTTGGGGGGTATCTAGGCCCCTTTATTTGTTCTTCTTCCCAAAGTAGACCCATTGAATACAGCTCTTGCTCTTCACCGTTATTTATTGTGTCAGTTGGCATGTTCAGAAACCCAGAGAAACCTCCCTTGTGGGGGTTGCTGGACCTAGCTCTTTACTTTAAAAACTCCAGCTATAGAACTATAAGACCAGGGAACCCAGGCTGGTCCACTGGGACCAGATTTCCTTTTCTTTCCCACTGGATAAAGTCCTTTCTCTCTCAAAGCACTTTCCGTACAAAAGGACTAGGCAGCACTTGTGACCCACAGCTGTTAGCTGTGCAGCCAATTAGTGGCAAAGTAGCTCAAAGACCAAGATTTCTGAATCATCCAGTCTCCTCATTTCAAACCAGCTTCTCTCGATCAGAGCAAATAACTCATTATTTATTGAAGTTGGGTATTGATCAGCTCTCAAAAGCTGCACACACTTGCTTTCTTTTTACCTTTGGAAAAACAATTTCTTAGATCATGATTACTAAATCTAGTCATTGAATTTAGATTTGAGTGAATCAAATTATTTTAAAGCTGAAAATGACCTTGAAGGGCATCTGCTAAAATACTCTATTATTTTTCTTTGTACGTATAAGCATACTGTTACACAGAGAGTGCAGTAATCTTTTTGAGGCAATGCCACTGAGTCAGGAAACAAGTCAGGTTTTAAACTAAGTCTCCATTGACCCAGCTTAATGTCTCACACAGCCATCTAGAATGTGTTTTCAAAAATCACCAAGAGGAAAGTGCCATGCCTGAATGACCTGGAATGTCCTCTAGGTTTCCCTGGCACATTGATTTGCATTGCAATCCTTTCCCCCCACCCCCTGGCCCCACTGTGTGTGTGTATGTGTGTGTGTGTGTGTGTGTGTGTGTGTGTGTGTGTGTGTGTGTGTGTGTATTTACTTGTGTATAAATACAGTTAATGTTTTCAGAGTCCCACAGATTTGTGCAAGTGCTCATATGCAGGGTGCTTGTTCATGGGAAAGCTCACAGTTACCATTGCAGATCTTCCTCTAAAGTTCATCCATCTTATTTTTTAAGGCTGAGCCACTAACTCATGCGCAGAGCTGGCTGATAGCTAGTCTTTCTAGCCAGCTGGCCCTGGAAACTTCTGTTTCTGCCTTCATGCCTGGAATTAAAGGTAAGTTGCCATATCCACCAAATATTTTCTTTTTTTAATTGGCAGGCACGTGAGCTCTGGTACCTCTGTTTCCTGACTAGATAGTTAATTTTAATTGTCAGTTTGACACAACCTAGAATTACCCCAAAAGGGAATCTCAATGAGGGCTTGCCAAATTCGCCTGGGGACGTGTCTGTGGGGGATTGTCTTGATAATGGTTGTTAAATGATGTGGAAAGACACAGCCCACTGTGGGTGGCACCATTCCCTACACAGGGGATTCCGAACTCTGTGTAGAGATGGTGATGAGCACAAATAGCCATGCATGTACTCATTTCTTTCTTTACTATGAGATGTGATATGACAATATGCTTTGCATTCCTGCTATGACTTCCCAGCAATGATGGACAGTAAGGATTTTAAATCAAACCAACATTTTCTTTCCTAAGTTATTTTTGGTCAGGACATTTAATCACAGAAACAGAATGAAAATGACCCACTATGTGTGCTTGTATGTACAACTCTATTTAGTCAGTTCCTGGGCTTTTTGTTTTGTTTTCTGTTTTGAGACAGGGACTCTTTGTGTAGCCGTGTATGTCCTGAACCCAACTCACTATGTAGACCAGGTTGACCTTATACTCACAGAGATTACCCTGCATCTGCCTCTGCAGTTCTGAGATTAAAGGCATGTGCCACCATATCTGTTCTCCTGAGATTCTTCTAATGTTTTCCTTTCTACTAAGGTCATATGCAACTCCTGAGACTTGGAGCACATTCTACCCCACAGTTTGAACCCTCAAATAAGAACTATAAAATTAATTTCCCATAACAAAAATAAAGAACTCTATGAATCACTCATAAAAGTGATGCCTAAAGTTTGATTCCTGAATATGTCAACAGCATCTTTTAGCTATCATGAACTCCAACTCATAAGCCAACTTCACATGAACAGCTTTTGTTAATGTTTGGCAAGGCAACACTGTCTTTCTTACATGGGGAGCCCATGTGCTGGTGGAAGGAGACTACAAAGAAGAGAAGCCAGAAGGACCAAGGAGCCTTAGCATCAATTCTGGGTCTGGGTATAATATATCTTTCTTCTATGGAATAGTATAAGGAAAGAGTTCAAGTGAGTTTACTACTGTGTGATTTGAACATACCTGTAGTCTTGTTGATAGTTTCTCGATGAATTCTTAGGGCTTAATAACAGACAAGGAAGTGCTATGACTGGCTTGTATGACTCAGATAAAAAAAATTAGCGGAGGAGGCTTCATTTTGAGAATCATACAACATCTGAAACGTGACCCAAAACAGAAAGTGAGCTTCACCCTTTTGTAAAATTTGGAAGTGACAAAGATGTCATCTTTGTGCCACAACACTATTTTTTTCTTTCAATTAAAGAACATTTACTAGTCTTAGGAATTTTGATGTTCTCTTTAGACCCAGCCCAGCCTCTGAAAGAACAGAAGCCAGGTTGCTAACTGTAAACGATATATTGAAGATGGTTAATTTGTCAGGGGCAAATGAGAAAAACTTCATGACAATGTGCATAGTCTCAAGTCCATTCAGAACTTGAAGCCACAGAAGTGTAGCTCAGTACTAGTGAGATGACGTAGAGGGTAAAGGTGCTTCCAATTAACTTGAAGACCCAAGTTCAGTCCCTAGAACCCACATGACGGAAGGAGAAAGCTGACTGCCACAAGTTGTTCTCTCACTTCCCCCATGTGTGTGCCATGGCATCTGCTTATGTCCTACCCCCTCGGTCTCTCTTCAAGATAGGTAGCTACATGGTGGCAGTCACTTCCCAGAAAATGCAGTGGTGACTGAGGATTGAGAACATTTGATGGGAATTCCCACATAGTTAAGTAAGAAATATCAGACAGCACAGCCAGAGTGCAAGGAGACTGCTGATAAACAGAAATTGTCACAACTATGGGTCCCGTGTACTCTCAGAAACTAAAAAGCTACTAGACCATGGAATTCTGGTCTATGCATAACGGGGATTGTATCTAGAGACCACTGCTAGGGGAGAGATATCATCTCCTACTCCATTGAAAGAAAGGAGGGGAGAGTTTTTCTTTAAAAAACATGGTAAACATGTCTGGAGTCCAGATGTGGGACATCAGAGGTTTTTATCCCAAGATCTTACATGTGATGCCAGAGGAGAAGTTGTTTGGAGCCAAACACTGGCTATTAGTAAATTTGAGAAAGAGATGGATTTATTCCAAAAGGTATGCCTATAGAAAAAACAGTAAATCTTATAATGACCTAAAGGCTTGGTTACAAGTGAGAGAATAAGGATGCTGTCCTTCAGTCAAAAGAGGAAAGCTTTTTGCCTTAAAAGAACTTTCTATGTGCCAATGAACATGGATACCAGTTTTCAAAAAATATGAGTTGTGGTACTTCCTGAATACTTACCATGCATATTTGGTGATTTATGTCTTATAGGTATTCATTAAAATGTAATACATTTATACTCTCTATTCTCTGTCTTAATGCCCAATACCCCATCATGAAATTATTTCCAACACATTGCTATTATCCACTGTTAATACTCAAGGTTTGAATTCATAATGCAAATATTTCTTTCATCTCATTGCCAGCAGAGGATCAAGCATAGGTACACAAATCATTGGCTTCATATCAAATTTCTTGGCTTGTTTTTAAGGCAGATGTTACCATAGAAAATGGCACAGCTTCTTGCAAAAATGCAAGGCTCTAGACTCAGAGTCTAACACAACTTTATTATGTCTCTCTATGCAATCATTGTGAACCAATTAAAGTTACCAATGACATGAAGGCTGTTTTCCACTTCAAGCCCAAGTCCCACGTTCAGTCCTATGCTAGTTTACTTTTTGTTGTTGTGGATACAGGGTCTCATTATGTAGCTCTGGCTTGACAGATAGCAAGCCTTGATGTTTACCCGCCCTTTAATGTCCTCCTTCCACTAGGCTGGAGTAGGAATCTTTCCTATTCTGGTGGCTAGGGAATGTATTATAGCTTAGTCACTAAGTTTTGATTTATTCAATACTGTTAAAGCTTTCCTGAAAATCAAAAGGCAACTGAAAGGTGAATTTGGTAACGTATGCCTTTAATCCAAACACTCAACAGAAAGAAGAAGGTGGACCTTTGTGAGTTTGGTCTACTTAGCGAGTTCCATCCCAGTTAGAGCTACACAGTAAGAATCAGTCCCTTGCCCACCATCTAAAGAAAAGCCAAGTGAGCAGATATTCATGGTACTTCAGTGGGAAAATAAAACTTTTTGGCTTAAAATTTACCTGGTAATAATCACTAAACAAAAAGTTGTTACCTACTAACCCCTTAATGGGATGAGATGCAAATGAGACCTCCATCAGAGAAAATGAGTTCTTCAACCCACAATTTGTGAATTCCTGGGCATGTGATATCCCACCCCCAAGCGCCCCCCCCAAAATAGATTTAGATTTCTTGGAACTTTCCATGACTGTCATTTAATTTCTTCCCAGGCGTTTCAAGCCTTTTTAAAAGTATGATCTTAATGAGACTGTCACTTAAATTTGTGCTTTTCAAGTCACCCAATAATTTTTCTAAGTAGCAAAAATAGAAATTACAATATCAAATGTGCCCTCAACTCAAGAAAATTAGGATAGTTAGGGTTCTTTGACCATACTTCAGGAAAATGATAACTACTGATGCACACTTATCCAATACCAGCCTATATTTCTATAGAGATTATAAATGAAGTATTTCTATTTTGTAGTAGAGCTTGTTAGGAGAATATTCCTAAAACAGTCAGAAAATGGGAGGTAAAATAACATTATATAACACAAACAACTGATGATATACAGGCATGAATATAAAATAAACCCTCACTAGGGAAAACAAGGAGAGTGCAGTCTGAGCCATGCTACAGTCAAACTTTTTGGATGCTTCATGAAACTTATGTAGCTCTGCAGAATAATGATGCAAAAAGATCTTCACCTGAAATATGATTTTGATAAATTGTCTAATATTTTTCAGTCTTTAGTTTTCAGATAATTTTGAGGTAGTTTTTATTATTATCCCCCTACATCCCACCTCCTGCCACAGGAATATAAGTGAAAGCATGGTATTGTCAAGGTGCTTTCAAATTTCTCACAGGGTGTGTCCCATTTTTTTTTCATACAGACTTTTTTTTTTCTATTAAGACTCTCTTGATTTGTTTTCTTGTGGATTAGCTGACCAGAATACAGTCTTCGGGTAGAAGCCACTAAATGGAATATTTAAATGCTGGTGTATAGTTGAATTTCAAGACTCTCAGCTTGCTGCTCATTCAAATTTTTATGGGGTTTTATGTTTTAAATAGTTTAAAATTTTAGCTTAGGGAATAATGTGAATATAATGAATATATATATAATATAGCTTTATATCATGTGAAAAAATTTAATTTGATAATTTTCTGCTGTGATTTTTTTTCTCTAATACATTTGATCAAAAGAACTAGTACTTTAAAAATTGTGCATTTTGCCTAGTACTTGAATATGTTTGAAGGAGAGTTAAGTAGGGAAGCCAGGTCAGATCTTCTTCCTTGTGTCACATGCGTGAGGACTCTAGGTCACTGCATTCACAAGAAAGGAGAAATTGATACCAAGAGACATTTGTCTCCTATTCTTACCCCTGAGTGCTATTTTGGCAATATGCACATCAATTTTATGGAGGAATGGTAACTGCCTAATGAACACAGGGACATCTACAAATGTCTAAATAGGGGAGTCCAGTTTCACACTGATGATGTCTTCAGCACTGCAACAGTGACATGAAGACCTGAAAATCACATTGTGTTCCTAACAGGAACATTTCTTAAACATATGTCAACATTTGTATCTCTTTTTTATTCATATTCACTTCTGCCAGTGATCTTCATGGTCAATCAATTTTCTTTTATTTTAATGTCAAATATAAAGGGAAGGCCAATGTGTTGTATGGACATTTTAAAAAGTTAGCCAATGTGTTGTATGAACATTTTAAAAAATTATAGGAACAATGGAAACTAATGATCTGTGAATTTGGGGGTTAACATTTATTTCATTTTTTAGCAACAGACTAAGGTCTGAAGAGATGGCACAGTAGTTACAGAGAACCAAATGCTCACCAGGAGGACCTGGGTTGGGTTCCCAGCACCCACGCAGTAGCCCACAACTATTTGTGACTCCAGTTCCAGGATATCTGACTCTCTATGGCCTCTAAGGTCACACGAGGTGTACACAATAGCCATGAACGGACTTCCAGGTAACTGCTCACACGTGAAAAAAAATGGAGTTTAAAAAAGAGAGGACAGAATATACTCATTGGAAAGCATTGAGTGAATGTTCACAACAGAGTATCATATCGAAATGCATACCTTGGCTTACAGTCATGCCTTGGATTATTATGCATGTACGCATGGGTACCTGTGTATTGACTTACTGTGTCAGAGTCACCTATAAGTTGTAAGCATCCCATAGCCTTGGCTCTGGTTTCTACTGCTCCATCCATCTACTCAGTGCCACATGTTTTATTTGCTTCTGGGCTGATGGAGACGAGACCAAGCACTGGGTCAGATGCCCAGGGAAGCTATACTTTACTTTCTCAGGCTACACATTGTTCTGAAGTAATTTCGTAAACTTTTATAGGGTTTTCGTTAAAGTTTAAAAACCGAATGATAGTTTGAAGATGCAGCTGGGATTTTTTTTTTCCTTAGCATTCCAATGTTGGAATGTTTCTAACTATGATTTTCTGTAAGATACGCAACAACGATAATAGGTCACAACAAAGGCTGTTTAAACTGTGTTATCTCTGTCCCAGGAACTGAATGTGACTTGCCATTGTAATTGGAGTTTGTTTAGTTATATTCTGTGTTATTTTTAACTTATAAAATTTGAAAGTAACCATGACCAATATTTTAAAACCATTTTAATCCTCCTCTGACCATGTAAAATATATCTCTGTAGCACAGTGCATTTAACTATAGGATAACATGAGTTTGAATATAGTGCTAAATCCAAAGTGTTTGGCAAACCGCTCTTACTTCTTTCTTACACTATCAGTTTTAACCTCTCAATTATTTTCCCTGTATTTAAATGTAGAAGGCTCCAGTACTTTATTCTTATTATATCATCATTAGTCATTTAACAAAATACACTGGACAGGGAAAGTTAATAATTATTTACTTCCAACTAATCAATACGAAGAAGATGAATTTTAAGATTCAAGAAAATTTATCTCACATTCACATATCTTTTGAAAGAGTTCTTTATCCTGTGGACAGCATTTTAGCCAAGTTACCCTTTCACCGGGACAAAATAAATCATTACATTATACAAAAATAAAAAATATACTCAATGCCTTTATTTTCCAATTTACTTTTCCAAACTTTTCTCTGCTGAGGGCCTATCTTGCTGGGGTTTGCCTCTAAAACTGTATTGAATTTATGCCCAACACCCTACAAAATGATCCAAAACTTGTGTCTACTACTCCTGTATATTCCTTCCATAGTGCTAGAATGCCATGAACATGATGTGTTTGTGTTTGTGTGTGTGTGTGTGTGTGTGTGTGTGTGTGTGTGCTTTTGTGTGTGTAGGCAGTATCAAACAAAAAAGAAATTATCAAAACATTAAGGATACTCATCTCATATTTTAAGGTTTGATATTTACAATGCTGAGGTCTATTCAAATAAAAACAGGGAAATAAACAATAAAGGCTTCCAGCCAACAAATTTGACCCCGAGGATACTTCTTATTAGAATGCATCTGACAAGCAGCTAAAAACTTTACTGACTACATTTGAGCATGATCCACTTTAGTATTCGTCAGTTCCTAGGACTTTATTTTTAAACACATTACAAGACATGGGCACAGAACTGTATAGCTTGGCTATGGCAGAATGGTCTCTCGGGTAGAATAAAATCCTACTGGTTATAAATGGGTAAAAAAGGATTAGATTTTTTATTTGTACTTCAGAAATGTAACCAACTGAATGAAATGGTTTCATATACATTTTTACATCCAGAAGTAGTGACACACTGTTTATACATTAGTTCTATAGGAAAATGTACATCCTTCTCTTCTGCTTAGTAAGATTTGTCAAATGTTCTTGGATGGAGAAAAAAAAAAGCCCCTTTCATTGCAATCTGAATGAATGAAGTAACATGAGTTAGTCAGTCATGTTCCTTTCAATAGTTATGTCGGTGAAGGTACTGTCCAGGTGTGTGTCAATATTGACATGAGTAATACCATACTTACAAATTCTCAAAAAACGTAAATGCCCAATTTAAAAACTCTACAAAATAGATTTTGCAACTGATTCTGCCCAGGAACATTAAAGTCCAGGACCATTTATTTTAAGTGTACTTCTGTGGCTCCATTCCTAGCTGGCTGTTCTTCGATTCCCTAATCACACAGAAATGCATTCTTATGAAGTTAAGCAGCTACAGACACAGAATGCTGATGACAGTTCTCTTTATCTGACTCAGGTTAAAAAAAAAAAAAAAAACCCAGTTCGTGGTAATTCTACCAAATACTTGTAACAGTCACATAAAATTTTAATTGATTTTTAAACAATACAACGGTGCCATGAATCCAACACATAGAATATTAGTTTTAAGCCCACTAGGTTTAAGCAATTGTGTCTTTGTAGACTCAAACTATGTAAAATAGAATCTGATAACTCCCTGGTGTTAGAGGTAGACAGTTTTCTTTCAAATCCTAGGTTTGGTCCTTTATTTTATTCAGCAGTGAAAGCCATGAATACAGAACAAATAACAGCTGTTACAATTCTCAACCATGACTTCTAACGTCAGAGAATTCAAAGTATGAACATAGTACACAGTAATGAAAAGTATCAAAAATTAGTTTACCTCAAAGAAGATAAATAAAACAGGTATATCCCACCAATACATAAACAGATGTTTGTGCTACAGTTAAAATTTGCTGTATACAAAAGATCATAGTCCCATAATCAGTTTATGGTAGAAGCAAGAATACATGAGCCATTTAAATTGTCAGACATTATGCTTTATAAGGTATGCACAGAAGTTCAAGCAATAAATACATACATTAGTTCAAAGCCTTACAATAGCTACGCAAAGCAGATGCAGAAAAGCAGGTTTGCTATTACTAGCAAGCAATGATAGAAGAGTAAAAATCCATGAAATGCATTAAAGCAACATTTTTCTTAGAAAAAGTCTGGTCATTTATGGGTCCACCAACATTTTTACATAATATGCACAATTATCAAAATACAGACCAAGCATTTCAGAAAACTCCAAAAAACCTAAAATCTATTTTCAAAGCAATTGCAGTTTTGGAGGTTTTTCTGGTATAATGTGCAAGCAGCTATTTTTTTAAAATTGTATTCATATAAAACCCATGCAAAACTCTACAGGTATATGCATTCTGTGGCTGAGACTTCCTTTCAAAAGTTTTGAAACTGAGGTATGCATACTTTAGCATTGTAGTCTTAGGCCACCCTCCCCATGGTACAGCTCTCCAAGTTACTTCCAGTCCACCAAGCTTTTTGGAACAAGCACCTGAAAGATTCGTTTCCCTTTCAGATAATCTTTACAGCAGTATCCTAGACATCAGAGAACCATCCTTCAGAATACCAATCTCTCTTTTGTTACCATATCAATAACTTCCGGTTCGTTGATCATGACCCAAAGACAAACATAATGAAAAGTAGCCGTTACTGTGACGTTCTCATGTTTCATGCAATCTGCCATAATTGTTCTAACTTTTTTCTCTTTTTTTCTTTTTTTTTTCTTTTTTTTCTTTTTTTTTTTTTTCCTTTTTTCTTTTTTGCAGAGGTAGAAGCTTTCAGAAAGCCTTTTGGGTAAGTGGGAAAACCCTTTTGAAAGCCGTTATGTCCTTTTATTTGGTGTGATAGATGACTGGGTATCTCTCTAACTCTATTTGCTGACTTCAGCAAAGGATAAACATTGAGCTTAGTTTGCAAGAACCGGCTCCATCACATGGAACCGGGACATATGTTAAGCTCTAGCAGCCACCTTCTGTCAAAACTGTTTGTAAAGCAATAACCATAATCAGGTTATGAGGTCCCTTGGTTGGGGGAAAAAGTATTATCAAGACTTGGCACAGCACATGAAAAGCAACACGTAAAGTCTCTAGGTTTTAAGCAAACGTCTGACTATGCTATCTTCAACTACAACATAATGTATTCTCATAGTTTGGGGGTTTAGAGTTGTCAAGAAAATCAGCATTCCAACAATTTGGCCTGTGCAAGTCTTTGAAGGGAGTGTGTTAGTGTTCATATCCCGTATAAGCAGAGGCAGAATTATATGTAACTTTGGTTTGACTGAAAGTAAATACCATGGGCTACACTTGTATAATCTTTGCTTTCAGTGTAAAAACTCAGCTAGATCACTTTAAAATCAATAGGAAATTAATTTTTGGCTTTACTAGACCTTTTATGTTTGGTTCCTACTTTTTGTTTTTTTGTTTTTTGTTTTTTGTTTTTTGTTTTTGTTTTTGCTTTTTTTTTTTTTCATTATAACTTAAGACTATAAAAAAATAGTACACAACAGAGATTAAGACCATACAAGACATATACTTGTAACAACATGTACTCACCACCAAAAAGAATTGACTGGATGGGCGAAAACAAAAACACAATGTACTATATATATATAACAATACGCAATCTGCATTTGCATCAAGTACATAATTGTTTTGGTCAGTGA